>OU744797.1:31826612-32504112 GCA_916614155.1 Mesoligia furuncula | reverse complement strand
ATAAGACAAAACGGTTTTCAGGCGTTTTCAGGACGTAAAAATTTTTCAGCCTGAAAGCCGTTCTGGTGGATTGGTCTCGCCGAGGCAAGTTCGGAAAGCCCAAACACCGGGGTTTTTGGACCGGCGGTTCCGGAGATATCCTCTTGTAACCACTCTTGGTTCTCTATTTCAGGAAAAAACCAGGATTTTCAAGTTAGGATATCTCCGAGACCCCTTGGTGTAACCATACCGAGTTTGGGTTCATCTGAGAGGGCTCGGCGGGAGCTATCCACTGGATGTAACGAATCGACTCTACATAGAGTCTCCCTAGAAGTCACTCTATTTTTTACGCATTTTTTGACTTCTAAAGGCTCTTGCGACGTTTTCAGTGCTTGACCAGCTCCTTGACTGAAGAGCAGACCTCGACAGCTCTATCTAGAGCATAATATTAGAGACAAGCTGAAGATTTTAATCTTAGAACGTTATTGATTGTTTTTTGTTCTATATTTTACTTTATTATACACATTTACACGTATTTTATACAAATTGACGCGAACCTCCAACGATGATGAACGCAATGAGGACCCCAATCAAAGCGAAGCCGGACGAGGGCGAATCACCAAAACCGATATCACCTCCTAATGTGAGACGCAGCGTTGGAGAGTGGGAAGCCGCGGGTCCCTCCAGCGCGAACCCAACGTTTCCCCCTACCATAGTCACTAAGACGGCGCAGGCTGGCCCTGCGAAACTACAGAAGCCACTCCAACAGAGGCTCGTACAGGTGCACTCGCCGCCGAAAACACATTTCGCGGATCGGTCGGCAGAAGCAAGGGCCTGCCTGACCAGAGCAAAAATCCTGCTCGGCACTTCCAGGAACACCAAGACAGAAATAAAAACCGGCATTACCGAGGCGCTGGACCGGTTGTTCCAGTTAGTGAAGGAGGCCGAAAAATCGGCCAAGATAAAAAGAGTGGGGCCCGACAATACACAGTCCGAAGGCGTCGCAGCTGACCTTACTTTCACCAGCCTAGCCGACCCTAGCAGTAGTGAACTGCAGGCTCAAATAAAGAGTCACTCTTTGCTGCTGGAGAGCCACTCTAAAGGGATGGAGGAGCTGAAAGCAGCAATTGACCAGCACAGACACAGTGTGGAAACGGCTAGTATGGCTGCAGCCAGCAACACCTATGCAAGTGTAACCCGCAGCGGAAAAGCGAACCCGACGCGAAGTACGCTCCACTCTATAGTGGTTACCTCCACGGACGAGACAGAGTCTGGGGACGAAGTCCTGGAGAGGGTGCGGAAAGCGGCTGACGCAAAGGAAGGCTGGGTGAAGGTCGAAAAGGTAAGGAAAGCTAAAGATAGAAAAATTATCATGGGCTTCCAAAACACCACAGAAAGGGACAAAGTTAAGGAAAGACTGGCAAGGGAAAGTAAGGACCTCCATGTCGAGGAGGTGAAAAACAAGGATCCCATGCTGGTACTCAGGAGCGTCCTTTCGGTCAATACAGACGAGGACATTTGTAAAGCTCTGAGAAACCAGAACCGGGAAGTTTTTCACAACCTCGACAAGGAGGAGGACAGGGTGGTGGTGAAGTTCCGGAGGAGGACGAGGAACCCACACACCTGCCACGTTGTGGTCAGCGTCTCGCCGATCATCTGGAGGCGGGCGACAGAACTCGGGTGCCTGCACGTGGACCTCCAGCGTGTGAGGGTCGAAGACCAGACCCCACTGGTGCAGTGCACACGCTGCCTAGGCTACGGGCACGGCAAACGTTTCTGTAAGGAATCAGTTGACCTATGCAGCCACTGTGGCGGGCCACACCTGAGGTCGGAATGCTCCGACTTTGTAACGGGTGCCCTGCCAAAGTGTCGGAACTGCACAAGAGCCAAGCTAGGAGACGCTGGCCATAACGCCTTTAGCTCGGAATGTCAGGTACGCCACAGGTGGGATGAAATAGCAAGAGCTACAGTAGCATATTGCTAAGGGCACCCATGGAAACCCAAACCCCTACAGACTTGTACAGGCCAACCTCCAGCGGAAAAGACTGGCGACCAACGAGCTTCTTACCGAAGCGAAAAAGCGCGGGGTCGCCATTGCTCTCCTCCAGGAACCATACGTAGGCGGGGCCAAAGCAATGAGGAGTCATAGAGGCGTCCGGATCTTCCAGAGCATAGACACCGGAGAGGGGACTGTTAAGGCCGCAATAGCGGTCTTCGATCAAGACCTTATCGTAGATCAGTACCCGAAACTCACCACGAACAACATCACCGTGGTGGGGATCCGAACCACTGCTTGGAAGATCACACTAGTCTCCTTTTACTTTGAGCCAGACCAGCCAATTGAACCATACCTCGATCATCTCAAACGCGTTGAGGCGGAGGTGGGTTCCAGAATGTGGATTCTTGGAGGAGATGCAAACGCAAAAAGTACCTGGTGGGGAAGCCTGACCATCGACCGCAGAGGAGAAGAAGTGTCCGGAGTTCTCGATGAGCTGGACCTAAACATACTCAACAGAGGGGAAATTCCGACCTTCGACACCATCAGAGGAGGCATAAGATATTGCAGCCATGTCGACATAACGGCATGCTCTACGGACATCCTAGACCTAGTTGACGATTGGAGGGTAGACGAGGGCCTCACGAGCTCGGATCACAACGGCATTGTATTCAACATCAAAGTAAAGAGATCCAAAGGTATACAAATTAGTAGAACAACCAGAATTTTTAATACAAAAAAAGCAAATTGGCCCGAGTTTCGTGAGAAACTCGGCCAATTAATACAGACAAACAAAATAAATAAACTAGAAATCGAAAAATTAGATACAGCCGAACAATTAAACTCAATAACGAAATTATTTATTAATTCAATAAAAGATGCATGCACTTCGTCAATGCCGACGAAGAAAACCAACGAGGTGTTTACTTTGCCGTGGTGGTCCGAGAAACTCGAGGGGATGAAGAAAAAGGTCGCCACCCTGAAAAACAGAGTAAGGAATGCTGCACCAGTCCGAAGATCGAAGGTCGTCGAAGAGTACCTGAAACGGAAAGTTGAGTATGAGACGGAAGCAGCCAAGGACGAAGTCGAGAGTTGGAAGAACTTCTGCTCAAGACAGGACAAAGAAGGGGTTTGGGAAGGAATCTACCGGGTGATAGGAAGGACCAAGGGAAGAGGTGAGGATCAGCCGTTGGTGAAGGACGGGGCGGTCCTGAATGCAAATGGCTCGGTCGAACTACTGGCGAAAACATTCTATCCAGAGGACGAATCGGAAACCGACAGCACCTGCCATCGCCTTATCAGAGAAAAGGCCGATGTCGTGAATACTGGGGAGCAAGATGAGCCTTGTGAACCACCATTCACGATGGCCGAGTTGATGACAGCGTGCGAGTCTTTCAATGTTAAAAAAGCGCCAGGAGCAGATGGCCTTACGGCCGACATTTGCTGCCAGGCCGTTAGAGGAGCCCCTGACGTGGCCTTGGCTCTCCTCAATGGCTGCCTGAGAAGCCACCTCTTCCCGGAAATTTGGAAAGAAGCGACTGTAATAGTTTTAAAGAAGCCTGGCAAAACAGATTACGGCAACCCAAAGGCGTACAGACCAATCGGCCTATTACCGATCTTCGGCAAAATATATGAGAAGATGTTGGTGGCCCGCCTCAGGTTTCATCTGATCCCCAGGATGAGTACCCGGCAGTATGGATTCATGCCCCAGAGAAGCACCGAGGACTCCCTCTATGCACTAATGCAGCACATACGCAGTAAGCTGGCACTAAAGAAAATTGTAGTACTGGTATCATTGGACATAGAGGGAGCCTTCGACAGCGCATGGTGGCCAGCCATAAGAGTCCGCCTGGCCGAGGAACAGTGTCCAGTAGGCCTGAGGAGGGTCATCGACAGCTACCTCAAAGACCGGAGGGTTAGGGTCAGATACGCAGGTGAAGAGTACTGTAAGGCAACAAGCAAGGGCTGTGTCCAGGGTTCCATCGCGGGACCGCTTTTCTGGAATTTGCTGTTGGACCCGCTTCTTAAGAGCTTGGAAGCTAGGGATGACTATTGCCAAGCATTTGCAGACGACGTTGTGCTGGTTTTCGATGGTGACACAGCGTTGGAGATCGAGGGACGTGCCAATGCCGCTCTTGAACATGTCCAGGCGTGGGGTGCTCAAAACAAACTCAAATTTGCCCCTCAAAAAACCAATGCAATGGTCATAACGCGCAAATTGAAGTACGACACCCCGCGATTGAGCATGGGCGGGATCGGCATTGCCATGTCCAACGAGATCAAAATCCTGGGTGTCACCATCGACAAGCAGCTGACATTCAACGCACACGTCGCAAATGTGTGCAGGAAGGCAATAGGCATCCACAAGCAACTAACCAGGGCAGCGAAGACCAGCTGGGGGTTAAACCGCGATGTCATTAGAATAATATATGTGGCCACCGTCGAACCAGTAATTACCTACGCCGCAAGCGTGTGGGCTCCGGCCGTCGACAAGCTGGGCGTCAAGAAGCAGTTGGGAGCGGTCCAGCGCGGTATCGCACAAAAGCTGTGCAAGGGATACCGGACGGTCTCCTTAAACTCCGCACTGGTGCTGGCTGGGATACTACCTCTTGATCTGCGAGTCCGCGAAGCGGCATCGCTATACGAGGCCAGGAGAGGGGTGCCTCAGCCGGCACTTGGTGACAGGAGCGTCGAGCAGACCGCCTCGGCAATGGAAGCTCCACACCCAGCAGAGCGCGCTGAGCTTGAGCTCATAAGCCTGGTAAACCAAGAGCAACTAGATGCCCAGAGCGAACATGAAGTTCGCATCTTCACGGACGGGAGCAAGATTGGCTGCAAGGTTGGAGCGGCACTGTCCATATGGAGCGGTGGCGCCGAAACCAAAACTATCAAGCTTGCTCTCCCTCACTACTCCACTGTTTACCAGGCTGAGCTCCTAGCGATATGCGTCGCAACCAGGGAGATACTAAAGCACAAATCGCAGTCGTTCGGAATCTTCAGTGACTCTATGGCGGCCCTCCAAACGTTACAAAACCATAATCGGCACCACCCCCTGGCAGTAGAGACAAGGGCTAACCTCAGGTCCCTGTCGACCCAGAACAAGACTGTTACCTTGTTCTGGATTAAAGCCCACGCGGGGTTGCAAGGAAACGAGAGGGCCGACGAACTAGCCAAGAGAGCCGCTGAGGGTTCCAAACGAAAGCCCGACTACGACCTGTGCCCGGTTTCATACGTCAAGCGATGCATCCGAATGGCAACTCTTGACGTGTGGAACCGGAGATACTGCGCTGGAGAAACGGCTTCAGGGACGAAGTTGTTTTTCCCGGATGCGGTGGCGGCGTACGGGATAGTCAGGAAGATGGAAATTAGCAATATTACTACCCAGATCATGACGGGGCACGGTGGGTTCTCGGAATACTTGAATCGCTTCAAGCGCAAAGAGAGCCCATCGTGCATATGTGATCCCGACATTGCCGAGACGGTGCCACATATATTGTTCAGCTGTCCTGTATTCGACATGGAAAGGCTTGAGGCTGAACACGTACTCGACACCAAACTGGATGGGGAAAATGTGTGGCCCATAATGAAAGGGAAAAAGAGAGAGGTGTTTTTGGAATATTGTATAAAAATCTGCGGTAAAGTAATAAATAGGAACAAACAGCCTAAGTAAAAATGCTTACATAATATCATATAGAATATTACGGTCAAGCATTGAAAACAGTCGTAACAACATACAAAGAAACACCGAAAAACTGGTTATATGTTTAATTGTTAATATGCTTCCCATAGTGATAAAGTAGTGCTAATAGACGTAAGAATTGTAATAGAAATAAGAAGAATTATGAGAAAAACCCACAAAATGTACTAGTATTTAAGGAATAGAAATAGTCGTAGTCCTAAGAATAAGGTAGATAGAAGTAAGAATAAATTATTAGATTATAAGATGGTTGTAATAGTGCAAATAAACAAATGTAATAGTGTGATGGAATAGAAAATAAAAGTAGACCTAAGTAAATGTATTAGAAATAAGAGTAGCTTTAAAAGATTGTTGGAAGATACAAAAGAAATGTCATATTATTAGGAAGTAGAATAAGAATCATTGTAAAACAATAAAAAGAGTCCCCTTGTTGTGTTAAACCCGAAATAAAACTGGAAAATGGAATAAAGTACAGAATAGGGATGAAGTAGAAGGGCGTCCTACCCTTAGAGATAGAAAGAAGATAGAATGAAAGAAAGATATAGTATGAAGAATAAAAGTACGAGAGGCATAATTGCGAGAACTAGTATGAATGATAAGCCTAACATAGGCTCCAATTACGTTGGAGGTAGAAGAGACAAAAAAAAAAAAAAAAAAAAAAAAAAAAAAAAAAAAAAAAAAAAAAAAAAAAAAAAAAAAAAAACCTAACCTAACCTAACCTAACCTAACCTAACCTAACCTAACCTAACCTAACCTAACCTAACCTAACCTAACCTAACCTAACCTAACCTAACCTAACCTAACCTAACCTAACCTAACCTAACCTAACCTAACCTAACCTAACCTAACCTAACCTAACCTAACCTAACCTAACCTAACCTAACCTAACCTAACCTAACCTAACCTAACCTAACCTAACCTAACCTAACCTAACCTAACCTAACCTAACCTAACCTAACCTAACCTAACCTAACCTAACCTAACCTAACCTAACCTAACCTAACCTAACCTAACCTAACCTAACCTAACCTAACCTAACCTAACCTAACCTAACCTAACCTAACCTAACCTAACCTAACCTAACCTAACCTAACCTAACCTAACCTAACCTAACCTAACCTAACCTAACCTAACCTAACCTAACCTAACCTAACCTAACCTAACCTAACCTAACCTAACCTAACCTAACCTAACCTAACCTAACCTAACCTAACCTAACCTAACCTAACCTAACCTAACCTAACCTAACCTAACCTAACCTAACCTAACCTAACCTAACCTAACCTAACCTAACCTAACCTAACCTAACCTAACCTAACCTAACCTAACCTAACCTAACCTAACCTTTTTTTTTTTTTTTTTTTTTTTTTTTTTGCGCTGGGAAAAAATGCATTACGCATACCCTCCCATCGGGGGATGGGGGGCTATGTGGGACTCCCCGGTATGACCCGGTATACCCACTAAAACAACCCAGCGGCACTCCCGCGTCGTCCGAGTGGCGGGGGACTGGGAAACCGGCACAGCCTTAACGTCCAGTCCTCCGCCGACGATTGCCCCTCAGGACGAGCCCCTCACGCCCCCCCCGTGGGGAGGGGGACGGGCCCGGGAATGACCAACGAAGAAGAAGGTGGTGATGGGTGCAATGCGGGAGAAGGCGCCCCCGCGCCTGTCGCCCGCCCATCGCCACCATGAGGAGGGAGAGGATTGCGCCTTCTCCGACCCCTTCTTCGTCTGCGGAGCGGCGCAGCGAGAGGGTCATCCTCCCGTGCGCGCTCCGCCTCCTCCTTTTGCGAGATTACGTCCTCGCAAAAGGAGGCAACCGCTGACCAGGCCCCCTCGCTCTCCAGCATGGCGTTGACCACGCAGGGAAGCGAGAGGTCCTGTCCGACCACCGCGGTCAGACCGCGGCGCAGCTCGGACCAAGCCGGGCACACTTCGAGCGTGTGCTGCGCCGTGTCCTCCGTCGCGCCGCAGTCGTGGCACGCCGGGGTCCCCTCCCTCCCGATCCGGTGCAGGTACGTTCCGAAGCAGCCATGGCCGGATAGCATCTGCACCAGACGGAACGCGAGGAAACCGTGGGACCGCTCGAGCCAGCTCCGAAGGACCGGACCGAGCGCGTCCAACGTCCGGCGGCCAAAGGCGGCGGTGGCGAGGTCCTCCGTCCAGTGGAGGACGATTGCGTCCCTCGCCTCCCGCCGCACGGCCTCCCGCTCTTCGGCGACGGGGCGCTCCCCGAGCGCCCTCCGGTGCGCGGTCCACTCGTACACTCTGGCGAGCACCCAAGCCTCCAACTCCCAAGGAGGGGTACCGGCCAGAGCGCACGCCGCCGAGAAGCCCACCGATCGGTAGGCCCTCGCCACCCGCAGTGCAATGGCCCTTTGGGGCTTGCGCAAGGCAGTCGCGTTCTCCCTCCTGTGGAGGGAGTCCGCCCAGATGGGGGCCCCGTATAGGGCCATGCTCCTAAGGATGCCGGCATACAGGCGCCGGCATTTCGCCTTGGGCCCCCCCAGGTTCGGGAGGAGCCAGGAGAGGGCGTCCGCAGCTTTCAACAGGCGCGTCGACAGCCCGCTGAAATGCGGGCCGAAGCGCCACCTTTCGTCTAGCACCAGGCCCAGATACTTCATCTGGGCCTGGACCCCTATCCTGACACCCTCCACGACAATGTGGGCGTCGGGAGGGCAGCGCTGCCGAGGCCCGTGAAAGAACACGGCCTCGGTCTTGTGCAGCGCCACCTTCAATCCCAGGCGGCGGATCCTCTCTGCGACCAAGGATCCGCCAGCCGAGGCCAGACAGGCCGCGTCCCCGAAGTTCCTCCCCCGGGCAGTGAGGAGAGTGTCATCCGCGTAGCAGATGACACTCGTGCCCTGGAGGAGGACTCCCCGCAGTAGCCAGTCGAACCCGATGTTCCACAGGGGGGGCCCCAGCACTGACCCCTGCGGAACACCGGACTCTGCGCCGTACCGCCTCACCGTGGCCGTCTTGTCCACGAGGAGGACCTCTCGGCCCTCCAAGTAGCTGGCCAGGAGGTTCTGCAGGTACTGGGGCGCTCCGTGATACCGGAGCGCCTCCAATATCGTCGAGTGGGGGACGGAGTTGAAGGCGTTTGCGATGTCGAACGACACCGCCAGCACTCCGTCCCCCGCCTCCACCGCCTCCCTCACCTGGCCCTTGAGCAGGGCCAGCGCATCGATCGTCGAACGCCCTCGACGGAAACCGAATTGGGCGTCCGACAGGTCCGGCCCTACCCCCCGCAAAAGGCTATCAAGCCGGGACGCGACGATCCCCTCGAACATCTTACCGACCTCATCGAGCAGCACGATGGGCCGGTATGCCGTGGGGGAGTCCACCGGGCGTCCCTCTTTTCGGAGGAGGCAGAGCTGCCCCTCCTTCCAAAGTTTCGGGAACCTCCCAGCCGTAAAGCACGCGCTGAAGAGGTCCCGAAACCTGTCCTCCATTTGGGAGGCGGCGATCGCCACCACCCGTGCGGGGACGCCGTCTGGTCCGGGGGCCGTCTTCTTCGCGCGGAGGCTGAGAACCCCCGCGCGGACCTCCTCCGCCGTCACCGGGGGGACGTCTTCCTCCGGGGAAGCCGCCCCTTGCGGGGGATCCATCGTTGGTGGGGTGAAGTCGTCGGTCCTGCGCGGAAACAGGGACCGGACCACCCCATCCAGCAACGCCGGCTCGAGCGTCTCCGTCAGTGGGGGACCATAGGGGCGCAGCTGGTTCCGCGCCGCCTTGTATGGTCTCCCATAAGGATCCCTGTCGAGACCCTCCAGCATCTCGGCCCTCGCCGAGTCTTCTGCAGCGCCCATTGCAGACTTGAGGACCTTCTTCGCCTCTACGTAAGAGGCGTATAGGCGGTCCTCTTCTGCCCGGTCTCGGTTTTGGGCGCTGCGCCGTCGGCTCCGCGCGTAGGCCCTTCTGGTCGCCACGCAGGCGGCCCGGAGACCCGTCAGCTCCTCCGTCCACCAATAGACGGCGCGACGGGGAGGCGGACGGCGAGACCGAGGCATGCTGGAGTTGCACACCTCGGTCAGGGACCCTCTGAGCCGGACCGCTGCGGCGTCCACGTCCAGGACATCGACGGGGGGCGACAGCCAGTCCTGGAGGAAGGCCGCCTCCTCAGCTGCCTCCCGGTCCAGGCGGGTGAGTGCCCAACGCGGGAAGGGAGATTGCCCGGCGCGGGCCATCCCCCCCCCCTGGGTGGAGATGTCGAACCGCACATATCGGTGGTCCGACAAGGTCTCCACCATCTCCACCCGCCAGTTGACGACGCGGGCGGCTAGGGCGGGGGTGGCAAACGAGACGTCCACCACCGACCCTCCCTGTTGCCGCACACACGTGTGGACCGCCCCCCTGTTGAGGAGGGACACACCGCATGAGGCCGCCCAAAACTCGACGGCGCGTCCCCGGACGTTGCAACCGGCAGCCGGGTTGCCCCAGGCCGCCGACTTGGCGTTCAGGTCGCCCAGCACCACGACGTGGCGCGGCGCCGCCCTCCCTACGACTGCGGTGAGGATCTCGAGGAAACCCTCAAAGTCCGAGAGAGAGCGGTTCGGGGAGAAGTAGACCCCAACCAGGGCCATGTCTCCCCACGCGGCGGCCACGTATCCCGGTCCCCTCTCTAAGAGCGAGAGGGGAGGGGAGTCCGTGGAAGACCGCGACACCAGCGCCACCAAGCCGTCCCGGTCGCCCAGCCAACGGCCAGGGACCGAGTAAGGCTCGGCGACCACCGCCAAGTCCACCAACCACTCAGCCATGGTCTGCATCAGCAGATCCTGGGCTGCCCGGCAGTGGTTGGCGTTCGCCTGGAGTATGCGATGTTCGACCCTATCCATCAGTCGGACATCGCACCCCCCTCCGCCGCCACCGCAGCCGCCGCAGTGCTTTTGGCAGCAGCAGCAGGCCCGGTCGGCGCCTGCGCTTTGCCCCGCCTAGGGGGAGGATTGCAATTCCTCCCCCTCGTGACGTGGTCGGCGGGGCAGCCACTGGCGGCACACACCGCGCAGTGCGGCGCGGCGGCCTCGCAGGAGGCGGCTTTGTGGCCCTCCTTGCCGCAGCGGAAACACGTGTCCGTCCTGTCGACCGTGGACGGACACAGGGCCCGGGTGTGTCCGATGCCGAAGCACCGGAAACACCGCAGAGGCTGGTCCTCGAGTGCCCGGACTGCACCCGAGCTGAAGCCGACTGTGAGCCGTCCCTTGGCAAGGACGGCTTTGGCAGCGGCGACTGGGCACTCGAGGCGAATGGTGCCCATGCCGCCGCGGCCGGGTCTTATGTCCCGGCCTTGGACCGCTGCGACGCCACAGCCCGCTATCGCCGCGACCGCCGCCACCACCTCCTCCTTGGTGACGGAGTCGTCCAAGTCGGTGACCTCTATGGCCGCCGACTTGACAGGTCGGGCCACCTTCGCCGAGTCCGCGATGACCTCCTGCAGCTTGACTGCGAAGAGGTCCGCATGGGCACTCCCCTCTGCCCCCGGGAACTCGAATATTCGAGCCCCGGCTTGGGTCCGCCGGCAAGACACGCTGCCGATCCCCAGTTGGGCAGGATCGGCATTAGCACGCGCCCGCAACAGAATCGACGCGTACGTCTCCCCCCGGTCCGCAGCCTCCGCGGTGAGGGTCACCACGACCGCCGCGGTTTTTGGGGGGACTAGTCGCCCCTTTCCCCTCTTCCCTTTCCCTTTCCCCGTCCCCTTTCCCTTGCCGGTCGTCTGTGCTTGGCTGGGAGCGGTGGAGGCGGGGACGACAGGGACGGCCGTCGTCGACTTCTTGCCCCTGCCCTTCCCCTTGCGGACCACCTCCGTCCACTCGTTGGACGGGGTCGTGGAAGGGAGAAGGGCATCTTCCGCCTGGGAGGAGGACGGCCCCGGCTCGCACCGCCTCGTATCCGCCGCAAGCGGCGGTCGGAGGCGTTTCTCGGGCAAGAGCCGGTCCTCAATCCCTGCTAAGCAGGCTCTAGTGAAGGCCCTCTCCTCCATTACGACCTTGCGGATGATATCCTCAAGGTTGGAGGCGGGGCCCTCTGCCGCAGGGCTCGACTTGGCCTGTTGTGGCCGGGCCGTGGCTTCGGCCAGCTTCTGATGAAGCTGGCTGACCTCCGACTGGAGGCGATCCACCTTCGCCTGCAGTTGCCGCGTCTCGTCAGTGGTCTTGCGCTGGACCAGCTCCGCGACGACACCGCGCATACTCGCGGCCCTGCAAACCTAACCTAACCTAACCTTTTTTTTTTTTTTTTTTTTTTTTTTTTGCGCTGGGAAAAAATGCGTTACGCATACCCTCCCATCGGGGGATGGGGGGCTATGTGGGACTCCCCGGTCTGACCCGGTATACCCACTAAAATAACCCAGCGGCACTCCCGCTTCGTCCGAGTGGCGGGGGACTGGGAAACCGGCACAGCCTTAACGTCCAGTCCTCCGCCGACGATTGCTCCTCAGGGCGGACCCCTCACACCCCCCCCGTGGGGAGGGGGACGGGCCCGGGAGTGACCGACGAAGAAGGTGGTGATGGGTGCAATGCGGGAGATGGCGCCCCCGCGCCTGTCGCCCGCCCATCGCCACCATGAGGAGGGGGAGGATGTCGCCCTCTCCGACCCCTTCTTCGTCTGCGGAGCGGCACAGCGAGAGGGTCATCCTCCCGCGCGCGCTCCGCCTCCTCCTTTTGCGAGATTACGTCCTCGCAAAAGGAGGCAACCGCTGACCAGGCCCCCTCGCTCTCCAGCATGGCGTTGACCACGCAGGGAAGCGAGAGGTCCTGTCCGACCACCGCGGTCAGACCGCGGCGCAGCTCGGACCAAGCCGGGCACACTTCGAGAGTGTGCTGCGCCGTGTCCTCCGCCGCGCCGCAGTCGTGGCACGCCGGGATCTCCTCCCTCCCGATCCGGTGCAGGTACGTTCCGAAGCAGCCATGGCCGGATAGCACCTGCACCAGACGGAACGAGAGGAAACCGTGGGACCGCTCGAGCCAGCTCCGCAGGACCGGACCGAGCGCGTCCAACGTCCGGCGGCCAAAGGCGGCGGTGGCGAGGTCCTCCGTCCAGTGGAGGACGATTGCGTCCCTCGCCTCCCGCCGCACGGCCTCCCGCTCTTCGGCGACGGGGCGCTCCCCGAGCGCCCTCCGGTGCGCGGTCCACTCGTACACTCTGGCGAGCACCCAAGCCTCCAACTCCCAAGGAGGGGTACCGGCCAGAGCGCACGCCGCCGAGAAGCCCACCGACCGGTAGGCCCTCGCCACCCGCAGTGCAATGGCCCTTTGGGGCTTGCGCAAGGCGGTCGCGTTCTCCCTCCTGTGGAGGGAGTCCGCCCAGATGGGGGCCCCGTATAGGGCCATAACCTAACCTAACCTAACCTAACCTAACCTAACCTAACCTAACCTAACCTAACCTAACCTAACCTAACCTAACCTAACCTAACCTAACCTAACCTAACCTAACCTAACCTAACCTTTTTTTTTTTTTTTTTTTTTTTTTTTTTTTTTTTTTTTTTTTTTTTTTTTGCGCTGGGAAAAAATGCGTTACGCATACCCTCCCATCGGGGGATGGGGGGCTATGTGGGACTCCCCGGTCTGACCCGGTATACCCACTAAAATAACCCAGCGGCACTCCCGCTTCGTCCGAGTGGCGGGGGACTGGGAAACCGGCACAGCCTTAACGTCCAGTCCTCCGCCGACGATTGCTCCTCAGGGCGGACCCCTCACACCCCCCCCGTGGGGAGGGGGACGGGCCCGGGAGTGACCGACGAAGAAGGTGGTGATGGGTGCAATGCGGGAGATGGCGCCCCCGCGCCTGTCGCCCGCCCATCGCCACCATGAGGAGGGGGAGGATGTCGCCCTCTCCGACCCCTTCTTCGTCTGCGGAGCGGCACGGCGAGAGGGTCATCCTCCCGCGCGCGCTCCGCCTCCTCCTTTTGCGAGATTATGTCCTCGCAAAAGGAGGCAACCGCTGACCAGGACCCCTCGCTCTCCAGCATGGCGCTGACCACGCAGGGAAGCGAGAGGTCCTGTCCGACCACCGCGGTCAGACCGCGGCGCAGCTCGGACCAAGCGGGGCACACTTCGAGAGTATGCTGTGCCGTGTCCTCCGCCGCGCCGCAGTCGTGGCACGCCGGGGTCTCCTCCCTCCCGATCCGGTGCAGGTACGATCCGAAACAGCCATGCCCGGACAACACCTGCACCAGACAGAACGAGAGGAAACCGTGGGACCGCTCGAGCCAGCTCCGCAGGACCGGACCGAGCGCGTCCAACGTCCGGCGGCCAAAGGCGGCGGTGGCGAGGTCCTCCGTCCAGTGGAGGACGATTGCGTCCCTCGCCTCCCGCCGCACGGCCTCCCGCTCCTCGGCGACGGGGCGCTCCCCGAGCGCCCTCCGGTGCGCGGTCCACTCGTAGACTTTGGCGAGCACCCAGGCCTCCAACTCCCAAGGAGGGGTGCCGGCCAGAGCGCACGCCGCCGAGAAGCCCACCGACCGGTAGGCCCTCGCCACCCGCAGTGCAATGGCCCTTTGGGGCTTGCGCAAGGCGGTCGCGTTCTCCCTTCTGTGGAGGGAATCCGCCCAGATGGGGGCCCCGTATAGGGCCATGCTTTTCAGGATGCCGGCATACAGCTGCCGGCATTTCGCCTTGGGCCCCCCCAGGTTCGGGAGGAGCCAGGAGAGGGCGTCCGCAGCTTTCAAGAGGCGCGTCGACAGCCCGCTGAAATGCGGGCCGAAGCGCCACCTGTCGTCCAGCACCAGGCCCAGATATTTCATCTGGGGCTGGACCCCTATCCGGACGCCCTCTACGACAATGTGGGCGTCGGGAGGGCAGCGCTGCCGAGGCCCGTGAAAGAACACGGCCTCGGTCTTGTGCAGCGCCACCTTCAATCCCAGGCGGCGGATCCTCTCTGCGACCAAGGATCCGCCAGCCGAGGCCAGACAGGCCGCGTCACCAAAGTTCCTCCCCCGGGCAGTGAGGAGAGTGTCATCCGCGTAGCATATGACACTCGTGCCCTGGAGGAGGACTCCCCGTAGGAGCCAGTCGAAACCGATGTTCCACAGGGGGGGCCCCAGCACTGACCCCTGCGGGACACCGGACTCTGCGCCGTACCGCCTCACCGTGGCCGTCTTGTCCACGAGGAGGACCTCTCGGCCCTCCAAGTAACTGGCCAGGAGGTTCTGCAGGTACTGGGGCGCTCCGTGATACCGGAGCGCCTCCAATATCGTCGAGTGGGGGACGGAGTTGAAGGCGTTCGCAATATCGAACGACACCGCCAGCACCCCGTCCCCCGCCTCCACCGCCTCCCTCACCTGGCCCTTGAGTAGGGCCAGCGCATCGATCGTCGAACGCCCTCGACGGAAACCGAATTGGGCGTCCGACAGGTCCGGCCCTACCCCCCGCAAAAGGCTATCAAGCCGGGACGCGACGATCCCCTCGAACATCTTACCGACCTCATCGAGCAGCACGATGGGCCGGTATGCCGAGGGGGAGTCCACCGGGCGTCCCTCCTTTCGGAGGAGGCATAGCTGCCCCTCCTTCCACAGTCTCGGGAACCTCCCGGCCGCAAAGCATGCGCTGAAGAGGTCCCGAAACCTGTCCTCCATTTGGGAGGCGGCGATCGCCACCACCCGTGCGGGGACGCCGTCTGGTCCAGGCGCCGTCTTTTTCGCGCGGAGGCTGAGAACCCCCGCGCGGACTTCCGCCGCCGTCACCGGGGGGACGTCCTCCTCCGGCGAAGGCATCCCTTGCGGGGGATCCATCGTTGGTGGGGTGAAGTCGTCGGTCCTGCGCGGAAACAGGGACCGGACCACCCCATCCAGCAACGCTGGCTCGAGGGTCTCCGTCAATGGGGGACCATAGGGACGTAGCTGGTTCCGCGCCGCCTTGTATGGTCTCCCATAAGGATCCCTGTCGAGACCCTCCAGCATCTCGGCCCTCGCCGAGTCTTCTGCAGCGCCCATTGCAGACTTGAGGACCGTCTTCGCCTCTACGTAAGAGGCGTATAGGCGGTCCTCTTCTGCCCGGATTCGGTTTCGGGCGCTGCGCCGTCGGCTCCGCGCGTAGGCCCTTCTGGCCGCCACGCAGGCGGCCCGGAGACCCGTCAGCTCCTCCGTCCACCAATAGACGGCGCGACGGGGAGGCGGACGGCGAGACCGAGGCATACTGGAGTTGCACACCTCGGTCAGGGACCCCCTGAGCCGGACCGCTGCGGCGTCCACGTCTAGGACCTCGACAGGGGGCGACAGCCAGTCCTGGAGGAAGGCCGCCTCCTCAGCTGCCTCCCGGTCCAGGCGGGTGAGTGCCCACCGCGGGAAGGGAGATTGCCCGGCGCGGGCCATCCCCCCCCCCTGGGTGGAGATGTCGAACCGCACATATCGGTGGTCCGACAAGGTCTCCACCATCTCCACCCGCCAGTTGACGACGCGGGCGGCTAGGGCGGGGGTGGCAAACGAGACGTCCACCACCGAGCCGCCTTGTTGCCGCACACACGTGTGGACCGCCCCCCTGTTGAGGAGGGACACACCGCATGAGGCCGACCAATACTCGACGGCGCGTCCCCGGACGTTGCAACTGGCAGCCGGGTTGCCCCAGGCCACCGACTTGGCGTTCAGGTCGCCCAGCACCACGACCTGGCGCGGCGCCGCCCTCCCTACGACTGCGGTGAGGATCTCGAGGAAATCCTCAAAGTCCGAGAGAGGGCGGTTCGGGGAGAAGTAGACCCCAACCAGGGCCATGTCTCCCCACGCGGCGGCCACGTATCCCGGTCCCCTCTCTAAGAGCGAGAGGGGAGGGGAGTCTGTGGAAGACCGCGTCACCAGCGCCACCAATCCGTCCCGGTCGCCCAGCCAACGGCCAGGGACCGAGTAAGGCTCGGCGACCACCGCCAAGTCCACCAACCACTCAGCCATGGTCTGCATCAGCAGATCCTGGGCTGCCCGGCAGTGGTTGGCGTTCGCCTGGAGTATGCGATGTTCGACCCTATCCATCAGTCGGACATCGCACCCCCCTCCGCAGCCACCGCAGTGTTTTTGGCAGCAGCAGCAGGCCTGGTCGGCGCCTGCGCTTTGCCCCGCTTAGGGGGAGGATTGCAATTCCTCCCCCTCGTGACGTGGTCGGCGGGGCAGCCACTGGCGGCACACACTGCGCAGTGCGGCGCGGCGGCCTCGCAGGAGGCGGCTTTGTGGCCCTCCTTGCCGCAGCGGAAACACGTGTCCGTCCTGTCGACCGTGGACGGACACAGGGCCCGGGTGTGTCCGATGCCGAAGCACCGGAAACACCGCAGAGGCTGGTCCTCGAGTGCCCGGACTGCACCCGAGCTGAAGCCGACTGTGAGCCGTCCCTTGGCAAGGACGGCTTTGGCAGCGGCGACTGGGCACTCGAGGCGAATGGTGCCCATGCCGCCGCGGCCGGGCCTTATGTCCCGGCCTTGGACCGCCGCGACGCCACAGCCCCCTATCGCCGCGACCGCCGCCACCACCTCCTCCTTGGTGACGGAGTCGTCCAAGTCAGCCACCTCTATGGCCGCTGACTTGACCGGCCGGGCCACCTTGGCGGAATCCGCGATGACCTCCTGCAGCTTGGCTGCGAAGAGGTCCGCGTGGGTACTCCCCTCTGCCCCCGGGAACTCGAAAATTCGAGCCCCGGCTTGGGTCCGCCGGCAGGAGACGCTGCCGATCCCTAGTTGGGCAGGATCGGCATTTGCACGCGCCCGCACCAAAATAGACGCGTACGTCTCCCCCCGGTCCGCAGCCTCCGCGGTGAGGGTCACCACGACGGCCGCGGTTTTTGGGGGGACTAGTCGCCCCTTTCCCCTCTTCCCTTTCCCTTTCCCCGTCCCCTTTCCCTTGCCGGTCGTCTGTGCTTGGCTGGGAGCGGTGGAGGCGGGGACGACAGGGACGGCCGTCGTCGACTTCTTGCCCCTGCCCTTCCCCTTGCGGACCACCTCCGTCCACTCGTTGGACGGGGTCGTGGAAGGGAGAAGGGCATCTTCCGCCTGGAAGGAGGACGGCCCCGGCTCGCACCGCCTCGTATCCGCCGCAAGCGGCGGTCGGAGGCGTTTCTCGGGCAAGAGCCGGTCCTCAATCCCTGCTAAGCAGGCTCTAGTGAAGGCCCTCTCCTCCATTACGACCTTGCGGATGATATCCTCAAGGTTGGAGGCGGGGCCCTCTGCCGCAGGGCTCGACTTGGCCTGTTGTGGCCGGGCCGTGGCTTCGGCCAGCTTCTGATGAAGCTGGCTGACCTCCGACTGCAGGCGATCCACCTTCGCCTGCAGTTGCCGCGTCTCGTCAGTGGTCTTGCGCTGGACCAGCTCCGCGACGACACCGCGCATACTCGCGGCCCTGCATTTCAGGGCCTTCTGTAGGGTGCCCTTTAGGTTGGAGGACTTCGAGGCGACCTCCACGATCTCCCTCTCGTCCTCCTCCGCCATTCTCTCTAGCTCCGCCAGAGAATGGTCCGCGTAGAGAACGCGGGACGCACCGTACCCGGACTTGGCCCTGGCGGCGTGCGCCCGCTTCTCTGTGGCGGCGACCCGCTCCTCCAGCTCTTGCTGGAGCTGAGCTCGCCGAGCCAGGTCCAGCTGGCGTTGGGCGTTCGCCAGCCCAACGACATGGGTCTCCGCGGCCACCGTCGGCTTTTTAGCCTTCGGCAACCGCGTCGACCCCGAGGCCGAGGAGCCCTCGGACCCACCGCTCCGGTGGACTCGCTTCCGCGATCGGCAGTCGTCCGCGTCCGACACACTGATGAGTGAGTCGTTGTCGGACGACTCGTCCGCCCCTCCAAAGAAACTAGCCGCAGATGGCGCGCGGCTAGTCTCTGACGCTGAAGCGTCGGAGTGGCCCTGAGAAGGGCCTTTTGGTTGGCCCTGAGAAGGGCCTTTTGGTTGGCCCTGAGAAGGGCCTTTGGGTTGGCCCTGAGAAGGGCCTTTGGGTTGGCCCTGAGAAGGGCCTTTGGGTTGGCCCTGAGAAGGGCCTTTTTGTTTTAAAAATCGCCCGCAGGCGTCCCGCGCAGGACTCGACATTTCTCCCCGCAGGTTCGCAATCTCTCAAGACAATAAAAATTAAAAACAAGTTGCGAATGCACAGTGCACTTTGGCCGTACCCAGTCTGCCACTCCGTTACGGTGGTCAGAACTGGGCCGTTTCCAGGGGACGCGACGTGGACGCAAGCACTGTGGGGTGGTCCCCCAACCTAACCTAACCTAACCTTTTTTTTTTTTTTTTTTTTTTTTTTTTTTTTTTTTTTTTTTTTTCGCTGGGAAAAAATCCATTACGCATACCCTCCCATCGGGGGATGGGGGGCTATGTGGGACTCCCCGGTATGACCCGGTATACCCACTAAAATAACCCAGCGGCACTCCCGCTTCGTCCGAGTGGCGGGGGACTGGGAAACCGGCACAGCCTTAACGTCCAGTCCTCCGCCGACGATTGCTCCTCAGGGCGGACCCCTCACACCCCCCCCGTGGGGAGGGGGACGGGCCCGGGAGTGACCGACGAAGAAGAAGGTGGTGATGGGTGCAATGCGGGAGATGGCGCCCCCGCGCCTGTCGCCCGCCCATCGCCACCATGAGGAGGGGGAGGATGTCGCCCTCTCCGACCCCTTCTTCGTCTGCGGAGCGGCACAGCAAGAGGGTCATCCTCCCGCGCGCGCTCCGCCTCCTCCTTTTGCGAGATTACGTCCTCGCAAAAGGAGGCAACCGCTGACCAGGACCCCTCGCTCTCCAGCATGGCGCTGACCACGCAAGGAAGCGAGAGGTCCTGTCCGACCACCGCGGTCAGACCGCGGCGCAGCTCGGACCAAGCCGGGCACACTTCAAGCGTGTGCTGCGCCGTGTCCTCCGCCACGCCGCAGTCGTGGCACGCCGGGGTCTCCTCCCTCCCGATCCGGTGCAGGTATGATCCGAAACAGCCATGCCCGGACAACACCTGCACCAGACGGAACGAGAGGAAACCGTGGGACCGCTCGAGCCAGCTCCGCAGGACCGGACCGAGCGCGTCCAACGTCCGGCGGCCAAAGGCGGCGGTGGCGAGGTCCTCCGTCCAGTGGAGGACGATTGCGTCCCTCGCCTCCCGCCGCACGGCCTCCCGCTCTTCGGCGACGGGGCGCTCCCCGAGCGCCCTCCGGTGCGCGGTCCACTCGTACACTCTGGCGAGCACCCAAGCCTCCAACTCCCAAGGAGGGGTGCCAGCCAGAGCGCACGCCGCCCACCGACCGGTAGGCCCTCGCCACCCGCAGTGCAATGGCCCTTTGGGGCTTGCGCAAGGCGGTCGCGTTCTCCCTTCTGTGGAGGGAATCCGCCCAGATGGGGGCCCCGTATAGGGCCATGCTTTTCAGGATGCCGGCATACAGCTGCCGGCATTTCGCCTTGGGCCCCCCCAGGTTCGGGAGGAGCCAGGAGAGGGCGTCCGCAGCTTTCAAGAGGCGCGTCGACAGCCCGCTGAAATGCGGGCCGAAGCGCCACCTGTCGTCCAGCACCAGGCCCAGATATTTCATCTGGGGCTGGACCCCTATCCGGACGCCCTCTACGACAATGTGGGCGTCGGGAGGGCAGCGCTGCCGAGGCCCGTGAAAGAACACGGCCTCGGTCTTGTGCAGCGCCACCTTCAATCCCAGGCGGCGGATCCTCTCTGCGACCAAGGATCCGCCAGCCGAGGCCAGACAGGCCGCGTCACCAAAGTTCCTCCCCCGGGCAGTGAGGAGAGTGTCATCCGCGTAGCATATGACACTCGTGCCCTGGAGGAGGACTCCCCGTAGGAGCCAGTCGAAACCGATGTTCCACAGGGGGGGCCCCAGCACTGACCCCTGCGGAACACCGGACTCTGCGCCGTACCGCCTCACCGTGGCCGTCTTGTCCACGAGGAGGACCTCTCGGCCCTCCAAGTAGCTGGCCAGGAGGTTCCGCAGGTATTGGGGCACTCCGTGATACCGGAGCGCCTCCAATATCGTCGAGTGGGGGACGGAGTTGAAGGCGTTTGCGATGTCGAACGACACCGCCAGCACTCCGTCCCCCGCCTCCACCGCCTCCCTCACCTGGCCCTTGAGTAGGGCCAGCGCATCGATCGTCGAACGCCCTCGACGGAAACCGAATTGGGCGTCCGACAGGTCCGGCCCTACCCCCCGCAAAAGGCTATCAAGCCGGGACGCGACGATCCCCTCGAACATCTTACCGACCTCATCGAGCAGGACGATGGGCCGGTATGCCGATGGGGAGTCCGCCGGGCGTCCCTCCTTTCGGAGGAGGCACAGCTGCCCCTCCTTCCAAAGTTTCGGGAACCTCCCAGCCGTAAAGCACGCGCTGAAGAGGTCCCGAAACCTGTCCTCCATTTGGGAGGCGGCGATCGCCACCACCCGTGCGGGGACGCCGTCTGGTCCGGGGGCCGTCTTCTTCGCGCGGAGGCTGAGAACCCCCGCGCGGACCTCCGCCGCCGTCACCGGGGGGACGTCCTCCTCCGGCGAAGCCGCACCTTGCGGGGGATCCATGGTTGGTGGGGTGAAGTCTTCGGTCCTGCGCGGAAACAGGGACCGGACCACCCCATCCAGCAACGCTGGCTCGAGGGTCTCCGTCAGTGGGGGACCATAGGGGCGCAGCTGGTTCCGCGCCGCTTTGTATGGTCTCCCATAAGGATCTCTGTCGAGACCCTTCAGCATCTCGGCCCTCGCCGAGTCTTCTGCAGCGCCCATTGCAGACTTGAGGACCTTCTTCGCCTCTACGTAAGAGGCGTATAGGCGGTCCTCTTCTGCCCGGTCTCGGTTTTGGGCGCTGCGCCGTCGGCTCCGCGCGTAGGCCCTTCTGGCCGCCACGCATGCGGCCCGGAGACCCGTCAGCTCCTCCGTCCACCAATAGACGGCGCGACGGGGAGGCGGACGGCGAGACCGAGGCATGCTGGAGTTGCACACCTCGGTCAGGGACCCCCTGAGCCGGACCGCTGCGGCGTCCACGTCCAGGACATCGACAGGGGGCGACAGCCAGTCCTGGAGGAAGGCCGCCTCCTCAGCTGCCTCCCGGTCCAGGCGGGTGAGTGCCCACCGCGGGAAGGGAGATTGCCCGGCGCGGGCCATCCCCCCCCCGTGGGTGGAGATGTCGAACCGCACATATCGGTGGTCCGACAAGGTCTCCACCATCTCCACCCGCCAGTTGACGACGCGGGCGGCTAGGGCGGGGGTGGCAAACGAGACGTCCACCACCGACCCTCCCTGTTGCCGCACACACGTGTGGACCGCCCCCCTGTTGAGGAGGGACACACCGCATGAGGCCGACCAATACTCGACGGCGCGTCCCCGGACGTTGCAACTGGCAGCCGGGTTGCCCCAGGCCACCGACTTGGCGTTCAGGTCGCCCAGCACCACGACCTGGCGCGGCGCCGCCCTCCCTACGACTGCGGTGAGGATCTCGAGGAAATCCTCAAAGTCCGAGAGAGGGCGGTTCGGGGAGAAGTAGACCCCAACCAGGGCCATGTCTCCCCACGCGGCGGCCACGTATCCCGGTCCCCTCTCTAAGAGCGAGAGGGGAGGGGAGTCCGTGGAAGACCGCGACACCAGCGCCACCAAGCCGTCCCGGTCGCCCAGCCAACGGCCAGGGACCGAGTAAGGCTCGGCGACCACCGCCAAGTCCACCAACCACTCAGCCATGGTCTGCATCAGCAGATCCTGGGCTGCCCGGCAGTGGTTGGCGTTCGCCTGGAGTATGCGATGTTCGACCCTATCCATCAGTCGGACATCGCACCCCCCTCCGCCGCCACCGCAGCCGCCGCAGTGCTTTTGGCAGCAGCAGCAGGCCCGGTCGGCGCCTGCGCTTTGCCCCGCTTAGGGGGAGGATTGCAATTCCTCCCCCTCGTGACGTGGTCGGCGGGGCAGCCACTGGCGGCACACACCGCGCAGTGCGGCGTGGCGGCCTCGCAGGAGGCGGCTTTGTGGCCCTCCTTGCCGCAGCGGAAGCATGTGTCCGTCCTGTCGACCGTGGACGGACACAGGGCCCGGGTGTGTCCGATGCCGAAGCACCGGAAACACCGCAGAGGCTGGTCCTCGAGTGCCCGGACTGCACCCGAGCTGAACCCGACTGTCAGCCGTCCCGTGGCAAGGACGGCTTTGGCAGCGGCGACTGGGCACTCGAGGCGAATGGTGCCCATGCCGCCGCGGCCGGGTCTTATGTCCCGGCCTTGGACCGCTGCGACGCCACAGCCCCCTATCGCCGCGACCGCCGCCACCACCTCCTCCTTGGTGACGGAGTCGTCCAAGTCAGCCACCTCTATGGCCGCTGACTTGACCGGCCGGGCCACCTTGGCGGAATCCGCGATGACCTCCTGCAGCTTGGCTGCAAAGAGGTCAGCATGGGTACTCCCCTCTGCCCCCGGGAACTCGAATATTCGAGCCCCGGCTTGGGTACGCCGGCAAGAGACGCTGCCAATCCCCAGTTGGGTGGGATCCGCATTGGCACGCGCCCGCAACAGAACGGACGCGTACGTCTCCCCCCGGTCAGCAGCCTCCGCGGTGAGGGTCACCACGACGGCCGCAGTTTTTGGGGGGACTAGTCGCCCCTTTCCCCTCCCCTTCCCTTTCCCCGTCCCCTTTCCACTGCCGGCCTTCTGAGCTTGGCTGGGAGCGGTGGTGGCGGGGACGGCAGGGACGGCCGTCGTCGTCTTCTTGCCCCTGCCCTTCCCCTTACGGACCACCTCCGTCCACTCGTTGGACGGGGTCGTGGAAGGGAGAAGGGCGTCTTCCGCCTGGGAGTAGGACGGCCCCGGCTCGCTCTGCCTCGTATCCGCCGCAAGCGGCGGTCGGAGGCGTTTCTCGGGCAAGAGCCGGTCCTCAATCCCTGCTAAGCAGGCTCTTGTGAAGGCCCTCTCCTCCATTACGACCTTGCGGATGATATCCTCAAGGTTGGAGGCGGGGCCCTCTGCCGCAGGGCTCGACTTGGCCTGTTGTGGCCGGGCCGTGGCTTCGGCCAGCTTCTGATGAAGCTGGCTGACTTCCGACTGCAGGCGATCCACCTTCGCCTGCAGTTGCCGCGTCTCGTCGGTGGTCTTGCGCTGGACCAGCTCCGCGACGACACCGCGCATACTCGCGGCCCTGCATTTCAGGGCCTTCTGTAGGGTGCCCTTTAGGTTGGAGGACTTCGAGGCGACCTCCACGATCTCCCTCTCGTCCTCCTCCGCCATTCTCTCCAGCTCGGCCAGAGAGTGGTCCGCGTAGAGAACGCGGGACGCACCGTACCCGGACTTGGCCCGGGCGGCGTGCGCCCGCTTCTCTGTGGCGGCAACCCGCTCCTCCAGCTCTTGCTGGAGCTGAGCTCGCCGAGCCAGGTCCAGCTGGCGTTGGGCGTTCGCCAGCCCAACGACATGCGTCTCCGCGGCCACCGTCGGCTTTTTAGCCTTCGACAACCGCGTCGACCCCGAAGCCGAGGAGCCCTCGGACCCACCGCTCCGGTGGACTCGCTTCCGCGGACGAGAGTCGTCCGCGTCCGACACACTGATCAGTGAGTCGTTGTCGGACGACTCGTCCGCCCCTCCGAAGAAACTAGCCGCAGACGGCGCGCGGCTAGTCTCTGACGCTGAAGCGTCGGAGTGGCCCTGAGAAGGGCCTTTTGGTTGGCCCTGAGAAGGGCCTTTTGGTTGGCCCTGAGAAGGGCCTTTTGGTTGGCCCTGAGAAGGGCCTTTGGGTTGGCCCTGAGAAGGGCCTTTGGGTTGGCCCTGAGAAGGGCCTTTGGGTTGGCCCTGAGAAGGGCCTGTTTGTTTTAAAAATCGCCCGCAGGCGTCCCGCGCAGGACTCGACATGTTTCCCGCGGGTTCGCAAACAAACAAGACAATAGGGTTAAAAACAAGTTGCGAATGCACAGTGCACTTTGGCCGTACCCAGTCTGCCACTCCGTTACGGTGGTCAGAACTGGGCCGTTTCCAGGGGACGCGACGTGGACGCAAGCACTGTGGGGTGGTCCCCCAACCTAACCTAACCTAACCTTTTTTTTTTTTTTTTTTTTTTTTTTTTTTTTTTTTTTTTTTTTTTTTTTTTTTTTTGCGCTGGGAAAAAATGCGTTACGCATACCCTCCCATCGGGGGATGGGGGGCTATGTGGGACTCCCCGGTCTGACCCGGTATACCCACTAAAAATAACCCAGCGGCACTCCCGCTTCGTCCGAGTGGCGGGGGACTGGGAAACCGGCACAGCCTTAACGTCCAGTCCTCCGCCGACGATTGCTCCTCAGGGCGGACCCCTCACACCCCCCCCGTGGGGAGGGGGACGGGCCCGGGAGTGACCGACGAAGAAGAAGGTGGTGATGGGTGCAATGCGGGAGATGGCGCCCCCGCGCCTGTCGCCCGCCCATCGCCACCATGAGGAGGGAGAGGATTGCGCCTTCTCCGACCCCTTCTTCGTCTGCGGAGCGGCGCAGCGAGAGGGTCATCCTCCCGCGCGCGCTCCGCCTCCTCCTTTTGCGAGATTACGTCCTCGCAAAAGGAGGCAACCGCTGACCAGGCCCCCTCGCTCTCCAGCATGGCGTTGACCACGCAGGGAAGCGAGAGGTCCTGTCCGACCACCGCGGTCAGACCGCGGCGCAGCTCGGACCAAGCCGGGCACACTTCGAGCGTGTGCTGCGCCGTGTCCTCCGCCGCGCCGCAGTCGTGGCACGCCGGGGTCTCCTCCCTCCCGATCCGGTGCAGGTACGTTCCGAAGCAGCCATGGCCGGATAGCACCTGCACCAGACGGAACGAGAGGAAACCGTGGGACCGCTCGAGCCAGCTCCGCAGGACTGGACCGAGCGCGTCCAACGTCCGGCGGCCAAAGGCGGCGGTGGCGAGGTCCTCCGTCCAGTGGAGGACGATTGCGTCCCTCGCCTCCCGCCGCACGGCCTCCCGCTCTTCGGCGACGGGGCGCTCCCCGAGCGCCCTCCGGTGCGCGGTCCACTCGTACACTCTGGCGAGCACCCAAGCCTCCAACTCCCAAGGAGGGGTGCCGGCCAGAGCGCACGCCGCCGAGAAGCCCACCGAGCGGTAGGCCCTCGAACCTAACCTAACCTTTTTTTTTTTTTTTTTTTTTTTTTTTTTTTTTTTTTTTTTTTTTTTTGCGCTGGGAAAAAAATGCATTACGCATACCCTCCCATCGGGGGATGGGGGGCTATGTGGGACTCCCCGGTCTGACCCGGTATACCCACTAAAACAACCCAGCGGCACTCCCGCTTCGTCCGAGTGGCGAAGGACTGGGAAACCGGCACAGCCTTAACGTCCAGTCCTCCGCCGACGATTGCCCCTCAGGGCGGGCCCCTCACACCCCCCCCCGTGGGAAGGGGGACGGGCCCGGGAATGACCAACGAAGAGGGTGGTGATGGGTGCAATGCGGGAGAAGGCGCCCCCGCGCCTGTCGCCCGCCCATCGCCACCATGAGGAGGGAGAGGTTGTCGCCGTCTCCGACCCCTTCTTCGTCTGCGGAGCGGCACAGCGAGAGGGTCATCCTCCCGCGCGCGCTCCGCCTCCTCCTTTTGCGAGATTACGTCCTCGCAAAAGGAGG
The DNA here is from genome assembly GCA_916614155.1 of Mesoligia furuncula. Lineage (NCBI taxonomy): Eukaryota > Metazoa > Arthropoda > Insecta > Lepidoptera > Noctuidae > Mesoligia > Mesoligia furuncula. The sequence continues at coordinate 32,477,976 of OU744797.1, read as the reverse complement.
CAACCGCTGACCAGGATCCCTCGCTCTCCAGCATGGCGTTAACCACGCAGGGAAGCGAGAGGTCGCCCAGCACCACGACCTGGCGCGGCGCCGCCCTCCCTACGACTGCGGTGAGGATCTCGAGGAAATCCTCAAAGTCCGAGAGAGAGCGGTTCGGGGAGAAGTAGACCCCGACCAGGGCCATGTCTCCCCGCGCGGCGGCCACGTATCCCGGTCCCCTCTCTAAGAGCGAGAGGGGAGGGGAGTCTGTGGGAGACCGCGACACCAACGCCACCAAGCCGTCCCGGTCGCCCAGCCAACGGCCAGGGACCGAGTAAGGCTCGGCGACCACCGCCAAGTCGTTCGCCTGGAGTATGCGATGTTCGACCCCCTCCATCAGTCGGACATCGCACCCCCCTCCGCAGCCACCGACGCAGGAACGACGGTGCTCTTGGCAGCAGCAGCAAACCCGGCCGGCGCCTGTGCTTTGCCCCGCTTAGGGGGAGGATTGCAGTTCCTCCCCTTCGTGACGTGGTCTGCCGGGCAGCCACTGGCGGCACACACCGCGCAGTGCGGCGTGGCGGCCTCGCAGGAGGCGGCTTTGTGGCCCTCCTTGCCGCAGCGGAAGCACGTGTCCGTCCTGTCAACAGTGGACGGACACAGGGCCCGGGTGTGTCCGATGCCGAAGCACCGGAAACACCGCAGAGGCTGGTCCTCGAGTGCCCGGACTGCACCCGAGCTGAACCCGACTGTCAGCCGTCCCTTGGCAAGGACGGCTTTGGCAGCGGCGACTGGGCACTCGAGGCGAATGGTGCCCATGCCGCCGCGGCCGGGTCTTATGTCCCGGCCTTGGACCGCCGCGACGCCACAGCCCCCTATCGCCGCGACCGCCGCCACCACCTCCTCCTTGGTGACGGAGTCGTCCAAGTCAGCCACCTCTATGGCCGCTGACTTGACCGGCCGGGCCACCTTGGCGGAATCCGCGATGACCTCCTGCAGCTTGGCTGCAAAGAGGTCAGCATGGGTACTCCCCTCTGCCCCCAGGAACTCGAATATTCGAGCCCCGGCTTGGGTCCGCCGGCAAGATACGCTGCCGATCCCCAGTTGGGCAGGATCGGCATTCGCACGCGCCCGCACCAAAATGGACGCGTACGTCTCCCCCCGGTCCGCAGCCTCCGCGGTGAGCGTCACCACGACGGCCGCGGTTTTTGGGGGGACTAGTCGCCCCTTTCCCCTCCCCTTCCCTTTCCCCGTCCCCTTTCCCTTGCCAGTCGTCTGCGATTGGCTGGGAGTGGTGGTGGCGGGGTCGACAGGGACGGCCGTCGTCGACTTCTTGCCCTTTCCCTTCCCCTTACGGACCACTTCCGTCCACTCGTTGGACGGGGTCGTGGAAGGGAGAAGGGCATCTTCCGCCTGGGAACCTAACCTAACCTTTTTTTTTTTTTTTTTTTTTTGTTCCGGGGTGGAAAATCCTCATGGATGTCCGCCGCCCTGGGGCGGGCGACGGGGTCTGTCAGACTCTTACTGACTAAAAACCACCCCGGTGTTCCATCTCACACCTGCGCCAGGGGTCGCGGGAACGTTCGATCCTTCCGCAACCCCCGGCTGGTGCCGGCCCGCCACTGCGGGCCTCGTCGGGTCAGGGGGGGGAGTGAGGTGTTTGACTCCCCCCGTGACGTCTAAGAGGGGCGCGCGTGGAACACTACGCGCCGCCACCTCGGGTCCTGATGTGTGGGGGGCGGCGGACGTCCCCGAGTCCGTCGCCCCTGGACCCATTTAGGGGGGCTGGAAGAGGGCGTTGTCCGCCCTCCGCCGACGCCCGGTGCGCCTGCTGCGGGCAGGGTGAGTGGACGAGATCTCCCTCTCCCTTTCCGCAGCCTCCTTCTGCGACATGACCGTTTCGCAAAAGGAAACCACCGCGTCCCAGGACTCCTCGCTGCCGACCATCGACTCGACCACGGCCGGCAGCGACAGGTCACTGCCTACCTCTGTGATGAGGGCACGGCGCGGCTCCTCCCAAGCGGCACACTCTGCCAGCGTATGCCACGCCGTGTCCTCCCGGCAGTCGACGCAGTGGTGACACCGGGCGTCCGGCTCCCTGTTTATGCGACACAGGTACTTCCCGAAGCAACCATGCCCCGAAAGTACCTGCGTCACCCGAAACGACAGGGAGCCGTGCCTCCTCCCGAGCCAGGGCTCGAGTACTGGCCGGACCGCCTCGATAGAGCTGAGGCCGGCGGTAGGGCGTGAGAGCCTGTCCCGCCATTCCGCCACCAGGACCTCGCGAAGCTGAGACCGACGCAGCTCCATATGGCGCTGCATCAGCCCCTCGCAACCTAACCTAACCTTTTTTTTTTTTTTTTTTTTTTTGTTCCGGGGTGGAAAATCCTCATGGATGTCCGCCGCCCTGGGGCGGGCGACGGGGTCTGTCAGACTCTTACTGACTAAAAACCACCCCGGTGTTCCATCTCACACCTACGCCAGGGGTCGCGGGAACGTTCGATCCTTCCGCAACCCCCGGCTGGTGCCGGCCCGCCACTGCGGGCCTCGTCGGGTCAGGGGGGGGAGTGAGGTGTTTGACTCCCCCCGTGACGTCTAAGAGGGGCGCACGTGGAACACTACGCGCCGCCACCTCGGGTCCTGATGTGTGGGGGGCGGCGGACGTCCCCGAGTCCGTCGCCCCTGGACCCATTTAGGGGGGCTGGAAGAGGGCGTTGTCCGCCCTCCGCCGACGCCCGGTGCGCCTGCTGCGGGCAGGGTGAGTGGACGAGATCTCCCTCTCCCTTTCCGCAGCCTCCTTCTGCGACATGACCGTTTCGCAAAAGGAAACCACCGCGTCCCAGGACTCTTCGCTGCCGACCATCGACTCGACCACGGCCGGCAGCGACAGGTCACTGCCTACTTCTGTGATGAGGGCACGGCGCGGCTCCTCCCAAGCGGCACACTCTGCCAGCGTATGCCACGCCGTGTCCTCCCGGCAGTCGACGCAGTGGTGACACCGGGCGTCCGGCTCCCTGTTTATGCGACACAGGTACTTCCCGAAGCAACCATGCCCCGAAAGTACCTGCGTCACCCGAAACGACAGGGAGCCGTGCCTCCTCCCGAGCCAGGGCTCGAGTACTGGCCGGACCGCCTCGATAGTGCTGAGGCCGGCGGTAGGGCGTGAGAGCCTGTCCCGCCATTCCGCCACCAGGACCTCGCGAAGCTGAGACCGACGCAGCTCCATATGGCGCTGCATCAGCCCCTCGCCTCGCGCCCGCGCTTCCTCGCGCCACCGGTACAGTGACGCGAGCACTTTCGCCTCCAGGTCCCAGGGCGGGGATCCAGCCAGTACGCAAGCCGCCTCGTAGGAGATCGTGCGATATCCGCGGACGACTCTGACGGCCATCGCTCTCTGCGGCTTTCGCAGCACTGCGATGCTACCGGCCGTCAGGTCAGTCGCCCAGATCGGGGCCCCATACAGGGCCATCGATCGCACGATCCCCACGTAGAGCCGCCTACAGGCGGCGCTCGGGCCCCCCAGATTGGGAAGCAGCGTTGACAGCGCCCCAGCCGCGCCCAACAATTTGGGCGCCAGCCGCCGGAAGTGGGGGCCGAAATCCCACCGGCTGTCGAGCACCAATCCCAGGTACTTCATGGTAGACTCGACAGCGATCCGAGCCCCCCCGACCACTATATGCAAGCCGGGCAGCGGCGCCCGCCGGGGGCCATGAAACACCATGGCCTCCGACTTGTTGAGGGCTACCTCCAGGCCCAGGCGACGTATGCGGCTCACCACCTGTGACACCGCAGCCGTCGCCAGCAACGCTGCCTCCCTGTGCGAGCTCCCCCGGGCAGTGACCAGCGTGTCGTCGGCATAACACGTCAGTTCCACGCCCGGCTGGAGCTCACCCCTCAGCACCCAGTCGTACCCGATGTTCCACAGGGGCGGGCCAACGACCGAGCCCTGTGGAACACCGCACGACATGCGGTGCTGGATTTCGCCATCGCGTCCCATGTAGGTGACACTCCTCTCCGACAGATAAGCCCCAATGATGCGGCGGAGGTAGAGAGGCACCCGATGATACCGCAGTGCCTCCCGAATAGTACTCCAGGGCATGGTGTTGAAGGCGTTGGAGATGTCCAAGGACACCGCCAACAACACCTCGCCCCGGGCCACCGCTTCCTCCGCCAGGACTCTCACCCGCGACACAGCGTGAATGGTGGAGCGCCCCTGCCGAAAACCGAACTGGTTACCGTCCAGGTCCGGCCCCTCTCCGCACAAGTGGCCGACGAGGCGGGCTGCGATTATCCGCTCAAACAGCTTACCCACCTCGTCTAGCAGCACTATGGGCCGGTACGCGGACGGCGAGTCCGCGGGGCGCCCCTCCTTCCTGAGCAGGACCAGACGACCAGATTTCCACAAAGTGGGAAACCGGCCCTGCTCAAGGCACGCTGTGTAGAGTCCTCTCAGTTGGGGCTCAAGCTCCTTCAGAGCGAGGGCTAACACGCAGCCGTGGATCCCGTCGGGCCCCGGAGCCACGTTCTTGGCCCGGAGCCGCATCACGGCTGCCCCCATCTCTGCCTCTGTCACCTCTGGGACGCTGATGACGTTCTCTTCAGTGGACTCTGCGGCTGTGGGCAAAGCCATCGGCGGCGGTGTGTGCTCCGCTCTAGCCGGGAAGAGGGCTGCGACCACCTCCTCCAGCAGCTCGGGTTGGAGACTCTCCGTAAGTGGGGGCGCCGCGGCTCGAAGTTTCCCTCGAACCGCGCGATAGGGGCGTCCCCACGGATCCCCGTCTAGAGTCTCCAACATCTCCTCCCTGGCTCGCGCCCTCGCCTCGTCGATGGCCAGCCACAGAGTCCTCTTCGCCGCGCGGTACACCTCATACAGCGCGGCTTCTTCGTCAGGGACCCGACGACGTCTCCTCCGGTATCGGGTGTACTGGCGCCTGACCGCCACGCACGCGACGCGCAGCTGCGCGATCTCGGCGGTCCACCAGTACACCTGGCGCCTTGCCGACTGTGTGTGGACCCGGGGCATGGACGCGTCGCTGATTTGCGTCATCGCCCCGCGGAACCACAGCGCCTCCTGCTCGACGTCGACGGGTCCATCCGTTGCCGACTCCCGGAACCAGGCCTGGACAACAGCGGCCTCCTCGAGAAGCTCCCTGTCGATGCGCTTACGCGCCCAGCGCGGACCGTCCGTACGCGGGGCCGGTAAACCGCGGCCGCCGGCGGTCTGGGCGGAGACGTCGAAACGGATGTAACGGTGATCCGACAACGTCTCCACCTCCGCGGCGACACGCCAGTCGCGGACACGGCTCGCGACAGCGGGGCTAGCGAACGAGACGTCCACTATAGACCCGCCCCGCTGCCGCACGCACGTGTGCACCGAGCCCCGATTTAGGACGGTCAAGCCAGTCGTGACCGCCCACTCCTCCAGCACCTCGCCCCTAGCATCGGTCACTGGAGATCCCCACGCCGCAGACTTGGCGTTGAGATCCCCCAGCAACAGCACAGGGCGAGGGTGGAGTCGGCCCACGACGGCACCCAACTCGACAAGGAACCTCTCGAAGTCGGCGAGGCTCTTGTTGGGCGAAAAGTACGCCCCAACCGTGCCAATGCCGTCCACGAGGGCGGCCACCCAGCCGTGACCTCGGGACGGGTTGGCAAGAGCCCCGCCAATGATGGCTACCAAACCGTCCAGGTCTCCCACCCAGTTATCCCTGGGGGGGACAAAGTACGGTTCGGCAACCACCGCCACGTGAATCGACCACTCTGCCATGCTCTGGAGCAATAGATCCTGAGCTCTAGCAGAGTGGTTGATGTTGCCCTGGAGGAAATGGTACAGCGCCATTTATGCGCAATCCATTCCCTCCGCACCATTCCTAGGCCGGGAGTCGGCCGAAGAGGAGCCAGGCTGAGGGGGGGGTAAAGAGCCCCCGGCAGCCTTGGCACCCCTTCTCTTTCCTTTCTGGGCAGGCACGCCACAGGCTTTTCCGCCCGCTCTGTGCCCAGCGGGCCTCCCTGCAGCTGTACAGAGGCTGCAGTTTGGCGCCGCGGAGCACTGGGCCGCCTTGTGGCCGGCCTGACCGCAGCGATAGCACTGCTCGCTGCGGTCTATGGAGGTGCACCGTGCCCTGACATGCCCAATGTCGAGGCAACGGTAGCACCGCAAGGCCCGGGGTTGCAGCAGCTTCACCCTCGCTGCAACCCACCCCACCAACAGACGCCCAGCGTCGGCGACTTTGTTCGCCGCCGCCACCGGGCACCGCACCCAGATCGCGCCGAGCCCGGAAGCGTCGACGCGAATCTCGCCTGTCCGCACGTTCTCGGGCGGACATCCACCGGCTCTGGCGACGGCCGCCACGACCTCGGCCGGAGTCGTCGAGTCGTCCAGACCGTTGACGCGCAGTTCAGCGGTCTTCATGGGCCTGGACACCCGAACGTCCTCCGGGTTGAGGACCTCCCTCAGCTTGGCGGCCAGGACGTCCGCCTTTTCGCCGCTAGAGGCACCCGACACCTCCAGCAGTCGCGCCCCCGTAATCGCCGGCCTCAGTCTGAGGCCGGACGGTATGCCAAGGTCGGGGAACGCGACTTTGGCTTTCGCCTCCATAAGGACCGCCTTATAGGAGATGCCCCTTTCGACGGCTCCGGGCTGCAGCGTAATCACTACAGCCGCGGAGCGTGGGGCTCTGACCCTAGGCGGCCCCTGAGCCTTCTTCGATGCCGGTGCCGGTGCTCTAGCGGGTACCGGTGGCGGCGCCGCCGTCTTCCTCTTACGGCGGCCCCTCTTGACGACCGTCGTCCAGGTCTCCGTGGTGGACCCGGGTGCGGTCGCCGAGGGTGCGGTCGCCGGGGGTGCGGTCGCCGGGGGTGCGGTCGGCAGTGGCGCGGACGTGCCTTTCACGGCCTGGCTCGGCCCCTCCGCGGGCTTTTTGGACCCCTCCGCGGGCTTTTTGGCCCCCTTGGGTTTTCCGACCGTCGGGCCCAGCTTAGCGGGCTCCCCCTTACTCCGCCTGTCAGCAGCTAGCGGCGGCCGGAGAGTCTCCGCCGGGAGGAGCCTCGACTCTAGGCCCTGCAGACGGGCATTCACCATACCCCCACACTGCAGCATGCAGATGCGAACGATCTTCTCGATCTCGGCATCCGCAGGTGTAGGGGCAGGGACCGACGATGGGGCCGACGATGGGGCCGACGGTGGCGGGGCAGTGATGGGAGCGACACCGGTGGCCGCGGGACGTCTCTGCTGCCATTCTGCCCTTTGCGCGGCAAGCTCCCGCTTGAGGTCCTCGAGCTCAGATCTGAGACGGCCATTCTCCTCCCACAGCTTCGCCGTCTCCTCTGAGCTTGTGCGGTTCAGGAGGACCCCAACTGCCTCCTTGATGCCATCAGCCGCCTCCTTCAGTGCACGGGTAAACGTGCCCTTCAGGCTGCCGGATTTAGTGGCAACCTTCAGGACAACGTCCACGCCATCCAAAACTTGGCGACTGAGCGCCACCGCCGACAGGTTCTCCCCGGCAGCCGCCTGAGCAGAGCGTCGCTCTCGGGCCAGCCGGGCCATCTCGCTGACCTCGTCAGCCGCTACCGCTTTCCGCTGCGCCCGCTTTGCGGCGTTCGCCTCCGCCTTATTGGACCCCAACGAGGTCAGCGAGGAGCCCTCGCTCAGGTCCACTATCGAGGGCCCGGGGTCGCTCTCTACGCTCTCCATCGGACGCTCTTCAGGATCTGGTGTTGCGGGCCGAGAGATAGGCACGAAACGACCCGCTCGGTCACGGCCCGGCAACCGAGTGGGGGCTCCTCTCGCCATAGTGCGACCCCGCCCTCTCTGTCCCGTTGGGACCTTGGCGGCCAACAGGTTCTCCTCACTGGAGGAGAGCCCCATCGACCCCGAGTCCCCGCTTCGCGGGCGCTTCCTCCAACTTTTGGAGGTGCACCCCTGTACGTCTTTGTCCATTTCAGGACATGAGCCTCCTCGGCTCTTGTTGCCGTCAACGACGGCAAACGGTTCTGTTGCGTCGCACAGTCGCTCCAGGCTAACCCGGAGCTCCTTTTCTTGCGGCGCAGGTTGACGAAGGTCGGCGGTTGTCTGCCGGCCCACGAGACTAATAGTGCCCCCCCCAGATACGAAGGGGCTGCCTTCCGAAGAAGGGCGGGATTGTCCCTCCTTGGGTAGGAGGGTACCCACCTGGGGAATAGTTTTGTTATCAGCCTTTTCCATTTTGTTCCTTTTTAAGGGTGAGGTCCCTTTTCGTCGCGCTAACGACCGGATCCCCTCCGGCCATTCATCCCCTCGGCACGCTAGACCTTGGGATTGGGGTAATTTTTTAGAGAGGTTGTCTTCCTCGCGGCCCGAGCCTCAGTGGCCCGGACCCCCGGTCCTGAACTCAGGATTACGGGGTGGCCGACGATTGGGCAGAACCAACCGCCGCCCCGGCGTCCCCACGCTGCCGCCGGATGCCGGACAGACGCAGCGCGGACATTGGACACCTTCCACCACCCACCTTCCCGTGGGTACAGCGGCGCGAACCGCTCCTTCTCAGCCTACGCCCACTCACGACCCTCTGTAAGCAGAGGTGGAGTGGACGTATGACCGTCCGTCTGTAGCCCGGTTCCCTTCACCGACCATCAAGGATGATCGGTGATTGGAACCATGACCTTTCCCCGTGTGTTGAAAATTAGCCGCCAGCCCCAAGAGTCCACCAGAACCAGTGGGCAATTGGTGCTGACGTTGCCCAGGGTGCGCCGCGAGGAGGCTTTCAACATGCACCCCAACCTAACCTTTTTTTTTTTTTTTTTTTTTTTTTGCGCTGGGAAAAAATGCGTTACGCATACCCTCCCATCGGGGGATGGGGGGCTATGTGGGACTCCCCGGTCTGACCCGGTATACCCACTAAAATAACCCAGCGGCACTCCCGCTTCGTCCGAGTGGCGGGGGACTGGGAAACCGGCACAGCCTTAACGTCCAGTCCTCCGCCGACGATTGCTCCTCAGGGCGGACCCCTCACACCCCCCCCGTGGGGAGGGGGACGGGCCCGGGAGTGACCGACGAAGAAGGTGGTGATGGGTGCAATGCGGGAGATGGCGCCCCCGCGCCTGTCGCCCGCCCATCGCCACCATGAGGACGGGGAGGATGTCGCCCTCTCCGACCCCTTCTTCGTCTGCGGAGCGCCACAGCGAGAGGGTCATCCTCCCGCGCGCGCTCCGCCTCCTCCTTTTGCGAGATTACGTCCTCGCAAAAGGAGGCAACCGCTGACCAGGCCCCCTCGCTCTCCAGCATGGCGTTGACCACGCAGGGAAGCGAGAGGTCCTGTCCGACCACCGCGGTCAGACCGCGGCGCAGCTCGGACCAAGCCGGGCACACTTCGAGAGTGTGCTGCGCCGTGTCCTCCGCCGCGCCGCAGTCGTGGCACGCCGGGGTCTCCTCCCTCCCGATCCGGTGCAGGTACGTTCCGAAGCAGCCATGGCCGGATAGCACCTGCACCAGACGGAACGAGAGGAAACCGTGGGACCGCTCGAGCCAGCTCCGCAGGACCGGACCGAGCGCGTCCAACGTCCGGCGGCCAAAGGCGGCGGTGGCGAGGTCCTCCGTCCAGTGGAGGACGATTGCGTCCCTCGCCTCCCGCCGCACGGCCTCCCGCTCTTCGGCGACGGGGCGCTCCCCGAGCGCCCTCCGGTGCGCGGTCCACTCGTACACTCTGGCGAGCACCCAAGCCTCCAACTCCCAAGGAGGGGTACCGGCCAGAGCGCACGCCGCCGAAAAGCCCACCGATCGGTAGGCCCTCGCCACCCGCAGTGCAATGGCCCTTTGGGGCTTGCGCAAGGCGGTCGCGTTCTCCCTCCTGTGGAGGGAGTCCGCCCAGATGGGGGCCCCGTATAGGGCCATGCTCCTAAGGATGCCAGCATACAGGCGCCGGCATTTCGCCTTTGGCCCCCCCAGGTTTGGGAGGAGCCAGGAGAGGGCGTCCGCAGCTTTCAACAGGCGCGTCGACAGCCCGCTGAAATGCGGGCCGAAGCGCCACCTGTCGTCCAGCACCAGGCCCAGATATTTCATTTGGGACTGGACCCCTATCCTGACGCCCTCTACGACAATGTGGGCGTCGGGAGGGCAGCGCTGCCGAGGCCCGTGAAAGAACACGGCCTCGGTCTTGTGTAACGCCACCTTCAATCCCAGGCGGCGGATCCTCTCTGCAACCAAGGATCCGCCAGCCGAGGCCAGACAGGCCGCGTCCCCGAAGTTCCTCCCCCGGGCAGTGAGGAGAGTGTCATCCGCGTAACATATGACACTCGTGCCCTGGAGGAGAACTCCCCGCAGTAGCCAGTCGAACCCGATGTTCCACAGGGGGGGCCCCAGCACTGACCCCTGCGGAACACCGGACTCTGCGCCGTACCGCCTCATCGTGGCCGTCTTGTCCACGAGGAGGACCTCTCGGCCCTCCAAGTAGCTGGCCAGGAGGTTCTGCAGGTACTGGGGCGCTCCGTGATACCGGAGCGCCTCCAATATCGTCGAGTGGGGGACGGAGTTGAAGGCGTTTGCGATGTCGAACGACACTGCCAGCACTCCGTCCCCCGCCTCCACCGCCTCCCTCACCTGGCCCTTGAGCAGGGCCAGCGCATCGATCGTCGAACGCCCTCGACGGAAACCGAATTGGGCGTCCGACAGGTCCGGCCCTACCCCCCGCAAAAGGCTATCAAGCCGGGACGCGACGATCCCCTCGAACATCTTACCGACCTCATCGAGCAGGACGATGGGCCGGTATGCCGAGGGGGAGTCCACCGGGCGTCCCTCCTTTCGGAGGAGGCACAGCTGCCCCTCCTTCCAAAGTTTCGGGAACCTCCCAGCCGTAAAGCACGCGCTGAAGAGGTCCCGAAACCTGTCCTCCATTTGGGAGGCGGCGATCGCCACCACCCGTGCGGGGACGCCGTCTGGTCCGGGGGCCGTCTTCTTCGCGCGGAGGCTGAGAACCCCCGCGCGGACCTCCTCCGCCGTCACCGGGGGGACGTCTTCCTCCGGCGAAGCCGCACTTTGCGGGGGATCCATCGTTGGTGGGGTGAAGTCGTCGGTCCTGCGCGGAAACAGGGACCGGACCACCCCATCCAGCAACGCTGGCTCGAGGGTCTCCGTCAGTGGGGGACCATAGGGGCGTAGCTGGCTCCGCGCCGCCTTGTATGGTCTCCCATAAGGATCTCTGTCGAGACCCTCCAGCATCTCGGCCCTCGCCGAGTCTTCTGCAGCGCCCATTGCAGACTTGAGGACCTTCTTCGCCTCTACGTAAGAGGCGTATAGGCGGTCCTCTTCTGCCCGGTCTCGGTTTTGGGCGCTGCGACGTCGGCTCCGCGCGTAGGCCCTTCTGGCCGCCACGCAGGCACCCCGGAGACCCGTCAGCTCCTCCGTCCACCAATAGACGGCGCGACGGGGAGGCGGACGGCGAGACCGAGGCATGCTGGAGTTGCACACCTCGGTCAGGGACCCCCTGAGCCGGACCGCTGCGGCGTCCACGTCCAGGACATCGACAGGGGGCGACAGCCAGTCCTGGAGAAAGGCCGCCTCCTCAGCTGCCTCCCGGTCCAGGCGGGTGAGTGCCCACCGCGGGAAGGGAGATTGCCCGGCGCGGGCCATCCTCCCCCCCTGGGTGGAGATGTCGAACCGCACATATCGGTGGTCCGACAAGGTCTCCACCATCTCTACCCGCCAGTTGACGACGCGGGCGGCTAAGGCGGGGGTGGCAAACGAGACGTCCACCACCGACCCTCCCTGTTGCCGCACACACGTGTGGACCGCCCCCCTGTTGAGGAGGGACACACCGCATGAGGCCGCCCAAAACTCGACGGCGCGTCCCCGGACGTTGCAACCGGCAGCCGGGTTGCCCCAGGCCGCCGACTTGGCGTTCAGGTCGCCCAGCACCACGACCTGGCGCGGCGCCGCCCTCCCTAGGACTGCGGTGAGGATCTCGAGGAAATCCTCAAAGTCCGAGAGAGAGCGGTTCGGGGAGAAGTAGACCCCAACCAGGGCCATGTCTCCCCACGTGGCGGCCACGTATCCCGGTCCCCTCTCTAAGAGCGAGAGGGGAGGGGAGTCCGTGGAAGACCGCGACACCAGCGCCACCAAGCCGTCCCGGTCGCCCAGCCAACGGCCAGGGACCGAGTAAGGCTCGGCGACCACCGCCAAGTCCACCAACCACTCAGCCATGGTCTGCATCAGCAGATCCTGTGCTGCCCGGCAGTGGTTGGCGTTCGCCTGGAGTATGCGATGTTCGACCCTATCCATCAGTCGGACATCGCACCCCCCTCCGCCGCCACCGCAGCCGCCGCAGTGCTTTTGGCAGCAGCAGCAGGCCCGGTCGGCGCCTGCGCTTTGCCCCGCTTAGGGGGAGGATTGCAATTCCTCCCCCTCGTGACGTGGTCGGCGGCACACACCGCGCAGTGCGGCGCGGCGGCCTCGCAGGAGGCGGCTTTGTGGCCCTCCTTGCCGCAGCGGAAGCACGTGTCCGTCCTGTCGACCGTGGACGGACACAGGGCTCGGGTGTGTCCGATGCCGAAGCACCGGAAACACCGCAGAGGCTGGTCCTCGAGTGCCCGGACTGCACCCGAGCTGAAGCCGACTGTGAGCCGTCCCTTGGCAAGGACGGCTTTGGCAGCGGCGACTGGGCACTCGAGGCGAATGGTGCCCATGCCGCCGCGGCCGGGCCTTATGTCCCGGCCTTGGACCGCCGCGACGCCACAGCCCCCTATCGCCGCGACCGCCGCCACCACCTCCTCCTTGGTGACGGAGTCGTCCAAGTCAGCCACCTCTATGGCCGCTGACTTGACCGGCCGGGCCACCTTGGCGGAATCCGCGATGACCTCCTGCAGCTTGGCTGCGAAGAGGTCCGCGTGGGTATTCCCGTCTGCCCCCGGGAACTCGAAAATTCGAGCCCCGGCTTGGGTCCGCCGGCAAGAGACGCTGCCGATCCCCAGTTGGGTGGGATCCGCATTGGCACGCGCCCGCAACAGAACGGACGCGTACGTCTCCCCCCGGTCCGCAGCCTCCGCGGTGAGCGTCACCACGACGGCCGCGGTTTTTGGGGGGACTAGTCGCCCCTTTCCCCTCTTCCCTTTCCCTTTCCCCATACCCTTTCCCTTGCCAGTCGTCCGCGATTGGCTGGGAGCGGTGGTGGCGGGGACGACAGGGACGGCCGTCGTCGACTTCTTGCCCTTTCCCTTCCCCTTACGGACCACCTCCGTCCACTCGTTGGACGGGGTCGTGGAAGGGAGAAGGGCGTCTTCCGCCTGGGAGGAGGATGACGGTCCCGGCTCGCTCTGCCTCGTATCCGCCGCAAGCGGCGGTCGGAGGCGTTTCTCCGGCAGGAGCCGGTCCTCAATTCCTGCTAAGCAGGCTCTAGTGAAGGCCCTCTCCTCCATTATGACCTTGCGGATGATATCCTCGAGGCGGGGCCCTCTGCCGCAGGGCTCGTCTTGGCCTGTTGTGGCCGGGCCGTGGCTTCGGCCAGCTTCTGATGAAGCTGGCTGACCTCCGACTGCAGGCGATCCACCTTCGCCTGCAGTTGCCGCGTCTCGTCGGTGGTCTTACGAAGGACCAGCTCCGCGACGACACCGCGCATGCTCGCGGCCCTGCATTTCAGGGCCTTTTGCAATGTGCCCTTTAGGTTGGAGGACTTCGAGGCGACCTCCACGATCTCCCTCTCGTCCTCCTCCGCCATTCTGTCTAGCTCTGCCAGAGAATGGTCCGCGTAGAGAACGCGGGACGCACCGTACCCGGACTTGGCCCGGGCGGCGTGCGCCCGCTTCTCTGTGGCGGCGACCCGCTCCTCCAGCTCTTGCTGGAGCTGAGCTCGCCGAGCCAGGTCCAGCTGGCGTTGGGCGTTCGCCAGCCCAACGACATGGGTCTCCGCGGCCACCGTCGGCTTTTTAGCCTTCGGCAACCGCGTTGACCCCGAGGCCGAGGAGCCCTCGGACCCACCGCTCCGGTGGACTCGCTTCCGCGATCGGCAGTCGTCCGCGTCCGACACACTGATGAGTGAGTCGTTGTCGGACGACTCGTCCGCCCCTCCAAAGAAACTAGCCGCAGACGGCGCGCGGCTAGTCTCTGACGCTGAAGCGTCGGAGTGGCCCTGAGAAGGGCCTTTTGGTTGGCCCTGAGAAGGGCCTTTTGGTTGGCCCTGAGAAGGGCCTTTGGGTTGGCCCTGAGAAGGGCCTTTGGGTTGGCCCTGAGAAGGGCCTTTTTGTTTTAAAAATCGCCCGCAGGCGTCCCGCGCAGGACTCGACATTTCTCCCCGCAGGTTCGCAATCTCCCAAGACAATAAAAATTAAAAACAAGTTGCGAATGCACAGTGCACTTTGGCCGTACCCAGTCTGCCACTCCGTTACGGTGGTCAGAACTGGGCCGTTTCCAGGGGACGCGACGTGGACGCAAGCACTGTGGGGTGGTCCCCCAACCTAACCTTTTTTTTCATGGATGTCCGCCGCCCTGGGGCGGGCGACGGGGTCTGTCAGACTCTTACTGACTAAAAACCACCCCGGTGTTCCATCTCACACCTACGCCAGGGGTCGCGGGAACGTTCGATCCTTCCGCAACCCCCGGCTGGTGCCGGCCCGCCACTGCGGGCCTCGTCGGGTCAGGGGGGGGAGTGAGGTGTTTGACTCCCCCCGTGACGTCTAAGAGGGGCGCGCGTGGAACACTACGCGCCGCCACCTCGGGTCCTGATGTGTGGGGGGCGGCGGACGTCCCCGAGTCCGTCGCCCCTGGACCCATTTAGGGGGGCTGGAAGAGGGCATTGTCCGCCCTCCGCCGACGCCCAGTGCGCCTGCTGCGGGCAGGGTGAGTGGACGAGATCTCCCTCTCCCTTTCCGCAGCCTCCTTCTGCGACATGACTGTTTCGCAAAAGGAAACCACCGCGTCCCAGGACTCTTCGCTGCCGACCATCGACTCGACCACGGCCGGCAGCGACAGGTCACTGCCTACTTCTGTGATGAGGGCACGGCGCGGCTCCTCCCAAGCGGCACACTCTGCCAGCGTATGCCACGCCGTGTCCTCCCGGCAGTCGACGCAGTGGTGACACCGGGCGTCCGGCTCCCTGTTTATGCGACACAGGTACTTCCCGAAGCAACCATGCCCCGAAAGTACCTGCGTCACCCGAAACGACAGGGAGCCGTGCCTCCTCCCGAGCCAGGGCTCGAGTACTGGCCGGACCGCCTCGATAGTGCTGAGGCCGGCGGTAGGGCGTGAGAGCCTGTCCCGCCATTCCGCCACCAGGACCTCGCGAAGCTGAGACCGACGCAGCTCCATATGGCGCTGCATCAGCCCCTCGCCTCGCGCCCGCGCTTCCTCGCGCCACCGGTACAGTGACGCGAGCACTTTCGCCTCCAGGTCCCAGGGCGGGGATCCAGCCAGTACGCAAGCCGCCTCGTAGGAGATCGTGCGATATCCGCGGACGACTCTGACGGCCATCGCTCTCTGCGGCTTTCGCAGTACTGCGATGCTACCGGCCGTCAGTCGCCCAGATCGGGGCCCCATATAGGGCCATCGATCGCACGATCCCCACGTAGAGCCGCCTACAGGCGGCGCTCGGGCCCCCCAGATTGGGAAGCAGCGTTGACAGCGCCCCAGCCGCACCCAACAATTTGGGCGCAAGCCGCCGGAAGTGGGGGCCGAAATCCCACCGGCTGTCGAGCACCAATCCCAGGTACTTCATGGTAGACTCGACAGCGATCCGAGCCCCCCCGACCACTATATGCAAGCCGGGCGGCGGCGCCCGCCGGGGGCCATGAAACACCATGGCCTCCGACTTGTTGAGGGCTACCTCCAGGCCCAGGCGACGTATGCGGCTCACCACCTGTGACACCGCAGCCGTCGCCAGCAACGCTGCCTCCCTGTGCGAGCTCCCCCGGGCAGTGACCAGCGTGTCGTCGGCATAACACGTCAGTTCCACGCCCGGCTGGAGCTCACCCCTCAGCACCCAGTCGTACCCGATGTTCCACAGGGGCGGGCCAACGACCGAGCCCTGTGGAACACCGCACGACATGCGGTGCTGGATTTCGCCATCGCGTCCCATGTAGGTGACACTCCTCTCCGACAAATAAGCCCCAATGATGCGGCGGAGGTAGAGAGGCACCCGATGATACCGCAGTGCCTCCCGAATAGTACTCCAGGGCATGGTGTTGAAGGCGTTGGAGATGTCCAAGGACACCGCCAACAACACCTCGCCCCGGGCCACCGCTTCCTCCGCCAGGACTCTCACCCGCGACACAGCGTGAATGGTGGAGCGCCCCTGCCGAAAACCGAACTGGTTACCGTCCAGGTCCGGCCCCTCTCCGCACAAGTGGCCGACGAGGCGGGCTGCGATTATCCGCTCAAACAGCTTACCCACCTCGTCCAGCAACACTATGGGCCGGTACGCGGACGGCGAGTCCGCGGGGCGCCCCGCCTTCCTGAGCAGGACCAGACGACCAGATTTCCACAAAGTGGGAAACTGGCCCCGCTCAAGGCACGCTGTGTAGAGTCCTCTTAGTTGGGGCTCAAGCTCCTTCAGAGCGAGGGCTAACACGCAGCCGTGGATCCCGTCGGGCCCCGGAGCCACGTTCTTGGCCCGGAGCCGCATCACGGCTGCCCCCATCTCTGCCTCTGTCACCTCTGGGACGCTGATGGCGTTCTCTTCAGTGGACTCTGCGGCTGTGGGCAAAGCCATCGGCGGCGGTGTGTGCTCCGCTCTAGCCGGGAAGAGGGCTGCGACCACCTCCTCCAGCAGCTCGGGTTGGAGACTCTCCGTAAGTGGGGGCGCCGCGGCTCGAAGATTCCCTCGAACCGCGCGATAAGGGCGCCCCCAAGGATCCCCGTCTAGAGTCTCCAACATCTCCTCCCTGGCTCGCGTCCTCGCCTCGTCGATGGCCAGCCACAGAGTCCTCTTCGCCGCGCGGTACACCTCATACAGCGCGGCTTCTTCGTCAGGGACCCGACGACGTCTCCTCCGGTATCGGGTGTACTGGCGCCTGACCGCCACGCACGCGACGCGCAGCTGCGCGATCTCGGCGGTCCACCAGTACACCTGGCGCCTTGCCGACTGTGCGTGGACCCGGGGCATGGACGCGTCGCTGATTTGCGTCATCGCCCCGCGGAACCACAGCGCCTCCTGCTCGACGTCGACGGGTCCATCCGTTGCCGACTCCCGGAACCAGGCCTGGACAACAGCGGCCTCCTCGAGAAGCTCCCTGTCGATGCGCTTACGCGCCCAGCGCGGACTGTCCGAACGCGGGGCCGGTAAACCGCGGTCGCCGGCGGTCTGGGCGGAGACGTCGAAACGGATGTAACGGTGATCCGACAACGTCTCCACCTCCGCGGCGACACGCCAGTCGCGGACACGGCTCGCGACAGCGGGGCTAGCGAACGAGACGTCCACTATAGACCCGCCCCGCTGCCGCACGCACGTGTGCACCGATCCCCGATTTAGGACGGTCAAGCCAGTCGTGACCGCCCACTCCTCCAGCACCTCGCCCCTAGCATCGGTCACTGGAGATCCCCACGCCGCAGACTTGGCGTTGAGATCCCCCAACCTAACCTTTTTTTTTTTTTTTTTTTTTTTTTTTTTTTTTTTTTTTTTTTTTTTTTTTGTTCCGGGGTGGAAAATCCTCATGGATGTCCGCCGCCCTGGGGCGGGCGACGGGGTCTGTCAGACTCTTACTGACTAAAAACCACCCCGGTGTTCCATCTCACACCTACGCCAGGGGTCGCGGGAACGTTCGATCCTTCCGCAACCCCCGGCTGGTGCCGGCCCGCCACTGCGGGCCTCGTCGGGTCAGGGGGGGGAGTGAGGTGTTTGACTCCCCCCGTGACGTCTAAGAGGGGCGCACGTGGAACACTACGCGCCGCCACCTCGGGTCCTGATGTGTGGGGGGCGGCGGACGTCCCCGAGTCCGTCGCCCCTGGACCCATTTAGGGGGGCTGGAAGAGGGCGTTGTCCGCCCTCCGCCGACGCCCGGTGCGCCTGCTGCGGGCAGGGTGAGTGGACGAGATCTCCCTCTCCCTTTCCGCAGCCTCCTTCTGCGACATGACCGTTTCGCAAAAGGAAACCACCGCGTCCCAGGACTCTTCGCTGCCGACCATCGACTCGACCACGGCCGGCAGCGACAGGTCACTGCCTACTTCTGTGATGAGGGCACGGCGCGGCTCCTCCCAAGCGGCACACTCTGCCAGCGTATGCCACGCCGTGTCCTCCCGGCAGTCGACGCAGTGGTGACACCGGGCGTCCGGCTCCCTGTTTATGCGACACAGGTACTTCCCGAAGCAACCATGCCCCGAAAGTACCTGCGTCACCCGAAACGACAGGGAGCCGTGCCTCCTCCCGAGCCAGGGCTCGAGTACTGGCCGGACCGCCTCGATAGTGCTGAGGCCGGCGGTAGGGCGTGAGAGCCTGTCCCGCCATTCCGCCACCAGGACCTCGCGAAGCTGAGACCGACGCAGCTCCATATGGCGCTGCGTCAGCCCTTCGCCTCGCGCCCGCGCTTCCTCGCGCCACCGGTACAGTGACGCGAGCACTTTCGCCTCCAGGTCCCAGGGCGGGGATCCAGCCAGTACGCAAGCCGCCTCGTAGGAGATCGTGCGATATCCGCGGACGACTCTGACGGCCATCGCTCTCTGCGGCTTTCGCAGTACTGCGATGCTACCGGCCGTCAGGTCAGTCGCCCAGATCGGGGCCCCATACAGGGCCATCGATCGCACGATCCCCACGTAGAGCCGCCTACAGGCGGCGCTCGGGCCCCCCAGATTGGGAAGCAGCGTTGACAGCGCCCCAGCCGCGCCCAACAATTTGGGCGCCAGCCGCCGGAAGTGGGGGCCGAAATCCCACCGGCTGTCGAGCACCAATCCCAGGTACTTCATGGTAGACTCGACAGCGATCCGAGCCCCCCCGACCACTATATGCAAGCCGGGCGGCGGCGCCCGCCGGGGGCCATGAAACACCATGGCCTCCGACTTGCTGAGGGCTACCTCCAGGCCCAGGCGACGTATGCGGCTCACCACCTGTGACACCGCAGCCGTCGCTAGCAACGCTGCCTCCCTGTGCGAGCTCCCCCGGGCAGTGACCAGCGTGTCGTCGGCATAACACGTCAGTTCCACGCCCGGCTGGAGCTCACCCCTCAGCACCCAGTCGTACCCGATGTTCCACAGGGGCGGGCCAACGACCGAGCCCTGCGGAACACCGCACGACATGCGGTGCTGGATTTCGCCATCGCGTCCCATGTAGGTGACACTCCTCTCCGACAGATAAGCCCCAATGATGCGGCGGAGGTAGAGAGGCACCCGATGGTACCGCAGTGCCTCCCGAATAGTACTCCAGGGCATGGTGTTGAAGGCGTTGGAGATGTCCAAGGACACCGCCAACAACACCTCGCCCTGGGCCACCGCTTCCTCCGCCAGGACCCTCACCCGCGACACAGCGTGAATGGTGGAGCGCCCCTGCCGAAAACCGAACTGGTTACCGTCCAGGTCCGGCCCCTCTCCGCACAAGTGGCCGACGAGGCGGGCTGCGATTATCCGCTCAAACAGCTTACCCACCTCGTCTAGCAACACTATGGGCCGGTACGCGGACGGTGAGTCCGCGGGGCGCCCCGCCTTCCTGAGCAGGACCAGACGACCAGATTTCCACAAAGTGGGAAACTGGCCCTGCTCAAGGCACGCTGTGTAGAGTCCTCTCAGTTGGGGCTCAAGCTCCTTCAGAGCGAGGGCTAATACGCAGCCGTGGATCCCGTCGGGCCCCGGAGCCACGTTCTTGGCCCGGAGCCGCATCACGGCTGCCCCCATCTCTGCCTCTGTCACCTCTGGGACGCTGATGGCGTTCTCTTCAGTGGACTCTGCGGCTGTGGGCAAAGCCATCGGCGGCGGTGTGTGCTCCGCTCTAGCCGGGAAGAGGGCTGCGACCACCTCCTCCAGCAGCTCGGGTTGGAGACTCTCCGTAAGTGGGGGCGCCGCGGCTCGAAGTTTCCCTCGAACCGCGCGATAGGGGCGTCCCCACGGATCCCCGTCTAGAGTCTCCAACATCTCCTCCCTGGCTCGCGTCCTCGCCTCGTCGATGGCCAGCCACAGAGTCCTCTTCGCCGCGCGGTACACCTCATACAGCGCGGCTTCTTCGTCAGGGACCCGACGACGTCTCCTCCGGTATCGGGTGTACTGGCGCCTGACCGCCACGCACGCGACGCGCAGCTGCGCGATCTCGGCGGTCCACCAGTACACCTGGCGCCTTGCCGACTGTGTGTGGACCCGGGGCATGGACGCGTCGCTGATTTGCGTCATCGCCCCGCGGAACCACAGCGCCTCCTGCTCGACGTCGACGGGTCCGTCCGTTGCCGACTCCCGGAACCAGGCCTGGACAATAGCGGCCTCCTCGAGAAGCTCCCTGTCGATGCGCTTACGCGCCCAGCGCGGACCGTCCGTACGCGGGGCCGGTAAACCGCGGCCGCCGGCGGTCTGGGCGGAGACGTCGAAACGGATGTAGCGGTGATCCGACAACGTCTCCACCTCCGCGGCGACACGCCAGTCGCGGACACGGTTCGCGACAGCGGGGCTAGCGAACGAGACGTCCACTATAGACCCGCCCCGCTGCCGCACGCACGTGTGCACCGAGCCCCGATTTAGGACGGTCAAGCCAGTCGTGACCGCCCACTCCTCCAGCACCTCGCCCCTAGCATCGGTCACTGGAGATCCCCACGCCGCAGACTTGGCGTTGAGATCCCCCAGCAACAGCACAGGGCGAGGGTGGAGTCGGCCCACGACGGCACCCAACTCGACAAGGAACCTCTCGAAGTCGGCGAGGCTCTTGTTGGGCGAAAAGTACGCCCCAACCGTGCCAATGCCGTCCACGAGGGCGGCCACCCAGCCGTGACCTCGGGACGGGTTGGCAAGAGCCCCGCCAATGATGGCTACCAAACCGTCCAGGTCTCCCACCCAGTTATCCCTGGGGGGGACAAAGTACGGTTCGGCAACCACCGCCACGTGAATCGACCACTCTGCCATGCTCTGGAGCAAGAGATCCTGAGCTCTAGCAGAGTGGTTGATATTGCCCTGGAGGAAATGGTACAGCGCCATTTATGCGCAATCCATTCCCTCCGCACCATTCCTAGGCCGGGAGTCGGCCGAAGGGCAGCCAGGCTGAGGGGGGGGTAAAGAGCCCCCGGCAGCCTTGGCACCCCTTCTCTTCCCTTTCTGGGCAGGCACGCCACAGGCCTTTCCGCCCGCTCTGTGCCCAGCGGGCCTCCCCGCAGCTGTACAGAGGCTGCAGTTTGGCGCCGCGGAGCACTGGGCCGCCTTGTGGCCGGCCTGACCGCAGCGATAGCACTGCTCGCTGCGGTCTACGGAGGTGCACCGTGCCCTGACATGCCCAATGTCGAGGCAACGGTAGCACCGCAAGGCCCGGGGTTGCAGCAGCTTTGCCCTCGCTGCAACCCACCCCACCAACAGACGCCCAGCGTCGGCGACTTTGTTCGCCGCCGCCACCGGGCACCGCACCCAGATCGCGCCGAGCCCGGAAGCGTCGACGCGAATCTCGCCCGTCCGCACGTCCGCGGGCGGACATCCACCGGCTCTGGCGACGGCCGCCACGACCTCGGCCGGAGTCGTCGAGTCGTCCAGACCGTCGACGCGCAGTTCAGCGGTCTTCATCGGCCTGGACACCCGAACGTCCTCCGGGTTGAGGACTTCCCGCAGCTTGGCGGCCAGGACGTCCGCCTTTTCGCCGCTAGATGCACCCGACACCTCTAGCAGTCGCGCCCCCGTAATCGCCGGCCTCATTCTGAGGCCGGACGGTATGCCAAGGTCGGGGAACGCGACTTTGGCTTTCGCCTCCATAAGGACCGCCTTATAAGAGATGCCCCTTTCGACGGCTCCGGGCTGCAGCGTAATCACTACAGCCGCGGAGCGTGGGGCTCTGACCCTAGGCGGCCTCTGAGCCTTCTTCGATGCCGGTGCCGGTGCTCTAGCGGGTACCGGTGGTGGCGCCGCCGTCTTCCTCTTACGGCGGCCCCTCTTGACGACCGTCGTCCAGGTCTCAGTGGTGGACCCGGGTGCGGTCGCCGAGGGTGCGGTCGCCGGGGTTGCGGTCGCCGGGGGTGCGGTCGGCAGGGGCGCGGACGTGCCTTTCACGGCCTTTCTCGGCCCCACCGCGGGCTTATTGGGCCCCTCCGCGGGCTTCTTGGCCCCCTTGGGTTTCTCGACTGTTGGGCCCAGCTTAGCGGGCTCCCCCTTACTCCGCCTGTCAGCAGCTAGCGGCGGCCGCAGAGTCTCCGCCGGGAGGAGCCTCGACTCTAGGCCTTGCAGACGGGCATTCATCATACCCCCACACTGCAGCATGCAGATGCGAACGATCTTCTCGATCTCCGCATCCGCAGGTGTAGGGGCAGTGACCGACGACGGGGCCGACGGTGGCGGGGCAGTGATGGGAGCGACATCGGTGGCCGCGGGACGTCTCTGCTGCCATTCCACCCTCTGCGCGGCAAGCTCCCGCTTGAGGTCCTCGAGCTCAGATCTGAGACGGCCATTCTCCTCCCACAGCTTCGCCGTCTCCTCTGAACTTGTGCGGTTCAGGAGGACCCCAACTGCCTCCTTTATGTCGTCAGCCGCCTCCTTTAGAGCGCGCGTGAACGTGCCCTTCAGGCTGCCAGATTTAGTGGCAACCTTCAGGACGATGTCCACGCCGTCCAAAACTTGGCGACTGAGCGCCACTGCCGACAGGCTCTCTCCGGGAGCCGCCTGAGCAGAGCGTCGTTCTCGGGCCAGTCGGGCCATTTCACTGACCTCGTCAGCCGCCACCGCCTTCCGCTGTGCCCGCTTTGCGGCGCTCGCCTCCGCCTTGTTGCTTGGCAGCAACAGCTCGGACACAGCGGAGTCTTCGCTAGGTTCCCCAGGGGTTCCGTCACTCTCCGCGCTCTCCAGGCGCACCGATACCGGCGTAGCGGGCCGCAAAAAGCGACCCCGTGAGTCGCGGTCCGGTAACCGAGCGGAATGTCCGCCCAACACTGCACGACCTCGCCCCCTCTGTGCAGTTGTAACTTTTGCGGCCGACAGGTCCTCCTCGCTAGAGGAGAGCCCCATCGACCCCAAATCCCCGCTGTGTGGGCGCTTTCGCAAGGGGTTTTGCCCGCGCGTGTCCTGCTCGGACAGCTGGTCCTCACTAAGACCTGAGCCTCCTCGGCTCTTGTTGCCGTCTACGACGGCAAGTGGTTCTGTTGCGTCGCACAGGCGCTCCAGGCTAACCCGGAGCTCCTTTTCTTGCGGCGCAGGTTGACGAAGGTCGGCGGTTGTCTGCCGGCCCACGAGACTAATAGTGCCCCCCCCAGATACGAAGGGGCTGCCTTCCGAAGAAGGGCGGGATTGTCCCTCCTTGGGTAGGAGGGTACCCGCCTGGGGAATAGTTTTCTTATCAGCCTTTTCCATTTTGTTCCTTTTTAAGGGTGAGGTCCCTTTTCGTCGCGCTAACGACCGGATCCCCTCCGGCCATTCATCCCCTCGGCACGCTAGACCTTGGGATTGGGGTAATTTTTTAGAGAGGTTGTCTTCCTCGCGGCCCGAGCCTCAGTGGCCCGGACCCCCGGTCCTGAACTCAGGATTACGGGGTGGCCGACGATTGGGCAGAACCAACCGCCGCCCCGGCGTCCCCACGCTGCCGCCGGATGCCGGACAGACGCAGCGCGGACATTGGACACCTTCCACCACCCACCTTCCCGTGGGTACAGCGGCGCGAACCGCTCCTTCTCAGCCTACGCCCACTCACGACCCTCTGTAAGCAGAGGTGGAGTGGACGTATGACCGTCCGTCTGTAGCCCGGTTCCCTTCACCGACCATCAAGGATGATCGGTGATTGGAACCATGACCTTTCCCCGTGTGTTGAAAATTAGCCGCCAGCCCCAAGAGTCCACCAGAACCAGTGGGCAATTGGTGCTGACGTTGCCCAGGGTGCGCCGCGAGGAGGCTTTCAACATGCACCCCCCCCAACCTAACCTAACCTAACCTTTTTTTTTTTTTTTTTTTGTTCCGGGGTGGAAAATCCTCATGGATGTCCGCCGCCCGGGGCGGGCGACGGGGTCTGTCAGACTCTTACTGACTAAAAACCACCCCGGTGTTCCATCTCACACCTACGCCAGGGGTCGCGGGAACGTTCGATCCTTCCGCAACCCCCGGCTGGTGCCGGCCCGCCACTGCGGGCCTCGTCGGGTCAGGGGGGGGAGTGAGGTGTTTGACTCCCCCCGTGACGTCTAAGAGGGGCGCGCGTGGAACACTACGCGCCGCCACCTCGGGTCCTGATGTGTGGGGGGCGGCGGACGTCCCCGAGTCCGTCGCCCCTGGACCCATTTAGGGGGGCTGGAAGAGGGCGTTGTCCGCCCTCCGCCGACGCCCGGTGCGCCTGCTGCGGGCAGGGTGAGTGGACGAGATCTCCCTCTCCCTTTCCGCAGCCTCCTTCTGCGACATGACTGTTTCGCAAAAGGAAACCACCGCGTCCCAGGACTCTTCGCTGCCGACCATCGACTCGACCACGGCCGGCAGCGACAGGTCACTGCCTACTTCTGTGATGAGGGCACGGCGCGGCTCCTCCCAAGCGGCACACTCTGCCAGCGTATGCCACGCCGTGTCCTCCCGGCAGTCGACGCAGTGGTGACACCGGGCGTCCGGCTCCCTGTTTATGCGACACAGGTACTTCCCGAAGCAACCATGCCCCGAAAGTACCTGCGTCACCCGAAACGACAGGGAGCCGTGCCTCCTCCCGAGCCAGGGCTCGAGTACTGGCCGGACCGCCTCGATAGTGCTGAGGCCGGCGGTAGGGCGTGAGAGCCTGTCCCGCCATTCCGCCACCAGGACCTCGCGAAGCTGAGACCGACGCAGCTCCATATGGCGCTGCATCAGCCCCTCGCCTCGCGCCCGCGCTTCCTCGCGCCACCGGTACAGCGACGCGAGCACTTTCGCCTCCAGGTCCCAGGGCGGGGATCCAGCCAGTACGCAAGCCGCCTCGTAGGAGATCGTGCGATATCCGCGGACGACTCTGACGGCCATCGCTCTCTGCGGCTTTCGCAGTACTGCGATGCTACCGGCCGTCAGGTCAGTCGCCCAGATCGGGGCCCCATACAGGGCCATCGATCGCACGATCCCCACGTAGAGCCGCCTACAGGCGGCGCTCGGGCCCCCCAGATTGGGAAGCAGCGTTGACAGCGCCCCAGCCGCGCCCAACAATTTGGGCGCCAGCCGCCGGAAGTGGGGGCCGAAATCCCACCGGCTGTCGAGCACCAATCCCAGGTACTTCATGGTAGACTCGACAGCGATCCGAGCCCCCCCGACCACTATGTGCAAGCCGGGCGGCGGCGCCCGCCGGGGGCCATGAAACACCATGGCCTCCGACTTGTTGAGGGCCACCTCCAGGCCCAGGCGACGTATGCGGCTCACCACCTGTGACACCGCAGCCGTCGCCAGCAACGCTGCCTCCCTGTGCGAGCTCCCCCGGGCAGTGACCAGCGTGTCGTCGGCATAACACGTCAGTTCCACGCCCGGCTGGAGCTCACCCCTCAGCACCCAGTCGTACCCGATGTTCCACAGGGGCGGGCCAACGACCGAGCCCTGTGGAACACCGCACGACATGCGGTGCTGGATTTCGCCATCGCGTCCCATGTAGGTGACACTCCTCTCCGACAGATAAGCCCCAATGATGCGGCGGAGGTAGAGAGGCACCCGATGATACCGCAGTGCCTCCCGAATAGTACTCCAGGGCATGGTGTTGAAGGCGTTGGAGATGTCCAAGGACACCGCCAACAACACCTCGCCCCGGGCCACCGCTTCCTCCGCCAGGACCCTCACCCGCGACACAGCGTGAATGGTGGAGCGCCCCTGCCGAAAACCGAACTGGTTACCGTCCAGGTCCGGCCCCTCTCCGCACAAGTGGCCGACGAGGCGGGCTGCGATTATCCGCTCAAACAGCTTACCCACCTCGTCTAGCAACACTATGGGCCGGTACGCGGACGGCGAGTCCGCGGGGCGCCCCGCCTTCCTGAGCAGGACCAGACGACCAGATTTCCACAAAGTGGGAAACTGGCCCTGCTCAAGGCACGCTGTGTAGAGTCCTCTCAGTTGGGGCTCAAGCTCCTTCAGAGCGAGGGCTAATACGCAGCCGTGGATCCCGTCGGGCCCCGGAGCCACGTTCTTGGCCCGGAGCCGCATCACGGCTGCCCCCATCTCTGCCTCTGTCACCTCTGGGACGCTGATGGCGTTCTCTTCTGTAGACTCTGCGGCTGTGGGCAAAGCCATCGGCGGCGGAGTGTGCTCCGCTCTAGCCGGGAAGAGGGCTGCGACTACCTCCTCCAGCAGCTCGGGTTGGAGACTCTCCGTAAGTGGGGGCGCCGCGGCTCGAAGTTTCCCTCGAACCGCGCGATAAGGGCGCCCCCACGGATCCCCGTCTAGAGTCTCCAACATCTCCTCCCTGGCTCGCGTCCTCGCCTCGTCGATGGCCAGCCACAGAGTCCTCTTCGCCGCGCGGTACACCTCATACAGCGCGGCTTCTTCGTCAGGGACCCGACGACGTCTCCTCCGGTATCGGGTGTACTGGCGCCTGACCGCCACGCACGCGACGCGCAGCTGCGCGATCTCGGCAGTCCACCAGTACACCTGGCGCCTTGCCGACTGTGTGTGGACCCGGGGCATGCACGCGTCGCTGATTTGCGTCATCGCCCCGCGGAACCACAGCGCCTCCTGCTCGACGTCGACGGGTCCGTCCGTTGCCGACTCCCGGAACCAGGCCTGGACAATAGCGGCCTCCTCGAGAAGCTCCCTGTCGATGCGCTTACGCGCCCAGCGCGGACCGTCCGTACGCGGGGCCGGTAAACCGCGGCCGCCGGCGGTCTGGGCGGAGACGTCGAAACGGATGTAACGGTGATCCGACAACGTCTCCACCTCCGCGGCGACACGCCAGTCGCGGACACGGCTCGCGACAGCGGGGCTAGCGAACGAGACGTCCACTATAGACCCGCCCCGCTGCCGCACGCACGTGTGCACCGAGCCCCGATTTAGGACGGTCAAGCCAGTCGTGACCGCCCACTCCTCCAGCACCTCGCCCCTAGCATCGGTCACTGGAGATCCCCACGCCGCAGACTTGGCGTTGAGATCCCCCAGCAACAGCACAGGGCGAGGGTGGAGTCGGCCCACGACGGCACCCAACTCGACAAGGAACCTCTCGAAGTCGGCGAGGCTCTTGTTGGGCGAAAAGTACGCCCCAACCGTGCCAATGCCGTCCACGAGGGCGGCCACCCAGCCGTGACCTCGGGACGGGTTGGCAAGAGCCCCGCCAATGATGGCTACCAAACCGTCCAGGTCTCCCACCCAGTTATCCCTGGGGGGGACAAAGTACGGTTCGGCAACCACCGCCACGTGAATCGACCACTCTGCCATGCTCTGGAGCAAGAGATCCTGAGCTCTAGCAGAGTGGTTGATATTGCCCTGGAGGAAATGGTACAGCGCCATTTATGCGCAATCCATTTCCTCCGCACCATTCCTAGGCCGGGAGTCGGCCGAAGGGCAGCCAGGCTGAGGGGGGGGTAAAGAGCCCCCGACAGCCTTGGCACCCCTTCTCTTTCTCTTCTGGGCAGGCACGCCACAGGCCTTTCCGCCCGCTCTGTGCCCAGCGGGCCTCCCTGCAGCTGTACAGAGGCTGCAGTTTGGCGCCGCGGAGCACTGGGCCGCCTTGTGGCCGGCCTGACCGCAGCGATAGCATTGCTCGCTGCGGTCTACGGAGGTGCACCGTGCCCTGACATGCCCAATGTCGAGGCAACGGTAGCACCGCAAGGCCCGGGGTTGCAGCAGCTTCACCCTCGCTGCAACCCATCCCACCAACAGACGCCCAGCGTCGGCGACTTTGTTTGCCGCCGCCACCGGGCACCGCACCCAGATCGCGCCGAGCCCGGAAGCGTCGACGCGAATCTCGCCTGTCCGCACGTTCTCGGGCGGACATCCACCGGCTCTGGCGACGGCTGCCACGACCTCGGCCGGAGTCGTCGAGTCGTCCAGACCGTTGACGCGCAGTTCAGCGGTCTTCATCGGCCTGGACACCCGAACGTCCTCCGGGTTGAGGACCTCCCTCAGCTTGGCGGCCAGGACGTCCGCCTTTTCGCCGCTAGAGGCACCCGACACCTCTAGCAGTCGCGCCCCCGTAATCGCCGGCCTCAGTCTGAGGCCGGACGGTATGCCAAGGTCGGGGAACGCGACTTTGGCTTTCGCCTCCATAAGGACCGCCTTATAGGAGATGCCCCTTTCGACGGCTCCGGGCTGCAGCGTAATTACTACAGCCGCGGAGCGTGGGGCTCTCACCCTAGGCGGCCCCTGAGCCTTTTTCGATGACGGTGCCGGTGTTCTAGCGGGTACCGGTGGCGGCGCCGCCGTCTTCCTCTTACGGCGGCCCCTCTTGACGACCGTCGTCCAGGTCTCCGTGGTGGCCCCAGGTGCGGTCGCCGGAGATGCGGTCGCCGGGGGTGCGGTCGCCGGGGGTGCGGTCAGCAGGGGCGCGGACGTGCCTTCCACGGGCTTTCTCGGCACCTCCTTGGACCCCTCCGCGGGCTTTTTGGTCCCCTTGGGTTTCCCGGCTGTCGGGCCCAGCTTAGCGGGCTCCCCCTTACTCCGCCTGTCAGCAGCTAGCGGCGGCCGGAGAGTCTCCGCCGGGAGGAGCCTCGACTCTAGGCCCTGCAGACGGGCATTCATCATACCCCCACACTGCAGCATGCAGATGCGAACGATCTTCTCGATCTCCGCATCCGCAGGTGTAGGGGCAGGGACCGACGACGGGGCCGACGGTGGCGGGGCAGTAATGGGAGCGAAACCGGTGGCCGCAGGACGTCTCCGCTGCCATTCCGCCCTCTGCGCGGCAAGCTCCCGCTTGAGGTCCTCGAGCTCAGATCTGAGACGGCCATTCTCCTCCCACAGCTTCGCCGTCTCCTCTGAGCTTGTGCGGTTCAGGAGGACCCCAACTGCCTCCTTGATGCCATCAGCCGCCTCTTTCAGGGCACGGGTGAACGTGCCCTTCAGGCTGCCGGATTTAGTGGCAACCTTCAGGACGACGTCCACGCCGTCCAAAACTTGGCGACTGAGCGCCACCGCCGACAGGCTCTCTCCGGCAGCCGCCTGAGCAGAGCGTCGCTCTCGGGCCAGTCGGGCCATCTCGCTGACCTCGTCAGCCGCCACCGCCTTCCGCTGCGCCCGCTTTGCGGCGTTCGCCTCCGCCTTATTGGACCCCAACGAGGTCAGCGAGGAGCCCTCGCTCAGGTCCACTATCGAGGGCCCGGGGTCGCTCTCTACACTCTCCATCGGACCCTCTTCAGGAGCTGGTGTTGCGGGCCGAGAGATCGGCACGAAACGACCCGCTCGATCACGGCCCGGCAACCGAGCGGGGGCTCCTCTCGCCATTGTGCGACCCCGCCCTCTCTGTCCCGTTGGGACCTTGGCGGCCGACAGATTCTCCTCACTGGAGGAAAGCCCCATCGACCCCGAGTCCCTGCTTCGTGGGCGCTTCCTCCAACATTTGGAGGCGCACCCCTGCACGTCTTTGTCCATTTCTGGACATGAGCCTCCTCGGCTCTTGTTGCCGTCAACGACGGCAAACGGTTCTGTTGCGTCGCACAGTCGCTCCAGGCTAACCCGGAGCTCCTTTTCTTGCGGCGCAGGTTGACGCAGGTCAGCGGTGATCAGCCGGCCTGCGAGACTAGTGGTGCCCCCCCCAGATACGAAGGGGCTGCCTTCCGAAGAAGGACGGGATTGTCCCTCCTTGGGTAGGAGGGTACCCGCCTGGGGAATAGTTTTCTCAGTAGTCTTTTCCATTTTGTTCCTTTTTAAGGGTGAGGTCCCTTTTCGTCACGCTAACGACCGGATCCCCTCCGGCCATTCATCCCCTCGGCACGCTAGACCTTGGGATTGGGGTAATTTTTTAGAGAGGTTGTCTTCCTCGCGGCCCGAGCCTCAGTGGCCCGGACCCCCGGTCCTGAACTCAGGATTACGGGGTGGCCGACAATTGGGCAGAACCAACCACCGCCCCGGCGTCCCCACGCTGCCGCCGGATGCCGGACAGACGCAGCGCGGACATTGGACACCTTCCACCACCCACCTTCCCGTGGGTACAGCGGCGCGAACCGCTCCTTCCCAGTCTACGCCCACTCACGACCCTCTGTAAGCAGAGGTGGAGTGGACGTATGACCGTCCGTCTGTAGCCCGGTTCCCTTCACCGACCATCAAGGATGATCGGTGATTGGAACCATGACCTTTCCCCGTGTGTTGAAAATTAGCCGCCAGCCCCAAGAGTCCACCAGAACCAGTGGGCAATTGGTGCTGACGTTGCCCAGGGTGCGCCGCGAGGAGGCTTTCAACATGCACCCCGAGCGAACCTAACCTGAGCGAACCTTTTTTTTTTTTTTTTTTTTTTTTTTTTTTTTTTGTTCCGAGGTGGAAAATCCTCATGGATGTCCGCCGCCCTGGGGCGGGCGAAGGGGTCTGTCAGACTCTTACTGACTAAAAACCACCCCGGTGTTCCATCTCACACCTACGCCAGGGGTCGCGGGAACGTTCGATCCTTCCGCAACCCCCGGCTGGTGCCGGCCCGCCACTGCGGGCCACGTCGGGTCAGGGGGGGGAGTGAGGTGTTTGACTCCCCCCGTGACGTCTAAGAGGGGCGCGCGTGGAACACTACGCGCCGCCACCTCGGGTCCTGATGTGTGGGGGGCGGCGGACGTCCCCGAGTCCGTCGCCCCTGGACCCATTTAGGGGGGCTGGAAGAGGGCGTTGTCCGCCCTCCGCCGACGCCCGGTGCGCCTGCTGCGGGCAGGGTGAGTGGACGAGATCTCCCTCTCCCTTTCCGCAGCCTCCTTCTGCGACATGACCGTTTCGCAAAAGGAAACCACCGCGTCCCAGGACTCTTCGCTGCCGACCATCGACTCGACCACGGCCGGCAGCGACAGGTCACTGCCTACTTCTGTGATGAGGGCACGGCGCGGCTCCTCCCAAGCGGCACACTCTGCCAGCGTATGCCACGCCGTGTCCTCCCGGCAGTCGACGCAGTGGTGACACCGGGCGTCCGGCTCCCTGTTTATGCGAGACAGGTACTCCCCGAAGCAACCATGCCCCGAAAGTACCTGCGTCACCCGAAACGACAGGGAGCCGTGCCTCCTCCCGAGCCAGGGCTCGAGTACTGGCCGGACCGCCTCAATAGTGCTGAGGCCGGCGGTAGGGCGTGAGAGCCTGTCCCGCCATTCCGCCACCAGGACCTCGCGAAGCTGAGACCGACGCAGCTCCATATGGCGCTGCATCAGCCCCTCGCCTCGCGCCCGCGCTTCCTCGCGCCACCGGTACAGTGACGCGAGCACTTTCGCCTCCAGGTCCCAGGGCGGGGATCCAGCCAGTACGCAAGCCGCCTCGTAGGAGATCGTGCGATATCCGCGGACGACTCTGACGGCCATCGCTCTCTGCGGCTTTCGCAGTACTGCGATGCTACCGGCCGTCAGGTCAGTCGCCCAGATCGGGGCCCCATACAGGGCCATCGATCGCACGATCCCCACGTAGAGCCGCCTACAGGCGGCGCTCGGGCCCCCCAGATTGGGAAGCAGCGTTGACAGCGCCCCAGCCGCGCCCAATAATTTGGGCGCCAGCCGCCGGAAGTGGGGGCCGAAATCCCACCGGCTGTCGAGCACCAATCCCAGGTACTTCATGGTAGACTCGACAGCGATCCGAGCCCCCCCGA
The DNA here is from genome assembly GCA_916614155.1 of Mesoligia furuncula. NCBI lineage: Eukaryota > Metazoa > Arthropoda > Insecta > Lepidoptera > Noctuidae > Mesoligia > Mesoligia furuncula. The sequence continues at coordinate 32,446,285 of OU744797.1, read as the reverse complement.
CCACTATATGCAAGCCGGGCGGCGGCGCCCGCCGGGGGCCATGAAACACCATGGCCTCCGACTTGTTGAGGGCTACCTCCAGGCCCAGGCGACGTATGCGGCTCACCACCTGTGACACCGCAGCTGTCGCCAGCAACGCTGCCTCCCTGTGCGAGCTCCCCCGGGCAGTGACCAGCGTGTCGTCGGCATAACACGTCAGTTCCACGCCCGGCTGGAGCTCACCCCTCAGCACCCAGTCGTACCCGATGTTCCACAGGGGCGGGCCAACGACCGAGCCCTGTGGAACACCGCACGACATGCGGTGCTGGATTTCGCCATCGCGTCCCATGTAGGTGACACTCCTCTCCGAAACCTGAGCGAACCTAACCTGAGCGCAGTTCCCCCCAGCTCTCGTGGCGGTCGGATCGTTTTGTGTGTGCTCCGCGTTCAAAAAATCGTTCGAACGGGTTATTTTGCGTAAAATACCAACTGTGATACGTCAAAAGGTGCGCGCTCGCGAGTTATAAACGTTTGTGCAAAAATTTTGAAAATCGGACCATGCAGTGAAACACCAGGTTTAAAAAACAAAATTTTAACCTCAAAATTAGCATTCCAGACGAAACGCTGCCCGATTTTCCGCGGTGACCTACGTTTTTCGGACTGTTGTTCGAAGCGCGCTTGAAACACCTATAATCAGGCGAAGTCCCGGATTTTTCCGAGTAAAACTCGCTGAGCTACAGGGGAAAACACGTGCCCACGAGCTCCCGGTTCCCGACGTCTGGTAAATATTCTATCAGCTGAACAGCTTGTAGACTGTCGAGACACATCAGCCGACACCCTGATCGTCGAAATCGGAGCACCCCTCTGGAAAATTGAGGACTTTAAATAAATTACAAACTTTGACCGTATCCAGAGCTGGAACAAGAGCAATGACGTCAATTTTCTGGACTTCTAAAAATTGCTCACCCACTGAAGAATAAGGGTACAAAATTCCAGAATTTTTCGACGGGTAGTTTTGGAGCTACTAAAGAAACTAGTTTATAAGGAGAAACCTGTGACGTCACGACGAACCGAAGATACCTGTGACATCCTGTTCTCGGCAGTACCTGAACGGAAAACCTTTCCAAAGAAGAAAACTCTTCGGAACCAACCCCCTAGGACGCGTAATTTCTGCACTAGGAGCCATTTGCAGAAAATTGTCAGCCACCCTCAACTTTGGCTGGCTCCCGAGGGCGGTACAGGCAACGGAAGACCTCCGGGCAGGCGGCACAGCAAGGACTGGTTCATCCCCTGCGGAACAAAATTTTTAGTCAGTAAGTAGAATTATGGGTTAATTTTATATAGATTTTAAGGTAGAACAAGGGTCCCGGGCGGCATTACCGCTTAAGTTTGTACACCCCCTAGAGCCTCAGGGGAGCGAGATATCGCAAAAATTCTCTTACGAAAAGCGATCATAAGGTCGACCTCCATGTAGACACCCTTAAAAACCACCCCTTACGAGATTTTTTGGGAAAACGGGAAAAAATTTGTATTCCTGATTTTCCAAAAGGAAAAGCAAGGGTCTGGCCAGAAAATCTGGACCTAGACCTATATCCCAAAATTTTTCCCCGTTTCGAGATCTCGTTCCTAAGGGCGAAACCAAGCAAAAGTTGTTGGCAAAAAGCTACCCCTAACTTTGAGGTTTAGTATAAAATCGACCAAGTGACCCACCCCTGTGGGACACACGGGAGCGGACGGCTCAACTAACCAGCTGTAACCTGAAACTTCTCCCGACGAACTAGGACGAGTAGGAAAATTTTGACAGGTCATTAAAAAACACTCTTCCAAGCCGTCTGACGGCAAAGAGATAAAATTGTTTAGGTATTTATAAGCCCAAAATTTTTCAAAAATTGTTCGTATCTCGGAAACTGTGCGTCCTAGCTCAAAAATAACCAAACATTTCCACCCCCCTCCCTAACCTACCGCCCTCGCTCCGCGAACCCGAACCCCCTTAAACTCACCCCCTCCCTGTACCCAACCCCTAGGGTCCCAACCCCCTACCCCTAAAAACTTACTTTTAATTTCTGGACTTAGAAAAATTAGAGAACAAAATTTTTGAACATCATCTAAAATAATTTTATTTTATTTCCCTTGATAATATAGTATTCATATTATATAGCATACAGTACATTAAGGCCCTCTAGGGGTCGCAACCCCTAAACTAAAAAAAATTATATCTCGCGAACGGAGAGAGCTAGAGAGACGGGGTTTTTTACTTGTTACAGGGCTCGGTCTGGGGAAGTTTTTGGATAGAGTTTAGAGACTCTACGTAGAGCCTAAAATTATTTTTATTTTATTTTTGTAAATTTTCCACCTAATTTAGTTATAAGTAGACTAAGTATATTATACGGCACACAGTGACTACAGTAGAGTCGACTCTACCTGAAAGTGACTGAATAAAATTTTACTTTATGTTTTTACTTTTAAGTGACACTATCGTTAATAGTACTTTAGGATAAGTTGACGCAGCCAAGTGACTCTACATAGAGAAACTTTTCTTTATTTTATTTCTTTTTATTTTTTATCTGTGTAATTCTTATTAGCGGTCACGTCAAAAGGGGTAGCTATTTACAACTTTTACAAATTTATCTGCCCCTCCGCATCACATTCCCAAAATGTTCGGAGTTGGGCTCCGTACGCCAGTCAAAAAGCAGGTAGCAGAGACCGAGAAGTCACCCCCAAAGGTAGCCGTCCGCAAAAGTGTAGACAGGTTGGAGGCCGCTGTAAAAGCAAGTGCAGTACCACCAAGGACCAGCGTGACAATGCAGGCAGGTCCTGCAGAAACAACTTATCTGGTCACTAAACCAGCGGAAAACACTACAGCAGCGCCCAGGGTATCAACGGGAAATGAGGAATCCCCCAAAAAACTCTACGTCAGTAGAGCAGCGGAAGCGGCAGCCTGTCTGAACAAGGCGAAGGCACATTTGAGGGCTTCACGGAATCTGAAGACAGAAATTAAGGACGGCGTCGAAAAGGCACTTGCGCGACTCCTTGAACTAGTCAAGGAAGCTGAAAATGAGCTCAAGTCAAAGGGGAATACAAAGGGAGGATGGGTGGATTTGGGAGTGGGAGCGTATGTTGCTCCACCTCCCAACTCCACCCCCCCTCCCTCCTCTACCTCCGGCGAAAGCCTACTCATGGCGCGATTAGAGGAACACACAAACCTCATCCGGGAAAGCGGCAGGAAAACGGAGGAATTGAAGGCGACGATTGAGAGGCACGCTGAAAAAATAGAAAAGGTAGAAACGCCTACCTACGCCGGAGTGACCGCGACCCAGAGTGACAGGACACTGCAAAAGCGTACACTGCACTCGGTCGCGGTCACCTCGACCGTGGAGACGGAAACAGGAGAGGAAGTACTCGAAAGAGTTAGAAAGGCTATAGACGCTAAAGAAGGATGGGTAAAGGTAGAAAGGGTCAGAAAGGCCAAAAACAGGAAAGTAATGTAGTGACACAGAGCGAGTCACTTACCTCCGATACCTACCCACCTCGTTGTTTGACAAATCAGTTAAAGAAACAGAGAAGGAGACCGCCCTGAAAAGGACGTACGTGGCTCTGTTAAGAAATAAGAAGTTCGCTCTGAAAAGAACGGTCGCGTGGAAGCGAGTCGCGCGGCGGCGCCCGTTCCGAGCGCTAACTACTTGCGCCAGTACGCATTTTAGGTTGAGTGAACTTTACATCCTGTTCCTCATACTTCTATACTGGTGACCCCGAACATGAACGTCAGCGCAGCCTTCGTGCACCTACTCCAGTGTGACGTCATCATCATCACTCCCGCAAGCTTTAGAGCGGCGAGTCACCCTCAGCCTCATCAGCAACCTCGGCACAGCATACTGCATTTTCGGCCGTTACACAAGCAGAACCATAGAAACCCTCTCCTGGTCGACGCCAGCAGTCAGCCTCAACCCGGCGCTGTACCACTTCCTCCGGACAAGTACAACGCAGCAAGAATAGAATTTGAGAAGATGATGGAGATGGGTATTTATAAACCTTCTAAAAGCCCATGGGCCAGCCCATTACACGTCGTCAAGAAAAAAGATGGCTCATTACGTGTATGCGGCGATTACCGAAGACTTAACGCCGTGACTGTACCCGACCGCTACCCAATTCCGAGAATGCAAGACTTTACGTACCAACTACATGGGAAGAAAGTTTTTTCAAAACTCGATATGAAGATGGCCTATTATTCCATACCAATAAATGAAGAAGACGCTGCCAAGACCGCCATTATAACGCCATTTGGTCTCTTCGAGTTTACATGCATGCCGTTCGGCCTACGCAACTCGGGGCAAACATTTCAACGTTTCATGCACGAAGTACTGCAAGGACTCGACGACATTGTATTTTGTTTCGTTTACTCATCTACTCAAATAATGAAGAAGAACATCAGCGCCACCTACATCAAGTGCTTAAACGACTGAACAACTACGGAAACACACTTAATATCGAAAAATGCGAGTTCGGCACGAACAAGATACAATTTCTCGGATATGAAGTCACACAAGTAGGAATTAAACCCACGCAAGACCGCATCCAAACTATAACCAACTACCCGAAACCGACAACAATACAAGAATTACGAAGATTTTTGGGAATGCTAAACTTTTACCGCAGCTGCCTACCTCACCAAGCCGAACACCAAAACCACCTCAACAAATACCTACATAACAGCAAAAAGAACGATAAATCACCAAACGCCTGGACGCCAGAAGCCGAAGAAGCGTTCGAGAAATGCCGCCAAAGCATACTCGAAGCAACTACGCTAACGCACCCGGTACCTAGCGCACCGCTATGTTTGTTTACCGACGCGTCGAACACTAGCATCGGCGCCGTTCTTCAACAAAAAGTCGACAACGTGTGGAAACCTCTCGCATTTTACTCAAAAACAATGAGCGAGACGCAGCGACGCTACAGCGTGTACGATCGCGAACTATTGGCTATGTACACCGCTGTCCAACACCTACGACGGCTAATAGAAGGCAACGATCTGATAATATACACCGATCACAAACCTTTAACGTACGCACTCACAAGAACGCCGAGCAGCACCGACACGCCTAGAAGAGAACGACAACTTCACTATATAAGCCAATTCTGCGCAAATATCAAATATATACACGGCGATAGGAACGAGGCAGCTGACGCTTTATCACGGATAGAAGAGGTCGAACTACTAAACTCGACTATCGACTACAATCAACTTGTTGGAGAATATGAAGACGACTCCGAACTACGATCGTGCCTGAACAACCCCAAGCTGAAGTTCACCCGACTGACTATGCCTGGAGTTCAACAACCCATACTATGCGAAACATCAACAAACAACGTTCGACCGTATTTACCACAAACCTATCGTTTTGCCGCCTTCAAAGCGCAACACGACTTAAGTCACCCCGGGGTACGAACATCAAGAAAAATAATGGCAACAAAATTCTTCTGGCCTTCCATGAACAAAGACGTCACTACCTGGGCAAGGGCCTGCATCGGCTGTCAGCGCGCGAAAGTCCAACGACACGTGAAGAGCCCGCTCGGTAAATTCGAAGAGTCAACGCGCTTCGAACATATTCATGTTGACATCGTCGGACTACTACCTCCATCTAATGACTATCGATACCTCGTCACGATGATCGACCGCTGCACCAAGTGGCCAGAAGCGATCCCTACGCGTGACGTCACCGCTGAGACTGTCGCCAAAGCCGTATACGACGGGTGGATATCACGATTCGGATGCCCGTTATGACTCACAACAGACCAAGGGCGACAATTTGAGTCTGCGCTATTCACATCGCTGATGAAAAAGTTCGGCATCAATCGCATTCGCACCACTGCATTCCACCCACAAGCGAATGGTCAAGTCGAGCGATGGCACCGCACACTAAAGTCGGCATTGATGGCGCGAGCAGCCGCGACACGGTGGAGCGAGGAACTACCCACAGTTCTCCTAGGATTACGTACCGCACTTCGTGAAGATACCTCCGTCAGCGCAGCCCTAATGACGTACGGTACAACACTACGCATTCCGTCCGATTTCTTCGTGCCTACAACGCCGAAAATTGAAGACGCTGAATTCGTACGTCAGCTGAGTGAAACAATGTCGTCGCTATCGCCCTGGAAAAGAAACCAATCAACAAACGCGAACACATTCGTGTACAAAGATCTCGCAACATGTACGCACGTGTTTCTGCGAAACGACACTGTGCGCAGCCCACTCACACCACCTTACGACGGCCCGTTCGAGATACTACAACGCAGCGAAGAAGGAAATCAGTTTACATTGCGCCTACCTCGTCGCACTACACTACATTGCGCCTACCTGTCTGTGTGGTGCCGGACTTAAAGAATACCACCACCCCTTACTTCCCAAGGGTGTCGTAAAAGGCGACTAAGGGTCGTACCGGAGAATGGGCAGCAGCGTTCTCTATGCATTCCACCATCATACCATACTGCGATCGCCAACCCGCCTGCCAAGCGTGGCGATTATGGCAAACCCCCCCAAAATTGGGGGAAGCCTATGTCCAGCAGTGGACGTCTATCGGCTGAAACGACGACCTCGTCGCACCGCCATCGTGTCGGTCGACAGATTGAAGCCGGCGTATATGTACAACGTAGACAACACAGAAACAACAACGTCGAACTCGCTGTCGCCTGCGACACATTCGCCGACTCAAGGACATCGAAACGCATGAGCAGACACTCACACATCGAACGCACCGAGTAAACATACCTACGTCACAAGAAGCGGCCGCACTGTGAAACCGAATGTACGCTTCACTTAGGGGGGAGTGATGTAGTGACACAGAGCGAGTCACTTACCTCCGATACCTACCCACCTCGTTGTTTGACAAATCAGTTAAAGAAACAGAGAAGGAGACCACCCTGAAAAGGACGTACGTGGCTCTGTTAAGAAATAAGAAGTTCGCTCTGAAAAGAACGGTTTGGGCTCAAGGCTGACGACATGCGTGAAGATCATCGAAGCAGCAGAGGTGGCACGCGGCGCGGCACGGTGACACACGACGCGGTAGAAGCCACGCGGCGCGGCACGGCGACACAGACGCGGTAGAAGCCACGCGGCGCGGCACGGCGACACACGACGCGGTAAAAGCCACGCGGCGGCGCGGCACGGCGACACACGACACGATGACACGCAGAGATCTTCACGCAAAGCCGGCAGCCCGAGGAAAGGACGCGCGCGGCGCGCCCGCACCTACTTATAGTCTAGCGAGGTGCGCGCCGGACGACGTTGATTGGCTGTGCTACTATGCGCGCTCCGCGCATGCGCGGCGCATCGAGCGACATCTGACGAAGGTGGTGGTTTAAATATGTAATATCTTAGGCTAAGCATTACTTGTACCAATGCGAAAGTAAATATAAATAGGACAATTTACTGAATAAACACAGATCATCTGGACACGTCTTTGAATCAAGATACCCGCTAACCCTTAAAGTAATAATGGGCTTTGAGTCCAAGGAAGAACGGGATAAAGTAAAGGATAGAATAGGGAAAGAAGGAGGCAGCCTCACCATCGAGGACGTGGAAAACAAAGACCCGCTGATCAGGCTTGGAGATGTTCTGTCAGCTAACACCGATGAGGACATCATCAAGGCTCTTCGGAACCAGAATGGGGCTGTCTTCCACGGTCTCGGTGAGGGGGAGGATAGGATAGTCATAAAATGTAGAAGGAGAGCGAGAAACCCTCACACAAGTCACGTAATTATAAGCGTGTCGCCCAGCGTCTGGAGGCGGGTGACGGAAAGGGGCTATGTATACATAGATCTCCAGCGGATTAGAGCGGAAGACCAGACTCCGCTAGTCCAGTGCACACGTTGCTTGGGGTACGGCCACACTGCAAGAACCATATATAGGGGGAACTAAGACAATGAAGAGCCACAGAGGAGTAAGGATCTTTCAGAGCACTGACGACAGAGAAGGGACTGTCAAGGCTGCAATTGCAGTCTTCGATAGCAATCTTAACATAAAACAATACCCAAAACTCACCACAAATAACATCGTTGTGGTGGGGATACAGACCAGTGCCTGGGAGATCACCCTGGTGTCGATATACTGCGAGCCAGACAAACCAGTTGAGCCCTACCTAGACCATCTTAGGAAAGTAGTTGCCAAAAATGGCTCTAAGCCCATAATCGTTGGAGGCGACGTAAATGCGAAAAGCACTTGGTGGGGCAGCCAGACGGTCGACCGTAGGGGAGAGGAAGTGTGCGGGACTCTCGGTGAGCTCGGGCTGCATATACTCAACGCAGGAGAAATCCCGACCTTCGACACAGTAAGGGGTGGACAACGCTATAGCAGCTTTGTCGACATAACAGCTTGTTCGGCAAATATCCTCGACAAGGTTGCAGACTGGAAAGTCGTCGAGGGCCTGATCAGCTCCGACCACAACGGCATCGTCTTCAAAATTTTACAGACTAAATCAAAAGGATTAAAGGTAGAAAGAACAACAAGGATTTTTAATACAAAAAAGGCCAACTGGTCTGCTTTTCATGAGAAAATCACCCAGCTGAGCCAAGAATATATCATCACAAAAGAAGAAATAGGAAAAATAACTAAAGTAGAGCAACTAGACGAATTAGTAAACAAGTACACAGAAATAATAACAAAAGCATGTAAGGCATCTATGCCAATCAAAAAACAAACAGAAACACTTCCCTTGCCGTGGTGGTCGGAGAGACTCGAAGAATTGAAAAAAGCTGTAGCAACTAAAAAGAGGAGGATCAGGTGTGCTGCTCCAGTCCGTAGATCCATCGTTGTCGAAGAGTACCTGCAACAGAAAGAAGAGTATGAGTTAGAAGCAGCCAGAGCCCAAACCGAGAGTTGGAAGGAGTTCTGCTGTAAACAAAATAGGGAAGGGGTATGGGAGGGGATATATATGGTTATAGGAAGGACATCGAGCAGAGTGGAGGATCCGCCGCTGGTAAAAGACGGGGAAGTGCTGGACGCGGAAGGGTCCACCCGATATATAGCAGAGACCCTGTATCCAGAGGACAACCCAGCGGCGTACAACCCCCACCACAGCCGTGTCAGACTAGAGGCAGAAACAGTGAATGAAGGGGAAAATGGTGAGCCATACGACCCTCCATTCACTATAGCCGAACTGAAGGCGTCGAGCGAGTCATTCAATCCAAAGAAGGCTCCGGGAATGGACGGCCTCACAGCCGATATTTGCCACCGTGCTATCAGCAAAGACCCCGAAATTTTCCTGGCAATCCTAAATAGATGCCTCGCATGCAATCACTTCCCCAGAGCGTGGAAAGAGGCAACAGTGATTGTACTACGGAAGCCAGGGAAAACGGACTACACAACACCTAAGGCGTACCGCCCGATCGGCCTGTTGCCGGTACTCGGGAAAATTTATGAGAAAATGTTAGTGGCCCGACTCAGGTTCTACATTACACCGAGGATGAGTACTCGCCAGTATGGATTCATGCCACAAAAGAGTACCGAAGACTCCCTCTATACCCTTATGCAAAAAATACGCTATGAGCTGAAACAAAAGAAAATAATAACATTAATATCGCTGGACATAGAGGGAGCCTTCGACAATGCCTGGTGGTCTGCTATAAGAGTCCGACTGGCTGAGGAAAGGTGTCCGATCAACCTGAGAAGGGTCATCGACAGTTACCTGCGCGACAGGAAGGTATGGCTAAGGTACGCCGGCGCTGAGCATGAACGAAACACAGAAAAAGGCTGTGTCCAGGGCTCAATTGGAGGCCCCATTCTTTGGAACCTCGTATTGGACCCCCTCCTTAAAGATCTCGAGCGAAGAGGAGACTACGCGCAAGCCTTTGCTGATGACGTGATCCTAGTCTTCGATGGTGACACGGCATTGGAAATAGAGAGACAGGCGAATGCCGCCCTCGAGCGTGTTCGGGCGTGGGGCGTTGAAAACAAATTAAACTTCGCACCACACAAGACCAGTGTAATGGTTATTACAAATAAGCTGAAATACGACGCCCCACGCTTAAACATGGGCGGGGTCGACATTGCAATGTCGCAGAAAATTAAAATGCTAGGTGTCACTATCGACGACAGGCTCACGTTTAACGCGCACATCTGCGAGGTATGTCGCAAGGCGATGGCCTTGCGACATACCTCGGAGATGTGCGCGTTAAACGTGAGCCTGTCGACTGCGACAGCAGTGGACAGTGGAGAGTGGGCAGTGGAGTTTGTGGACTGCGATGGCAGTCCACAAACAACTCAGTAGAGCCGCAAAAGTGAACTGGGGCCTAAATCCAGAAATAGTCAAAATAATCTACGTGGCTACGGTGGAACCAATAATTCTATACGCCGCCAGCGCATGGGCAGAAGCCGCTAACAAACTGGGAACAATTAAACAGCTGGGCGTCGTACAGCGGGGAATAGCACAGAAAATGTGTAGGGCATACAAAACTGTTACCCTAAATTCTGTGCTCCTTCTAGCCGGGATACTCCCCCTGGATCTTAGAATCCAGGAGGTGGCATCGCTGTACAAAGCCAGGAAAGGGGTGCCACAGACCATATTGGGGGACAGAGAAGTAGAGCAGATGACCTCAGCACTAGAATCCCCGCATCCTGCGGAGCGAAGCGACTTGAAGATTGTCAGCCTGGTAAACCGGGAAGAAGTCAGAGCTAATTCGGACCAACAAGTGAAAATCTTCACCGACGGTAGTAAGATTGGGGGGCGTGTCGGAGCAGCTCTGTCCATATGGAACGGAGAGACCGAGACACGCGCCCTCAAGTTGGCGCTGCCGAATTACTGTACGGTTTACCAGGCTGAGTTACTCGCGATATGCCGAGCAACGCGGGAAATCAGGAAAAGTACGGCGCCTAGCTTTGGGATCTTCAGCGATTCCATGGCGGCTCTTTTGACCGTGAAAAACCCCAGCTGCCTTCACCCCCTGGCAGTAGAGGCCAGACAGAATATTACAGCTGCATCTCTCCAGAACAAGGTCGTATCCTTGTTCTGGATAAAGGCTCACGCAGGGTTGGAAGGCAACGAGAGAGCGGATCAGCTGGCGAAAGAGGCCGCCATGAACTTGAAGAAAAAACCGGACTATGATCTATGTCCGATCTCATTCGTCAAGCGCCACATACGCATGGGGACGCTTGACGAATGGAATCGGAGATACCAGTCCGGCGAAACCGCCAAGATCACTAAGATCTTTTTCCCAGATGCGGTGGCGGCGTATAGAATAATACGGAAGATGAAAATCACCAACATCAGGGCACAGATTATAACGGGGCACGGTGGATTCTCCGAGTACCTGAATCGGTTCAAGTGCAAGGGGAGTCCATCGTGCATCTGCGACCCAAATGTAGAAGAAACTGTGCCACACCTGCTTCTTGAATGCCCCGTACACGCCGCGGACAGATATGCATTGGAACAGGCACTGCAAATAAAGCTAAGTAAAGAGACAGTGGGGGAAGTGATGCGGGGAAAAGACAAAGACAGAGATAAATTTTTAGACTACTGCACAAAGATTGCACGGAGGACAATAGAAAGAAATAGAACAGCTTAAGAAAATATGCTTATAGTATATTTAGATATATATATATAAAGCATAGAAATAAGGATAAACATCATTAGCATAGGAGGTAGTATAAGAATAAATAGAAATAATGTGATATTGTAAGATAATAAAGGTTATAAATTGTATTAGAGTAAGGAGAAAGTTGTCAAACAAATAAAAGGGCAAAAAGGACTTTTATTCCCCCTACATTAGAATAAGTAAGAAATAAAATAAGAAAGGAAAACTTAGATAGGCAGAATAGGGTAGAAACGGGACTCAACCCGTAAAAAAGAATGGAAGATATGATGGAAGTAGAAAGACAAAGTATGCGGCATGAAAGTACGAGAGGAAAACAAGCGAGAACTGGAATGACAAAGAGAATTAGGCTTAAGATAGACTCCGATAACGTCGGAGGTAGAGAGGAAAAAAAAAAAAAAAACCTAACCTGAGCGAAATTAACCTAATTAATAAGAAAACAATTAGGTAACTAAAGTAAAATTAAAAAACTTACAGGTATTTTAACTGTCCTTCGAAATGTCCACCACCATTATCAGTACAAAGACGGGCACGTTTATTTAAATGGTTTTTTTATCGATAACAGTATGCTTCGCTCACTTTTCACTTCGTCAGTTGCGTCCAATATGCGCTGTTTTAATTGTTATACACTTGTTGGCTCACTAACGTACACTCGTCGCTTAAGGCCTAGCGCGCATTGCGGTGCGGCGAGTTGCGGCTGCCGTTTTAAAACCCGGTATTGCGAAATTCTAAAAAGATTTGGCGCGCGCATTGCGGCTAAACAACAAGTTTTGCCATTCGTATCTCAGCTTTCGTACCGGAAGGTCGACCAGCGTGGACTACGAAACCAGGCTTCGGATTTGCATTTATTTAATATTAACGGCAAGAAAACGGAAACGCAAGCAGTATTGGGTTCATCCATTAACAGCAATGAGACCTATGAAGGGTTTTTCCTATATGAGATATGATGATTTGCGAATGTTTCCAAAAAAGTTATTTGGTTACTACAGAATGAGCATAAAGACCTTTGACAATTTAAAAAGAATTGTTGGTTACGAAATCTACTACAAGGATACGAGTTGGATTACACCGCATTATATTGTAGTCTTTGGTACGGGCCGACTTTGTACTTCGATGATTAGGGCATCAATATTGACATCTGCGACCGCTTTGGCCGCCGCGTCGTCGGACGAAGCGCTCGGCGACAACATTCTTTCGTCGTGGCTCTATCACTACTGACTGCTGCGCGCTACGGTTTTTCTGCCGCAGTGCGCGGATTTGCATACAAGTTCATTGGATGCAAAAAAACCGTGCGGCGCCGCACCGCAAGAAATCTGTAGCAAGTCACAGATTTTTTAGCCGCATGCGGTTAAACAGCCGCAGTGCGCGTACCTCCACTATAGTTCATACATCACAGATTTTTGCGGGAGCAAACCGCACCGGTTGCTGCCGCCATGCGCGCAGGCACTAACTTCACTCCACAGAATAAAGTCCAATAGGTTCCACGTCCTTGGCTATTGGCCGGTGCGTGGAATGATGATCGATGGTCGAGTAAACGCTGGTAAGCAACTAAGCGTTCCCCACAGTCCGAACGTTCGGCTGGCGAGCATTTGGGTACTCATTCATCACTCGCGTTCTCACCAGACAGCAAGTTCTCACGGAACATAGCCGTATACTCCCGAGGTGAGAACTATTATGCCATCGCGACAGTAAAAACGTAAACAAATAATTTAGTTAAAAGAAGCATGCGCGCACTTCCGCTAACAAATTAGCACTATCTCAACTCTCATGTCTGTGTCTTTGTTGCTCGCTCGATAAAGGATCGCTGGCGCAAAAAGGGGCGTGGCTTGAGCTTGGACGCGAGTTTGTCGGGACTATGAATGGCGATCGAATGGAAAACTACTGCGCGTAGTATTATCTAGTGGCAATTATTATGAATGATTGATTGTGTTATGAATTTACCAATTATGACCAATTTTCGTGGACAATTTTGGGATTTCATTTTTTTGACTTTTTACTTCACAAATATGATTAGTAACGGGTACGGATAGAGCCGATTTTTTTTTTGTACTAATTGAATCATTTGGACAGGTACCGAACCCTTCGTGTGCGAACCCGACTCGCATTTGGCCAGTTTTTTTAGTTTTTAATAGTTTTGGTTTCGTTATTTTATCCTTTATTTAATAGGGCTTATAATGTGTACCCAGATTTGAAGCCTTTTTGTAACATGTTCTATACATTTTTCATTATTCATGAAAAATGTATAAAACATGTTTTTGTTGTTCAATGTAAAAATAATAATAATAAATGTGTGATCGATCCCCACGCTATCCCACAAACATAATCAATATTTTGTTTAAAAACTACCTGATAGCACGATAGATGGCGTTGGGATCGAATTAGATCGCGGTATGGTTTCGTTACACGGCAGGGTATATAGGGCTCGGGTTTAAATGAATGAAATTGTCTCGCTCTGAGGTACTGCGTTTTACTCGAGTATCACAGGCTCCAAGGCACCTTGTACCGATATTGTACAAGGTCCATTCGAGCCGAAGGGCGTTTTTGGAAGAACACAAGTAACAAGTATTAGTTACGCTACTTGATACGAGGTGGCGCTAGTAGTCTGTGAACAAACTTCATGTTGTGGAACTATTGGACTCGTGAGTACCTAGTGAAGTGCACAAGTGGACAAAAAACTGTGAGTACATTTAAGTGTTAATTACAATAGTGCAAAGTTAGGGAACTTAGTCTTTGCATGAACTTGGTAAAATATAGTGTGCGATCAGGGACTTAGAATAGTTTCGAAGAAAACGACCAGACTTCGAATCTATGCCCGGTTTTGAAGCGATTTTACAAGTGTCAAAACACTTAGAAAAATTACACTTGGCGGCACTTAGAAAATTTACTCTTCACTGGACTTAGAAAAATCCCACTTATTGACACTTAGAAAAATACTGTTGAAAAACATGGAAAGGAATTGAGAAAGTTGAAGGATTTCAAAGGACAGATTGAGAAGGGCTTGGTAAACTTCAAAAAGTCCCCGAAAGATAGGATAAATTACAATTATGTGGACACACGTCTAGAGATGTTCGAGAACCAATTCAGGAATTTTACTGCAAAATACGAAGGAATAGTAGGCGAATGTGAAGGTGAAGAATTGTATGAATACTTTCAGGAAGATATTTATGAAAAGGTTTGTGAAACATACTTAATGTATAAGGTTGAATTAAAAAATGCTCTGTCTCAATTAAAAGTTAATAGTTCCAATAAAGAAGTTTGTGATGGTTCATCTGACAGTGTGGGAAGATTACCAAAAATAGTTTTACCTACTTTTAGTGGAAAATATACCGAGTGGTCGTCGTTTCGAGATTTGTTCATATCATTAGTCCACAATAACAAAAAACTTGATGACGTACAACGTCTCCACTATTTAAAAACTCAGCTGTCAGGTGAAGCGGAGCAGCTTATAAGACATGTTCCTATGTTAACTATAAAAAATGTTGGGAAATGTTAGAACATAGGTTCAATAATAAGAAATTTATGTCAACATGTATATTAAACCGACTATTTGGCCAACGTAATATTGGAATCGAATCATCGAAGGCACTTAAAGATTTGCTTGATGTTACAAGTGATTGTTTGCACGAACTTTCCAATATTGGGATTGATGTTAGTTCGTGGGATGTTATTGTCGTTTATGTTGTAAGCTTGAAGTTGGACGTAGAATCTAGGAAGCAGTGGGAACTGCAGTAAATCATCCGATGATCTACCCTCCTTTAAAAAGTTTTGCGAGTTTTTAGAGACGCGTTTTCGTGCCCTAGAATGCGTTGAACCTAAACATAAATCAAAAGCCGATAATAATTCTACATCTCACGCTAAAGTAATGCATGGTGCTGTTAATGGTTCATGTCCACATTGTTCTGAAAGTCACAAGCTCACCAATTGTAAGAAGTTTGGTCAACTAGATATTGACGAACGTCGTGCCATTTCAAAATTTTTGGGTGTCTGTTTTAATTGTTTGGGCAGTCACCACACTTCCAAAGTTTGCCGTGTTCTTTCAAAATGCCGTATATGTTAGCGGAAGCATCATACGTTGTTGCATCCTAAGAACCTTAGTGGAGCCAGTGGGGCTACTACGCCAATTGAGCCTACAACCCCACATGAAGGTACTTCAGAGCCAGTACATGATGTTAGTGAAAATGTAGCAACTCATTTTGTGAATGGACAAGCACAGGGTCAAGTCTTGTTAGCCACGGCTCTAGTAAGGGCCGAATCACAAAATGGGTCCTCTCAAATTGTGAGAGCTTTGTTGGATCAAGGATCACAAGCATCTTTTATAACTGAGGCAGCAGCGCAATTGCTTCGTTTAAAAAGAGTGGTCTCGAAGACTACTATTGCAGGTATAGGAGGTGGTCATGGCGGTATCGTCTCTAGACATGTGGTTACTATTAATACACAATCGTTGCATGATCCCTCTTTTACACTAAAAGTAACTGCGCATGTATTAAGCTCACTGACCTCAGTTATGCCAGATACAAACTTTAAACTCGAGAATTGGCCAGAAATTCACAGTATACATCTAGCCGACCCAAAGTTCAACTGCCCTAATAAAATCGACATTTTGGTAGGAGCTGAAACATATTGCCGTATTTTAAAGGAAGGTCTGATCCGGAGCCCCGCGGGCTCTCCGGTCGCGCAAGACACGCATTTAGGTTGGATTGTGTCAGGCCATGTTAGTAAAGCAGATAGATCTCTGAATTCCCATAATACTGTGATCGCGATGTACACTCAAATTGAAGAGAACGAAATGTTAAAACGTTTATGGGAACTAGATTCTGAGCCTGCTTTAACGAAAAAAGCTTCTTACGCCTGAAGAACAGGCTTGTGAGGACGTTTACGCAAATACGACGAAAAGAGATAAAGATGGGCGCTATGTCGTAAAATTACCTTTTCGTTCAGAAGATCCACACAACACACAAACACTGACGGAATGGATAAGAAAGTTAACCTATAGTGAGACTGAATCACTTCTACAATAGATACACTAACACTATACTAACACAATACTCCACACAAACACACACACCTCCACACACACACACACACACACCCTCTCTTACACACACCCACCCTCATTCACTCAGATCACCATGTTTTTGATTATGTACTCGTATTATATAGCTTACACTTCTTGTTTTTGAAAGAGCGGAGTCTCCTAATACAGGCATCTTTTGCTTAAAAGGAGACTCCAATCTCAAATTTTGTTGTACTTTTAAGGTTATCAAATAAACTATTTTATTATTATTATTATCCCCCTTGTAAATACGGTCATTCTAAAAATATAGCTGTAAAAAGATTGCTAGGTTTAGAAAGGAAGTTGGCTAGGGATCATGAATTAAAACCACAGTATACTGATGTGATTAATGAGTATTTATTGCTGGGCCATTTGGAGAAAATCACCAACGAGTCTGAAAGAAATAAAAGTTATGCGGTTTATTTGCCCCATCACGCAGTGGTTAGATTGCAAGATAAACTGACCACCAAGGTAAGAATGGTTTATGACGCGTCATGTAAGGGAACAAACGGGGTTTCCTTAAATGACACCTTAATGGTGGGACCCACTCTCCAAGCAGATTTGAGACATATTGTCATGAGATGGCGACAGCATCCGATCTGTCTGGCAGCAGATATAATAAAAATGTACCGCCAAATCAAAGTAGCGCGGACAGACGCGGATTTCCAAAGAATTGTCTGGAGAGAGGATCCCAACAAAGAGATAGAGGACTTCCGACTTCTGACTGTCACCTTTGGCACGTCATGCGCCCCTTATTTGGCTGTCAAGTCATTGCATCAAGTTGCATGCGATGAAGGTCATATGTATCCATTGGCTGCTGAAAGGGTGAAGTCAGATTTCTATATGGATGATCTGATGACGGGCTGCCAATCTGAAACAGAAGTAGAAAGAATTTATAGTGAAATGAACAGTTTATTAGAGAAAGCAGGATTTCAATTGCAAAAATGGACAAGCAATAAGATGTGTTTGTTGGAAACTTTAAAGGAAAATTCTGATAGAGATTTAGAAATTAAAACTGATAGGGTAACTAAGATTTTGGGACTTACCTGGAACCGGAACACTGACGAATTTGATTATTCTGTGAAGATGTCACCTCCTGCTGCAACTGAAAGAAAAAGAACTGTCATATCAGAAAATCACGGCTTTATGATCCGTTAGGATGGATAGCGCCGTGCGTTTTAACCTCGAAGGTCTTCATACAAAAGCTATGGATTAGTGGTATAGGCTGGGATGATGAACTGCCACCAGATCTCTCACAAGAGTGGAGATATTACAGATCAGAATTAGAGAAACTGGTGGATTTTCACATTCCCAGATGGATAGGCAAAAGGGAAGAAGACATTACGATAGAGCTACATGGATTCAGCGATGCGTCAAACATAGCTTATGCGGCTGTGGTTTATTGTCGCATTATCGATGCTGCTGCGCAAATACACTCACACCTCATAACCGCAAAAACAAAGGTAGCTCCTATCAAGCAGATATCCATTCCACGGCTGGAATTGTGTGGTTCTGTTTTAGTAGCAAAACTATTGATCGAAGTAGCTGAAGTAATGAACATTCCAAAGGCCAATATCCATGCTTGGACAGATTCGTCTGTTGTTTTGGCCTGCTTAAATGATCATCCAAGTCGTTGGAAAACTTACGTGGCCAACCGCACTTCAGAGATCCTTAGTTTGCTAGACAATACACAATGGGCTTATGTTAAATCCATAGACGATCCAGCGGATATCGCTTCTCGTGGAATTTCTTCAGCTGTTCTACTTAATGATGATCTATGGAAACGAGGACCAGGTTGGTTAAGAAATGATCACATCGAAGCGCACGGTAGTGCGCAGGCCAATTTCCAGCAAGTGGCCGCACGTACGCCGTGCACTATTTACCCGAACCACTTCGAGCTACTTTTGACCACCCTGTATCTAACTATTTGTCACACGAAATCGAATCAAACTTCACATACATAATACCATGACTGCTGTTAGTTTGAATACCAAATTTCATAACTATAGCTTTAATAGATTCAAAGTTATGGACTTTTCAAAATAGCTAAAGTGGCACTGACTGACTGACAGTCTGACTGACTGACTGACTCACTCACTTAGAGTTAATCAAAATGTTTAGGGACTTCTAGTAGGCCTAGAAACTTGAAATTTGGCACGAAGCTAGACATTAGCATGAAACTAAAGGAAAAATTAAAAAAATGGTCAAGTGTGAGTCTGGCTCGCGCATAGAGGGTTCAATATTAAATTTTTATTCTAGCCGGCCTAGAAACTTGAAATTTGGCACGAAGCTAGACATTAGCATGAAACTAAAGGTAAAATTTAAAAAATGGTCAAGTGTGAGTCTGGCTCGCACATAGAGGGTTCCGTATTAAATTTTTATTCTAGCCGGCCTAGAAACTTCTAACCGGCCTAGAAACTTGAAATTTATTTATTTATTTATTTAATTTTTATTGCATTCATGTCGTTTACAAGGCTGTTAAGAATTAAATATAAGATTCGTACATGAACCCTGCTAGGGCACCGCAACATTATGTTTCTTAATTATAAATTAAATTATTATTGCATGCATTATTATACAAAGTTATTTACTAATATATTATTACATTTTTAACGTCATCATTTCATTATTAATTAATTTATTATTTGATGTCTTTATTCAATTTCTACATTATTACATTGCGTCAATCTTCAAATAATCTAAAATATTGATTTTACAGAATGTCAATTTGTTAAAAACTCATTTAGGCTATAATAACACTTCTGTGTTAGGTGCAGTTTAAGTGCGTTTATAAATTTATTGTCAAATTCAATGTCTTTAATCTCATTGGGTAATTTATTATAAATTTTTATGCACATTACAAGCGGTCCTGAGTGAAACATAGCTAGTTTTGAACTCGGCATTGCTAATTCATTTTTTGCTCTTAAGGAGCGTAGCAGCGGTCTTTGATTCTTAGCTACATTGAATTACGACGCATGTTTTCTAACAAACTTGCTTACTTCCATAATGTAAATGCTTGTTAAGGTGAGCATTTTATATTTAATAAAATAAGGTTTACAGCTTTGCATTTGGTCTATATTCGCAAGAATTCTCACACATCTTTTTTGTAAAATAAAGAGTTTTTCTACTTCAACGCAATTTCCCCACACTGTAATGCCATAAGTTAACCATGAGTAGCCGTAGGCGTAGTATGCTGTCATCGCTGTTTTGAAGTCGGTTGATCTTTTCAACTCATTCAAAGCATACGCGAAACTTGCAAGTTTGTTTGCCACAACATTAA
Organism: Mesoligia furuncula; assembly: GCA_916614155.1. Lineage (NCBI taxonomy): Eukaryota > Metazoa > Arthropoda > Insecta > Lepidoptera > Noctuidae > Mesoligia > Mesoligia furuncula. The sequence continues at coordinate 32,426,393 of OU744797.1, read as the reverse complement.
TATGTGCCTTCCAATTTATGTTAGTGTCAACTGCTGACAGGAAGGAAGGCACATATTAATGTCTTGGGTCTGAACCCAAGAGTCTAAATTCATCCACACACTGGAGGGGTATGTCATTGAACGAGTACCTAATATTCAATGGACGTTTTTTATAAGGTCTGTATTGCATAAGTTTTGTTTTAGAGAAATTTATTTGCAAATTGTGGTCCTTTAGCCAATTTACTATTTTTGTAAGTATATCGTCCAGTATTAAATTTAATTTGCTACCGTCGTCACATGAAAACACTACTGAGATGTCGTCAGCAAAAAGGACACTCCGGACATTTATTTCTCTCGGCAAATCGTTGATATAGATTAGGAATAAAATGCACCCTAAGACACTGCCTTGTGGTATGGACATATTTACGTGCTCCATTTGTGATCTCACATGGTGAAAATATTCCACTTCAACGTACTGCGTGCGATTTTTTAGGTACGAGCAAAACCACTCATATGCAATACCTCTCACACCTATTTGGTACAGTTTATTAAATAGTACTTTATATGAAACTCGATCATAGGCTTTACTCATATCTAGCAGTAACCCAACTGCATATTTCTTATTATTTATTATTTTTAATGCTTCTTGGATGTAATTAATTAAATACTGCTAATGTTGTAGACTTATTTTTCCTAAATCCATTTTGACTGGTACTAAAGATCTTATACTTTTCGCAAAAACTATATAGCCGTTTAGACATGGCAGTTTCAAATATTTTTGAAAATGTAGATAATAATGCAATAGGGCGATAATTTCCTGCGTCAGTTTTTTTGCCCTTTTTATAAATAGGTTTTACTATAGATATTTTTAGTAAATCTGGGACAACACCCTCCATGAATGATTGATTGATGAGAAAAGTCAAAGGTATTATTAATTCGTCTATACATGATTTAACAAGCAATGGTGGTATTTCGTCATGACCAAAACTTTGCTTATTTTTTAAGTTCTTAATGGTAAGTTTTACTTCGCTCGGATCTACTGTTTGCAAATATATGGAATTTTCGCAAGGAGTAACAACATGTCGACCAGGTGGGTTCTCGTCAGATCTCGTAGCATTTGTTTTTCCTACCGATACAAAATAGTCATTAAAGGCGTTTGCGACCAACCTCGGATCTTCAATAAGAATATTATTTACGTCAAGTTTTATACTTTCTCTAGTTTTTTTAGTCAGTTTGTTAGTACGACTTTTTATGATGTGCCACATGGATCTTATTTTGTTACTCGATTTTTTCATAAGGTTTATATAATTTAGTTTTTTAGATGTAGTGACTGCCCTTTTGAGGATTTTCTCATATTGTTTGTAATATCTTCGAAGTATATGGTTATTAGTCGTATTGATAAATGATTTTAATTCACGTTTATGTTTACAAGCTGTTTTTAAGCCAGTAGTTAGCCATGTTTTTGTTTTCTTATTTTTGACCTTTATCAACTTTTTTGGTATACATAGATTTAATAGTTTTTGTATGGTTTCATGGAAGGATGCGTAGTTTTCATTTATATTTTGGTTATTTTTGATGATTTGATTCCAATCTACTTTGCCGAGTTCTGATTTGAATAGTGATATATTATGGGAATTATACAGTCTCTTTTTCGTATAGCGTAGTTTTGTTTGTTCTGATTGTATGTTGTTGTTTGGAAGGGTAATCAGGACTCCTTTATGGTCTGATAGTCCCAGTTCTTTAACATCTATGTTAATCTGATTAACAAAGTTGGTGAATATAAGATCTATACACGTTGAACTGGTAGCAGTTACTCTTGTAGGTTCAGTTACACGTTGACGGAAGTTGTACCTATTCATTGTATTAAGTAAAAAAAAATTTGGCACGAAGCTAGACATTTACATGAAACTAAAGGAAAAATTAAAAAAATGGTCAAGTGTGAGTCTGGCTCGCGCATAGAGGGTTCCGTATTATTTTTTTATTCTAGCCGGCCTAGAAACTTCTATAACCGGCCTAGAAACTTGAAATTTAGCATGAAGCTAGGTCAAATGTGAGTTTGGCTCGCATGCAGAGGGTCCCGTATAATTTATTTTCTAGCTGGAACTGGACATTACCATGAAACTAAAAGAAAATTTTTAAAAGCGGTCAAGTGTGAGTTTGGCTCGCGCACAGAGGGTTCCGTAGGTATTAAAAAAAATTTATAGGCTGCCTAGAAACTTGTAATTTTGCACGAAGCTAAAGTAAAAATAAAAATGCGGTCAAGTGTAAGTTCGGCTATCACACATTCTGTAATCCGTGTTCCGTATTAAAAAAAAAATAAGCTTAATTTTTAGGTAAGTATAAGACTTTCTTAGAAAGATAAATTATTAAAAACCTTAAAATATGTCAAATGACAAGATAACAACGCAAAATATTTTTTAAGAATACTTATTTAACCCCTTTTAAATCGTTTTGTTAAGCAGATTCATATTTCTATTTCTAAAAGTATATTTTTTTAAATTAAAACTAATATCATTAATATTTCAAATTGTAACTTGAAGTTTTGAGCCGTGCTTTTGTTTACCGGGAGCAGTTTCCGATATGTTTAGCTTACGCAATCACCATTCATAAGAGTCAAGGTTTGAGCTTGGACAATGCTTTAATTGATATTGGTTCTTCTATATTCACTTGTGGTCAAGCCTACGTACCATTATCTAGAGTAAAAAATTTGAGTGGTGACCATTTAATAAATATCAATATTAGCCAGATCAAAGCACAAGAAAGTGCTATTGTTAAGTACAACAGATTAAGGTCGCTCTATAGACCGGATTTAAAAAACATATGTGTGAAAAAGAATAAGTTTAAAAAAAACAGCTGATAGGGAATGGTCTATACGTCCAAACATTGCCGCAGTTCAGACTGCAGCGGGCTCATCATTTAATAAAAAACTGGCCAAGTGCGAGTCGGACTCGCACAAGAAGGGTTCCGTACCACAAGGCTAAAACGCCGAAAAAAACATGTCTGTCGTATGGGAGCCCCCCTTAAATATCTATTTAATTTTATTATTTATTATTAAAGTTAAAATACAACTGAGTATTTTGTGAATATTTCAAGTGCCTACCTGATGCCATTTTTGATATCGAGCAAAAAGGGGCAAAAAAATCGCGTTTGTTGTATGGGAGCCCCCTTAAATATTTATTTTATTTTGTTTTTAGTATTTGTTATTATAGCGGCAACAGAAATACATAATTTGTGAAAATTTCAACTGTCTAGCTATCGCGGTTCTTGGGATACAGCCTGGTGACAGACAGACAGACGGACAGACGGATAGACGCACAGACAGCGAAGTCTTAGTAATAGGGTTCCGTTTTTACCCTTTGGGTTCGGAACCCTAAAAAACACCTCGTAAGAGAAAAAATAATAAAACACCACAATTATCAAAAAAAAAAAGAAAACCTAGGCTATACAATTTAATCCTACATGACTGTGTATCTACCCACTTGGCAAAAAGAAATGAAATCCCACCAAAAACATATTATACGAGTAATGTTGAAAAAGAAGGCCAACTTCCTTACTTCATGTAGATGTTTGACCAGCAAAAGAGTTAATATCGAAACCAACGACAAGTTTTAAACCATTTTCTTTGCACCGGCCTTATTTCGCAATTCTGTTGTAAGTAATTTGTGTTTGAAACTTTTTAGATATCAATAGGTACATTATATTGTTCCATTTAATCTTGGCGGGTTTTCAGAAAACCATAAAATAATATGCATGAAAAATAACTATAACACAACGAAAACCCGCCAAGTGTAAATGGAACAATATTATTGTATTGATATCTAAAAAGTTTCAAACACAAATTACTTACAACAGAATTGCAAAATAAGGCCGGTGCAAAGAAAATGGTTTAAAACTTGGCGTTTGTTTCGATTTCAACTCTTTTGCTGGTCAAACATCTACATGAAGTAAGGAAGTTGGCCTTCTTTTTCAACATTACTCGTATATGTTTTTAGTGGGATAGAATATACTAGACCTAGCGCAATACGCACTAATGAGGAGAAGAAACCTGTCAAGGTTTACACTGCCAACCTAGTGTCTGAATTTGAAGCCATTTGGGGATCTATGTATTCATCACTTACACGTTTAGTAAGGGTTATTGCGTACTGTAAAAGGTTTTTTCATCTCTCATACTCGGAAAGTAGTGTTTGTTTGATCCGAATAGCGGGTGGAACCGCTGCGTCCCACCCTTGGGCGGGAAAGTCTCATAGTAATTGCTTCCCTCCCTAGGGCGGGAATTAAATTTAAAAATAGAACTAAATTTAATTAGGTAGTCAGCTTAGTCAGATATACGACACCCTTAATTGATTATGTAAATATTTATTATGCTACCCATCAAATTTTATGAATGTGCGTTAATTAGGAGAGTTGGATAAAAAGCTCATATGTTAACGCCATTAAATCTTTCAGATTTAGCGCACAAGTTAATAATTTACCTTGAATAAATTCAACATACATAGGTACGATAATCACCATTTTGATGTCAGTTGTGGTCGAGGCTAAAAAACATAAAAATTGGGGATTTCGAACATCCTGACTTTACCATAATGGGGCTGTGAATATACATCATTTCATTATTTGACGAATTTGTCCATAGTTTAAGGTAAATAAGTAGTGGTAATGAATTTTTTTTGATATCTAATGTCGAAGTTTCGCGCCAATCGTATGTGTTTACATTTTTACTTTTCACAAATTTCACACACGCAGATGTAGATAAGATTTAAAATGTGACAAATGTTATTGATAATATACGTATAAACACGACACAAAATATAACAACACGAAAATACGCAGGTTTAAACGTAATATTCAAACACAGGTTCAATAATACGTATTAATCATTACCACTACTCAATTTGTGTTCAAAATCGCCGACCATTATTGTTTTTTTTTATTGCAGTGATGTGTGAAAGCGATTATTCCAAACAATTTTTTTTTTTAATTTTTATTGTTCGAGATTGAATGTAATCGATATTTGAAAATAAAATAAAATAATTTGAAGCAATAAATACAATAAGCATTGTTTATAATAATGATTAATGCTTTTCTAATTTCATTTCAATCTCTTCTAATATCATGTCAATAACAGACAGGCCATTATGTACCTCATTTACTGAATTTCGCGCCGAAATGCTTCTATAATTGAATTTATATTCGGAATGCGATCGCTGTTTAAAATTATTTTAATTTGTGGGCCAATTATTTATTGTGGATTTTATTTTTGATACTTTCTAATAGTTTGCTACAGAATTCCCAGTTAAGATTTTTTAGGTAGGCTTACCAGAAGTTTTTTTGGGAATGATGATAATTAATTAATTCTATAGATTGGTTATTCTGCAAACACTTTACATTTCAATACATTTTGTTAGTTTAAAGAGTTTTTATTCAGCTTCTACAATTTTTTTTCATTTTTTTTATTGCGAGTATCGATTAGGCTGTATGCAAGTTTTGAATCGAAATAAGAAAGTTGGGTCGCAACACAATTTTTAGTAGGTAATTTTTATCAAGATTATCGTGTTTTCTAAGTAATTTATGAAAAATGGTAAAAGCAAGAATGCAGACAGAATGATAATAATACGGGCCCTAGTAAGCGGAACGGCCTGCGGTGGTGACGCAGAATCTACTTATGTGGCGGTCACGTGGTGGGTTCCATACTACAAATTTAAAAAAGACTAATGAACCTATTCATTAGTCTTTTTTAAATTTGTAGTAGTACCTATTATTCATGTAATCATTATCAATAAATATTTTAGAAAAAACTACTATTTTTTACTTTCCTTAAATTCGAAATGAAAAGTAGAGTGTTTAACGCGGGTGAAGTCATCAATTCCCACTCGGACTATAGCCGCCCTCGCTGCGCTCGGGCGTCTAAATGCCTCGTATGGGAATTGATTTCTTCCGACCCTTGTATAACAATCTACTATTTCAGTCAACAAGAGTTCGTAAAGCAAACATTAAGTTTACAGCATACCTGTCAGCTTCAGAAATTCGTGAAGCCTTAGATGTATGTATCAGGCAAAGCCAACATCAATGGTTTCATGCAGAATGTACAGCCCTAAAAAATAAAGTTCCATTAGACAAAACGAGTCCATTATATAAATTAAATGTGTTTATTGATAAGTGTGAGATATTGCGCGTTGGGTGAAGACTGCGCTATTCTCAACTACTTGATGATACAAAGCAGCCAGTTGTTATTCCTCATGATTCTAGTTTGGCTAAGTTAATTGTAGCCGATGCTCATGAAAAGACTTTTCATGGAGGACAGCAACTGGTACTCAATTTTATACGCTCCAAATTTTGGTGGATTGTGGGAAGCAGGAGTTAAAGGCGTAAAACATCATCTGAAGCGCGTCGTAGGTGACTCCACTTTGACGTTCGAAGAGCTGTCCACAGTTCTTTTCCAAATTGAGGCATTCCTAAATTCTAGGCCCTTGTCCCAAGGTAGTAGCGATCCAGAGGATCCTGTACCTTTAACTCCTGGCCATTTTTTAGTGGGCCATCCATTGGTAGTGGTACCCGACTATAATTATGAGTATGCCACGGTTAGTACTTTACGCAGATGGCAATTAGTACAACGCATGGTGCAGCACTTCTGGCGTAGATGGAAACAGGAATATTTAACACATTTCTTCCAAAGACACAAATGGAATGTTCGTAACCCTGATTATAAAATAGATGATGTAAGTAAAAGAAGATAACTTACCTCCAGCCAAATGGTTATATGGTAGAATTATACAGCTGCATCCGGGTAAAGACAGCTTGACGCGCGTTGTCACTATTCGTTGTAAGGGCACTACGATTAAACGTCCAATTTCAAAACTGTGTTTCCTTCCTGTTACTGAATGAGTCCCATGTTGTTGAAATTGTCTGCATTTATTTTGTGCTAAGTTTGTTTCTTTTAGTATGTTTTTCTTGCCGTCCACTATTCAGTTAATTTTGTAATCATAATACAGTCCATTGTTCTTGTAGTTGCTGAGTTTGGTCATGGTGGGCGGTACTAAAAGGAACATATTCCTTTTGGTGGGCGGAATGTTCAATGTAATAATAATAATAATACATGTATGATCGATCCCCACGCTATCCCACAAACATAATCAATATTTTGTTTAAAAACTACCTGATAGCTCGATAGATGGCGTTGGGATCGAATTAGATCGCGGTATGGTTTTGTTACACGGCAGGGTATACAGGGCTCGGGTTTAAATGAACAAAATTGTTTCGCTCTGAGGTACTGCGTTTTACTCGAGTACAGCTATTCTATTTCACGAAGTCCGTTCGGCTTTGATTGTAGTAGTGACGTATCCCGACAAGCGCGCTTGTGTGTGTAAAAGTGGGTAACGTTAGCAAAGAAATCAGATGTATATTCAAGTCGAGATTTAATAATCGAAATAAAATTTTGGTTTTAAAAGTATATACTTTTTGTAAATAAATTAGATTAGGTTGCAATAAATACAAAAATATTAAGAAGATGTAGGCATTTAATTAAGCATTGGTAGTACAGAATGGAAACGAAACAAGTAGGACTATTCAGTATTTTCAATCACTATCAGATAAATTTTCGATTTCCGATTCCGTTTTGCTGTCGTCAGAATCATCTTGTACATTGATTATCAATTCAAAATCGAGATCAAAATATTTCAAGTAGTCTTTTTCAATTTTTTCAACATGATCACAAGTTTTCTGCCACGTTTCACTGCTAACTTGGCCCAAACTTTCATTGATCAGTCTTTCCGTATTCGTCATGTTTTGCTCGATATTTTTAGATGCGACGTAATTTTTAACGATCCCCCAAATATTTTCAATCGCATTTAATTCTGGGTGATAGGGGGGAAGGCGTAAGACATCAAAACCCTTGCTCTTTATAAAATCGTCAATCTTGTAGATTACGTGTTGGGCTTTGTAGTTCTTTATTATATCATACAATTCCAATTTAAGAAGAGATTCATCAAATGCTATACCCTTATCCCTGAGCCATTGCTGCATATCGGCTTTCTTTGTAGATTGCGTCGGTAGTCGTTCAGCCCGTGTGTTGTGATAAGATGCATTGTTTAAGACAATGACAGAGCGCGGAGGTAAATTGGGTAGCAATTTTTCATTTAGCCACTTTACGTAGTTATCATAGCTCATATTTGAATGATAATCACCAGCTGTTGAGTTGGCCTTATAAACCAAAGAAGCATTTTCAATAAAACCATCCTTGGCTCCCGCGTGCACTAAAATAAAGCGAGTGCCTGTGCTAATTTTTTTTAAAAACGGAGTGCTTTCCTTTTTTTTGCCCAGGTGTTGTTTCGCACGTGTGTCGAAAGGACGTAGCTCTCATCGGTGTAGACAATGGGCCGACTTTGAGAGCGGTACTCTGTTATCTTTTTTAAATATTTTAAACGCCACATTTGTATATCATGACGCTCCGTCAAGACTTTACGGTTGTTCTCTGTTTTGCGCCACTTGTAACCTAATTTCAATAGTAACTTGCGTACAGTTTCTAAACAACCTTCGAATCCGATTTTTTCATTCAATGCTGTTCTTAACTTTGCTAATGTTGGAATTTCTTTATGGACAATATGGAAATCTTGTACAGTACTGCGAACCACATCGGCTGTCAAATTATCTATATCCACTTTATTATCTCGCTTTCTCCTTTTCTTCATAGGTGAAGTGAATTTTGATGAAGTGGATGGCAATTCCTTCTCTTCTTTTAATATTCTTTGAACTGTTTTTTGGCTAACACCCGTAGCTTCAGCTGTACGCCGTGTAATGTCTCGTAAATGAGACAAATCACAGTTGGGTTCTATTAATGATTTTGTAAATTCATATTCTTCTCGCAGAAAATGATAAACACTAGCTATCATGTTTCGACCCTAAAACAAAAATAATCAAAATAATTAAGAAATATAAACATTTTATAACACAAAAATACATTCATTTTATAAATACTTCTTTTGCTATATTATATAAGTATCTTTGTATAAAATTTTAATTGAAAACGTATAAGTAAATATTACCTCACTATGGACAACTCTTCTTCGTTTTGTTGCCATGCTGACCTTACTCCGTGAAACAATTTGGCGCGAACTAAAAACACTACTGATCCGGACCGTGTCCCGATCGACACTGAGCGCTCTCGAGGTTACGCACACAAAAGCAATGTGCATGTGCACGCTTGACAACATTCATAGCCAAACGGACTTCGTGACATAGAACATCTGTATCACAGGTATCATTTTTGCGATTGGAACATTTGCAATTTGCATCTCGATCACTGAAATGATCCGAAACACTGATATGTTTCATTTGGCTCATTTGGATCATCGGTTCAAAGGATATATAAAAAAACCCGACTGCGGTAAAAAACTTAAGTTAAAAGAAACTGAAAAGCTAAAAACAAGCCCATTTTAAATTAAATAAAAGTTGGAAGCAGGCGGGACCCACATATTTTTTTTTTTTGTATTTTCAAATTCAAATGGGTCCCGCCTGATTCCAACTTTTATTTAATTTAAAATGGGCTTGTTTTTAGCTTTTCAGTTTCTTTTAACTTAAGTTTTTTACCGCAGTCGGGTTTTTTTATTTTTTTAAATAACTTTATTTATTTCCAGCTTTTTAGTTTACAAATTTGAAAGATTTCGCAGACAATTTAGTTTTTTTGCGATTTGTCCCTTCGAATTCCTTTTAAGTATATATGTTGTATATATTTTTGTAATCACCTTTTAAAACCCTTTATTTTGATACCCCACTCGATAGGTTTCGAAAAAAAAAAAAAAAATTAATATGGCGTCCAGTAGTCGCCATATTGAATTTTCACTAATGTCATGTCTTTAGTGACACTCGCCGGACTAAGAGGAATCGATTAACGTGTGAATCATAAAAATCGGCCCAGGCGTTTGGTCTGTATAGTGCTTCAAAGGAACATATAAACATACATACATACATACATAGGCTGATGAACACATTACCACTCCTTTGCGTCGCGCAGTCGGGTAAAAATACACAATCAAAATCTGTGAGAGTATGAGTGATACACATCTCATTTGGTATCTCTTTCCGACTTGTATAGATTGTAATTATGTCGCCCGCTCACTCGCGACTCGCGAGTCTATAGTTAAGTAACTCAGTGTGTCTCAGTCTCCCTCTCTCGCTCGCACACTGCTCAGTCGCCTCGAGAGTGACGCGTAGCGCGGAATGAGCACAGAGCAAAGTAATGTGTCAGATCCAAATGATGCATTTGAAACGTTGTTACTGAACCAATCTTTTGAATCACTGCAATGATCCGGATCAGTGAGTCGGTTCCGTAAAGAGTTACACACGCCTAGCTTGTACCGATATTGTACAATAATAATAAGATAAGACAATGAGAGAGGAGATCAGTAAAACTATCAAGTAAACTGTTTATTTTTTATTACAACAACTTTTCATTTTCACTTTACAACCTTTACAAACAAAAATACTCCATTTGATTGAACCACTCACAAAACGTACAACACACTGTTCAACATTATTTACATAAAATACAATATTTACAAGATGGCGATCTGCGTCGTACAACAATAAATAGTTAATGTCGCGGGGCCGTGGGCCAGTACTGCACTAGTATCACAGAGTGACGTCACACAGTGGATCGACTCCATACAAACTGGCGGACATAGGACTATAAAAATATAATTTCAAGATTTTTGAAAAACAAATGATGCCAATGTGCTCTCCTCAGTAATCTAAATTGAAAGTACTCTTATGTTTTTTTCGATTAAACCCTAATTTTAGGAGTAATATGAGTAAAACTGATTACAATGTATGGAAAATTATATAAAAAAGATGTTTTCCTGCGATTCCCGCACATTTTCCGGTTTTGACGCTTATAATATATTTTGGCATAATATTTAGGAGATTTCGTCCGAACATACTTATGTCCCCTAGTGTGCCTTGGAGATATACGACAAATATATGATTTTTATTTTTTGTATCAATAACTCTTCTTGTTGTTATATGATTTTAGTGCAAATGAGGCTTTAGTTTTGTACAAGATATAATAATAACAATCGCAACATTACACAATGTGAGTATTGTTAGTAAATAAGTATGAACATCAACAGCCGGCTAGCAAGATAATCACAATTAGTTAATTGGATTACCATTACCATTACCATCATTAGTCAACTTTCCAAATCCTTATTGTAGTCCTTTGTCCATTAAGAATACTTAGATAATTACGCATTTATTGTAAAAAAAAAGATAAATGAGATTATGAAGAGATGTAGATAAATGAGGGTAGTTACGTATTTTAGGACACTAGGGGACATAAGTATGTTCGGACGAAATCTCCTAAATATTATGCCAAAATATATTATAAGCGTCAAAACCGGAAAATGTGCGGGAATCGCACGAAATTTTTTTTTTAATATAATTTTCCATACATTGTAATCAGTTTTACTCATATTACTCCTAAAATTAGGGTTTAATCGAAAAAACCATAAGAGTACTTTCAATTTAGATTACTGAGGAGAGCACATTGGCATCATTTGTTTTTCAAAAATCTTGAAATTATATTTTTATAGTCCTATGTCCGCCAGTTTGTATGGAGTCGATCCACTGTGCGTCACGCGCAGCGGGGTGACGTCACACGAGCACGGTGAGGCGCGAGGGCGGCGGTAGCGCGCGCTTAGTGAGCTCCTTGTCGCGCGGCGGCGTGTCGTTGTGACGTCACACGAGCACGGTGAGGCGCTCGGGCGGCGGGTGGCGCGAGGGCGGCGGTTCGGGCGGCGGCAGCGCGCGCTTGGTGAGCTCCTTGTCGCGCGGCGGCGTGTCGTTGCGCGCGTCGGCGTTCTGCGCCTTGTACAGAGAGTGCGCGCGCGGCAGCTCGTCCGGCGGCCGCCGCGCCGCGCCCGCCGGCTCCTCACGCAGCGGGTTGGCGTAGCGCCGCAGGTTCTCCTCGTTCTGCAGGTTGTTGGACTTCTCCTCGTCGCAGCGGCGCGAGCGCTCGGCTGCGGCGGCGGCGCGGCGCCGGCGCAGCAGAAGCGTCGCGCCCACCGCGGCGCCCGCCAGCACCACCAGCGCCAGCGCCGCCAGCGTCAGCGCCAGCGCGGGCGACGGCGTGGTGGGGTCGGTGGCGGGCGAGGGCGCGGGCGCGTGCGGGACGCGCAGGCGCAGCGCGGCGCCCAGAAGGGCGTGGTGCGCGAGGCGCCGGCGCGACACTAGCTCGCTGAGCGCGCGCACGGCGGCGCCCAGTGCCTCGGCTCGCTCGGCACCGTCCGTGCCCACTTCGTCGCCGATCCACTGTTCAATGCAAAAAAAAATGTGAAGATCATCTGGGACATTACCTAACTTGTAGATCCGGCAATAATGTTTTTTTTTTACCCGACTGCGTCAGAAGGAGGGTTATGTTTATCGAGTGTATGTATGTATGTATGTATATTTCTTTGGCACGCTCTGTAGCCTAAACGGCTTGATCGATTTTAACTTGAGAGGTGCCGTTAGATTCGTCTTAATTGTGAGAGTGACACTGGGTATATCAAAATTGAAAAAAAAATTAAATGGCCGATTTTTGGAGCAATATTATGTCTTCAAAAAAATGTTTTTTTCTCAAAACCTATCGAGTGGGGTAGGTATCAAAATAAAGGGTTTTAAAGGGTGATTACAAAAATATATACAACGTATACGGTTAAAAGTAATTTGAAGTGACAAATCGTAAAAAACACGTACCAAGAACTAAATTGTCTGCGAAATCTTTCACATTTATTTTGTAAACTAAAAAGCTGGAAATAAAAAAAAGTTATTTAAAAAAAATAAAAAACCCGCCTGCGCTTAAATAAAAAAAAACAGTTTTGCCGGGTCCGGTGGGAAGCAGCGTTGAAATATGCATTCTTACCAGGGCAAGATCAAGCGCGTCGTCGTCATCTGGCGCCAGGTCACAGAGCAGCGCAAGCGGCGGCGCGGGCGGGGCGCGCGCGGCCAGCGCGGCGGCGAGAGCGCGGCGCAGCGCGGCACACGCGCGCTCCACGTGCGCGCCGCGAGCGAGGCGCTCGCGAGCCAGCTGCAGCGAGGCGCGCGCGCAGCCGGCCGGCAGGCGAGCGTCGCGCGCGCCGGGCCAGCACGCGGCCGGCGCCGGCAGCGCAGGCGGCTCCACGCGCCGCCCCGACACGCGCCGGCACTCGCCGATGGGCGCGCACGGCGCTCGCAGGCACAGCGCCGGCGCGGCGGGCACGCACACCTGCGACAATCAGATTACAGACTGTTTGAGCTCTACAAGTCAAGTTTCTTCTATAGAGGGTCAAATTAAATTAGCTAGCGAAACTCCGCGGACGTGATGGGTATCGATATCTTAAAACCCGATAAAACTAAAGAAATGAGATTTTCTCAACTCATACTTCAAGTAACAAAAAATGCAGCAGTCGTTGAACCCCAAAAAAATCATAAAATGTTTTTGTTTTCATTATTATCAGGCTTCTATTAGCTTCAATTGTAACTAACAATATAAAAAAAACGTAGACGAAACAAAACGAGCTAACTTATTAACTTAATGAAGAATATACTAGATGCAAGATATAAAAATTAATTTTTAAAAAAGTTAAAAAAAATACAACCGACTTTAAAAAAAAACACTACAACGTGAAAAATAACTTTAATTTCGGATATCGGTGTCGTTGGTTCTGCATTTTCGTTTTTTGACACCGACTTTCGAAATTAAAGTACTTATTTTTCACTTTGTAGTGTTTTTTTGGAAGTAGGTTGTTTTTTTTTTTTGTAAAAAAGTTTTTATTTTTCACTTTTTAGTTGTACTTACGTACCCCAAACAAATGCATATATCACTACTTGCTATGTGAATATCAGTGACAGAAAGCTATTGAACACATCTGCCTACCCCTTTAAAGGGTACAGGCGTGATGTTATGTGATTGCGTAAACAATGCATACATAAGCTATAGCAGCAATCGCGATTGATTTGCTGGCATTGAAGAGTTCCGTTGTCTGTCTCCGAAACTCATCATCAGATTGTAGCGGTATCTACAACGCCACATGAGAACAACGCGTCATAATTATCGGCCTATATCGCTGGCTACGGTATTGGCCAAAGTGTTTGACAGCTTGCTTAATGACACCCTTAAAACTTACGTGGATTTACACGATGCCCAATTCGGCTTTAGAGGTGGACTTTCTACGGAAAGTGCTATCTTGTGTGTTAAGCAGGCTGTCGGGTACTACACTGATAGGAGTACGCCGGTATACGCGTGCTTTCTAGATTTATTGAGAGATTTCGATACTGTTTTGTACGATAGACTGTGGATGAAGCTGGAGAGCGCTGGTGTGCCGGCAGAGGTTGTCTCAGTGTTAAGGCATTGGTATCGGTGCCAGCGAAACCAGGTACGATGGGAGGGGGCTCTCTCCCAGGAATATGGCATGGAGTGTGGTGTGAGGCAGGGGGCATTACTTCTCCTCTGTTGTTCAATCTGTACGTTAATGACCTCATCTGTGAGCTCAGCAGTACTCATGTGGGTTGTTTCGTGGATGGAGTTAGCGTCAATAACATCAGTTATGCAGACGACATGGTACTGCTGGGCCCATCGGTGGGCGCAGTTCGTAAACTTGTGGCAATCTGTGAGGCGTACGCGGCGGAGCATGGGCTGAAATATAACTGTAAAAAGAGTGAGGTTCTCGTTTTTAAGAGTGGAAAACGGGGTCCGCTTCATGTTCCGCCTATTATGCTTAATGGTGCGGCTCTGGCAGTGGTGAGCAGTTTCAGGTATCTGGGGCACATTGTGACAGACGATTTGCAGGATGACGCTGACATTGAGAGGGAGCGCAGAGCATTGGCAGTCAGGGGGAACATGGTTGCGCGCAGGTTTGCTCGCTGCTCGAGGGAAGTAAAGATAACTCTTTTTAAGGCATATTGCCAGTCCTTTTACTCGAGCTGTTTGTGGATAAACTACACTCATCGGGCTGCTAATGCTTTGCGTGTCCAATATAACAACATTTTCAGGATGCTGATGCGGTTGCCTCGCTATTGTAGTGCGTCCGGTATGTTTGCGGAGGCGCGAACGGACGGCTTTCATGCGATTGTGCGCAAAAGAGTAGCTTCATTGTCACAGCGTGTGCGAGGCAGTAGCAATGGCATCCTGCAGATGATTGTATCGCGTGCGGGTTGCCCTATCCAAAACAAATGGATGCGCATTGTTTTGGGCGCTCACTGACATTAATTCTTATTTTATTATTTTGATTTTGTTTTGTTCTTATATTATTATTTTGATTTTGTTTTTATTGTAAATTATTTAATGTAATGTAATGTTAATATTTTGTGAATTGATTTTATTTAATTTTGTGTAATGTCATTGTATTTATGTGTCAATTGATTTTAATTTAATGTGTTATATGGATTGTAGTTATCTGAAATAAATGAATTAATAATAATAATAATGACGTCACGCAAAATCCTGCATCTCGCAAGCAGAGTTTACCGCGCAACACTTGCTCGCTAGACACAACACCCGTCTGGTCGGAGGATCCTCCCTTTGCTATGGAGGTTGAGTGAACTTTACACCCTGTTCCTCATACCTCTATAAGAACTTTTTTACAAAAAAAACAACCGACTTCCAAAAAAAACACTACAAAGTGAAAAATAACTTTAATTTCGAAAGTTGATGTCAAAAAACGAAAATACAGAACCAACGACACCGACATCCGAAAGTAAAGTTATTTTTCACTTTGTAGTGTTTTTTTTGGAAGTCGGTTGTTTTTTCGTCGATGGTGGTTGCGCTAGCTAATTTAATTTGAGCTTGTCATACATTTTACTATCCCAATACTGTCTTCATATAGCGCGGCACAAATTACCTCGTCGGTGCGGCACGGCTGCGCGTTGGGCATGTGGCAGTCGGGCAGGCCGCACCACAGGCGCGTGCAGGCCGGCGCGCCCGCGTCGCACCAGCACGCGTTGCAGCCCCACCACCACGTGCCGTTGTCGGCGCCGCACACGCCGGGCTCGCCGTCCGGGCCGCCCGGCGCGCCGCCCTCGGCGCCCGGGCCGGCCTCGTCGCCCTCGTCGCCGTCCGCCCCGAGCCCCGCCAGCACTGCCGCGACAATGTGAACAATTTATACCACAGTGGACAAGACTGCTAGACCACAATCGGTGGTGAGCGGGCGACATTACTTACTCTCGAGGCAACGGTGTGCCGCGCGTTGAGGCGGCGGCGGGCACACGCAGCGCGCGCCGCGCTCGGGGCTGCGCGGGTCGGGCACGCAGGCGGCGGCCGGCGGGCACGCGGGCGAGCACGTGGCGGGCGGCGGCGCGG
Source organism: Mesoligia furuncula (assembly GCA_916614155.1). NCBI lineage: Eukaryota > Metazoa > Arthropoda > Insecta > Lepidoptera > Noctuidae > Mesoligia > Mesoligia furuncula. The sequence continues at coordinate 32,410,108 of OU744797.1, read as the reverse complement.
CGCGCACGCTGCACGTGTCGCCCGCCCAGCCCGGCGCACACTCGCACGCCCACCAGCCCGCGCCGCCCATGCAGCGCCCGCCGTTGCGGCACGGCGCGGAAGAGCACGGCTCGGCGGCGTGCTCGCAACGCGCGCCCGTGCGGCCCTCGCGGCACGCACACGCCCAGCCCGGCGGCGCGGGCGTGGGCACGCACGAGCCGCCCGCCGCGCACGGGCACGCGGGCGCGGCGGGTGACAGCGGTGCTGACACGAGCGGAGAGTCACACGCAGCGCCCGCCCACCCGGTGGCGCAGGCGCATCGCCAGCCACCGCCTTCGCGCACGCATGTGCCTCCGTTGGCACATGTACCTTCAGGGCAACGGTCGATCCCTTCGATTCGCACTGAGCACGTTTTTCCTGTAAGGACAATAAAAGCACATAATGCATACCAAAGAAAGGAGAATTTGTGAACAAGGGAATCGGCGCCAGTATCAAGTTTTTATAATGTAATTGTTTGCCGTTCCTTTAAATAAAAGATAAAAAAAGTAAATTAAAAAATTAAAAAACTCGACTGCGAAACCGAAGAGCGAGAAAAAAAAATTTTTTTTGAAGACATATTGCGCCAAAAATCGGCCATTTTTTTTTTTTCAATTTTGATATACCCAGTGTCACTCTCACAATTAAGACGAATCTAACGGCACCTCTCAAGCTGAAATCGATCAAGCCGTTTAGGCTACAGAGCGAGCAAAAGAAATATACATACATACACTCGAAAAACATAACCCTCCTGACGCAGTCGGGTAAAAATCATGGTCGGTACCTGTCCAGCCGTCGCGGCAGATGCACGTGAAGTCCGCGGCGCCGTGCACGCAGCTGCCGTTGTTGCGGCACGGGCTGGTCGCGCACTCGTCCACCTCTGTAACGAAACGAACACGGTGTAGCGTTACAGTAGCACTCGCTGCAGAAGCGACGGTAACGTTTAGAGTACGCACGCGTGTCGCAGAGCGCGCCGGTGTGGCCGGGCTCGCAGCCACAGCGCGGCGGCGCGGGCGGCGCGCGCACGCAGCGCCCGCGCACGCACGAGCCGCCCGCCGTGCACACGTCGCTTTCTGCACGCGCGGAATAAACATGTTACAACCAAGGATGGACAACAAAATGTCCCCTCCACGAATAACGACCACACAACATTTACACTTCGTCGCTGCATCCTTGACATTTACATAATGCACTAGGTAATGCGCTCTTAACTGTACTAGGCACCAAACTCAAATGTTTACACTTAAAAAATAACAATATAACACACTCAATTCCATAGACGGGCTCCGACCGCGCCCAGCGCGCGGCGCCCGGACCATTACATTCGCACCCTTTCATACATGGGCTCTGACCGCGACCGGCGCGCGGCCCGCGGCGCCCGGACCATTACACCCGTTGTCTTTCCATACACGGGCTCTGACCGCAGCTGGCGCGCGGCCCGCGGCGCCCGGACCATTACACCCGTTGTCTTTCCATAGACGGGCTCTGACCGCAACTGGCGCGCGGCCCGCGGCGCCCGGACCATTACATTCGTTGTCTTTCATACATGGGCTCTGACCGCGCCCGGCGCGCGGCCCGCGGCGCCCGGACCATTACACCCGTTGTCTTTCCATACACGGGCTCTGACCGCGCCTGGCGCGCGGCGCCCGGACCATTACATTCGTTGTCTTTCATACATGGGCTCTGACCGCGCCCGGCGCGCGGCCCGCGGCGTCCGGACCATTACACCCGTTGTCTTTCCATACACGGGCTCTGACCGCGCCCGGCGCGCGGCGCCCGGACCATTACATTCGTTGACTTTCATACATGGGCTCTGACCGCGCCCGGTGCGCGGCCCGCGGCGCCCGGACCATTACACCCGTTGTCTATCCATAGACAGGAAATGGTCGCGCCCCGCGCGTGGCCCGCGGCGTCCGGACCATTACAACCGTTATCTATCCACAGACGGGCTATGATCGCGCCCAGCGTGCGGCCCGCAACGTCCGGACCATTACACCCGTTGTCTATCCATAGACGGGCTATGGTCGCGCCCCGCGCGTGGCCCGCGGCGCCTGGACCATTACAACCGTTATCTATCCACAGACGGGCTATGATTGCACCCAGCGTGCGGCCCGCGACGCCCGGACCATTACACCCGTTGTCTATCCATAGACGGGCTATGGTCGCGCCCCGCGCGTGGCCCGCGGCGCCTGGACCATTACAACCGTTATCTATCCACAGACGGGCTATGATTGCACCCAGCGTGCGGCCCGCGACGCCCGGACCATTACACCCGTTGTCTATCCATAGACGGGCTATGGTCGCGCCCCGCGCGTGACCCGCGGCGCCTGGACCATTACAACCGTTATCTATCCACAGACGGGCTATGATCGCACCCAGCGTGCGGCCCGCGATGCCCGGACCATTACACCCGTTGTCTTTCCATACACGGGTCTGACCGCGCCCAGCGCGCGGCGCCCGGACCATTACATTCGTTGACTTTCATACATGGGCTCTGACCGCGCCCGGCGCGCGGATCGCGGCGTCAAACTCAAACTCAAACTCAAAGCATTTATTTCAATTAAACCTTTAACAGGCACTTTTGAATTGTCAAGAAGTCGGTCAGTCATAAAATATGAAGCTAGTTGCCCATTCCAAAGCGTAGGTACCTATGGAGAAGAACGGGCAAGAAACTCCATGGACACTCTTTTTAAATTACATTTTACAAAAACATTTGTTACATCATTTCTTTTGAATTTATGGTTATATAATGTGAGAACAGAGTTATATAATGAGAGACATTTGAGTGAGCATGACACACTATCAGCCGCCAGGGAATATTCAAGTCAATGAAAGATATATTATTACCCAGTAAATGGTAGCTATAGATTACATAGAACTCACATCTGTGCTATGCAATTATACAATACAAAGGAAATTGAGTTTATACAATGTAAGGATAGTCTTACAATCTTCAGCAGCTCCAACAGTATTTTCAAGTGTTAGTCAATTAGTTGTGGAGCAGGACTAGCATTGAGCCAGGCATTTTTGTCAGCGATGTAATCCCCTAACTTATAATATGCCTGACTGCATAGTGTGCGTTTTATACAAGATTTAAATTTTGTCTCATTCAGTTGAAGAATGTGGGGAGGTATTTTATTATAACATTTTAGACAGTACCCCATAAAAGATGAATCTACTTTAGCCAGTCTGAAACCTGGTTGAACTAATAGGTCCCTATTTCTAGTACTATAATTATGTCTTTCACCTCTTTTATTAAAAAGATGTAAATTTTTCCTTACATACATGATGTTTTCATAGATATATTGACAAGGCACCGTCATGATGTTAATTTCCTTAAACAGTTCCCTTAGAGAATCGCGCGTGCGGAGATTATATATGGCTCTGATGGCTCTTTTCTGCAGAATAAAAATAGAATCGTTGTCTGCAGCCCGTCCCCAAAGTAAAATACCGTAAGACATGATACTATGAAAGTAACTAAAATAGACTAGTCTCGCGGTATCTACATCAGTAAATTGACGGATTTTTCTGACAGCATAAGCTGCTGAACTTAGCCGTCCTGAAAGAGATTTTAAATGAGGACCCCATTGTAGCCTTGAGTCGAGCGTGATCCCCAGGAAAACAGTTTCATCGACGAATTCTAGTTTCTCTTGATTCAATATTATCTCACAATCACTACCCTTGACATTTGGTAAAGAAAATCTTATGCACTTAGTTTTTTTTCCATTTAATACTAGATTATTAGCAGTGAACCAATTTTGGACCTGCAGTAGGGCGTTATTTACGTCGTCAAAATTTGTAGCACGTCTTTTTACCTTAAAAATTAAGGAAGTGTCATCAGCAAATAACACCATCTGTGGTTGATTTTTTAATAAATGGAGTAGATCATTAATATACACTAAAAAGAGGAAAGGACCCAATATCGAGCCTTGTGGCACACCAATTTTTACTATTAAACCAAGTGAATTGACACCATTTATTTGAACTTGTTGTTGTCTATTATTTAAATAAGAACTAACTAAACTGAGCGCAAGTTTTCCAAGTCCGTAATGCTCAAGTTTCAAAAGCAAGGTTTGGTGATCGACGCAATCAAATGCCTTGGAGAGGTCACAAAAGATTCCTATGGCCTCTTGGGCCTCTTCCCACGCGTTAAAAATGTGTTTTAATAAAGTTACGCCGGCGTCGGTCGTACAACGTCCTTTGGTGAAACCGTACTGTTGATCGTGTAGGATTTTATTCGTGTTAAAATGATTGAGCATTTGATTAAGCATTATCTTTTCAAACACCTTGCTGAAAACCGGCAAAACGGATACGGGTCTATAATTATTGGTGTCTTTACTGTCTCCGGATTTGTAAAGTGGTTTATCCTTACTGTATTTCATTAAATCGGGGAAGACTCCTTGATCCACACACGAATTAAATACTAAGGCTAAGTAAGGTGCAATAGTCTCAATTATGGAGGTACAGATCTTAATGGACATTCCCCAAAGATCTTCGGTCAATTTGATCTTAATTTGCTTAAAAGCTTTAATTACAATTAAGGGGTTAATATGCCTAAAGTTAAATTCAATCGGGCAGGCTGAAACGTTCGCCCTTACTAAATCAAAAGCGAGCGAGGGCGAGGAATTTAAGGTTTCAGTTGTTTTGAGTGGGATACTAGTAAAGAAATTTACAAATTCTTGAGCCACTTCTTTGATAACGCAAATGAGACCGCTTGACGTCTGCAGTGTGTAATCAGAATTATGCTTTTTATTCCTGTTTGTTTCATTATTTATAATTTTCCAAACCGTCTTTATTTTATTGTCTGCTGATTTAACCTTGTTGCTAATATATAAGGCTTTAGCTGCCTTACAAGCGTTCTTAAAAGTTTTAGAGTAAGTAGCAACATACTTATTAAAAGTTTCCGTGTTAATATAAGGCTTAAGGCCATACAGTTCGAAAAGTCTTTCCCTACTTTTCCTAAGCCCTTTAGTTGCCCAGTCACAAAATAAAAACTTGGGGCTGATACTTTTAGTGTTCTTCTTAAAATAATTATTGAACTCGGTTTGGACTACCGAGAAGAATTCATTATACAAAGTATTAACATTGTTCACTCTAAGGTTCTGATTACTTAATTTACAAATTAAAGTGCTATTAAATTTATTTAAATTAACTGATGTTATTGGTCTGGATTGGATCTGCACTTTTTGTATTGGCATGTTGTACTCAAAAGTTACAGTTTGACCACTGTGATCAGAAGGGAGATAATTAACAACGGCTTTATCTAAATAGTCGCAGCAACAAAAAACATTATCAATACATGTTGCAGTAGCCGTAGTTGTTCGGGTTGGTTCTACAAACACATTTGACAAATTGAATGATTTAAACAAATTTAATAATCTACTGGTATTTAAATTATTTTCTAAAATATTAATATTAAAGTCACCACAGATAATTACTGATCTATTACCAGTCGCAAGTTTTGCCAAAACATCTTCCATTACTGATTCAAATATAGAATAGTTTTGATAATTTGGGGGTCTGTAAACGCACACTATAACATGCTTATCTAGCTCAACACAAGACAGCTCAATGCTATGTTCAACTGATAGTTCAACTATGTCTTTACGAGGTTTGAATTTAATACAACTTTTAATTAGGATTAGTGAACAACCACGCAGCATTGAATTTCGATTAAAACAACTGGCCACACTATAATTGTCATAGTTAATTAGCATTTCAGAATCTTTTAACCAATGCTCAGTTATACAAATAATGTCAAACATTGTTTTTTCTAAAAATAACTCAATTTCCAATTGTTTGGAAGAAAAACCTTGAATATTTTGATGAAATAATTTCAAGGATTTCTGCTTAGCCCCTTTTCTGCAGTTCACTATTTTAGAGCCAGAAAATACCTTTTTGTTATTAAGTGTAGCTATACTGTTAGTGGTACCTTCTGTTGTCTTACAAACTAGTTTAAAATATCTGAGCTAACCAACTTAACATTAGTACTATTACTAAATTGTGGTGCTAATTATGGATGACTTCGACATACTAATTATGTCTGGGTTAATATTAAGTGCTAATAGCCTAGCTATTTGACGTCTAAAACTAATGGGCAGATACACAGTATCCCTAGTCGACCTTAACTTATCAACAAAAATGTTGGTATCAAAAAATATAAACTTGTCACTATGGTGACTAACTATGAAATGCATGTAATTATTTAACATGTGAATGTAGTTGTTTTGTCTGTTTGACAAGTGCTCAAAATATGGAAAAGCACACAAAATTATTTTCTTACAATTTAACTTCATAAGGTTAATGACACTATCAGTGATATCATCTTTTTTAACATTTAAACTGTTACCTATAAGTACAGTAATTAACCGACTTCTAAAAAAGGAGGAGGTTCTCAATTCGGATGTTTGTATTTTTTTTTTTTTATGTTTGTTCGCGCATAACTCCGTCGCTTGCCAACCGATTTGAAAAATTATTTTTTTGTTGGAAAGGGTATGCTTCCCAAATGGTCCCATGAAAATTTTATCGAAATCGGACAAGCGGTTTTTGAAAAATCAACAAAAACCTAAAAAATTATCTACATTAACGATCTTTTCATATTTCATAATAGCATTATTTTGTTTAGCAATATTTATTTGTTTAGCATTTCATTTAGCAATATTTTGTAAAAGGTGATAAGCAGTTGACATTAGGCTATTGTAACTTAGATAAATTACAAACTGACCCACTAAAAAGTGAAAAATAAAAACTTTTTTACAAAAAAAAAAACAACCGACTTCCGAAAAACACTATAAAGTGAAAAATAACTTTAATTTCGGAAGTCGGTGGCAAAAAACTAAAATACAAATCCAAAGACACCGACTTCCGAAATTAAAGTTATTTTTCACTTTATAGTGTTTTTCGGAAGTCGGTTGTTTTTTTTTTGTAAAAAAGTTTTTTAATGGCATTAGGATCATATTCATTCCTAGTTATTGAAGAGATTATTTGTTTGTAGGAAGTCTGAGGCATGCAAAAGTTTTGTGAAGAATGACACAGGTTGTTGCTAAGTAATTTACCTAATCCTTTTCCAAAACTATCAGTAAACATAATAGAACAGTAACAAACTTTACTACAAGGGAGAGAACTAGCCTCAGTCTGAACTACTTGCACTGGACCTTGTTCAACATCTGGTGTATCTAGATCTGGAATAGAGACCTGAGCACTTCCTGACTGGGACGGGTCCTCCGTTCCCTCAGTTTGGAGAGTGCCAAGATTGGATGTGCTTTCCAATGAACAATGTGGGCTGCTGAGAGTCAGTGGGTCCACTCTGTCTGCATTGGAGTTGCACATGTCCACTCTCATTTGCCGCAAGGATCCGTCTGGACCATTACACCCGTTGTCTATCCATAGACGGGCTATGGTCGCGCCCCGCGCGTGGCCCGCGGCGCCTGGACCATTACAACCGGTATCTATCCACAGACGGGCTATGATCGCGCCCCGCGCGTGGCCCGCGGCGCCTGGACCATTACAACCGTTATCTATCCACAGACGGGCTATGATCGCGCCCAGCGTGCGGCCCGCGACGCCCGGACCATTACCACAAAATACAGATAGTACAGAAGACAATCTACATACAAAGTGCGCTCGAGCAACGCACACATAGACACCGCTCACGGACACGTTATCTCAGACGGGTTGGGAGCAGTGCGAGCGTGCGTGGCATCCGCTTGAGACACGCGTCTGTGAAGTGCAGAAATGGAGCAACAAAAAATGGCTATCTAAGCTCTATTTACATAATAGTTTCCAATTTTGAATCAGTATAAACGAAGTAACTATTTTGTAAGGTAAATTCACGCCACCAACTATTACATAAGTTGAAAACATGATTTTTTGTTTGTGTAGATATTGTGCTGTTTTTAGTGTCATTTGTTAGGTTTAGGTCTAAAACGGATAGGGCAAAATAAATTGTGTTTTATAGGGTAATCCGTTTTGAAGTTATTAGGGATTTTCGACAGTGAAAATTGACAAATGTAAAATTTTATATATTCTGTAAACTTTTTGTATTGTAATACTATGTTTATTGTTTTGTTTTAATATTGAAGAATAAGCTCAACAATAAATCAAACAACTAGATACGAGTGCCACTACCACGATAGTTTTTGTGCATAAGTCAAAGTTGACGACCCTAGCTAGCGCGTCCGCCGAGCGTAGGTATGAAAAGTGAAGTACGTAGGTACATGTGATTGACTTCTGTACTATCTGTATTTTGTGCCATTACACCCGTTGTCTATCCATAAACGACTATGGTCGCGCCCCGCGCGTGGCACGCGGCGCCCGGACCATTACAACCGTTATCTATCCACAGATGGGCTATGATCGCGCCCAGCGCGCGGCCCGCGGCGCCCGGACCATTACAACCGTTATCTATCCACAGACGGGCTATGATCGCGCCCAGCGTGCGGCCCGCGGTGCCCGGACCATTACACCCGTTGTCTATCCATAGACGGGCTATGGTCGCGCCCAGCGCGTGGCCCGCGGCGCCCGGACCATTACAACCGTTATCTATCCACAGATGGGCTATGATCGCGCCCAGCGTGCGGCCCGCGGCGCCCGGACCATTACAACCGTTATCTATCCACAGACGGGCTATGATCGCGCCCAGCGTGCGGCCCGCGGCGCCCGGACCATTACAACCGTTATCTATCCACAGACGGGCTATGATCGCGCCCAGCGTGCGGCCCGCGGCGTCCGAACCATTACACCCGTTGTCTATCCATAGACGGGCTATGGTCGCGCCCAGCGCGTGGCCCGCGGCGCCCGGACCATTACAATCGTTATCTATCCACAGATGGGCTATGATCGCGCCCAGCGTGCGGCCCGCGGCGCCCGGACCATTACAACCGTTATCTATCCACAGACGGGCTATGATCGCGCCCAGCGTGCGGCCCGCGGCGCCCGGATCATTACAACCGTTATCTATCCACAGACGGGCTATGATCGCGCCCAGCGTGCGGCCCGCGGCGCCCGAACATTACACCCGTTGTCTATCCATAGACGGGCTATGGTCGCGCCCAGCGCGTGGCCCGCGGCGCCCGGACCATTACAACCGTTACCTATCCACAGACGGGCTATGATCGCGCCCAGCGTGCGGCCCGCGGCGCCCGGACCATTACAACCGTTGTCTTTCATGCACTTCATTTGTGTGGGCGTCGTAACAACTCTTGCTATTTAAGTATATTAAAGTGTATTTATTTATTTAAAATATTTTTATTGTATTTAATTTAATTAAGATAGTATTTAATTTAGTTTTATCGAAATTTTAGTTAGATTAGTTCGTATTAGTAGACGTTCGTTCGTATTCGTATACACGTGTGAGTGTTTACATTGGGTCGAAGGTGACATGATGATCCAGGCATGGGACAACAACGACGTCGTCAGTATAAACAGTGGTATATATTGTGCCGTCCACGAACACGCGCCCCTCTCTTCTTACTAAGCTCTAGTGGTTATCGCTAGTTAATTCCGCTAGTGATTTAATTTTTTGATACACACTAATTACCCACTAATAAGTAATTACTGCTTGTCGACAAAACTAAAATACTAGCGGAATGTTGCATACTTGTACTGTAAGCGATTAGGAAGAGGAGTGGGGGTCGTGGATGGCGCTATCTGTACTAGTGAGTAAGTATGAATAATGAAAAGCAAGTGAATGAGGTACGTACGTTCCCTGGCGGCGCGCTGCGTGCAGTTCTTGCCGGTCCAGCCGGGCGCGCAGTGGCAGTAGTAGTCGCTCTGCGCCGTGTAGCACGCCGCGCCGTTGCCGCACGGCGCGCCGGCGCAGTGGTCGCGATCGTCCTGTAACAGCGCGCGGCTCACGTTACACCGGTGTGAACACACTCAAGTACAGTGCTAGCAATACCACACAACTCAACAGTACATTCATAAACTTCTTGACATAATTGTGTTTAGAAGAGACTCACCGCGCAGTAGCGTCCATAACAGGAGGTCAGCTAAAAAAGCAGAAGACGGGTTAGTTGTTGTTAGAGCTAGGGCGACCGGTCCTCCTGAGCGGGTGACGCATTGATCGTTAGTGACACATTAGTAGACAGAGAGGCGAGCGCTGCTGTGTCGGTGCGGTACCTCGCAGTTGGTGCCGGAGAAGCCGACGGGGCAGATGCAGCGGTAGGCGTTGAGCAGGTCGACGCACTCGCCGCCGTTGCGGCAGGGGCGCGGCGCGCAGTCGTCGATGTCGCGTGCGCACGTGCGGCCCGCGTAGCCGGCCGCGCACGCGCAGTGGAAGTCGTCCACAAGGTCGATGCAGGTAGCGCCGTGCAGGCACTGGCCCGTGCAGTCATCCACGTTGGCCTCGCAGTCGCGGCCCGTCCAGCCCGCCAGGCAGGCGCAGCTGTAGCCGCCTGCCGTGTTGTTGCAGGCGGCCGCGTTCACGCACGGGCCCAGCGTGCCCTCGCCCGCGCCCTCCGCGTTTCTCTGCTCACACTCGTTCACGTCTGCGGGATAAACACAGCGATGGCATACAGACAGACGTAAACACACGACAGTCGAGGCGAGATAAGTTCGTGACGGAAGGCAGTCAGACAGCGTACCTTCGGAGCAGGTGGGTCCGGTCCAGCCGGGCGCGCACTCGCAGGAGAAGGCGTCGAGGCGGTCTCGGCAGGTAGCGCCGTTGCGGCACGGTGCACTGGCGCAGTCGTCCACGTCCTGGTCGCACAGCGCGCCGCCCCAGCCGCGCTGACACGCGCATGCAAACCCGCGCGGTGACGAAGTCAGCGCGCACTCGCCGTGCACGCACGGCTGCGGCGCGCACGGGTTGTCAACGCGCTCGCAGTCCGTGCCAGAGAAGCCCTCGGCACAGCGGCACAGGTACTGGTCCGGCGCCGTGTTCTCACACGTGCCGCCGTGCTGGCACGGTTCATGCGTGCCACAGTAGTTGAGATCTGCGCGATGAAAATATTGTAGAGTTATAAAAGGTCCGTTAACAGGGAGACCACAAATAAGCGGAAAAGGCGACGGTAGCGAAATGGGTAAATTAACAGACTAGAATAGAATATTATTTATTATGTCACCATTAATATTACAGATATAAATGTAGACAATGTGCGGTCTTATCGCTAAAAGCGGTCTTTTAAAGACAACATTTGAATGGATTTAGAGAGAAAAGAGAGACAATACTGCAGGTAGGCTGAGGTGTAACAGATCAAGGAGCATCACGGAGATCAAGCAGGTATGCAAGTTCGGTGTCGTACCTTGGTCGCAGAGGATACCGCCCCAGTTGGTGTCGCAGGTGCAGTCCCACGAGGAACCGTTGCAGTAGCCGTGCTTGCAGCCCGGGTAGGGCTGGCACTGAGAGCATAACTCGCCGCGCCATCCCGGCCGGCAACTGTAACCATGCAGCACACGGTAAGAACATCATTGTGAACAGTGCCGAGCGGTTTGAATCGATTTCATTTGATTTATTACTTTTGAACTAGTCATTCGTAAAAAAGGTGAATATGTACTCACTCGCAGTCGCCAGGATGATCGCAGCGACCGTGTGTCGGGTGACAACCTTCCTTGCATACGGCTGAAAACAAAGAAATCAACTGTATCAGTACTTTTCTCATGTAGGCACGCACACAAGTGTAGGTAGGGGCCGAGCAGAGAAGAGAACTCACGCTTCTCGCAGTTATCGCCCTGCCAGCCGGGCAGGCAGCGCTTGTCACCCTCGGCGGTGCACGAATAGTGGCCGAACTTGTCGTCGCGCGGCCGGCAGAACGTGGTGCACGTGGTGTTGTAGTAGTTGGGCTGGCACAGCACGCGCACGCGGTACGCCACCGCCGCCGCCGCGCCCGCGTGCTGCAGCGCGTGCCACTCCGCGCTCGGCTCCACGATGCCCGACCACCACGCCTCCTCCACCAGCCCCGCCTCTGTCACAGGTAACGCAATCAGCACACGCCGTCCTCACCCACGTACACGCACACTCACACTCTCCACAAGCTCACTCACCTGGCTCCGGGTATTCAAAGTCATCGAACGCTTGCAGTATCAGCGTGAAAGATCTCTGCGAATGGACAATGTCAAAGTTTAGCTAAATGATAAGTGGATGAGTGGACAATTCAAACCGACGCGTGTCGATAATGCAATGGTACAATGATAAATGTAAAATTATTTTATTTCTGTAAGAAGGTTTGTACCATAGAAGGTCTACCAGAATCTCATGGCAAAAAAAAAAAACAAAAACTTTGTGGTTTTCATACATTTGACAACATTGGCAATGTCAAATGTATGAAAACTAGAAAGCCATGAGATTCTGGTAGACCTATATATTATGTACAAACACTTTTACATGTCAATCATATTTCAAAAACTAAATTAGGTCGGCGTTTTTTAGCTGACTACTCTGCGAAGAAAGGCCGAAACAAGCTCAGAGGCCACAGTCTTTTTTAAATTCCAGACCTAATCTTGGCAGATCATAATAATACGGAGACCATGTAGATTAGTGTCTGAAATGGTCTATTGAGGAAAGAAAGAGATTGAGTGGACCTGTCGAGTCAGTGCTCGCATGTGTCAGTAACTGTGCAGCCAAAGACTACAATATAATGTGTGTGCAGCTCAGAATTTTAGGAGCTCCACGATTCGAGGAAGGACAAAGGGTAGGCCAAATAAATGACTTAAACTGCCAGACCGTGATTAAAACTAAGAAAAAGCAGAAGATAGTCACCGTCCAGCGAAAGGAGAAGGGCAGCGCCAGCGTGTAGAGCGGCTCGGCGAGCGTGAAGGAGTCGGTGCCGAGCACGGGTGAGGCGGCGCGGCCGAACGAGCAGGCGCCGGGCGCGGCGGCGGACTGGTACTCCTTGAGGCACAGCGTGAAGCGCGTGCGGCACGGCGCGGCGCACGCCGGCTCGGCGGGCCGCGCGCCGCCGCCGCAGCACGCGCCCGACGCCAGCGCCGCGCGGTAGTTTGAGAACTCGAGGATCTGCAGCTCGAACACGCCCGCCCCCGCCGCGCACTGCAACACACGATCTTGTCTGTACTAGCTGCAACTGGCTGCACTCTTCGCTGATAGTATGTAATGGGGGACACGCTAAAGTACTGCTGGGAGCAGCTACAGGAAAACTTTCATCAGTGGAGTTTGCTCACATAAGTTATTTGGTTCGTTGATTTTTGAAGAGCGCACGGCCAGACACGTGGGACTGCACTCAGCTGTGCTAGTCATATTGCATAAATAACTATTTCGACTTTACGAAAATAATATTGCGAATAGGTACACTATATAATACGATTGGAGTTGGACGACTGATTTTTATTATGGGAAAACTATTTCGTACTACTAGCGCCATCTCGTTAATTAGTGACGAACAATTATGTATTATTTCATCTCAAATCTTTTGTTGATAATCATAGTTTTAATACCCGATACCCCAATAGGCTCCCAATGTAATGTAATTTTTTAAATTAATGTAATTTTTTAAATCTTGCGTTATTTCAGAGTTAAGCTACTCAACATATAATATTTGTCTAGTAGCAACTTTTTGATTATGTATTTATGTGTTGTGGTGCACGTTAAAAGCGCCGGTACTAAATAAAAATAAAACCAAAAAAAAAACATTCAGAAATGAAAATAATGACATTATGACGGGACGGCTAAGAGATGCTCAGTCCCTACTGATGACGCCCGCTCACGAACATGACGTATGGATCAGCACCATTTAGTTCAACCATTTTGAAGAGAACTTAATGATCCAACACACACGCCACCACCAGCGAGACATTTGAGTGAGCATGACAGAAGATAGCTGATATAGATATTCTCAGCCGCCAGGGCACGTTCAATTCAATGAAAAACGTACCCAGTAAATGGTAGATTTATAGTTTAGGGCTGATTTTAGAGTCGCGCTGACCGCACGCTGACCGTCGGCGCTGACAGCCGAAACGTATGAAACGCACGCGCTGATAGCTACGCGTTATTCTAAAACGCTTCCTAGAAGTTCATACGTTTCAAGCTGTCAGCGCCGACGGTCAGCGTGCGGTCAGCGCGACTCTAAAACCAGCCTAGGTGCATAGTGCTCACACGTGTTCTTTGCAATTATACAATAATAAGAGATTGAATTTATACAATACAAAGATAGATTTTTAATCTTCAATCTTCAGCAGCTCCAACTATATTTTCGAATGCTAATTAATTAGTTTATCCGCCCTTGTGGAGCAGGACCAGCGTTGAGACAAGCATTGTCAGCGATGTCATTCCCCAACTTATACTTAATAATTATGCTTGGCTGCATAGTGGGCGATTTATGTAAGATTTGAATTTTGATTCATTGAGTTGGAGGATGTGGGGAGGTGTTTTATTATGTACGTTTGCCCCGCACGGCCCCCCAGAATTTGCGATTTAAGTGTGCACCAATGCAATGTACTCGCCTCTAGGAGTATATGTACCGGTTTCTTTTTCAATGTACCTCTGTACTTTTGAAGAAATATGCAAAAAAAGGGGGCCGTGCCAGCCAAACGTTTTGAGCACGGCCCCCGTGTAACTTGAAAAATATATAGCGTATTAAAAAGTTTCATAAACTCAAGGAATGTACTTTAATAGCACGTTCTATGTACCGTAACAGATATTGTGAATTCGTAATAACAAATAATATATAGATGTGGATAGGGGGCCGTGCTGAAAAAAAAGAAATAAGAAAATATCTAAAAAAGACAAAACAACCTTAGCCAAAAACTATTAAAAAGTAATTCATGTTTGGCAAGTAACTTATGTACCGCATTGGTTTCTCATACAACTTGCTAAATTAAAAAAATAAACGAATTTTAGTTTATTCAGCACGGCCCTCTATAGTTGCCTATATCTTTTTAAATATGACATGTTTGTTTACTAAATTCGACTTCCTGAATTATGTATAGGAGTACATTCGTTCCAAATAAATTGCGATTATGGTGTATTAGTACTCTAAAAGATAAATTGGATCAAAAATATCCTAACATACAACTGATGGGGTGACCATGATTCCATAAATTAGGTACATATTCTATACCTATATTAATGAAATTATGTGACTACATTGAAATAAACATTCTTTTTTTACAATTTTTTATTTTTTTTCTTCAAAATTAATATTAGCGATTACATCTTTTAAGGGAATTAAATCAGTTAAAACTTGTTGTGTGCGGTCGCTATTAGTTCACTGACGCTACCGTGATTTTTGAAGTGGCGCTGGTGTCGCGGTTACTTCATGTTGCGCAGTTGCGCTCGAGTGTTTATTGATCAGTCACAGCTTGCACAAAAGAAGAATGCCAATATTGTGTAAAAATTATAAGACCTTTTATACCTTTGAATATTAACGTAATCAACATGTTTGGCATTTTTGCATTAGAAGAGTCACTTGCTATCGAAACTACTTCTCAAATTTGTAAAAATGATTGCGATGGAACTGTCATTTCAAGCTATAAATTACAAAATATTATATCTCTTGATTTAAATGGAACAGACGCAATGGTTTTGTGTAATATTCCGGTCACTATTAATATTAAAAACCAAATTTATGAAGTCATTGGTGCTATTGAATATGTAGGGAATTCAATGGGGAATCTGGGCCATTATAAGTGCCATACGCTTAGCCATGAGCAATGGCTATGTTACGATGATTTGGCCTTGAAAATTAACAACAGTACAGTAGATTCAATATTCGTACACACCCTTACTTACGTTTTAGCGAGTGATCTTTGATGTTTTATAATTATATAAAAATAATAACAATATTCTAATTATTACAGTTGCTTAACACTACTGTGATTACGTAGGTTAAATTAGTTGCCTGTAATTATTCCAAATAATTAATGTGATTAATGTAAGTAATATTATTGTAATGTAGGTAAGGTTCAATGAGTGATTTGTTGGAAACGTATCTGTGATTTTTTAAGCCTTTTAAGCTCTGTAGTGTTAGTGACACATAGTTTTTCTGCGATTATTCCATATGTAAACGTAACTAATACTGTGAAATGTAACGAAACTGTAATTTTATTGTAAGGTACCGTACATCAATCCGTGTGATTTATTGGAAATATGTGATTTTTTTAAGCCTTTTGAGCTATTTAGTCTTAGCGACACTTGTTGTTTTGTTCGATTTGCGACCTAATTACTACTAATAAAGTTATCGTTAATACGAATACGATGCAAATACCATGATTTCACGTGAGAATGGTTTAAAAAGCTTCTGCATAAATATAGTAAATCTTTAATAAAATAAACGTTTATTTTATTAAAGATTTACTATATTTATGCAGAAGCTTTTTTAACCATTCTCACGTGGAAACATGGTCACCCCATCAGTTGTATGTTAGGATATTTTTGATCCAATTTAACTTTTAGAGTACTAATACACTATAATCGCAATTTATTTGGAACGAATGTACTCCTTATACATAATTCAGGAAGTCGAATTTAGTAAACAAACATGTCATATTTAAAAAGATATAGGCAACTATAGAGGGCCGTGCTGAATAAACTAAAATTCGTTTATTTTTTAATTTAGCAAGTTGTATGAGAAACCAATGCGGTACATAAGTGACTTGCCAAACATGAATTACTTTTTAATAGTTTTTGGCTAAGGTTGTTTTGTCTTTTTTAGATATTTTCTTATTTCTTTTTTTTCAGCACGGCCCCCTATCCACATCTATATATTATTTGTTATTACGAATTCACAATATCTGTTCCGGTACATAGAACGTGCTATTAAAGTACATTCCTTGAGTTTATGAAACTTTTTAATACGCTATATATTTTTCAAGTTACACGGGGGCCGTGCTGAAAACGTTTGGCTGGCACGGCCCCCTTTTTTTGCATATTTCTTCAAAAGTACAGAGGTACATTGAAAAAGAAACCGGTACATATACTCCTAGAGGCGAGTACATTGCATTGGTGCACACCTAAATCGCAAATTCTGGGGGGCCGTGCGGGGCAAACGTACATGTTTTATTGTATCATTTTGTACATTACCCCATGAAGAAAGAGCCTACAATAGCCAGTCTGAAACCTGGTTGAACTAATTGGTCCCTATTTCTAGTCCTATAAATGTGTGTCTGTCACCTCTTTTACTGACGAGATCTTAATTTTTCCCTCCGTACATGATGTTTTCATAGATATATTATTATTGACTAGGTACCGTCGTGATATTAATATCTTTAAACAGTTGCCTTAGAGAATCGCGTTTGTGGAGGCCATATTATTGCTCTGAGGACTCTTTTCTGCAAAATAAAAATAGACTCGATATAAAATACCTTAAGACATGATACTATGAAAGTAACTGAATTAGACTAGTCTCGCGGTGTCTATTTTAGTAAATTGTCGGATTTTTCTTACAGCTGTTGCTGAACTTAGCCGTCCTGCAAGAGATGTTAAATGAGGACCCCATTGAAGCTTTGAGTCGAGCGTGATCTCCAGGAAAACAGTTCTATCCACGAATTCTAGTTTCTCTTTATTTAATACTACATATTATGTCACAATCATTACTTGTAACATACAGTAAAGCAAATCTTATGCATTTAGTTTTTTTCCTAAATTATTAGCAGTGAACCAATTTTGCACCTGCAGTAGGGTGTTATTTATGTCGTCAAGATTTGATGCACGTCTATTTATTTAAAAAAATTAAGGAAGTATCATCAGCAAATACCTTTTGTGGTTTTTTTTTTTTATAAATGGGGTAGACCATTAATATTTACTGGAAATAGGAAAGGACCTAATATCGAGCCTTGTGGAACACCCATTTTTACTTTTAAAGCAAGTGAATTGACCCCATTTATTTGAACTTGTTGTTGTTTATGTATATATTATATAAACTGAGCGCTAGCTTACCTAGTCCGTAATGCTCAAGTTTCAAGAGTAAGGTTTCATGATTAACGCAGTCAAATGCCTTGGAGAGGTTACAAAAGATTGAGTGAGATAGAGTGCTAACATTAGCAATATGGTTTTACCAAAGGACGTTGTACGTAGTTGTTACCTGACCAAGATTATGTCTGGACTTTAAAAGAGACTGTGACCTCTGAGTCAAACTCAAACTCAAACTCAAAGCATTTATTTCAATTAAACCTTTAACAGGCACTTTTGAATTGTCAAGAAGTCGGTCAGTCATAAAATATGAAGCTAGTTGCCCATTCCAAAGCGTAGGTACCTATGGAGAAGAACGGGCAAGAAACTCCATGGACACTCTTTTCAAATTTCATTTTACAAAAACATTTGTTACATCATTTCTTTTGAATTTATGATTATACTATAATGTGAGAACGATGTAAAAAATAAAAAAGATGTCCGCGTTAAGAGCGTCCAGAATACAACAAATAGTAACAAAACAACAATCCAAAATTAAAACAATTAAAATAAGCCCAGGCGGCCAAGTGATGACCAGTCCCAACTGACGGCGCCCGTTCACGAACATGACGTATATATCAGCACCATTCAGCTCAACCACTTTGAAGGGAGCTAAATGATCCAACATACACGCCACCGCCAGCGAGACATTTGAGTGAGCATGACACACTATCAGCCGCCAGGGAATATTCAAGTCAATGAAAGATATATTATTACCCAGTAAATGGTAGCTATAGATTACATAGAACTCACATCTGTGCTATGCAATTATACAATACAAAGGAAATTGAGTTTATACAATGCAAGGATAGTCTTACAATCTTCAGCAGCTCCAACAGTATTTTCAAGTGTTAGTCAATTAGTTGTGGAGCAGGACTAGCATTGAGCCAGGCATTTTTGTCAGCGATGTAATCCCCTAACTTATAATATGCCTGACTGCATAGTGTGCGTTTTATACAAGATTTAAATTTTGTCTCATTCAGTTGAAGAATGTGGGGAGGTATTTTATTATAATATTTTAGACAGTACCCCATAAAAGATGAATCTACTTTAGCCAGTCTGAAACCTGGTTGAACTAATAGGTCCCTATTTCTAGTACTATAATTATGTCTTTCACCTCTTTTACTAAAAAGATGTAAATTTTTCCTTACATACATGATGTTTTCATAGATATATTGACAAGGCACCGTCATGATGTTAATTTCCTTAAACAGTTCCCTTAGAGAATCGCGCCTGCGGAGATTATATATGGCTCTGATGGCTCTTTTCTGCAGAATAAAAATAGAATCGTTGTCTGCAGCCCGTCCCCAAAGTAAAATACCGTAAGACATGATACTATGAAAGTAACTAAAATAGACTAGTCTCGCGGTATCTACATCAGTAAATTGACGGATTTTTCTGACAGCATAAGCTGCTGAACTTAGCCGTCCTGCAAGAGATTTTAAATGAGGACCCCATTGTAGCCTTGAGTCGAGCGTGATCCCTAGGAAAACAGTTTCATCGACGAATTCTAGTTTCTCTTGATTCAATATTATCTCACAATCACTACCCTTGACATTTGGTAAAGAAAATCTTATGCACTTAGTTTTTTTTCCATTTAATACTAGATTATTAGCAGTGAACCAATTTTGGACCTGCAGTAGGGCGTTATTTACGTCGTCAAAATTTGTAGCACGTCTATTTACCTTAAAAATTAAGGAAGTGTCATCAGCAAATAACACCATTTGTGGTTGATTTTTTAATAAATGGAGTAGATCATTAATATACACTAAAAAGAGGAAAGGACCCAATATCGAACCTTGTGGCACACCAATTTTTACTATTAAACCAAGTGAATTGACACCATTTATTTGAACTTGTTGTTGTCTATTATTTAAATAAGAACTAACTAAACTGAGCGCAAGTTTTCCAAGTCCGTAATGCTCAAGTTTCAAAAGCAAGGTTTGGTGATCGACGCAATCAAATGCCTTGGAGAGGTCACAAAAGATTCCTATGGCATCTTGGGCCTCTTCCCACGCGTTAAAAATGTGTTTTAATAAAGTTACGCCGGCGTCGGTCGTACAACGTCTTTTGGTGAAACCGTACTGTTGATCGTGTAGGATTTTATTCGTGTTAAAATGATTGAGCATTTGATTGAGCATTATCTTTTCAAACACCTTGCTGAAAACCGGCAAGACGGGTACGGGTCTATAATTATTGGTGTCTTTACTGTCTCCGGATTTGTAAAGTGGTATAACCTTACTGTATTTCATTAAATCGGGGAAGACTCCTTTATCCACACACGAATTAAATACTAAGGCTAAGTAAGGTGCAATAGTCTCAATTATTGAGGTACAGATCTTAATGGACATTCCCCAAAGATCTTCGGTCAATTTGATCTTAATTTGCTTAAAAGCTTTAATTACAATTAAGGGGTTAATATGCCTAAAGTTAAATTCAATCGGGCAGGCTGAAACGTTCGCCCTTACTAAATCAAAAGCGAGCGAGGGCGAGGAATTTAAGGTTTCAGTTGTTTTGAGTGGGATACTAGTAAAGAAATTTACAAATTCTTGAGCCACTTCTTTGTTATCGCAAATGAGACCGCTTGACGTCTGCAGTGTGTAATCAGAATTATGCTTTTTATTCCTGTTTGTTTCATTATTTATAATTTTCCAAACCGTCTTTATTTTATTGTCTGCTGATTTAACCTTGTTGCTAATGTATAAGGCTTTAGCTGCCTTACAAGCATTCTTAAAAGTTTTAGAGTAAGTAGCAACATACTTATTAAAAGTTTCCGTGTTAATATAAGGCTTAAGGCCATACAGTTCGAAAAGTCTTTCCCTACTTTTCCTAAGCCCTTTAGTTGCCCAGTCACAAAATAAAAACTTGGGGCTGATACTTTTAGTGTTCTTCTTAAAATAATTATTGAACTCGGTTTGGACTACCGAGAAGAATTCATTATACAAAGTATTAACATTGTTCCCTGTAAGGTTCTGATTACTTAATTTACAAATTAAAGTGCTATTAAATTTATTTAAATTAACTGATGTTATTGGTCTGGATTGGATCTGTACTTTTTGTATTGGCATGTTGTACTCAAAAGTTACAGTTTGACCACTGTGATCAGAAGGGAGATAATTAACAACGGCTTTATCTAAATAGTCGCAGCAACAAAAAACATTATCAATACATGTTGCAGTAGTCGTAGTTGTTCGGGTTGGTTCTACAAACACATTTGACAAATTGAATGATTTAAACAAATTTAATAATCTATTGGTATGTAAATTATTTTCTAAAATATTAATATTAAAGTCACCACAGATAATTACTGATCTATTAGTGTTAGAGTTTGTTTGTTAGAGGTTGTATAGAGTTTGTTTCGGCCTTTCTTCTCAGAGTAGTCAGATAGGAAACGCCGACCTCATCTAGTTTAAAAAAAAACATGATTGACGTGTAAAAGTGTTTGTACAAACCTACTTACAAAAATAAAATCATTTATCATTTATCATTTACGACTGACGCCGGTGTCACCTTATTAAAACACATTTTACAGCATGGGAGGAATCCCAAGATACCATATGAATCTTTTGTAACCTCTCCAAGGCGTTTGACTGCGTTAATCATGAAACCTTACTCTAATGGGAACACCCAAATATTCCGAAATATTTTATTCCGAATTTCGATGTTCCGGTTTTCAAAAGTCCGAATTTCATAATACCTAAGAATTATAATGTCTATTATTAAAAATCACGAAATTTGTGTTACCGAAAGTCATAAATGCGATTTGTTTGTTTTCCGATTTTCATATGTTCGAAGAATCAAATGCTCGATGGGTTCTTTGTCCGAAAAATGTCAATGTTCCGACCTTTCAATTTTCCGAATAACCTGTTATAATTGGTACCCCCTTTCTTCTCCTAAAATTGTTTGTTCGAAAATCATTATCCATAACACGTTTGCTATAAACTTCAATAACCATAATGTTCAAAAATTCTAAATTTTGTTTTACATAATTATCTTTACTTCTAAATCTATTCTGTCATAATATCGAGTACTATAATAATTGAATCTCCTCTAATTTTGCATGAAATAAAGTGATATGTCCTAAGTATTGTATTATATAACTAGCTTCTGCCCGCGACTTCGTGCGCGGATCCTGTTGCTTATGCTAGCAGCAACGGGGTCGTCAAAATCGAAGATCTGAAACGTCTGATGTCGAATTCTCCCGGCCAGCCCGGGGACGGGACGGGTTGTGGTGTGTCGCCGACACCACAACCAGTTAGAATTTCCGTCTCAATGATATTTCTCTGCAGCGAGACGACTTTGAGCCGGGTCCCATTGCACAGTTTCGGCGGAGTAAGTTTCCGAAGAAGCATAATTGGGACACCGACCTTTAACTTAATGGTGTGCGCTGGTAGTCCACTTGCACCGAGGGAATTGAGAAATTCTACGGGGTAATGTGTGGCGTCATCTTGGTCGACAACAGTGTTTATTGAAGTATAGATCACTTCATTTCCCTCAATTTCCGCGAGAATGCATTCATTGATCGCTGAAGCTTGGTCGTTTCTGGGTGTGGCTCAACAATCAATGGCTCAATCAATGGCTCGTTCACACACTGAAGAATTATGTTGGTGCGGTATCCTATTGATGTCCCCGTACACCAGGCAAATCAAATCTTCTAAGGTGAACACTACTCTCCCAAGTAGGTATCTCAGGTAGAACCACCTGACACCGTCTACTGGTAGCGTTCCCTCACCCAATTTTAAGAGAACATCAGAAAATTCTTGGGCGTGTACATTCCCGCCAAGATGTGCTCTCATATTCATCGTTAAGCGCAACCTATGAATATGTAGCCATAAGAAAGAGTATTTCAACAAAGCATTCACCTCATCAGCCCTAGTTCCTCTAAGAATTACATACTTAAATGAATTACCAACAACAAATGTGCTTGGTAAGATATAACTTTGAACCAAAAGTTTGACTTGACTTCATGATAGTGTAGCTTGTTGTACCGCCAATCAATCTGTTTAGTAATATTGGTGTGAAAATCTCCATACAATTAGATAGGACATGTAAAGTTCTCAGATTTCATAACAGTATCGTTCCTAATGCACATAAAAAATGCAAAAACTAAATAAAAAGAATTTTACGATTTTTTAAAACTTATGTACTACTTATGTATTATATTAACTTTTTAAAATTTATGGGATTTGAACTCGCAACATTTAGTGCGGTAAACGGTCGCCTGACCTTACCGCTAAATTCCCCGTTGACATGTTGTTGAAATAGCTGTTCCCTTGCAATTTATAATATTACCTACTGCCCCGCTCCTTTATAAAAATAGCGTAATTATTATGTTCCCAGAGTTAAAGTTTTATTTTTAACTAAATAAATAAATAAACATGTCATTTTGTGCATTCAATTATTTTGTGCATTCAATTACGAACAAACACATTTTAAAATCAATATTGCTTACCTCCCATGACATACGGCGTGATAATATGTAGCCTAAAGCCTTCCTTGGTTTACTAAGAACATTTTTGCTGAATTTCAATTCAATCTATCCAGTAGTTTTGGCGTGAAGCCGTACCATACACACAGACAAACAGATAAACAGACAAACAGACAAAAATTCTAAAAAGTCACTTTTTGTCATCAGTTACGTTTTTCTAACAAAAGCCACTTATTTTTTCTCGAAAATTCACAATGTACAGTTTTTCTTTCATTACTGTTTTATTATATGTATAGATGTGTATTATTCCGAATGTTCATTTATAATAAAATTGTTAGCTCTAAAACATTTGCTAAAAATTAGGTTTTAGTGACAGAAACGAATCGCTGTAAATCCGACTCCACGCAGTCTTGTCTGCCCTACCCCTAGAGTGTAATTTAAAATCGCGTAGGCGCGTAGGGGCGAGGCGGCCCGCGGGCTGAGGAGCAGGAGGCTGTGAGCGAGCCGCCTGGTGGTGAGCGAAAGCCGTCTGCGACGATTAGCACGCGTGGGGCCCCCGGAGAACCGCAGCGCCGGAGCCGTGACAGAAACCATGCCTGCTGCATGTTGCATGCTCGCTTGCATTCTGCATGCTTGCTGTATGCTTGCTGCCTGCTTGCTGCATGCTTGCTGCATGTTGCGTGTTTGCTTCCATGCTGCATGTTTGCTGCATGCTTACTGCATGCTGCGTGTTTGCTTCCATGCTGCATGCTGCATGCTTGCTTGCATGTTGCATGCTGCGTGTTTACTTCCATGCTGCATGCTTGCTGGCATGCTGCATGCTGCGTGTATGCTTCCATGCTGCATGCTTGCTGCATGCATGTTTTTTTAAACACTGTACACAGAAATAGGGGCCCCGCAAAGCGGGGCTCCGTCGACACTAGGATGCAAGAGCGAGCGAATGACAATACAAATACTTTTACCGTGCATCGAAGTCAAGTAGTGTCGCAGTGAAAATCTTTCGCGGTAACGTGCATCGAAGTGTAGTGACGTCGCAGGAAGGGTCTTTCGACTAACGGGTGTCGCAATTTTGTAGCATCGTATTAGCATTTTTCGATATTTTGCGCGTCGATATTTCGTATTCTACTCGTATATTTGCCTTGCTATTCAGTTTTACAAGGTGTTTTTATTTCGGAATTCTAATTAATCGGAATTCGTATTTTTGATATTTCGAATTATCATTAATTCGGACTTTTTATTATTCGATGTATTGAAACTCGGTATTTTGAAAATAGTAATTTTAAACGTTAGGAATATTGAAATTTCGGAATTACAAAAATAGGATGAATGATAAATCGGAGTTGTTATATTAGGAATTTTGAACCATTCGGAATTATGAAATTCGTATTTGTGACTGTCGGAATAAAGTTTTTCGTATTTATGTAGTGTACCCATTGCTAATCGTGTAATATTTCGTTGTTAAAATGATTAAGCATTTGACTGAGCAATTACCTTTTAGAATACCTTGCTGAATACTGGCAACACGGATAATGGTCTATAATTATTGGTGTCTTTGCTGTCAAATTAAAATTAATTTTCAGATTTAAAAAGTGGAATAACCTTACTGCATTTATTAAATCTGGGAAGACTCCTTGATCTACACACAAATTAAATACTAAAGCTAAGTATGTTGCTATAGTCTCGATTATGGATGTACAAAGTTTGATAGACATTCCCCATAGACCTTCGATCAATTCGATTTTGATTTGTCGAACCATCATTAGGTTTATATGTTTAAATTGAAATTCAACCGTGCAACCTGGAACGTTCGCTCTTAATAAATCAATTGATACGTCAGGTGAGGAATTTAAGGCTTCCGTCGTCTTCGATAGCATATTTTGACTATTAGTAAAGAAATTTACAAATTCTTGAGCTACTTCTAAGTTAGAGCTTATGGCACCACGTGAAGTCTTCAATGTGTAATCAGTGTTTCGTTTTTTATTCCTACTAGTTTTGTTATTTATAATTTTCTAAACTGTTTTTATTTTGTTTTCTGCTGATTTGATTTTGTTGCTGATGTACAGGTCTTTGGCTATCTTGCAGGCGTTTCTAAAAAAAAAAAAATATGTAAGGCTTAAGGCCACACAGCTTGAACAGTCTTTCCATATTTGTTCTAATACCCCTACTTGCCCAGTCACTAAATATAAAATTAGGGTAAATATGTTTGTTTTCTTTTCAAAAGTTTTATTGAATTGAGTGTGCATTACTGAAAAGAAATCTTCGCACAATCATATGTTTAGGTAGATAACAATAAATAAGACACTAAATAATAAGTTAAATGATGTGGGCCATAATATGGATGATGCAAATATCATCCATATTATGGCCCACAACATTTAACTTATTATTTAGTATCTTATTTATTGTTATCTACCTAAATGTATGATATATTTTTCTGATTTTATTTACTGGAGTCGATCATATACTTTTATTGAAGAGAGCTGAGTTGAAAACATAATACAACTAATTTGATACGATAGAAAAAAATCATGAAGATACCTCTAACAACTTTATTTTTACAATAAAAACCATACATACAATCACTACGATTTATTGTCACATTATTCTACAAGCAACATACTAAAACACTACTGTTTTAATTTTTTAGTCCAAACGATAGATTTTTTGTAAATAAATAATTGCTTCATATTTTGTGATAAATTACCAGCGTTGTGTCATCGCGCTTCTCTTTCTTTTCTATGCAGTCCAACAAAGACCGCGCTTTAGGTCATGTAGTCGCCTTAAGGGGCTCCCATACAACAAACCTTTTTTTTTTTGGCGTTTTTGCCTTGTGGTACGGAACCCTTCGTGTGCGAGTCGGGCCAGTTTTTATATCTCGGCTGGATTCTATTATTAAAAAAGTCCCGAAGTCCCGATTTTAATGCAACAACAATACTTAATAAGTCACGTCGGTTTTACAAATAATAGTTCAATAACGAAAATTATTAAATGCCTTTATTTATTACTAGCTTCTGCCCGCGACTTCGTGCGCGGATCCTGTTGCTTATGCTAGCAGCAACGGGGTCGTCAAAATCGAAGATCTGAAACGTCTGATGTCGAATTCTCCCGGCCAGCCCGGGGACGGGACGGGTTGTGGTGTGTCGCCGACACCACAACCAGTTAGAATTTCCGTCTCAATGATATTTCTCTGCAGCGAGACGACTTTGAGCCGGGTCCCATTGCACAGTTTCGGCGGAGTAAGTTTCCGAAGAAGCATAATTGGGACACCGACCTTTAACTTAATGGTGTGCGCTGGTAGTCCACTTGCACCGAGGGAATTGAGAAATTCTACGGGGTAATGTGTGGCGTCATCTTGGTCGACAACAGTGTTTATTGAAGTATAGATCACTTCATTTCCCTCAATTTCCGCGAGAATGCATTCATTGATCGCTGAAGCTTGGTCGTTTCTGGGTGTGGCTCAACAATCAATGGCTCAATCAATGGCTCGTTCACACACTGAAGAATTATGTTGGTGCGGTATCCTATTGATGTCCCCGTACACCAGGCAAATCAAATCTTCTAAGGTGAACACTACTCTCCCAAGTAGGTATCTCAGGTAGAACCACCTGACACCGTCTACTGGTAGCGTTCCCTCACCCAATTTTAAGAGAACATCAGAAAATTCTTGGGCGTGTACATTCCCGCCAAGATGTGCTCTCATATTCATCGTTAAGCGCAACCTATGAATATGTAGCCATAAGAAAGAGTATTTCAACAAAGCATTCACCTCATCAGCCCTAGTTCCTCTAAGAATTACATACTTAAATGAATTACCAACAACAAATGTGCTTGGTAAGATATAACTTTGAACCAAAAGTTTGACTTGACTTCATGATAGTGTAGCTTGTTGTACCGCCAATCAATCTGTTTAGTAATATTGGTGTGAAAATCTCCATACAATTAGATAGGACATGTAAAGTTCTCAGATTTCATAACAGTATCGTTCCTAATGCACATAAAAAATGCAAAAACTAAATAAAAAGAATTTTACGATTTTTTAAAACTTATGTACTACTTATGTATTATATTAACTTTTTAAAATTTATGGGATTTGAACTCGCAACATTTAGTGCGGTAAACGGTCGCCTGACCTTACCGCTAAATTCCCCGTTGACATGTTGTTGAAATAGCTGTTCCCTTGCAATTTATAATATTACCTACTGCCCCGCTCCTTTATAAAAATAGCGTAATTATTATGTTCCCAGAGTTAAAGTTTTATTTTTAACTAAATAAATAAATAAACATGTCATTTTGTGCATTCAATTATTTTGTGCATTCAATTACGAACAAACACATTTTAAAATCAATATTGCTTACCTCCCATGACATACGGCGTGATAATATGTAGCCTAAAGCCTTCCTTGGTTTACTAAGAACATTTTTGCTGAATTTCAATTCAATCTATCCAGTAGTTTTGGCGTGAAGCCGTACCATACACACAGACAAACAGATAAACAGACAAACAGACAAAAATTCTAAAAAGTCACTTTTTGTCATCAGTTACGTTTTTCTAACAAAAGCCACTTATTTTTTCTCGAAAATTCACAATGTACAGTTTTTCTTTCATTACTGTTTTATTATATGTATAGATAGCAATCAACAATCTATACACATCTATACATAGGTATAATAAAGTCGTAGGAAATTCAAAAACTGTACATTGAATATTTTTAAAAAATAATACTTGGGGCGTGATCTACAATCGATATCGAAGCCAAAAATATAGTTTTTAGAATTTCATGCTTTTTGTAGGGACTCCTTAATTTTTGTATTTCATTTCTTTTATTTTTTTGCGTTTTAAGATTTAGGTAATTTGGTGTTTAATCAGGTTTTTTATCCGTCAAAAAATACTTATTGATTTAAAGTTGAAGAATAATTTTTAAGAGTAAACAGATTTTTTGTTTAGTTATTCAACTTTCGTACAAGTATTTCATAGCTATTAGGTATCTTAGGTATTACAGATCTAGTTTATAAAATGGGACTGCGACACTATCTGATGTAGAAATACCTACGTTTTTTAAGTAGGATAATTCCATTCGTAGTAAAAATAGTCAAACTCAGTGGTCGTAGGTACCAGTCATCACTCCACTTTCCTCATCATTCTAGAGCATTGATCAGACAAAAAAATATTTTCAAGTTTTTAGTTTTCATTTCGTTAGTTAATATTCCTCATTCCCTTTCAATACAGTGTACATTATTCTATTTGTCAAGCCCTCGCATTTGATACCTATATTAAAGGAGCTGTGAAAAAAAAAAATTACTTTAAAAAATAAAAAAACCCGACTGCGAAACTGAAAAGCTACAAACAAGCCCATTTTAAATTAAATAAAAGTTGGAAGCAGGCGGGACCCATTTGAATTTGAAAATATGATAAAATGCTATGGGTACCGCCTGCTTCCAACTTTTATTTAATTTAAAATGGGCTTGTTTGTAGCTTTTCAGTTTCGCAGTCGGGTTTTTTTATTTTTTAAAGTAATTTTTTTATTTCCAGCTTTTTAGTTTACAAATGTGAAAGATTTCGCAAACGATTTAGCTCTTGGTACTTGTTTTTTACGTTTTGTCACTTCAAATTACTTTTAACCATATAAGTTATATATATTTTTGTAATCAGCTTTTAAAACCCTTTATTTTGATACCCCACTCGATAGGTTTCGAGAAAAAAAAATTTTTTTTTGAAGACATATTGCGCCATAAATCGGCCATTTTAATTTTTTTTTTCAATTTTGATGTACCCAGTGTCACTCTCACAATTAAGACGAATCTAACGGCACCTCTCAAGCTGAAATCGATCAAGCCGTTTAGGCTACAGAGCGTGCCAAAGAAATATACATACATACATACATACATACACTCGAAAAACATAACCCTCCTTCTGACGCAGTCGGGTAAAAATATATAAATCGCCATTTTGTGGGGGCGGCTATCTTGGATTTGAAATTTGTCATAGCGTATAGTATTCTACTAGTCAAGCCCTTTCATTTGATACCCATATTGAGGGAGTTGTGAAAAAACAATGTAAATCGCCACTTTGTGGTGGCGGCCATCTTGGATTTGAAATTTATCATAGTGTATAGTATTTTACTATTCAAGCCCTTTCATTTAATACCCATATTAAGGGAGTTGTAAAAAAATATGCAATCCGCCATTTTGTGGCGGCGGCCATCTTGGACCGATTTTCATCAAACATAGCTAAGAACACTCCCGACTAATTCACCTTTCAAACAAAAAAAACTAAATCAAAATCGGTTCATCCGTTCGGGAGCTACGATGCCACAGACAGACAGACACACACACACACAGACACGTCAAACTTATAACACCCCGTCGTTTTTGCGTCGGGGGTTAAAAAGGGGTTCATCTACTAATGTTTTTAAGTTATTTTTAATATAAACCGCTATTCATTTTCATTCTGGTTGAATGTTCTATCGCTTTTGTGAAGATTAAAGCCATCAATAGATGGTATATTGGCCGTTTGTTTGGATAACCAACATTCTGTTAGAACGATAATGTCGCAGCTTATATAATCAAGATTTTGTAACAAAACTTGGAAACCGTTAAAATTTCGAGTTATACTGCGTATGTTTTGTGTAAGTATAGTCAATGTTTTATCCCCAGTATAGACTATGTTTTTGCACACCTCAATATTACAGATTTTAGCTTCAGACACGGAAAACCCATCTAGATCACATATTAGCTGATTAGCCATAATAAAAATTATATGTAAAAGTTAAACTACTATCTATGTGCTTAATTGACTAGTTAGTCGGCGGCGCTCCTAGGCGCCTTCATAGTCAATGGAATTAATATAATTGTCTTCTGCATATTTACGTGCTGGGCAAATTACACCACCAGTTGGATGATCATTTTCCTCTTGAATCGTCGGCAGGTCGCACATTGGGGCGGAGAACCTTTATTATAACATTCCTTGAAAGAATGTCCTGTTTCGCCACAGAGGTTGCAAGTAGGGCTCGTTTCTCTGCAAAATTTGGCTGCGTGTCTGAACTGCTGACAGTTGAAACACCTGGTCACTATAGTGAAATCTCTCACTGGACATGATGTCCAGTTTATGAAAATTCGGCCTTGGTTCATCTTAATTTTCCTGATATTAGCAGGAACTTCCAATATATAATTGCAGGTAGGACGATCTTTCTTCCCTGACTTAAGGCTCAATTTCATTTATACTTTCTAACTTCATACTTTATAAGAAGGACTCATGAGTAATATACGGCAATTTATCTGTCAAGTTTTGGACATAAATGCAATCAAATACCTCTTTTTCAGTCAGGGCTACGGGGACACCAATGACAGCAATCCTAGGACGGCGTTTGAATGGTTTAATTTATCAATGTCGTCTTTGTTATCCGTCCTAATGATGACGCCTCCGTTTC
Organism: Mesoligia furuncula; assembly: GCA_916614155.1. NCBI lineage: Eukaryota > Metazoa > Arthropoda > Insecta > Lepidoptera > Noctuidae > Mesoligia > Mesoligia furuncula. Next base: position 32,379,399 of record OU744797.1, on the reverse strand, counting down.
TAATTTTCCTTAGGCCGCGGACATGGAGTTTTAATTCTTCCGGCGAGATAATTTTTATGCAACAATGACTTGGTGTCGTCACTGGTTTTGGTTTTATCGCTGGGATATATAGCGACCGAACTGAGATTTGCCGGGCGAATAAATTTATCAGAGCTTTTCTTCACCATGTTAGCGTAGGAAGTACTTTCTGGTTCGGTTAGGCTCATCTTCGTTTGCACGACTTCTTTAAACTGGCAAAGGGATTCCGCAACATTCTCAACTTTCCGACAGAGATTGGTGACACGGAGTTTTTGGTCGGAATTCATTTTTCCTTCCGCCACAATCGAGCAAATTTCGGTCAAAATTGTGTCGATGGACCCAAGCCATCTCTGAATCTCCGTCGTAAAGACGACTTCAGTCGTTAATTCGTTCTCCGTGGCTACTGGCGGCGCCGGTTCTCTTGTCTGGTTTTGTTCGGCAGGCGATGGCGTCGGTGGAGGACTTCGTCCTACCAATTTGCTGCGGACGAAGGGGCTATCTCCTGGGTTAGACATACTACTCAAGTATCCTTAGTGGGTTCACAGATAGGTGGGGGCCGTTGCTACTGCCGCGAGCACGCGTCATCAGGGATGCGCACCTGTTTCTATAACGGTGGCAAAACTATCAACATTACAACTACTTGGATTGATAAACACATTGCTGCAAATTTTTCGTGTACGACCTATTCACTAGAAATATTGACATCATAATAAATAGCATATGCATTGAGTTATGGTGAATCACCGATCTCGGATTGATAAACTCAGTACTTACACATTCGCAGATAGTGGATCCTGTGTCTGTATCTAGTAGATACCGACACACTAGATGTTAAGTAAAATTGTTACTAACCTTTTGCACTCTGTCTAAAATTCAAAGTTTCTATACTATAGTGTACAACTGGACATAATAAAGAGTATTCAATTTCTCGCGAACATTTATAGAGCATTTTTTTAAAAGTAAAGTTACAAGAATGAACAATTAAAAAAAAAAATTGTATTATCTCCGATCCTAATAACCCCTGAACTTTCAACTTTTGAACGTCCGACTCGCTCCCTACTACAAGTATCTGTCGGAAGACTTAAGACTTAGCGTTCAAGTTAAGTTGCTAAATACTTAATAATTGTTGTATTACTCAGTTGAACTAACTAAATGGATATAACAACGAGGGCGGGCGGTTCGGCGAGGGCGGGCGGCGCAGCGTGACGGGCAGCGAGAGCGCGTGTCGGAGCTTTGTTTACATCGTGCCGTTTGTTTGTTAGGGCGCGTCGGCGCAGGCGCAGGCGGGGCGCTGCGATCCGCCCACTGCGCCCCGCCCCCGCCACCGCGCCCCGCCCCTCGTGCCTGCACGCCCACCACCCTATCCGCCCATAACGCGCCTCAACGAGATTAATACCTATCAAACTTTCTTCATGAATAATAGAGTACTTAATTTTACTTAACCATTTTTTTCAGTGTTTTTGGATATTTCCTAGATATTATACTTGGGCGTATTGAAAGATTCTGGATTCTGATAAATAAGATTAGATATAAGAATTACGATACGTTTATTGTTTTTCAAAGCATATTCCCTCGCAATGAATGCAACTTTGCATTCGGTGAAATCACTGTACAAAGCAGTTGGACCAGCCTTCCTTAGGGACCTCTTCAACAGCTTTATGGTACGCATTCACCGCGATTCAGGGCTCGTAAAACGTGTGCCGCTAGGTTAGTCTTTAATTTTTGGAAACAAAAAAAAGTCGCAGGGTGCGAGGTCCGGGCTGTAAGGCGGATGCATCATCAGTTCCACATTAGAAGCCTTCAAATAGGCTTCTGTTACCTTAGCGGAATGTGAGGATGCGCTATCGTGGTGAAAGAGGACATTGCTTTTTGGGCGCTTTTCGCGTACTTTTTCTAAGACAAGGCAAGCAGGTGTTTACGTATCAATCTGCAGCCACTGTCCTTTGATCTTCAAGCGATACTGTAGTGTAATGTCCTGATTTGCCGAAGAAAGAAGCAACCATTTTTTTACCAATGCTTCGACTTTTCTTAACTTTCGTCGGCAAATCTACAAAAGGAAAGACCCACTCTGCCGACTGGCTTTTTTTTTCGGGTACAAAGCTAGCACCCAGGTTTCGTCACCTGTCATGATATTATAGACAGCCAATGACTGTCCTCCGTTTAACTGTTTTATCATTGCACGGCACCACTGGACACGCAGTCGTTTCTGGTCCTCCTTTAAATCAAGCGGTATCCATTGAGTGCAAAGCTTCCGAACCTTCAGATGCACATGTAAAATGTTTTGCACTTGGCTTATTCCAATGCCTGACTAAACCTAATTGATACTAAACCTGACGTGTAAAAGAGTTGTACAAACCTACTTACAGAAAATAAATCATTTAACAAAGCAAGAATTTGCTGGCAAGTGACTTTTTTTTCAGTTTCAATAAGTTGTCGTACGGTGTAAATATTAGAGTCTGTAACCGCAGTCGCCGGCCGACCTTCACGTACCTCGTCATGGAGATGATCACGTCCACGTCTAAATTCTCCAAACCGCGAATACACAGAGCTGCGACATGGTGCTTTGTCACCAAAAGCCAATTGAAGTCCCTGGCAACTCTCTTGTTGACTTAAGCCACAACGAAAATCATAAAAAATGATTGAACGAAAATGTTCATGAGTTAAAGTTTTGATAGCGACACACAATTTTCGAAAGGACGTCACAACGACAAAACAAATGACAGTCTCGCAAATTAAAAAGTAACATGTTTCCAAAGAGAAAAGTCGGCGCCAAACAAGCAAATAAATAATGATAATATTAATAATGATTTTTTCTTTAAATTTAGGGTAATTTAGTGATTTTTGTTCATTGATTGTTTGGCGCCGACTCAAAATTACTTAGGTATACTTAAATTAGTTTAAGAATATAGTTATGAAGGTTAAATAAAAAAGGTTTCTTATTTTTTGCTTTTCAGTTTTTTCGGCGGTTTAATTTGATTGTAAGTGGCCAGATCCTACTGGATCTGGCCACTTACAATTACGACGTATGTACGTGAGGCGTACTGAAAGTTACTACTTTCAGTATGCCTCACGTACATACGTACCTACGGCTCAAGGCTGCGCTAGTCGGCAATATTGCATGCAAACACTATGGGACTATAATATGTGCGGCGATCCACTGTTTGGCATCTTACGTACAAAGTTAAGTATGATATTGGTTTGTCTCGTCGTTATCGACAGCTGCGCGTCAACAGAATGGTCAAATAAAAACTCATTTCAAAGATCCGAACTTATTTCAACACTAATTTAACGCAACTTTGGGGGTCAATCAATAACAGGAGTAGTGTGAAATCTCCAAAACAATATTGTTCCCGGCATCATAGTTAATACTTAATTTTCAATAATATTGAGTAGATTGGCACAATAACTCAAAGGTATGAACAATATCAAGACTGTTTTGAAGGTTTGACACTTTGAAAGCGTGTTGTTAGGACACAATTGTCAAGTCAAATGACCTGTGATTTTTCTCCTAAGGTCGTATCTTTTTTCACGATAGATTTTTTAGGTGCCATAGCACAGAACAACTAATAGTATAGCCATAATAAAAGTTACTTTGACGACGCGATTAATTGCCATTAGTTTCAGCTTTGGGCTAGTTGTAATGGCAATCATTTCATTAGTTTTTAATGTTTTTTTATATTGTATTCGTCTTTTTGATAGATTCTTTCATATTTATTTTATTTATTTATCTACTTACTTGTACCTTTACAGGATATAACCCAATGCGGTTATATTTTGTAAATGTGAGGACTTTGTAGGCCTTGTCGACTTTAGATCTGTAGACCGTATTTTATTTTATTAAGTAGGTACCTGGTTGACAGGCGTACGCTATCCTCCCATACCTACTGTAATTAGAAAACATAAAAGCCAATTGTGTTTAAAAAAGTAACCGTGGAGTTTCTTGCCGGCTCTTGTTCATAGGAAACGACCAACTGACGATTCATAAGTGCCCATGTAGGTTTATATGATATAACATATTTTGATTTTGAGCAACATGTTTAAAAAAGTTGGGCCAAGCTTCTAGGGAAGAGTTGCATTGTCCTTTTAATAATTCACACATAAATCCCTTAGAAAAAAGGACGTTCAGTTTTTGCCGGATTTTTAAAATTATGCGGGACCATTAAAATAATGACAAATCAAAAAGTTGGAAGCAGGCGGGACCCATTTGAGTTTGAAAATACAATAATATGGGTCACGCCTGCTTCCAACTTTTATTTAATTTAAAATGGCCTTGTTTTTAGATTTTCAGTTTTTTTAACTTAATTTTTTTACCGCAGACGGGTTTTTAGTTTTTTTTAATTACTTGTTTTTTTATTTCAAGCTTTTTAGTTTACAAATTTGAAAGATTTCGCAGACGATTTAGTTCTTGCAAGGAGTTTTGGTCGTGAGGGTTACTACCCGACTGCGGCGAAGCCCAAAAGGAGGGTTATGTGTTTGACCTGTATGTATGTATGTATGTCCGTTTCTTTGTTCCCTCGTAACTTCTAAACGAATGAACGGATTTGGATAAATTATACGTTTTTAGATTTGTCTTGGTAGCGCGAGTGTCACTGGATATATCAAAATTGAAAAAAAAAAAAAATGGCCAATTTTTGGCGCAATGTTATGTCTTCAAAAAAATTTATTTTTCTCGAAACCTATCGAGTGGGGTATCAAAATAAAGGGTTTTTAAAGGTGATTACAAAAATATATGCAACTTATATGGTTAAAAGTAATTCTAAGTGACAAATCGTAAAAAACACGTACCGCAGTCGGGTATTTTTAGTTTTTTTTTAATTTAAAAGCTTTTTTGGGTTAAGTGCACAAATATTATTTTATTTATCGTGTTTTTTACGATTTGTCAGTTCGAATTACTTTTAACCATACAAGTTGTATATATTTTTGTAATCACCTTTTAAAACCCTTAATTTTGATATTTCATTCGATGGTATTAGAAGAAAAAAAAATCGAACTCCACAATATGGCACCCTAAATCCTCCATTTTACTTTGTTTTTTATTTTAATGTAGCCAGTGACACTTGCGCTACCAAGACAAATCTAAAGACGTATAATTTATCCAAATCCGTTCATTCGTTTAGAAGTTACGAAGGAACAAAGAAACGGACATACATACATAGATACAGGTCAAACACATAACCCTCCTTTTGGGCTTCGCCGCAGTCGGGTAAAAACAAACCTGATTCTGACTTTCTCGAACATTTAACAAAGAAATAGTGAAATCACTCCAGTCGTTCTCAAGTGATGCGCGTACCAGCGAACATCATTTATTTATATACAGACATATATATTTATTAAACATCATTCGACCCTCACCCTTTAAATGGTTTAAAAGCAGTATTAAGACCAAACTTTGTAAACATTTCTAATTATTTATAAGACAAAATGCTTGGGATTGTGCTGCTCGCTCTGCCTTGAGATACAACCATAAAACTTGACATTTTAATTATCGTACCAAACGAGATCACCACTTTCTATACACATTGGCCTCAATGAATATTACATAATATACAAAATTACATGAATATTTACTTTGTCCAGTATTATTTTACTTTAATTATTCTGAATGCGAGAACTATGTGAGTCTTTATTTTTATAATATGATTTGTAGTATGCACCTCAGAGTGATAAAATGACTGGACTTAATTACGCATTATTTTCGTTAGTAATGTTTAATTTGCCTAGTATTTGGATTACAAATGAAATAATTTTCATAGATATGGCAAACTGTCTGACGGTTGGTAAACAAAGGCTGGCGTCGCGCGTCGGTAAAGTGATTGTGGTTGTCATTTTACTATATTATGCTAAAGGGCGTCACTAAGACAGGATCACAGTTTTCAATGACATTTCTTTCGATAGCCTCTTTATACATATAGCCTCTTTATCCCAAATGTCTGTTTGTAACAATAACGTTTGTGTGGAATTGCTCGTGGATGTGTTATTCGTGCCAAGTCCGTGCCTGCGCGTGTTGAAGGGGAAGCAATGACTCGAAAAAAAAAAAAAAACTCTAATTCTCTATTGTTAAAATATAAAGACACAATTTTTTCTCGAAAAATGAGTAAAAAATGTAGGCTTGGTAAAAAATGAAGTCACTGGTCTTTATTGTTGTGTCATGCAATAGTTCAACGGAACGGCCAAGCCATACAATCATGTTGACCAAGATGTATAGATTTGTAGACGCTTGTTGGCCTTGTAGAGTTAGGGGCTTGGCTCTACATTAGATCTGTAGAGTTAGGGGCTTGGCTCTACATTAGATCTGAACTCGGCGACAATCAATGTCAAAAACTTGTCAAAAATATTATGTAGGGAAATTAGAGGTATTTTTGTCATAGAGACTGAGATGAGAATGCGAACGTTTTTAAAAATACGGGAATTGTCGTTGTGATAAGTTTTGAACAGTGATAGCTTTACGTGAGTCTTGGCAACATACATATCGATATTCGTGCTTGGCAACCTACTTTACAAGAATTGTTTTTGGTGGGATTTCATTTGTTTCAGTAGGTTACAAATTATGCGTAAGAAATACGGACTGGCACCTCCCGTTTATGGGGTTGGAATGAAAGCTACAAATTTACTTTTCTTTTCGTTTGTTTGCAAATCCTATGCCCCAAATCCCTGCATACCAAATTTCAGCTTTAAATGACACTTGGCGTGTAAATTATAGGAAAAATCAGATACTTACCTTGTTTTATTAGATTTTTTAAAAGGTTTAAAATGTGAATAAAATAAACTTGATTTCGAGTCAACTTTATCTGATCTTAAGGTCCAATATAATGACAAAATTATTAAAGAACAAACAATGCTAAATTCTTCGGTGTAACCATTGACAAAAAGTTAAATTGGACAGAACACGTTGAAATTTTAAGCAAACAAATTAGCAACTCTTTTTATGCCCTACACAAATTAGTTCCTGTGCTTAACACTGACGCATTGCTAACAGCTTACCACGGCCTAGTTTCATCGCACCTAAGGTATGGAATTATCCTTTGGGGCAATTCGACTGACAAGGATATACCTCTCAAAGCACAAAAACGGTGTATTAGGACGATGTTCGACTGACAGTTGTAAGCCGTATTTCATTAATTATAACATATTGACATTACCGTCTCTGTACATATTCGAAGTTGTCATGTTTGTAAAATGTAATCGGCAATGATTTCCACGCATGGCAGACAAAGTCAGTCGCGTCAGACGCGATAACACTATGCTTTACACTATATGGTTTCAAAACAGCAATAATGCGGAAAAGTGTATTTTGCATGGCACCTTTAATTTTTAATACACTTCAGAGAGAATTAAGCGCACACATACTAAAAAAGCGGTTAAAATTATATCTAGCTGGGAAAACATACTACAGTATTTTAGAATTTTTAAATGACAAAGTGTAATATGACGAATTTAACAAATACTTACTGACATTTTATAATTTTGACAATTTATAATTAGATTATAGGACAATTTCATTCAAATTTATAATTTATTGTTTTTTAATTTTTAGTGATATTGTTTTTAGCTTTGTTTAAATACCTAGGAATGACTTTTCTTAGCTACATATTTGTATGCCACAAAGGCCGAACATGACGGATCTTTTTTGTTTATGAACAGCCTGCATGCCTTGTATGTATATTCATGTTTTTACAAATAAATGTCTTATCTTATCTTCGTACTGAATGCAAATGTTTGAGGAACACTCACTGAGGAAGCGATGCAGACGGGCTTACGTCTGAAGTGCATTCATGTAAAATATGAATTACAAAATAAAAATATAACTATCTCTGAGTCAAAATCTTTTCGAACACATCAACTGTATATTTGGAAAATGCATATTAACCTAATTAAAATTATTAAAACAGATCCGCCACTACTTAATTACTTTGTTTTTCTGAAGCGTGGTGCTACAGATGTAGTCAGTATATTTTGAATAAACAAACAAGGGATTTTGAAATGAACGTGTTACATTACGTTCATTTCAAAATCCCTTGTTTATTATTCTTGAGAGCATTATTTTAAGATACATATAAATTTTCATATAATTATGAATCACAAGAGTAGGTATTTTTGCAGCGTGACCTTATAATTAGAAGTTACATACTCGCAATAATAATTAAAATTGGATCATAATAATCTGATAAGAGTGTATGTGCAGTGTGTCGTGGAACTAATAACAGTATCTCAGTAACATGACATAACATGTAAACATTGTTTCAAACTAGGTATGTAGAACACAGTATGAACATATAAACTATGTAGAACACAGTATGAACATATAAACTATGTAGAACACAGTATGAACATATAAACTTGTCATTAAGTAATATTTAAAAAAATTGTTACTTAAGTACTAAGTAATTTGTTTTTTTCTTCTTGGGTATTTAGCAACCGAAAAAACCAGAAAATGGAGTGGGCATGTAAAATTTTACAAACGTCTTTGAAAGTGAAAATTATAGTGGAATTAGTTCGAGGACTTATAAAATAAGCACTTACGCGACACTGCGTTTGTGTTTGCCATCAAATAGTATGGTAGATATCTGTACAACACTATATGGTGCAGACTTCGCAAGTAAAGCCAAGTCATGTGAGTTGGTTTCTCTCTAGTATTCATATTTTTAGTGTTCTGTGAGTAAATCAGCAAAACAGAACTAGGAATTATGGAAGTGCTAGGCAATACGGCGTCTGTCGTAAATAAGAAAACAGAAAGAGAAGGACCATTGGGTAATCCGAGTATATATCATTAGCTAATATTGTAATATATTATTGTTCTGTCAAAATATTGTGCGCATCATAAACTATTTATTCAATCAGCTATTCTAAGGTTTATCGCTGTCAAAGTAAAACGTATCAGACGTATTTTTTGACAACAATCGTATTTTATTATCTACAATTATTTATTGCTTTTTTGTCTTTTCTGCGACTATCTGATAAAATGCAACCACGGGCCTAAAACTGAGCCTTGACGGACACCTGCTGCACCGCACCGTCTTTTGTCGTTTACTTCTATTTAGTGTAGTAAATGTTAATGTAGTTAAATGTCATAATTTGAATTCCAATAAGATTTCAACACCAGATGGGTCATTTGATCATTTCATACACAACTGGTAAAAGATGACACAAAAATTTAACCGGAGCAGTTTCGATTAGACAACAGCTTTAAAAGAAAACTTTGAAATGTGTTTTTTGAGAGCGGGCAGGCTGAAGCTATTTTCTTTCGCCACTGCTCTGCTCAAAAAGCTGTTTCGAATCTCATGTTGGCCGCCCACCGTAAAAGGTCGCAGGAGCGCAATCTTAGAATCTTTTACGAATGAACTTCATTTGATATCTGCGAGCGTTTCTGCACAGTGATACATGTAGCGGAAGTTACCAATATACCTAGTCATAGTCATACATTGTTCTCACATACAGAAGCAACAAGAATAATGTACCCAGGATTTTGTAGTATCTTATTTATTTATTTATATTTAATTAAAACGGTACAACACCAATTACATTAATTAAAATACAGACAATTATTACGTTGACCATAATTATGTTAAATATAGTTTAATTTAAAAGTAACATGGCACAGTGGACTCCTTTGCATACTTTTTCTCACAGAACACCAAACATATACATAATTTTACTCCATTTATTCGCAAACATATCACATTCAGGGTTGGCAGTCACAAGGACCTTTGGAGTACGACAATATGGAGATTCGGCTCTGGCTACAGTTTTAGATGGCAGTTGCGCAAACAGATTGTGCCGGCGGCTCTGACAGTGTCCGATGTATTTGTCGGGCACAAATAGTCGGCAGAAAAGGCCATGGAGCTCTGGGCAGTCGATACGTCGCCGTAAGGTCTTACAGGCTATCTTGATTGTCCTCGGAAGTTTTTGCACTTTTTGCCCGTTCTTCGTAGGGAACTTCATACGTTTTGGAATGGGCAACTAGTTTCAATTTACTGACGACCTGACGGACTCTTTGACAATTCAAAAGTGCCTGTAAATGGTTTAATTGAAATAAATGCTTTTAAGTTTGAATTTGAATAGATCGATTTCTACAAAACTTTCTGTATGGGCAGACACGACGACTTAAGCTAAGGCGGCATAAGCTATGCATTTCCAGCTGACGTCGCGTTGAGGCTCTCCGTACAATGAGAGGTCAGTACACTGGAAATGCTCGGTATGTTGTCGTGCGCACTTAGTGAATAGTTTCCAGGTAGGGACTAGATGGCTAGTAGCACGTAATTAGGTATTCTCACATCGAGATGCAGCGCGTGTAAGTCAACATCTGTTTATTTTGCATGATCGTGACCCAGCGGTCTACGACTCATCTTCATGCGATGTCTTGAGACATGTTCACAGGATTATCAGTTGGTTGATGGTTAGTTTGTGTTGTTGACGCTGGTACACTCCGTACACTCGCGTGGTCAGTAGGTCGTTGTCCTGAACTTGTTAGTTGTAGTTTATCTATTCTTGTGCTTATTTGGTAGTCTCTTACAATTAGATACAATTGTATATTGCAACTTTATATTGTCGTCAACCTAAATTCTCCTAGTCAATAAGAACTTTATAAAAAAATATATATATATATTCTCAAGTTGTGGTAACAGTAAGTTTCTTAATTCTACATCCAGTTTTGGAGAAGAAGTTGGAGTACAGCGAGCCTGATCCAAAAGTTGATATTTGAGATTTGTTGAGAACCGTATGGTTCTCGATGTTATGGCGGGACTGTAAGTTGAAGCTACTAAAGTACTAAGCAAACATTTTGTCTCTTATATTAGTTTTAAACAAAATGAATAATGTTCAGTACAAATTTCTCTTAAAGGCCCCCCTGCATTTATTTCAATCTTAGCTTGGTGTATGAGTAGGATCTGGTATAATGGAGTTTCCAGATTTTAAGGTTTCGATGCTGAGATGATGTCTTTGTTAATTTGATTGTCAGAAGAATGTGAGTGTGGTGCGCGTGCTGGCACTGCGAGCGCGTGTAGCTGGTGGGAGTCGGAGCGGAGAGCTGCGCAGACGAGCGACGTGTCCACGTGAGCTGCGTGCTGATGGAGTGATGGCCCATCAGTATGAGTGTCACGCACACGCAGCTCGCGGGACATACCGCAGCGCTGTGAGCATCGTCCATCACTGATACTTGCCATGTTACTATCACACGCCGCGTCACATATCGCATTCGCAACGGATACAATTATTATCTCTTGAACTTGTGACGGAGCAGCAGACATCCTGACTCCAATTAATGAAACTTAAGATTTTGAATTAAAGTGATTGTGACATAATACGTCAAATATTTTTCAGTAAACTCTAATAGCGATCACTTTAAAAGTTTTTGCCGCATTGTTTGAGGTTTTTCGGAATTTGTAATTTGGAGTTTTGCACGATTAACTTTTTGATGCAAGGGCTGGGTTCAGTGGGGCAGAAGCTTCAGACCAGTTTTGTATAAATAAGCTTAAGCTCCTGAAGAGGTTTTCCTCGTAATGTTGTCAAGTAGAGCATGTTGGTGGTATGTACTGTGGACGTACGCGCAGCAGGCAGGCGAGGGCGAGGGCGAGCAGCAGCGGCGTGCGCCGCGGGGTCCGCGCGCGGCGCATCAGGTCAGCGCAGCGCCGGGCGCCGCTGGGGCGCGCGCGCCTCCCGCATGCCGCCACGGGCTGGCGACGTCGCACTGCAGCGCTTCACTGTCTGACCGCGGCCCTGTCGGCTCTGGCACGCACTACACTCACTCACTACACTGGGAAAAACTGCGGACACTTCGCACTACGCTGCATTCGTGCGCTCTCCGCGGGCCTCGGGCTTCGACTGCCGGCGGCGGCCACCCCCCGCCCCGCCAGCGCGCGCCCCCGCGCTCCTTGCTTGCCCCTCGGAGCTTTTAATCCGGCGCAGCACTGATTTACTTTTATTGCAGCTATGCGCGCTCCCCTCCCGGTGCTGCGCCTGCGCCGCTTGAACCCTGCTCTTGCAGTTTCATATCGTGTGCGATTGCGACCTCATAGGTAGCTTGGCCGCATACTTGAACGCTATTGTGTGATTTTCAAATCCTTGCCTTGATCGTTAGTGCTTCTTTATTGTTATCCGAGTAAGACTTTTTAGAGGGAGTTAACTTAGAGAGTATAAAATACACAATACAAATAATTGTCTTATTATCAGAGGAAATGATACAAGCAAAAGCTGTAGATACGATTATTAAAGATCATTATTATTATTTCATAATATTATTATTTTATTTCATCATCATTATTTCCGCAACTTTTAATCACCGTTTGGTTTAAATAGGAGAGCTTCTGAATCTTAGCCATTAAACTTGGGTGTGTTAGGCAAAAAACTGAAAATGATATTGACGACGTGTTTACTTCCAGCAGAATTAAATACAAAATACAATAGAATGCTTTTGTAAATCTTGAGAGTCGATCAAGATGAACTGAAACTCTTTGAGGACGATTCCTTAAAGAGTTTCAGCTCATCTGAACCAATGTTCATAAGACATTCGTCTGGACTGGTGTTGGTTACCAAAAAATAGGCAATAAATAGGGTATGGAATGATTTCCCATTCGAAGAGCAGTGAGAGTAGACTGTCAAAGCCGGAGGTGGCGTGGTGTGGAGTGAGGACAGCTCCTCACTCCGTTAGGAGTTAGTGTGAGCACCAGTAGAGCGGCACAGCGGCGCGCACGCATCTCTGCGCTGCTCTGTTATTACGTCACTGAAGCTTAGTGTCTTAATGCAGATAATTGGGGCGTCGTGTGTGTGTCTAATTAGTAGGACATTGATACGCACAGAGCGAGTATCCGGGACGATCTGTTCATTAGTGCGGCCTCCGACGTCGCGCGTTGGGTGCGTCCACCGGCGACACACGTAGCGATGGTAGAGAGCACGTCGCACTCCTGTAGTACAGCATGCTCCCGCCCATGGGCTCCGGCACCATTGTGTCGCGACGCGACTTATGCGTCATTAACACATTAATTAAGTATAATTATGATTGTTGCGATTTTGAGAGGTCATCATCATCTGCCTAGCCTTTTCCCGACTATGTTGGGGTCGGCTTCCAGTCTAACCGGATGCAGCTGAATACCAGTATTTTACATGGAGCGACTGCCTATCTGACCTCCACAACCCAGTTACTGGGTAATACGATACCCCTATTGAGACCCCCCTGGGTATTTGAGAGGTATAGCAGAGAAAAAGCCCGTCGCGTACGCGTATATTTAGAAGAATGCAATCTAAAATATTTCTGCCGCTTCCTATTTTTACCGACTTTACAAAAAGGAGGAGGTACTATGTTCGGATGTTTGTATGTTTTTTTTTTTTTTTTTTTTTTTTTGTATTTTTGTTCATCGAATACTCCGCCAATTGTCGACGGATTTTCAAAATTCTTTTTTTGTTCGAAAGTAGATAGTTCTGAGGTGGTCCCATTGTCACCAAGTTAGGATCTGATGATGGAATCTTAGAGAAATCGAGGGCAACCCTCAAATTTTATAGGCTCGCTTATTGTTTTTCGCATATTTTATGAAGTATCTTGTGTATTTGCGTATGGTTGTCACCATCTTAGGTAGCTGGGCTGATGATGGAAGGTACAACTCCTTAACAGTAAGAAGTTACTCGAACAGGCAAGGACTGTTTACCGACTTTACAAAAAGGAGGAGGTACTATGTTCGGCTGTTTGTATGTTTTTTTTTTTTTTTGTATGTTTGTTCATCGAATACTCCGCCAATTGTCGACGGATTTTCAAAATTCTTTTTTTGTTCGAAAGTAGATAGTTCTGAGGTGGTCCCATTGTCACCAAGTTAGGATCTGATGATGGGATCTTAGAGAAATCGAGGGCAACCCTCAAATTTTATAGGCTCACTTATTGTTTTTCGCATATTTTATGAAGTATCTTGTGGATTTGCGTATGTTTGTCACCATCTCAGGTAGCTGGGCTGATGATGGAAGGTATAACTCCTTAACAGTAAGAAGTTACTCGAACAGGCAAGGACTGTTTTAGTAAATTGTTTTGATGTTTGATAGGGCATTTTCCACATTTGGTCTCATGATCATCAAGTTATGACCTGATGCTGCAGTCAGGATAGTCTGCAGAGTACCTAACTCCTCGACAACTAACAGCAGATATATCGTATTTAGGCTCATTGAAAAGGGCTCGATATGTGGATGAACGTACTGTTAATGAGGAACACCGAAGTACATAGAGACCTGATGCTGAAGCCAGGAGCATCAGAAAAAGTACAAACCTTGAAATTACAGCACCGTAGTCGTGTTTGGGCTCATTTTAAACAGGACTAAATTTTAAGTTCAATGCAATGTTGACATAAGTCTGGCCTGATGGTGCAGCCAGGATTATCAGCATCTAGTCTAAAAACTAATAAATACTTCTTAAAGTGAAATACTTTTGCGAGCTTTTGTTCTGTGTAATTATCCTAACAAAGCTTGCCGGTAGTGGCTGGATGAGAGAAGCGGAGGACCGTGAACGTTGGCGCAAACTTGGGGAGGTCTACGTCCAGCAGTGAACTGCAATAGGCTTATGATGATTTATAAAAGCCTCAAAGCCTCGTTGCATTTCATGGTAAGGCTTTTTCGTCATGTGGTCTATTTAGCAATTTAGTAGGTTCCAAGTTGCATAATACAATACCATCAGCGTCTTTACATGACTAAGCGTAACATAAACTTGGCCCTTAGCAAAATTTTTCTTGCCTAAGTCTATTATTTAAGTAACTTGAGCATTTGCTCTCGGAAATTATGATTTGGTAAAGTGGAGCTGATGATGAAGACCACAAATGGCCATCAGAACTACTCAATGGTAAATATTTCACGGGTTGCGATTCGATTACTTTAATATGCTAAGCAATTTATACTCATTACAATGCGTATGGTGAAGTGGAGCTGATGGTGACTTCTCAATCAGCTTCAGTTCTCCTGGTTCTTACTAGGAGAACACCTCAACAATTAACGTCCCTGCATCGGGAAAAGCAATATTTTGTAAAAGGTGATAAGCAGTTGACATTAGGCTATTATAACTTAGATAAATTACAAACTGACCCGCTAAAAAGTGAAAAATAAAAACTTTTTTACAAAAAACAACAACCGACTTCCAAAAACACTATAAAGTGAAAAATAACTTTAATTTCGGAAGTCGGTGGCAAAAAACTAAAATACAAATCCAAAGACACCGACTTCCGAAATTAAAGTTATTTTTCACTTTATAGTGTTTTTGGAAGTCGGTTGTTTTTTTTTGTAAAAAAGTTTTTATTTAGTAAATTGTTTTGACGTTTGATACGGCATTTGCCACATTTGGTCTTATGATCATCAAGTTATGACCTGATGCTGCAGTCAGGATAGTCTCCTGAGTACCTAACTCCTCGACAACTATCAGCAGATATATCGTGTTTAGGCTTATTGAAAAGGGCTCGATGTGTGGATAAACGTACTGTTAATGAGGAACACCGAAGTACATAGAGACCTGATGCTGAAGCCAGGAGTATCAGAAAAAGTACAAACCTTGAAATTACAGCACCGTAGTCGTGTTTGGGCTCATTTTAAACAGGACTAAATTTTAAGTTCAATGCAATGTTGACATAAGTCTGGCCTGATGCTGCAGCCAGGATTATCAGCATCTAGTCTAAAAACGAATAAATTCTTCTTAATGAAATACTTTTGCGAGTTTTTCTTCTGTATAATTATCCTAACAAAGGTTGCCGGTAGTGGCTGGATGAGAGAAGCGGAGGACCGTGAACGTTGGAGCAAACTTGGGGAGGTCTACGTCCAGCAGTGAACTGCAATAGGCTGATGATGATTTATAAAAGCCTCAATCGTTGAATTTCACGCAATGCCTTTTCGTCATGTGGTCTATTTAGCAATTTGGTAGGTTCCAAGTCGCATAATACAATGTCATCCAGCGCCTTTACACGACTAAGTGTAACATAAACTTGGCCCTTAGCAACATTTTTCTTGCCTAAGTCTATTATTAAAGTAACTTGAGCATTTGCTCTCGGAAATCATGATTTGGTAAAGTGGAGCTGATGATGAAGACCACAAATGGCCATCGGAACTACTCAATGACAAATATTTCACGGGTTGCGATTCGATTACTTTAATATAGCTGCTAAGCAATTTATGCTCACTACAATGCGTATGGTGAAGTGGAGCCGATGTCTGAGTTAGGGCGTGTAGAGTAAGAAGCTTGGCTCTACATGAGGTCTGATAACTTTTTGACAGTGCGAGACATAATTATTTGGACAACAACAACAACATTTGACAACATTTTACATGAAAATGTTTTTGGTGGGATGTTTTGTTGTTGATATAAGTGAAAATCGTATCTGGGGGCACGGGAGTGCCCCCGCCAAGACCAGCCAAGCGAAGCGCAAGGGTACTACCTACCTTTTCTCGAAGCACTTCGTCGTATTTTTGAACCCTCTTAACTTGGGTTTGGATTATACCAGATAAACAAAATTTTCGAAATATGATGCCAGTGGTTGACTTATTAAACCTATAAAGTTTCAATTGCATAGCTCTTATACATAGATTTTATTGATATCTAAAATACCCCGATTTCGTCACTGACTCACTGACCACCTCACTCACTACCTTACGCTCATGTGAATGTAGCGAAATGGCCAAGCCATATTATTTTGACTAAGGTGTAGAGTTTGCGAAGTCAGGCCTTGTAGAGTTAGGGCGTGTAGAGTTAGAAGCTTTGCTCTACATGAGATCTGATTACTTTTTGACAGTGCGAGCTACACATGGTCTCGTCTTGGCAACATTTAACATGAAATGTTTTTGTGGGATTTTATTTTCCATGACATAGCATTTTCACGCTTATAGGTATACCCCGTAGGTGCGGTAGGTGTCGGTAGAAATTGTGAATAAATGAAACTGAACATTTTTTTTTTTCAGGAAACCCCATATATTTAAGACTTGAATCAAACGGTTTGTTATTTTGTTTTTCGTAACAAGAAATATAAGAAATAAAAATTAGGTCTGTAGGATCAAAAAAAAAATTTTGGACGCGATCTATAGTAGGTACTTTGCCCATCGTCTTTTTGTGATCGCGGCAGGCCCAGGCAGAGATGGCGGGATGAGCTGGACTCCTTTCAAAAATGTACGTAAACATATAATAAAATCTGATGAGCTGGACTCCTTTGATAAGGATTGGTCCTTGACAGCTCTGGACAGAGAGAGGGAGAGGGAGGGTAGGGTGGCCTTTGCCCAGTAGTGGGACAATAACGGCGAAATAAAAAGTAGTGAGGTCTGGGAGCGATTCTAATGCTTAAAATATAGTTTCAAAAACTATATTTTTGCGACAAGGATGGTTTCATCAAGGTGAAGAAGAAGAAGAAGAAGCCTCCTTGTCGGACCCAGTGCGGCATTGCGCTGGCGGGACCCAACATGCTGCTGCGTCCAGCAATCCCGACGACGCAGCTGTACGTGTCCAGACTGCACCACTCCACGAAGGTTGAGAAGATCGTGGAGTACATGCGCGTGAAGACCAGCTGGACTTTGAGGGTCGAAAAGTTGGAGTCGCGTCACAAAACGTACTTCAAGTCGTTCGTGGTACGTGTTCCGACACATCATCTCGAGAAGTTCCTTAAGAAAGAGTTTTGGCCGAAGGGTGTTGTGTACCGCCGGTTTCGTGGCCGGCTACATGACACCAGTCAGCGAAACACGACGCAGACACTTCGTGTCCTTTAGTTTGTTAGGGTAATTATAATGTGTGTATGTATTTATAGTATTTTTAAGTTATAATTATATTGTATTGAATGTGTTTTATATGGGCCTTGATGCCTGAAATAAATGGATAATAAAATAAATTAATAAATACTACCGGATAATACATTTTGTTGAAATTTTGCACAGATATTCCCTATCTCTATTCAGTCTATAAGCTATAAATTATCACGTTATTTGATATGCGGGATGTGCAATTTTGCATTATTTTCGTAATCTTCTACAGTTTACCTCAAAGTGTATGACAAGGTAAGGTCAAGGGTCAAGACATGAAGCTTAGGCCTCTTCTGTCATTATGTTAGGTGAGTGATAATGAGAAATACCGTGTGTGTACAGTCTACTGTATAATATTTTAGTGATAGCCGTTCGTCAGGAATAATCTGTAAAAATGCATCAGTCAGTGTTGTGCCTTTAGATAGTACTAGCAGCGCCCCGCGGTTTCACCCGCATATGTGTCGATCCCGTAGGAATATCGAGATAAAAACTATCCGATGGCTTTCCCCGGGATGCAATCTATCTCTCTGCCAAATTTTATCCAAATCCGTTCAGTGGTTTAGGCGGGAAAAGGTAACCAGGCAGACAGTTTAATTGTATTTCATTTTAATTTCTCCTGTGTATAAAATTATTTTGCATGCCTTAATTGGTAGGACATATTTATGAACTGCGCATTTATTCGACATCTTTAAATGTATTTGAACCATCTATGTTCAGCAATAAATAAATTGAATTGAACAAAGTTACTTTCGAATTTGTAATATTAGAATGGATATGCAGGAACGCAGGCGTTCAATAATTCACTAAAAACTTCACAGGCAATGGGAAATTGATTCTGAAGGTGCGGATGTCGACCTCAGGACGAGCTACTTCTCACACGGGCAACTGTACGTCGCCTGCTCCCGCGTCACCAACTTTGACTCTCCTACTATACTTTGGCTGCTGGGAGCACAACTACAAATGTATGCAGAGGAGTTTAATACAAATGTGGCTGTCATTTTATTATATTGTGTTATCTTACGACTTCCACGCGAACGAAGTCGTGGGCAGAAGCTAGTCCTTTAATAAGTCCTTACTTCGCGATTTCAGCTCTTCGTGGCGGGGACCGATTGGGTGCATGCCGTGAGTGTACGACCCATGGCACATCGTGTCTGACAGCGACACCCATGTGCTCCGCCACCTTGCATGCATTTCAATCCACCGCTCGCAGGAGGTAGCACCTCTCTTAGCTGTTCTTGTTCCTCAAGCAGACCAGCGGGGTAGTTGCGTAACACACTAACACACATCGTGTCTGCCAGCGACACCCATGTGCTCCATTTATTTTCTTTTCTCTCCATTTCTTTTCATTCTTTCATTGGAATTCAAGGGAAGCTATGTCTGACATTGATGTAATATGTCTTATTGATGGCAGGTGTGCGGGGTGGTGAGGTGAGCGGTAGCGGGGCGCCATAGGGCTGAGACGTGGCAGATAAATGGGCGGAAGCTGCGAGATGTTATCCCGCGAGTCGCGAACGGGCCACATCCGTCGCGCGGCGATAGCGCATCGACAGCGTGCAACTGTGCCGCGTCGTACCGCGTCATGCCGCGTCGGTCGCGCCGCTCGGACACATGCACGCACACACACACGCACGCACACACGCACGCACACACTCCGGTTGCTACTTGAACTTCTTGAACGGGAAGTAGCACCAAGCCAAATGATACTTTTCGATAGAAGATGTGTAGGCTTATTATTTGGGAAAATTAACAGCAAAAATATCTAGTGGGACAGTTGACTGATATCTGGGGGCACGGGAGTGCCCCCGCCAAGACCAGCCAAGCGAAGCGCAAGGGCACTACCTATCTTTTCTCGAAGCACTTCGTCGTATTTTTGAACCCTCTTAACTTGGGTTTGGATTATACCAGATAAACAAAATTTTCGGAATATGATGCCAGTGGTTGACTTATTAAACCTATAAAGTTTCAATTGCATAGCTCTTATACTTTAGATTTTATTGATATCTAAAATACCCCGATTTCGTCACTGACTCACTGACTGATGATCATCAAAATTCTTAAGGTACTTCCTGAAGTCCTAGAAAGCTGAAATTTGGTATGTAAGCTAGTAATAGTACACAAACAACAAAAAAATATTAAAACTTGAAACTTTTACCCCCCCAAAAAAAAAAAAATCCGTAAATTTTGATGCTAGAGGTCTGAAAATTTATATAGGGGGTCCTTGTTATAAATAAACCCCAAAAAAAGAAAGAAAAAATGAACAACAGCAAAAATACTCGTATAAATATCATAAGCAACTTACAAAAAGAAATGAAATCCTACAAAAACATTTCATGTTAAATGTTGCCAAGACGAGACCATGTAGCTCGCACTGTCAAAAAGTAATCAGATCTCATGTAGAGCAAAGCTTCTAACTCTACACGCCCTAACTCTACAAGGCCTGACTTCGCAAACTCTACACCTTAGTCAAAATAATATGGCTTGGCCATTTCGCTACATTCACATGAGCGTAAGGTGAAAAACTCTCATACTGTTAATGGTTCTTGTAGTTACGAAACGGCCAAGCCATATTATTTTGACTAAGGTGTAGAGTTTGCGAAGTCAGGCCTTGTAGAGTTAGGGCGTGTAGAGTTAGAAGCTTTGCTCTACATGAGATCTGATTACTTTTTGACAGTGCGAGCTACATGGTCTCGTCTTGGCAACATTTAACATGAAATGTTTTTGTAGGATATTAATTACTAGTAGTAGGATCATTTATTTTATCAATTAATAGCTTCTGCCCGCGACTTTGTTCCCGTGTAAGTCATCGTGACTCGTCACCACAATTTACTAAAATAACAGCCACATTTTTAGAAATACCTTCCTGTATAGGTACTAAATTCGTAGTTTTGGTCTCAGCACCCAAAATATGATGAGAGGGTGACATGGGAGCAAGCGACGTACAGTTGTCCGTATGAGAAGCAGCTCGTCCTGAGGTCGACACCCGCAGCCTTCAATAGTAACTACCCATTACTTGCGAAACTTTTAGTGTTTTAATGAACACTTATGAACCATATGAACATTAATGAACCATAGATATTTATTTTGAGTTATTCCGGTCTAATCCCCTGAATCCGCCCTCCTCGATCCCCTGCTAGTTCTTCTTCTATTTTAATCTCTGTCTTATCCACTATAAACTTTTTCATTCCGTATCACCACAGATGACAGAAGAGACCTAATGTTTATGTATTTCTGTGTAAGTTCTACGAACTATCACAATATTATAATAATTTAACAAAACGTAAAAAAAGGAAGCACAAAAATATCAATTGTTGGGAATGTAACATAGGTTTGCAAACCAGTCGTCGAACCGCTAAGCTATTTGCTTTCTTAAAAGTTGACTAAAATAACCGTCCTTATATTAGGTCTTTACCTATGAAATTGCCGTTTTGTATGAAAAAATTTAAACGAATTTTTTTCATGTATTTTGTTTTGTATTAATCGAAGTAATCACCCATGCAATCAATGCATCTTTGCCAACGCAGTGGCAGTTTATTGATGCCTTTCTTAAAGAAATCAGCTGGACGGGAGGCAACAAATTCTTCAAAGGCATTTTGTACTGCCTCTCGGGTATTGAATTTTTCTCCCGCCAAGAAGTTATCCAAATTCTGGAAAAAGTAGTAGTCTGTAGGCGCAAGGTCTGGTGAGTAGGGCGGATGACGGAGAGCTTCCAACCCCAGTTCTTGCAACTTGGAGACCGTCTGCTGTGCAGTACGAGGTCGCGCGTTGTCGTGCAGGAGCAGCGGAGACGAGTGATTGACCAATGCTGGTTGGAGATGTGCCAGCTTCTCCATCATTGTGTTCAGTTCTTCACAGTACACATCTGCAGTAATGCTCACCCCGTTTGGTAAGAAGCTGTGATGAATCACACCGGTGCTAGACCACCAAACAGTGACCATCACTTTTCTAGGGGTAAGTTTTCGTTTAGGGCATTGTTTAGGTGCTGAACCAGGATCCAACCAACTTGCTGAGCGCTTGCGGTTATCAAACAGAATCCATTTTTCATCGCAGGTAACAATGCGGTTCAAAATTCCTTCATTTGTGTATCTGTTGAACAGTGCAAGGCACGTCTCGACGCGTACTTCGCGCTACCGATCATTGAGTTCGTGGGGCACCCATTTGTCAAGCTTTTTTACCTTGCCAATTTGACGCAAATGGACCAATATTGTTTTGACCCTAACGTCGAAAGCTGCTGCTAATTCGGCCGTAGATTGTGTATTATCAACTTCCACAATCGCCTTTAACTCGTCATTGTCGACCAAAGTCTTCGGACGACCGCGAGGTTCATTTTTCAGGTCGAAATTTCCAGAACAGAATCGAGCAAACCAATAACAGGTGGTGCGTTGGTTTGTAGTGTTAGCTCCGTAAACGTCGTAGATGTTGCGTGCCTCTTGTGCCGCGTTGCTGCCACGACGGTACTCATATTCCACAATTACTCGAATTTTTAACGTATCCATGATGACGAAAAAGATTGAGATGCGATGAAAATGTAACACTAATCAATAAACAAATGACTACTTTTTGAAAAAAAAATCCATGTTTTAAAAAAATAATAATTTGAAATTAGAATTCTTAGCGAAACAAAAATTATTTTGATTTGAAATGGCCAGTACTGCAGAACGGCAATTACATAGGTAAAGACCTATTATTACTTAAGTCATGATTAACTGTTTAGCTCCGTATATGTATAGCGTGATGATAATAATTCATAAGGCTAAATCTGTAACTACACTTCCTAGTGCTTTAGCTGGGAAGAAGAAGTCGCGCAACAAACTCCCGAAATCAAACTGCGAATAGCTCATCATCACATATGACATGGACCCGTGGAAACTTTATTTGTCTGAAATCAAACTGCGAATAGCTCATCATCACATATGACATGGCCCGTGGAAACTTTATTTGTCTGAAATCAAACTGCGAATAGCTCATCATCACATATGACATGGCCCGTGGAAACTTTATTTGTCTGAAATCAAACTGCGAATAGCTCATCATCACATATGACATGGACCCGTGGAAACTTTATTTGTCTGAAATCAAACTGCGAATAGCTCATCATCACATATGACATGGCCCGTGGAAACTTTATTTGTCTGAAATCAAACTGCGAATAGCTCATCATCACATATGACATGGCCCGTGGAAACTTTATTTGTCTGAAATCAAACTGCGAATAGCTCATCATCACATATGACATGGACCCGTGGAAACTTTATTTGTCTGAAATCAAACTGCGAATAGCTCATCATCACATATGACATGGCCCGTGGAAACTTTATTTGTCTGAAATCAAACTGCGAATAGCTCATCATCACATATGACATGGACCCGTGGAACTTTATTTGTCTGAAATCAAACTGCGAATAGCTCATCATCACATATGACATGGACCCGTGGAAACTTTATTTGTCTGAAATCAAACTGCGAATAGCTTATCATCACATATGACATGGCCCGTGGAAACTTTATTTGTCTGAAATCAAACTGCGAATAGCTCATCATCACATATGACATGGACCCGTGGAAACTTTATTTGTCTGAAATCAAACTGCGAATAGCTCATCATCACATATGACATGGACCCGTGGAAACTTTATTTGTCTGAAATCAAACTGCGAATAGCTCATCATCACATATGACATGGACCCGTGGAAACTTTATTTGTCTGAAATCAAACTGCGAATAGCTCATCATCACATATGACATGGCCCGTGGAAACTTTATTTGTCTGAAATCAAACTGCGAATAGCTCATCATCACATATGACATGGACCCGTGGAAACTTTATTTGTCTGAAATCAAACTGCGAATAGCTCATCATCACATATGACATGGACCCGTGGAAACTTTATTTGTCTGAAATCAAACTGCGAATAGCTCATCATCACATATGACATGGCCCGTGGAAACTTTATTTGTCTGAAATCAAACTGCGAATAGTTCATCATCACATATGACATGGCCCGTGGAAACTTTATTTGTCTGAAATCAAACTGCGAATAGCTCATCATCACATATGACATGGCCCGTGGAACCTTTATTTGTCTGAAATCAAACTGCGAATAGCTCATCATCACATATGACATGGACCCGTGGAAACTTTATTTGTCTGAAATCAAACTGCGAATAGCTCATCATCACATATGACATGGCCCGTGGAAACTTTATTTGTCTGAAATCAAACTGCGAATAGCTCATCATCACATATGACATGGACCCGTGGAAACTTTATTTGTCTGAAATCAAACTGCGAATAGCTCATCATCACATATGACATGGCCCGCGGAAACTTTATTTGTCTGAAATCACGTAGTGGTTTGCTTATAGATAATGTACCGTTGAAACTGTAACTTAACTAAAACTATTCACAAAAATTTACATTAGCATTGCCATTCAACGTGGCAATGCTGCCAGTCTTCTGGGCCCGTTTCCGGATGACAGCGATGCGGACGAGTACTTCGACGCCTAAATATAAGTATGTCTGTATCTGCAATATGTTTGCTCATCTTTTTACAATTTGTGGTAAACTATAAAAGAATACGAACAAAATGCAATACTTCTCATCCCCTCAGCATATAGCGTGATAATTCATAGCCTACTATATACTAGACTTTTAGGCATTATCCATACAAAATTAGAACAAAATCTCTCGAGGTAGTTTTTGCGTGATGCTGGAAGTGGTTATATTCTCTTTGTGAGGGTACATATATTTAAACAAACAAGCAAACCAAGTAAACAGTCAAAATATTAAAAATTATATTTTCGGCATTACAATTGTTCATTTATCTCGCAAAAATGTTTTTTCTATTTAATATGCAGTTTTGGCTTCGCTACGCTTTTGTTATAGATCCTACAGATTTTTTTCAGTATTTTATTATGTGTGGTGTGGCTCAGTGACTAAGCAGAAAAATACATACTAGTACTAGTGTACTATAATAGTGTTCATGAAATGGTATGGATCGGCCGTGTTGTAGTCGTCACTCGTCAGCGGTGATTAATGAATGCGGCTGCGGAGAGGCGCGGGCGCAGGCGGCGCTGCGCGTGCGCCGCGTTCTCACGCAAATTACGCACAGTTGACACAACGACACAACACAGTCTCACTCGAAGTGCGCGCGAGTTCACCTCGCCCCATCTGGTGACGATGACGCAGCATCTCGAACCATTCGCGCTGTCTCCTGCGTGACAGCGCCTCACAGAATTTCTTTTGATGTAATTTCAGAAAAAAAAATCACCATTTACTTAAATGCTACGCTGAACATTGATTTCGATAAAAATGTTTTGTATAGTTCTGACTCAAAGCGGGCGACAACTGATAGGACTAGATCAGGTGATATAGTCTGATGATCAGTTGATATAGATGTAAGTACCTGCATCAGGTGTGACGTCACTGCTGTGTCCGTAACACGGATGTCAGCGAGGGTGGTGCCTGGTCGTGTGAACCGCCCCGGGCCCGGGTCCGGGGCGTACGCGCTGGGCTCGTGGCGCGGCACAGGTGCGCGGTCGGCCCACAGCCCGCGGCAGCCGGGGCGCGCGCAGCACGATGCGCCCCGGGTAGTCGTGCCCGCTAATGGAGTGACGCTTACGAGGATAACTTCCGTTTGTTTTTATTAGTCCAGTCAAGAAAAGGCACATAGTAGGAAATAGGAGCAGACTGGATCAATATGAAGGTGTCGTGCAATTCAAATGTTGAGTATCGGTTGCATCTTTTGATAGTCAATCAGTTACATAACGTTTAGCCGGTGCAGCTAGCGACAGAGCCACGCGACGTCGCGTCGGGCGTCGGGCGGTTGTCGCGATGATGGATGGTAAACGTTATATCGTAAGGTATGTTAGACAAATTGAATGAGCGTGTCGGTGTGGGGGCGGCGCGGGCGCAGGCGCGGGAACCGGTCGCCATACGCGCGGCGATGCGTGCGCACCTGAGATTTGAGCACCTTGCGCGATCCGCACCGCGAATCGCCACCGCCTCCAGGACTCGTTTGTGGCTTCAAAGCAACTATTGCTTAGTAAGTACTCGTGAATAATCTATTGTCAGTACCAGTAACTGTGCATTCTGTATCCCTGACCTATCTTGGCTATCCTTCTTCTTAGTCGCAGCTGTTCAATGACACGAATATTTGAATGCTGCATGAAAGAGTGTAAGTAGTGGTTGATGATGGCTGCGGCCGGCGGGGTGCGCTCCCGACGACCGGTTTAATGAGCGGCTCCAGCCGATCCCCCGCCCGCCGGAGATGCCCCGCGTACACTGCGCTCCCCACCCAACGGCACCGGGCGGCGGGATCGGGCTCGGGATAAAATCTCAGCTGTGGCACAACGTGTCCTGTTTATTTTTAACTAACTGGTTACCGAATATTCCGCGCACCGTTCGCTCGCTCCCTTAGGGTCCGTCGCTGACATCATTACTGAATCTAATTCCTAAATGTACAGTGATGTTCCACTCACCACGAGATAATCCGGACTCGTAATTACCGAGTTCCTTCAGATTGTTCCACCATTATACATTCTATCCGCGATATGCTCGCGGTAGACTTGTCATAATTAATTATGATACTTATAATGATGATTCTCACTTACATGACACTCTCTCTTCTTCATTCTCTCCCTTACTTGTTACATGGGCACAGTTCTGCCTGTATCTGTTGTTGCACAACAAGCTGTTACATTCGGGCAGAGCGGTTGTTTTCATCGTGGCGCCTGCGACGCGTTCTCTCACGGCGGCGCACGTGAGGCGCACCCCAAGTACCCGCCACTCCGAGCGGCTGTGACGCGACGCGGGCTGTTCATCGCCGGCCCGCTACCGCTGCGCCACGCACCACACTCCGGCGACGCTGCAATGTCGCGCCGGCATCGCCACGGTGACGTTACATCGTAAACGAGCTGCTGCACAGTCATAGTTCGATGCAACACAGTGCCTCACTGCAATCACACACAAGCGAGCAGTGCAGTTCCTGTCACTCAACTTTGTAGCAGCTTTCACGGGTTTTAGCGAAGTTAGATGCATCCCAAAACACCGTCGTAGATTTGCGCAAAGAATTCACCGAGTTGCGCAACAGTATGGCGGTAACTAGGTCATCAGTCAATGCATCTAACGTAAACATGTGTCGCGGAGCCGGCCTCGATTTATCGTCGTCAAATTCCGCGTCAGCAGTTTCGTCGCCAGCGCACCCGTCGTTTGCTGAGATTGCAGAGCGCCCCGCCCGCGCGTACCGCAGCCCCGCACCCGTCATCGCGGCTCCTCCACGCAACGCCGCCCGAGCCCCTCGCCCCGTCCCGCTGCCAGTATCTGCAGCCCTGGCGAAGCCCCAAAAAATGGAATCCGCGAGTGCCACAGGAGCTCCAAGTAGGAAGCCCATGCCACAAAAGGCACCGAATAGGGCTGATGATGAGGGTTTCGTGACGGTGCAAAGGAGGAAGCGCCGGTCACGAACGAACAAGAACCGCTGCGGCAAAGCTCCTACGGAGCCCGAAGTCAGCTTGCGTGCCGCAAAGCCGAACACACCGGTGTACATCTCCCGCCTACACTACACCACTACGGCGGAGAACATCGTGGAGTACGTGCGCCAGAAGACGAGGTACACACCGAGGGTGCAGTTACTGGAGTCGCACCGCAACGTCAACTTCAAGGCGTTCGTGGTGCGCATACCAACATGCTACCTGCACCTGGTGATGGAAGAAAGCTTTTGGCCGCAGGATGTGGTATTCCGCCGCTTTCGCGGACAAGTGCCACCAGAACGCACAAAGACTTAGTGCAACTAAGTGATACTAACATAGTTATTAAGTTTTATTTACTAACAAAATTGTTACTATATTATTATGTATACTTAGGTTAAGGTATGTATCTATGGGTCTTTGTTACCTGATAATAAATGGTTTATTATTATTATTATTATCTTCTTTTTTCTCGGAACCATTGGGTCCCGGTCCTTTGGAAGGCGTACGAGGGGCCGAAGCCAACTCGCAGAGGCCCCTTAGGAAATTTTAATGAAATGCGGCACCAACCGACGATTATCCCTGTATGCGCTATGCAAGTGCACCCAAGGATAACCCCCGGTTGGTGTAGGACTATTGCAGGATATGGAAAAATAAAAAGTTGGACTATGGGTTTGGGTGGCTAAAGTGGACTGGTTACCAAGAACTATGGAATAACTACGACCCCTGCCTGATCAATGTTTTATATATACACGGATAAAATGGCAGGGGGTGACTTGCACACTCAACAATGGGCCCCCGGAAACGGTCGCTAGCACATAGTGACGTAGCAACAAGGGGGCAACATGTCCTGAGGTGCTTATGAGGAGTGGAGAGGTATTCCACGGCTATCAGGACAATCCCGGAAGTACGGTCAAGATCCCTACCAGCATCTTACTGGAATACTTCCTTCCTCCGAGCACGTTTGCTCTTGCGAATCTCCACTCAAGCCGGCCAATAAAGGCAAGAATGAGGTGGGAGCTCTGTTCACCGTCATTGTTCACTCCAGCCGGCCAATAAAGGCAAGCCAGAGGTGAGGAACAAGACTTCTCCCTGAAGATAGGGTCCGTGGGGTCGCTACTGCCCAACAGCTCGCCACATGCTGCCCTGCGGATTTCTGTATCTCTCTTGGTCTGGCTCCTCACCTTAGACCTGTTCCAGCAAAGTAAACTCTTCCGGCATAGGCCTAGAGTTCGGAGCGCGCAAGCCCCACCACGGCGTCAACGTAGAGATACGGCGGCGGGGTTATTATTATTATTATTATAAACCTTTAATGGCGAAGTTTCAATCATAATTATATCAGGATGTTACTATGGTATTTATGATACTTAAGTATTGTATTACTTTAACCGCAAAGACGATTTTTGTAAATGAGAAGACAGACATTAAATTATTCTGAGTACCTACTTATACGAGTATCTTGTTGACTAGAGCGTTCTCCACTCTCCATCTGTGTTCCAGAATTAGGCGTTATCTTAATCGCATTAGTACCCGATTGAGCTTACCTACTGCCTAATGAGTGTGAACCGAGCGCACTGTCGAGTTAATCACCGTGCACCGGGTGACAGGGTGCGGTGTGGGAGCCGCGAGCGACCGGCTCACCGGGCACTGGCGGCACTGTCGCCGTGCGGCATCCCGGCCTGCGCTACAGATTATGTACCTACGGCTTTGACTCCTTCTCACATGGGGGTTTTGTTACTAGGAGAATTGAAACAAACATTAGTGTTTATGTTTGCCGATAATCGCCGACACACAGGCGCACTTCCTTCGTGCCTTTATGTATGGTGATGTAAAAAAAAAATTCGCTCCCACTGTATATTTACCTAGACCTGTAACCTGTAACCAAGAACTGATTTAATCCTATACAAATAAGACGTTGTCCTTAGGCTCGCTCTAATAACATAACATCTGAGCGGGGATTAACGTCCCGCCCCCGCGCCCCGCGCCCCCCTGACACACAGACCGACGTGTCCAGTAAATTGGTATCAACGGACGCATGCGCAGCTGATCCCCTGGACACGTCTACACTCCACACATACAATGCGCGCTAACCCCCACAAGTGACAGTGATTAGTGCAGCTTTGTGTCACACGTCATCGGCTTCACCAAATATGAAATACAAAATATAAGTCGTCGCTTATAATAGTCGTGTGAGCCGGAGTCCGTCCGCTGTGTGCAGTGCGCAAGCGCATGCACGCGCCCGGGCGCACAGGTGGACGGTGTGGGATCCGCCGATGTTTGCACACGCTGTATAAGAAAAACGAGGTTCAAATTAACGCATCCCAAACTTTGTTGTTAGAAAAAACTGGTCGTTGTTAGAAAAACAAGAGTGGTCCAGGTGTGCGGAGCGCAAACACCGCGCGCCCGAGTTTGCCGAGCACTCGGCCCGGTCGCCCCCCGCCCCCACCCCTCGCGCTCGCCCCGCACCCGCCCCGCGCTCGCCCGCGCTGTTTGTCCGACGGCCACCAAATATTATTGGATGATGATAGGCCATTTACGCGCGTCCCGGCCATTGTTGACGTAATCGACACCGCGACGTTACACTGCGCCCGCGTCGCCGCCGAGCGGTGTCGCTGTCTTGTGGATGTTTCTTATGTCTGGTCTGTTGTATGTGTCATCGTATATTGTAAACACCGTTACTTTATAATCTATATGGCAAGATTATAAATATTACTATCGAAAAATTGTGAACAACAACAAAACGTTTACGTGGATACGTGGATCTTTGACAGTCGTTACGGGTAGTCAGAAGCCTGAAAGTCTGACAACCAGTCTTACCAAGGGGCATCGTAACCCAGTAACTGGGTTGTGGAGGTCAGATAGGCAGTCGCTCCATGTATTCAGCTGGATCCGGTTAGACTGGAAGCCGACCCCAACATAGTTGAGAAAAGGCTAGGCAGTTAAGATTCATATGATACAGTTCACAACTTATCAACAGTTTACAACCTCGCGGAATACATAAAAGAATCGTGTCCCGCGGAACGGAAAAGAGCACTGTTTTCAATTCCAGACCCTGCAGATTATGTATAAACTAACGGTGTTCACAATTATACGGTCACATGACATAATTATGCATCCTATGCGTTGGTACGGAATTGGGATAGAAAATAAATTAAATTATATTTTAGAGCGGCATTCGGCTTCGTTATGTTTTATTTAGAGGCTTTGGAAAATGAAAAATACGCATATATATGTACTTCCCGTATGCAAAATACGCGCATTGACGTGGAGTTGCGGACACCAGCCCGTATTACCTATTACCCAGGCTTTGGAGCCTACATTACACATACCTTACACAAATTGACAAATTGTTTAAGAATACGATTTTATTTAGATGTAGATGTCACATGGAACAGGAAAAATAGGAAACCACCAAAGTAGTAGTAGCAAGGTGACATGTGGATTCCGCAAGGCTCGGTACTTGGCCCGCTACTTTTCTTGATTTATGTCAATAACCTTAGTGAAATAAGCCTTTCAGCACACATAACTTTATACGCCGATGATACTTGCCTATTTTACTTCGGACCAAATCTATCGGATTTAATCAACAGAGCACAAAACGATTTACTCAAATTTAGCATATGGTGCCAGAGCAACCTTAGTACTTAAAGTTAATGCAGATAAAACATCATATATGTTATTTGCGGCAAAAAACAAAAAAAAATCCACAACATCCTCCACTGACCATAAATAGTACAATCATTCATCGTTCGCACCAAGAAAAGTATTTAGGACTACGATTAGATGATAAACTCTCTTGGAAGGCCCATATTGCTTATGTAAGGTAAAAACTGTCGTTACTCACCGGGATTCTAAAGAGAGCGGCAGGATGCATTCCTCATAGGGTACGAATGGCCATATACAACTCTCTGGTGAAATCACATCTGGAGTATTTAATTGAAATCTGGGGGAGTGCTGTGAAGTCGAATCTTAAGAATTTACAAATTTCACAAAACAAAGTGATAAAAGCTTTGTTTAAGTATAATCGGTTAACAGAGTCACGTGCACTATACCGTAACACAAGTATATTTAATATAACACAAACATACACTTACACAATGTGCATACTAGTACGAAAAATATTGACTGGAGAATTAAAATCTGATATAAAACTTGTTAAAAAATTATATTACCATAACTTAAAAAATACTAACCAGATTGAATTGCGAAGAAATAGGACTAACTATGGTAAAACACTAATCTACATGGTCCTCAAAGCTTATGTTCGGATTTTTTATATACACATTGACATTGATGAATTTTAGAATTTTATTTAGACAATGACATGAATATTTACATTGTAAAGAATTTTTTTTTTATATTAATTTATTGTGAATGTGAGGACTATGTGGGTCATTTTTTTTCTGTTTTCCTTCTTAGTTTTAATCATGATCTGGCAGTTTGAGTAATTTACGTGGCCTACCCAAATGGCCTTTCTTTGGTATTGTTCGTCGAATCGTTGAGCTCCTCAACTTCTGAGTTGAGCTGCACGATTTTTGACAAATGCGTGCACTGATTGGACAGGCCCGCTCAATCTGTGTGGTTGAGCTCCTCAAAAGACCATTTCAGACACCAATCTACGTGGTCTTCACATGATCTGACCAAGATTTTGTCTGGACTTTAAAAGAGACTGTGACCTCTGAGTTTGTTTCGGCCTTTCTTCTCAGAGTAGTCAGATAGGAAACGCCGACCTCATCTAATTTAAAAAATATGATTGACGTGTAAAAGTGTTTGTAAAAACCTACTTACAGAAATAAATCATTTATCATTATCATTAAAAAAGACTATCACATATGAAGGAGCACAATTATACAACAATCTGCCAAATAATATCAAGGATAGCAAATCGCTTGCAGTGTTAAATCAAAATTTAAAAAATACATTTATGATAACATCTATTAGAATTGCTCGATCGCTGTTACCTACATTACTTTTTTTTTTTGTTTATTACTTAAGCTCGTTATTAAGTGAACTGTATTGTTCTTTATGAGTAAATAAATTCGTTAACCTGACATGGAAGCTGTACCTACAACTACAATATGTTTTGCAAGTGAAATATATTTAGTTGTCTCGAGTCTGTGGCTGTCCCGTAGTTAGTAGTTCATGTGAGTTATGTATGAGACGTCACGCGTGTCGGCGTGTGTGAGTGTGGACGTAGCCTACGCCCCGACAACGACGTGCGACGCCCAACGCGCACATCCACATATGCTTCGGAGACGTCACGCGTGTCGGCGTGTGTGAGCGTGGACGTAGCCTACGCCCCGACAACGACGTGCGACGCCCGACGCGCACATCCACATATGCTTCGGAGACGTCACGCGTGTCGGCGTGTGTGAGCGTGGACGTAGCCTACGCCCCGACAACGACGTGCGACGCCCGACGCGCACATCCACATATGCTTCGGAGACGTCACGCGTGTCGGCGTGTGTGAGCGTGGACGTAGCCTACGCCCCGACAACGACGTGCGACGCCCGACGCGCACATCCACATATGCTTCGGAGACGTCACGCGTGTCGGCGTGTGTGAGCGTGGACGTAGCCTACGCCCCGACAACGACGTGCGACGCCCGACGCGCACATCCACATATGCTTCGGAGACGTCACGCGTGTCGGCGTGTGTGAGCGTGGACGTAGCCTACGCCCCGACAACGACGTGCGACGCTCGACGCGCACATCCACATATGCTTCGGAGACGTCACGCGTGTCGGCGTGTGTGAGCGTGGACGTAGCCTACGCCCCGACAACGACGTGCGACGCCCGACGCGCACATCCACATATGCTTCGGAGACGTCACGCGTGTCGGCGTGTGTGAGCGTGGACGTAGCCTACGCCCCGACAACGACGTGCGACGCCCGATGCGCACATCCACATATGCTTCGGAGACGTCACGCGTATCGGCGTGTGTGAGCGTGGACGTAGCCTACGTCCCGACAACGACGTGCGACGCCCAACGCGCATATCCACATATGTTTCGGAGACGTCACACGTGCCTCAGAGAGGTCTGCTTCACGGTAGCGTGCGGTCGCTTTTACATAAACTACACTTAATTATGATACGTGAATTATTTATTACGTTGCAGACAAGAAACGATAACAATTTATGTTTATAAATATTGATTCTGTGAAAATTCATAATTAGTTTATCATATTTCTAACTGTTTGCTGATGATGACTTTGACACGTATACCTAGCCGCTGACATAATATTATAGCATCCATCCTCTAAAGGCGAGCCCGGAAAGGGGCAGCTCTGGTAAGTCAGTAGGCTGTGTTGTGCCTGTAGGCTGTGCCGAATGTTGCAAGTGTCGCGCGATGCAAACGAGACCGGCGACGGGCGCCGAGACATGTCGCTCGCACCGACCAGCCGCACTCGCTGATGAGCGTGCGCGCGCTACTACCTACTGATACAACTGTACATAGACATAGAGCAGCGAGCTCTACTGATCGCGGTGGACTAGCGGTGCTTCGTGCTGTCTGTCGTAACTAATGAATTCTGTGGTCACAGATGTGACTCGCATATGGGGAAAACCAGAACAGTATGTAACTTCAGCGGTGTAGCGAGACATGCAGCGTGATTAGTTGGTCGGCATGTGGCGTCAAGTGGCCGCGAGCAAGCGCAAGGGGTGCGCGCCGGCACCCCTTGCGGACCGCGCACACAATGAGCGACGCACTACAGACAGCTGCGCAGGCGCGACACTAGTCGCTACTGTATTATTATGTATGATGTACGGTTGTTACATACAAGTGCCGCGTGAGGGTGTTACTCGTGGCAGTGGCTCGCTGAGCGTCACAGATGTGCGAACAATGCGCGCGGTGATTGTACCAGCACGCGCTGTTATAGACCACTTATTATACACGTCTAGTTAGAGCGGGCGGGGCGCGATTTGTTTAGTCATAAACATCAATGCAGATCGGGCCCGACTTTCACATTACTTGGACTGCTTTATATCGTAACTCTAAATCGTTAGCCATGTAGAGAGCGCAGTTGTCGCGTGTGCCGGTGTGTACCTATGTCACGTCACTCGTCCGTCACGTGTCAGCGAGCGACGTGTTGCGCGTGACTCGCTCGTGTCGGACGCGGTGTGGCGACACTTTACGACGTGTTTGCGTGCCGGACGCGTACTCTCGACTGTGCCTCTGAGCGCGAGTGTAATGCAGTGCTGCGCATGCGTGCGAGGTGATGCGGCTACTAGCACGGCTATAAAGCCGCCAGCGCGCCACTTATCGGATAGTTGGGCGACTTAAATATCACTCGCGCGTGAACGAAGCGCTTCTTGTGGTGCAATTGATCGCCCATACAACGGTCACGGCGGCGGATGTATGCGCATGCGCGGGCGGGTGTCGGCGGCGTCGTGAGCCTCCGCAAGGGATGGGTGGCGGCGGCGATAGCTCAGCTGTGTGCAGGCGCAGGCTCCTCTAATCAGGTGTCTGGAGGTGCATCGTGTCGCGTAAACCGCGCGACGCTGCCGGCACGCTGCGCGCCGCTCGTTAGTCGCGCATTGTCACGTCCTGACGTGCGCGTCGCGCGCTCACCCGCTTATTTCCATACTTACTTATTGTTAGCTTACATAGTTTAGATGACTCTGAAAAGCTCCAAGTAATCGTGGCCATTGTTCTACATCAGTGAAGCATTTCGGTTTCATGAACCTCTGGTGCGCTGTGTATCGTTGATTTTCTTAAGCGGTCACCATTGTGAACTTGTTTGTAGAGAATTTCTTCGCCTAGCGGCGCGAGTATCCGCGGTACGTAGGTGTAGCGGAGTGAGGGTGCGCAGTCAAGACTGCAGTAGCAGATATCAGAAGCACACTAGGTCACCGTCAAGAACTACAACCAAGAAGCAGGCCCCACTATAGTCCACTGTAGCCAGCTTTGTAGAGCCACGCCGCCGCCGTCGCCGCGTCGCCGTCGTCTCTGTCACTCGAACATGTCTGACAATGTGGGACAAAAGGAGAT
Organism: Mesoligia furuncula; assembly: GCA_916614155.1. Taxonomy (NCBI): domain Eukaryota; kingdom Metazoa; phylum Arthropoda; class Insecta; order Lepidoptera; family Noctuidae; genus Mesoligia; species Mesoligia furuncula. The sequence continues at coordinate 32,344,200 of OU744797.1, read as the reverse complement.
TTTGACTCACATTGTACGTTTTCAACGGGAAAACCGAAATACTCCGAAATATTTTATTCCGAATTTCGATGTTCCGATTTTCAAAAGTCCGAATTTCATAATACCTAAGAATTATTATGTCTATTATTAAAAATCACGAAATTTATTTTACCGAAAGTCGTATTGCGATTTGTTTGTTTTCCGATTTTCATACGTTTGAAGAACGAGCATTTGATGCTCGATGGGTTCTCAGTCCGAAAAACCACATTCCGATTTTCAATACTCCGAATAAACTGCGCAAAATTAGGATTCTGATTCAATTAGTAGTGCGATACCACTTGTCTTCGATGCACGTTACCGCATCCGAACGCAACGAACGCAATAGGCGACGTAGGATGCAAGAGCGAGGGAGGGGCACCCCGAGGTTAGGTTTTGTTAAAGTATCAAAATAAATAAAAACATTCAATTGACTAATGCACAGTCACGCAACTTCCTCATTCCAAACCCTTCCTCCAATTCCGTTCATTCATTTCCTTCCGGATTCAATCAATCCCTTAACAACTCACTCAAGAGAACTCAACGGAAAAATGGCGCGTGCGATCCTCCGCCGGCTATAAAACATAAATCAACCATGTACTAACAAAACCTACCTACAAAGACCTTCAACAATTCTGTGTCAGTGTTAAGTGTAAAATCAGGGACGTCCCTGGACTGTATTGGAGTGGCGCCACCGAAAAGCCGTCGACCGTTCCTTTAATCCTAGTTTTCCAAGTGATTGTGCACGACTAGAGGCTCGCCTATGGCCACAGTTCCATCGAAGGGTTTTATTCATCATTAACAATAACAGGTTTGGTTAGGTTACTTCCCCCCCGGTGGGTTCCTGCATTGTCGAGGCGGGGGAGCTCAGTAGCCGTGGCTTAGTCACCCACGGTGAAGCGAGGAGGGGCTGCTCGTCAGGGCTATTGCCGATAAGCCGACGACGTAGCGGCCAACAAGTAGGTTGCGGTACCGCTTGGGCGACATCGCAACTGAGTCGGGCCGCGATGTCGTATAGGAGGCATCGCGGCTGAGGGTTGGAGGCCGCGGTGGGAGAGGAGTCGCCGGTATTGCGGTGCGCCGCTGTCCCTACCTTCCGCAGCATTGACGGGTCCGCCACCGTCTGATGGCGGACGCGGTGGGGCCGCAGGGGAGGAAGAATGTTGGTATGACGTTGGCCGCTCTCCCTATCCTCTGCGGCCGAAAATTGGCAGGCGGCGGGGCCAATGACCTGACCTGTCGCAGGGGGACCAAGGGTGCCCTGACACGGCGCCCATATGCTGGTTTGGTCCCTGTGGTGGTCACGGCGTGCTATGTGTTCTGGTGCGCCGGTGATGGGGAGTACCTACTCCCCAGAGGAGGATCCGGTGACGGACAGCTGCGGCGGGTTCACGGATGATAGCAGTCATCCGTGAACCCGCCGTAAGCGCCAGATGAGGACACTGTGGAGTTTTAGTGGGTTAGAGTCCCACATAACTGCACTATCTCCCCGTGGTAGTGCAGAACACATGAATATTTCTCCACGTAAAAAAAATGCTCGCTCGCTCGCTCTTGCATCCTATACTATTTCTGTGTAAAGCACAGAAATAAGATAGGATGCAAGAGCGAGTGAATGACCATACAAATACCTTTACCGTGCATCGAAGTCAAGTAGTATCGCAGTGACGGTCTATCGCGGTAACGTGCATCGAAGTGTAATGGTTTCGCAGAGACGGTCTTTCGCAGTAACGTGCAATTTCGTAGCATCCTAATAACATTTATCGATATTTTGTGCGTCGAAATTCCGTATTCTACCCGTATATTTGTCTTGCTATTCAGTTTTACAAGGCGTTTTTATTTCGAAATTCTAATTAATCGGAATTCGTATTCTTGATGTTTCGAATTGTCAATAAGTCGAACTTTTTGTTATTTGATCTATTGAAACTCGGTATTTTCAGAATAGTAATTATAAACGTTAGAATATTGAAATTTCGGAATTATAAATCGGAGTTGTTATATTAGGAATTTTGAACCATTCGGAATTATGAAAATCCTATTTGTGACTGTCGGAATAAAGTTTATCGTATTTATTTAGTGACCCGTTTTCAACGGCTGCACACTGTACCTACAGTGTATACATTTCGCTGTCAAGAACCGACCTATCTAAATTCTATAATGGCAAGGCTGTAAAACTCGAAGTCGCGTGTACTTGTACGTAACGTGTGATAACATGCCCGAAGCAGATCTGCGACGAGTAGGCGGACGAGAGGGGGAGGGAGTAGTAGAGGAATGTATTAAGATAGTGGTCGCTCGCGCACCGCAAATAAACCGCGACATGTCGCCCGGCGCGCCCAGTCCGGACGGCCCCGGAACCCCTGAACCGACCGCGACCGTATCCTCTGTCAGACGTTGTGAGGGGGTGGGGCAGAGGGGAGGGGGAGGGAGGACTTATGTTCAGTTAATTCGGGAGGGGGGCGCGAGTATCTCGTTGGTCAAAAGTGTGCGCTTCCAAAAGATCGTACACTTAATTAGAATGACGTCGTGGACAGTTCGGATCAGCACAGGATCACGTGTGACGGTCGTGCCGCGGCCGGTTCATTAGTCGACGAACTACGAGTAGCAGCGCAGAGAAGTAGGCAGACATCAGAGAGAGACACATTGAGGATATTTCCGCTGTTTCATAATGCGCCGCTCCGGTTATTTGGTGATATGATAACATAATTGTTACAATGATAGCAATGTTAAAAATAACTGTAACGCTGACATAACAGCAGCAGTTGATGGGGCAGTGGCACATCGGAGGGAGGGCGGGGGAGGGGGCACATGCCAACTGATAACTATTGTACGGAACGTACCTTATTCATAATGTTAGTGTCATTCATGATTTATAATAATTATAATAGTGATGTAGGTAGGTAGTAGCTAACACCGGCCTGCTGCAGAGTGCCTCCATGTCTAGGCGATAAGTAGGCAAGTCTTCTGCGCACCGCTGCACGCTGGTCGCTGGATAGTAGCCGAAAAACAACATGGTCCAGTGTAGAATTTGGTAAGTTGACTTTCAATAAAAATTCAAGACTGATATAACATCGAAGCGCACGGCAGTGCGCAGGCCAATTTCCAGCAAGTGGCCGCACGTACGCAGTGCACTATTTACCCGAACCGCTTCGAGCTACTTTTGACCACCCTGTATCTAACTAATTGTCACACGAAATCGAATCAAGCTTCACATACATAATACCATGACTGCTGTTAGTTCGAATACCAAATTTCATAACTGTAGCTTTAATAGATTCAAAGTTATGGACTTTTCAAAATAGCTAAAGTGGCACTGACTGACTGACTGACTGACTCACTCACTCACTTAGAGTTAATCAAAATGTTTAGGGACTTCTAGTAGGCCTAGAAACTTGAAATTTGGCACGAAGCTAGACATTAGCATGAAACTAAAGGAAAAATTAAAAAAATGGTCAAGTGTGAGTCTGGCTCGCGCATAGCGGGTTCAATATTAAATTTTTATTCTAGCCGGCCTAGAAACTTCTAACTGGCCTAGAAACTTGAAATTTTGGCACGAAGCTAGACATTAGCATGAAACTAAATGAAAAATTAAAAAATGGTCAAGTGTGAGTCTGGCTCGCGCATAGAGGGTTCCGTATTAAATTTTTATTCTAGCCGGCCTAGAAACTTCTAACCGGCCTAGAAACTTGAAATTTAGCATGAAGCTAGACATTAGCATGAAACTAAAGGAAAAATTAAAAAGAGGTCAAATGTGAGTTTGGCTCGCATGCAGAGGGTCCCGTATGATTTTTTTTCTAGCTGGAATTACATTACCATGAAACTAAAAGAAAAATTTTAAAAGCGGTCAAGTGTGAGTTTGGCTCGCGCACAGAGGGTTCCGTAGGTATAAAAAAAAAATTATAGTCGGCCTAGAAACTTGTAATTTTGCACGAAGCTAAAGTAAAAATAAAAATGCGGTCAAGTGTGAGTTCGGCTATCACACATTCTGTAATCCGTGTTCCGTATTACAAAAAAATTAGCTTAATTTTTAGGTAAGTATGAGACTTTCTTAGAAAGATAAACAATTACAAAACCTTAAAACATGTCAAATGACGTATATCATAAGATATAAACGCAAAATATTTTTTAAGAATACTTATTTAACACCTTTTAAATCGTTTGGTTAAGCAGATTCATATTTCTATTTCTAAAAGTATATTTTTTAAAAGTAAAACTAATATCATTAATATTTCAAATTGTAACTTGAAGTTTTGAGCCGTGCTTTTGTTTACCGGGAGCAGTTTCCGATATGTTTAGCTTACGCAATCACCATTCATAAGAGTCAAGGTTTGAGCTTGGACAATGTTTTAATTGATATTGGTTCTTCTATATTCACTTGTGGTCAAGCCTACGTACCATTATCTAGGGTAAACAATTTGAGTGGTGACCATTTAATAAATATCGATCCTAGCCAGATCAAAGCACAAGAAAGTGCTATTGTTGAGTACAACAGATTAAGGTCGCTCTATAGACCGGATTTAAAAAACATATGTGTGAAAAAGAATAAGTTTAAAAAAAAACAGCTGATAGGGAATGCGGGTTTTCAGAAAACAATAAAATAATATGCATGAAAAATAACTATAACACAACGAAAACCCGCCAAGTGTAAATGGAACAATATTATTGTATTGATATCTAAAAAGTTTCAAACACAAATTACTTACAAGACAACAGAATTGCAAAATAAGGCCGGTGCAAAGAAAATGGTTTAAAACTTGGCGTTGGTTTCAATTTCAACTCTTTTGCTGGTCAAACATCTACATGAAGTAAGGAAGTTGGCCTTCTTTTTCAACATTATATGTTTTTGGTGGGATTACATTTACTTACGTAGCTTCTTCAATGATGTACATTCTTTGTTTCAAGTGATATAGAAGCAAGTAGGCGAGCATTTGTGTGTACTTAATAAAACGTCGTTCGGTTTCGAGTTTGGAACCCTATTCCAGGACGTAGATGTGTTAAGTATAAAACAGTTGCATCGGAGCAAGAGTTTTAAAATCGTTTCGCTTTAGCTTTAGGTGGCTACATCGAAAGGAATCAATTAAAGTAAATACCGTGCATTGCAAAGTTCTGCAACGTTCCGGCTGCGCTGCGCATCCATAATGACGGCGCACACACAGCCTGCCGCGCAGCGTGTATGATTGCGCCCGCGCCGCGCCGCCGCCGCGCGCCGTAATTACAGCGTGCGGTTAAGTATTTGTTTCAGTTAATAGGATTTACATTCGCGTCTTCCAGCGCCTGCGCCTACCCGTATTTCTTGATATACATATTATATGCACACGTCTTTGCCACAAATATATATATATTGTTTTTCCTTTCAATAACTGCCATCAGTCCTTTCTGGACTATTATCAGTTTCGTTGCGTGAATAAAGTGGCGTTTCAGATACAGGGGCCATTGCCCACTGCTACCTCTTCATATTACTTGACTTCTCTTAAGTCGATTTACAGATTCACTGCTGTCCAGCAATTTAACAGCCAGGGGATTTGGGTAGTTGGCTAGACGATCAGCATAACGTCTTTTATGTTTAACAATTTCCTCAAGAATGGTAGGAGTGTTGAGATAATCTTGGATTTCTTCATTCCGTGTGAACCATGGTGCATTTACAATATTCCTCAAGATGGCGTTTTGAACTCTTTGGAGGCACATTATGTTGCTTTTGCTGGCCACTCCCTATAGTTGGATGCCGTATGACCATATAGGTTTATATGGGTTGTATGGGTTTTATAGGTTTCAGTAGAGAATTGTACAACAGGAGTTTGTTGTCCAATGATAGGACCGAGTTACGACCCATCAACCAATACAAGTTTTTATATTTGGCGTTCTGAACTCTCCGGCGATTCCAAAGGCAGGTCATAATTAGTTGGTGTTTGGGTTTCATCGCTTATAACTATGACTGGAGTTGCCACTGTTGTGGTTCCATGAAAACTGTTTGCTCTGGGTCGAGTTTCAAATAAGCTTTTATGAAAAACTTGTTGGTGGTAGATTTTCCGAGTTTGTTGAGTTCGGGGTAGATTGTTGTTTATATTTAAATTCGTGTCCATTTTGATTCCCACGAGTAGGGTCGATAAACGGTCGCTCACAGGGTGACGCTCATCCCTGTGAGAAAGCTATATACACTCGATGATCCCCTGGTGCATCGAGGTTGGCGCTCGCGACTAGTTTTCCACTAGCCACCAATTGCAATGGTATCCTGTTGGCACGTTCCCACCGTAGGATAGGGGTATTTTATTATTGAGGTGTTCTTCCTCTTGGCCCGGGCGATTAGCCAAGACCACCGTTCCTACGAATGACTGCAGGGTTACGGCTTGTGTTTCCCACCGTTTTCCATCGCCACTGAGCAGGATTTTTAATCCTGCAGAGTCAGGTTTTATTACCGCCGCCCGAGACTCGGCGTTGTTGCTCGTTTTGCACCACCCTGGGGGACGAGGGGTCTGGGGAGACGTGTAGGGTGGGTCTAATAAAAGATGGTAAATCCTACGGACGCGAGCAACTTCCCCCCCAATTGCCACAAATATGCGTAACTTAAAAAAAATCTGTTTACGATAAAGATAGTAAGATACTGTAAAACACTGCCTAAGGCATATAAGCACAAGTTATTTCGTAGTCATAACAAAGTTGGGTCGGAGCACGCACCGACGACGTGGCAGTGGTCGGTTCTCACACCTTCCAAATAGTTGCGATCTAGCTGCGATAGCGACAACATTCGCGATAGTATCGCTGGATTCATATCGCCCGCTATTACCCGCCACGTTAACCAGCCGTTAACGAGCGCTCGTTATAATTACCGCTCGCGTAATCTGATGTTATCAACAAAGTGGAGTACCGCACCGCGGCACCGGCTCCACACAGTACATACAGCGCGGGCAGTGTGCTGCCGCTACCGCAGCGTACTGTTCACGGTTCCCACTGGCCGTGCCAAACCTGAGATCACTAATTTGATAACATTATACAACCGTCAACTTTGGTCTCAAACAGTTAGCAAGGTTTATTCAACGGCTTGATCGCATGTTCACTGACCTTTTAGAAACAAGAACTTCCTGTTGATGATCCACTAGTACTTACCTAATAGACTTGATCAAACCAATTGGCGCAGTACCTATAGGCTTCGAGTAGCACCAACATTTGGACATCCATCGTTATCAGTGATCGCTGACTACTAACCCATAGCACGCGCGCTGTGCCTACGGTGTTGATAAGCGGCGTCGGTGAAGCACGCGCGCGTTATCAGCGCGCGGGGCAGCACGCGCGGATGCAGATAGCGGGTTCCGGCGGCTAACCGTCGCTAATCTGCGACAGCCGGCCCCTGCCCACAGTGCCCACTGCGGCCACGTCAGCACGCATCACGATGTCATGTCAATGGATATAACACCTAATCGATTCAAGGAGGCGATCTACGTGCTCCGCCAGTGGCTCACAGTTCACTGCTAGAGCACGGCCCCTCTCAGCTCGGTGCGGCTGGTTGGTAGTAGTACCGACACAAACCTAGGCAGTTCATAGATGATTGATGCGAGATCTGCTAAAGCACGGCACCTCTCAGCTCGGTGCGGCTGGTTGGTAGTGGTACCGACACACACCTAGGTAGTTCATAGATGATTGATGCGAGATCTGCTAAAGCACGGCACCTCTCAGCTCGGTGCGGCTGGTTGGTAGTGGTACCGACACACACCTAGGTAGTTCATAGATGATTGATGCGAGATCTGCTAAAGCACGGCACCTCTCAGCTCGGTGCGGCTGGTTGGTAGTGATACCGACACACACCTAGGTAGTTCATAGATGATTGATGCGAGATCTGCTAAAGCACGGCACCTCTCAGCTCGGTGCGGCTGGTTGGTAGTGGTACCGACACAAACCTAGGCAGTTCATAGATGATTGATGTGAGATCTGCTAAAGCACGGCACCTCTCAGCTCGGTGCGGCTGGTTGGTAGTGGTACCGACACACACCTAGGTAGTTCATAGATGATTGATGCGACATCTCTACTAGGAAACGCAACCTCGAGTCTGCCACTCAAGATCTGGCGTGCTAATTACGATTATGAACTCGAGATTTCAAGATAGACTTTTTGACTACCTACTTTTTGAAACAATGGGTATTTTAATTAAAAATTCTTAATCTTAATTAAAATGAAAACTTCTTGGAATAAACGTGTTAAATATTTTGTAAATAAATGTATTTACCACACACACACACACATATTTATTTACCTTAGTCAAAATATGAGGCTTGGCCGTTTCGTTACTACAAGAACTCGGGACTTCGGTACTAGTATAACAGAACATTAATGAACAGTAAGTACATTTTTCACCTTACGCCCATGTAATGGTAGCGAAACGGTCAAGCCACATATTTTGACTAAGGTGTAGAGTTTTTGAAGTTAGGGCTTGTAGACTTAGGGCGTGTAGAGTTAGAAGCTTGTCTCTACATGAGATCTGATAGCTTTTTGACAGTGCGAGCCATAATTATGTGGTCTGATGGTCTCGTCTTGGCAACATTTTACATGAAAATGTTTTTGGTGGGAATTCACATCTTTTTGTAAGTTGCTTATGAAAAAAACATTTTTTTTTTCTTTGGGGTTGATTTACAAAAAATCCTGAAATATTATTTTTATTATTTATTTATTATTTATTAAGCAAGGCACACCAACGATATATTTACAAGGGTATTAACAATAGATAATCACGAGTCTTCCATTCTGTGTAAATACATCACTTATAGGCATGCACAACATTCACATTAAAAGGTAAACAATAATTATTAATCTATTAGAATATAAGCAAATATACAATTTATACATAATAATTACGATTAGATTACAAAAACAAAGTAAAAAGTAATACATACATAGTCACATTGCACTGAAACACAATACAACCATACAAAATCATAATAATTATAATAATTGCACATAAGGTAAGAAAACTGGTAAATAATGAAAAGACGAAACAAAAATAAAATTAATTGACGTGATCAGAATTAAAGGAGAAAAATAATAACAAATATCGTAAGTCTAATTAAACTAAATAATTTAGATGAAAAATAAACAACAACAAAATAATAACAGCCGCACAGGTCGATCGATCCGGTTAAGCTACGCTTGCCGCGGTTGGTCTGTGGATGGGTGACCATCTTTACATACCGAGACCCCTCCGTGCCTCGGAAAGCACGTTAAGCCGTTGGTCCCGGCTGTCATTCGTGGATCTTTGACAGTCGTTACGGGTAGTCAGAAGCCCGGAAGTCTGACAACCAGTCTTACCAAGGGGTATCATATTACCCAGTAGCTGGGTTGTGGAGGTCAGATAGGCAGTCGCTCCATGTAAAATACTGGTATTCAGCTGCATCCGGTTAGACTGGAAGCCGACCCCAACATAGTTGGGAAAAGGCTAGGCAGATGATGAATTTAGATGAAATGAAATGAAATGATTATTAAATTTAATGACATTATTAAATATTAAATAAAAAATAAAAAATAATACAATATATTAAAATTAGATTATTATAATTCCATTTGTATAAAAGTAAAAAAGTTAAAAAAGTGGGCAGCTGATTACAGGACAATTTTATTGATTTTATTTTTAAATATTGGCAGACTATCAAAGAAAATATCGATATTGCGGTCAACTGAGCAGGCTCTGTTGTAAGAAGTCAACATTCTGTTTAAGGGAGCATGCTGGCCCAGATTTGTGCGACACGGCTTAGTGGCAAAGGTCCTAGAGGTGCGCTTGGACCTGAGATGTGAATGACGAGGCACGTCTAGGTTGATTTTGTTAAGGAGATCTGTGGTTGATGTTATCCCGTTTACAACTTTATACAGTATTGTCAAATCGTTTAGAGCTCTGCGTTGTTTCAATGAATCTATTTTGAAATAATTTAGTCGTTCTGGATAATCGGCTCTAAATGGACATATGTATTTTATTATTTATAACAAGGAGTCCCTATATCAGTTTTCAGACCTCTAGCATTGCGGAAGTCTGATAAAAACTTCCAGCCCTAGATTAAGGGGTTGTTGGGGGTAAAAGTTACAAGTTTTAGAATTTTTGTTGTTGTTTGTGTACTCAGCGGCAGCCCTACCATTTTTTTTAGGTGGTGCAAAACCTTAACGTGGCGCCTCTCTATGTACCATGTTCCTATGATATATGCATATGCAGTTGCTTGCTTGTGGACGATCGGTTTTATAGTAAGTTACTATCATGAATGACTGGTGCCTGGTGGACTGTCCACCGACAGCGCCTCTCCCATGACGGCGCCCGGTACCACCCTAGGGCCGCTACTGTGTGTACTCAAAATCAAAAGTAAACTAGGCTGAGAACCAGCACTTTTCTAACGTCGAAATTACAAAAGACAGTCCCCCAAAAACGCCCACCCTTCTGCCTTCACCACTTCCTAGTGCTTTCGCTGGGGAGAAGAAGTGCCGCAACAAACTGTCCAGCAGCGCAGCTGTCTGTACAGTTAGAAAATACTTGATTGATCGTATACAATTCTAGGTATGCAAAGTAACCTACGCACGGCAGTACCCCCGCCAAGTCGAGTAAAAAGCGGCACGGCCGTACCATCCTTTTCTCGAAACAGTTCAGGCCATTTTCGACCCCCCTATAACTTAGTTGTGGATAGAACTAGAAGCCTGAATTTTCAGTAACCAAGTAGGCATTGTATAAACATGGTATATTTTAAATTTCATTCAATTTGAACCAGTAGTTTAAGAATTATAACTAGTCAAAGTTTCTTTTTGGCGCAGCCGTGAGGCACATTCCTGCAAATTTCTTACATCGGACTTTGCACTTTTTATTTTTAATTTTATTTTTGTTTTTATCTGATGTACGACTATTATCTCTGGTATACTGTGTGTCTTTTAGTCTGTGCTAAATAAATGTATTTTCTTTCTTTCTTTTTTCTTTCTTAATTTTGTCACTCACTCACTCACTCGCTGACTGACTGACCGATCATTAAAACCCTAAGGCACTTCTAGCAAACATAGAAGCTTCAAATTTAGAATACAATTAGTTTTTAGTGTATAAATCAAGGAAAAACTAAAATATTTTGCAATTTCGGTCCACTTTTCTAGATACACTAACTGCATAAATAACTTTGTAATCCCATATAAATATATAGGATTACAAAATTACATTTGCAGTAAATGAATCACCTGTATAATATGCGATGGCCAGGTCAATCTATTTATTTAAATCATAAAAGATTTTTAATATTGATATGGTCACTATAAGATGTTAGGTTAGCTAATTACGTAATAACTTAAGACAGAAGGTCGCTTATGTAGGGACTGAATAACTCAACCGACTTGGTATTAAGTACATGAACCTCATAACTTTTTACGGTAGAAGAACTGAGTTGCGAGACTTGGTTTTTTTTACAAGTTATGGTTTTGGTGGCATTTAAATTTATTTATTTAAAACTCATAAACTATCATTACAGGTTTAGAAACCTAATGCGATAGCTAAGCCTACTTATAATATTAACTATTTTAAATAACACTATTACTAACAATTACAAATAACTACACAATAAATTATCAGAAAATTACTTATAACTAAAACGATAAGGTTGTACCTTATAATTATAACAATGTACAAAATTAACTTTAGTATGTTTACAGTAAAAAAATAAAATAATAAAAGAAACAATTAACATAAATAAACAATAAATATAAAATTACACAAATTGTTGCTTTCGTAACATTTTCGTAAACTTACTTTTGCAAGTTCACTAAAGTAACACGAAAAAATGTCCAACCTATTCTGAATTTCGTTAACAGTACGAATTGCTCGCGTGAGAGGTGCTTTGGCCAGTAGGTAGGTTCTGGCAGTTGGCACAGCCAGCAGTGGCGGGCGCCGCCGCCTCCACAAGTAGGGGTCTGGAACAGAAAACCGCAAGCACTGAAGCATTCCCGGATTGTGCTCCTTGCCCCGGAGTAATTTAATTAAAAATATATATTTAATTAAATAATTATAATTAAAGTGCTGGTTCGACAAGAGTGAACTGTCGTCGCACCCTTAATTCATTGTATTACATGTGGGGTACATCAGCGGATACAATGGATAAACCCCGTACAGTCTGAAGTACATGTGACGCGTGAACTTGTTCTGTACGCGCTCCAGCATGACAGAGTATTTGGCTTCATGTGGAAAATTACAGGACACAGAACATTAAGCTAAATTATTTGCCATGTGTCAGCTAGCCACGCCCATATACTAACAAATACAATAAAAACTATACGTACTCTAGCAAAAAAATTAAAAATGTAAACAAAAACTTACTACCTAAATAAAAGCCTCCAGGGATAAAGGGCGTGACAGCTTACATATTTATGCAATGGTGGGTTCTGTTCATATAGCTGTCACTAATTAGTACATTGAATAGTAGATTGTTTGCCAAGGGAGCAAATAACTATTTTGAAGGCGAGTGTTTCTTTGAATCCAGAGCAGAGCGAGGGATTCAAAGTACGTCACTCGAGCTTAAAATAGTGTTGCTGCCGAGGTGAACACTCTACTTTTTATCACCCTCTATGAAAAAATAAGTAAGTGCAACTTATGAATAAGATACGTTTATTTATTTACATACAATTTTGAGTAAACAATTACAAACGCAGTCAGAATGCTTTTAGCGCGTTTTTTATTTGTTCACAAACTTTTTTTTTGTAATTTGGCTCGCGCGCGTTTTACTTTATCATACAGCCTATTACTTGTTCTTACAATATTTGTGATTGATCTCTTTGGTGATTGAAACTTTTACTAACAATATCTACATTCCAAATTCAAATCACTTTTAGTCCCTAGGGATTAAATAGCTATTTTAGTCCCTATTTACAAAGAATACACTAGGTCTTTTTGAATAGATGTGATAAAATAGTAGATTGTTTGCCAAGCATACAACTATTTTGAAGCTTTGATTTGTCATCGTAATTTCTCAACTTGAGAAATTACTATGACAAATCAAAATCAAAAGTAATTCTGCAAATCAGTGTGAGAATCAGCACTTTCTGTACATCACATCACTGGTCATCTCTTTGCGGCCATGGCATATTTTAGTTTAATATTTGAATTGTGTTTTTATCTTTTCATTACGGACGCTTTAAACGTCTAGCATCGTTCTCACATGCATAATTTTTAACATGAATAATGTAACCAATACTTTGTAAACATATTATTTTGATTTAGAAGAGTGTCCATGAAGTTTCCCTCACGTTCTTCTCCTTAGGTACCAACGCTTTGGAATGGGCAAATAGCTTCATCTTTCTGACTGACCAACCCTTGACAATTCAAAAGTGCCTGTGATTGGTTCATCTGAAATAAATGCTTTGAATTTGAGTTTAAGACAGCCCCCTACGTTCGCCCTGTATCACTTTACGCCCTGTCACAATTTAATTATTTAAGACTTGTATTATGTACCTCCCTATGATCCACAATAAAGATTGATTATTGATTGACTGAACACTTCCTACTATTTTAGCTGAGAAGAAGAAGTGGCGCAACAAGCTCCCAAGCAGCACAGCTGTCTGTTGAGTATATAGTAGTAGTTTCCTATCATTTAGATGAAGTGGCGCAACAAGCTCCCAAGCAGCACAGCTGTCTGTTGAGTATCTGTAGTAGTTTCCTATCATTAAGATGAGCCGGCTCCACCTGACTCTCCCATCAGAGAACCTTGAAATTGGTAATTAATGTAAAATCGCGAAGTCAAAACTGTACATTTCATATTTTTGAAAAAAAAAGTAATTGGTACGAGGTCTGGGAACGATTCTAATGGCCATTAGAACTTTTGTTTGTTTGTCTGAATGTACCTATGTTCCAGCATCACGTAACCTGGATAGATTTTGTTCACATCAATAATAATAATACTTCTTTATTGTTAATTAAAACGGTAACACCAAGTAAATAAAGATTTAAACAGGTATGGTCTACAAAAATATCGCGAATACTAACGTATAATGCATTCGCAGTGAACGAAGACACTTATAAGTATATTACATAGTTACTGACTGAAAATAACTTTCTCTGGCCCTCTTACAAAAACAAACAGGAAAGACCAATAAGAGTTACGGTGAAAAGCCTGACATAATTATTGAGGATTTACAAAATACAGGTTACCAGATTGAAGATGCAGCAAACAAAATGAGGTGGAAAAATAAGGAGCCTCTAAACACGTTTATGTTACATTCAGAAATAATGAAGTCATCAATACAATATATTACATCCTCTCCACACCTTCAGGCTAGTACCTCAATACAAGAGATGCCAAGCATGCGGACATACACACAAATTCTGTTCTAAGGAATTTAGATGTGTGAAATGCACCGGCAAACATTTGACAGCTGATAGGAAAAAACCGATAGACGGGAAGCCAAAATGCGATCATTGTGGGGAAGAACATTCTGCTAATTATAGAAAATGTATTGCAGCCCGGGAATTGGAGAACATAAAAAACAAAACAGTTAAGAAGCTGGCCGCAAAAAGCCAGCGAGATATCCTTGAAAAAGTGCAAACCACTACGTGACACAAAACTCTCACAAGAAAACATACCCACACGTAACAGTCAAAACATTGCGAATACTCATGAGAATGCTAATGCAAATGTTAAGGAAGAAAAGTTGAACGAAATTATTAAATTGATGTCCTCAAATAACGCTCCTTTCGATACAATAGAAAATAGCGCTACGAATGCTATTTCCAGACAGAAAAAATGAATTCATTCAAAACGACCAAATACACAGAATTACTAATATTATTGAAAGAACACCAGAGAAGGAGGTGTGCTCCGCGGTCTTCCTTGATATTGCACAGGCTTTTGATAAAGTGTGGCATGATGGCCTCATAATTATATAAGCTAAGAACTAGGCTGCCTCAACCATTTTCAGACATCATAGAGTCGTACATATTGAACAGATTGTTTAGGATCAGACAAAGAAACGCCTATTTAGACCTTAGGCAGATAAAAGCTAGAGTATCACAAGGGAGTGTACTGGGTCCAGTCCTGTATCTACTATACACCTGCGATATCCCTGAGCTAGAAAACCATTTCATTGCAACCTTTACTGACGACACAGCAATCATGGCTGTTGGGAATAATCACGAGGAAGCTGTAGAAAAGTTCAAGAGTCCATAAATCGTGTCTATGAGTGGACTACAACATGGCGTATCAAGCTTAACGAAAGCAAGTCGATCCACATTGACTTCACTAATAAAAGGCCAAAATTCTTTCCGGTATTCATAAATACCATATGCGAATACTGCTAGGTATCTTGGCATGATTCTTGATGCAAAACTGCGCTGGAAAGAGCATGGCAAAAAGAAAAGAGCCGAATTAGACATTCGATATAAAAAAAATGTATTGGCTACTTAGGAGACAGTCACCATTATCAGTATCTATCAAATCGTTGAGATTTAAAGCAAGTATGGACCTACGGTATTAAGCACCTGCACCTGCGACTGCACCAGCCAAAGCAATCGTCAAAACATACAACGATTCTTGCCAACGCGCCTTGCTACATTAGAAACAGCGACCTCCACCGGGACCTCAAGATGGATGTCGTAAACACAGAATATGTCTGAAAGTATGGTTGTAGGTTGTCTTTAAAAGATCGCTCTTAGCGATAAGACCGCCCGTTGTGTCACCCTTTTTAAAATTTCTATATTCATTTATATCTGTAATTTATATGGTGTACGTAATAAAGAGTATTCTATTCTATCTATTCTCATATGCAGAAGCCCATGAACACAGACTTCATCATCACGTGAATGTCGAGGCGATCCAACTCCTTGACAACACTGATCTAGTGCGAAGACTAAAACTTGTAAAACCTAAACGGCCTTATTACAAAACAAGATTTATCTTTAGACCCAGGTTTAAACCATCCAGCTATTTTTAAATTTCGAACTATAATCCGACGAAGCTAAAGTTCTTATTACAAAAACTGACGTTAAACCCGAGTCTAAGTTGTCAATTTTGCATTAAGAACTTTACAGTTGTCGGAATAAAGTTAAAAATTTAAAAATGGCTCGATGGTTTAAACCTGGGTCTAAAGATAAACCTTGTTTTATAATAAGGCCGTTAGTGTTTGTTTAGTGGTGTGAGTGAACTTTAACTATAGCGCAAGTGCTTACTATTATAAAGAACACCTGAATCAAGTGTCTCCCCCTTAACATAGAAGAAAGACGTTATTAAACGATTTCTTAATATTATAGTTACTTAGCAGTTTAAGGTTATATTTAAATTACTTATTAGCTAATAGGCTAGATTGTAAAGTGGATAAAGTACCACCGACTGTGATAATTACATTTTACAAAAAAAAATGTTGTAATATGCTACTTTACCGCTAATAATTGGGAAAAAATGATTATCATCACGCTATACCTAAGGAGCTACGCAGTCGATCATGACATAATATTAATATAAGAACGGCAATTTTAGTCAACTTTTAACAAAGCAAGTAGCTTAGCGGTTCGGCGACTGCTTTGAAAACCTATATTCGATTCCCAACAATTGATATTTTTTGTGCCTTATCCTTGTCTTTTTTAGGGTTCCGTAGTTCCTACAAGGAACCCTTATAGTTTCGTCATGTCCGTCCATCTGTCTGTCCGAGGTTTTGTTAAGAGACCGGTAGTACTTGAAAGCTGTAATTTTCTAGGAGTGCGTATATCAATTACGCCGACATAGTGGTAAAATAAAATTTTGGAAAATAATTTTTTTTAGGGTAGCTCGCCTACATGTGAAGTCGGGATGAATATTTTTTTCGTCGTCTGACCCATCGTGTGGGGTATCGTTGAATAGGTCTTCTAAAATGACCTGGGCGTTGCTAAAATTATTTTTCGATTTAATGCTCCATTTAAGAAATTGGAAAAGGATCAAATAATTTAAAAACCCCAACTTAAAGAATCTAGGTAACGAGACTAAAACAGATAAATTCATATGGCAGTCGGGGGACCTCTTATACATAGAAGGTGTTCCACAGAACGGTCCCCCGACTTCCATATGAATTTATCTGTTTTAGTCTCGTTACCTAGATTCTTTAAGTTGGGGGTTTTTAAATTATTTGATCCTTTTCCAATTACTTACATTTAATTTTATTATTTTTTTGTGTCGGGGGTTTTTTAAATTTTAAATTTAATTTTTATTTCATGCTTTTTGTAGGGACTCCTTAATTTTTGTACTTATTTCATTTCTTTTATTTTCTTGCGGTTTAAGATTCAGGTAATTTGGTGTTTAATCAGGTTTTTATCCGTCAAAAAATAATTATTAATTTATAGTTGAAGAATAATTTTGACTAAACAGACTTTTTTGTTTTATTATATCCTTTTTCTAGTTCTTCCTCTAGTTATTCAACTTTCGTACAAGTATTTCATAGCTATTAGATATCGTAGGTATTTCAGATCTAGTTTATAAAATGGGACTGCGACACTATCTGATGTAGAAATACCTACGCTTTTTAAGTAGGATAATTCCATTCGTAATAAAAATAGTCAAACTCAGTGGTCGTAGTAGTCTTCACTCCACTTTCCTCATCATTCTAGAAGAGATTGATCGGACAAAAAAATATTTTCAAGTTTTTAGTTTTCATTTCATTAGTTAATATTCCTCATTCCCTTTCAATATAGTGTACATTATTCTACTCGTCAAGCCCTTGCATTTGATACCTATATTGTTGTGTTGTGAAAAATAAGTATAATTTGCCATTTTGTGGTGGCGGCCATCTTGGATTTGAAATTTGTAATAGCGTATAGTATTCTACTAGTCAAGCCCTTTCATTTGATACCCATATTGTGGGAGTTGTGAAAATAAAACGTAATTAGCCACTTTGTGGTGGCGGCCATCTTGAATTTGAAATTTATCATAGTGCATAGTATTCTACTATTCAAGCCCTTTCATTTGACACCCATATTGATTGAGTTGTGAAAAAATATGTAATCCGCCATTTTGTGGCGGCGGCCATCTTGGACCGATTTTCATCAAACATAGCTAAGAACACTCCCGACTAATTCACCTTTCAAACAAAAAAAAAACAAAATCAAAATCGGTTCATCCGTTCGGGAGCTACGATGCCACAGACAGACACACACACACACACAGACACGTCAAACTTATAACACCCCGTCGTTTTTGCGTCGGGGGTTAATAAAAATAAATATCTATGGTTATGTAGGTGACTGATAATCAGAAATCCCGTTTGATTACAATCTACTGTTACATTATCTTAGTGATAGCTTATATTATTTTGGTTGCTGAGACCGCATACAGGGAAGTTTTATAAAAATGAGACTGTTATTTTAGTATTTTGTGGTGGGTTTCTTCCGTGGTTTCTTCGTTCGTGTCAGGAATTTTAGGAAATAATATTAAGGGACTTACATGACCTAAAACGCGGTCACTGTCGGACTGCATAGAAAAGAAAGAGAAGCGCGATGACACTGGTAATTTATTGCAAAATATGAATCAATTATTTGATTACTTAAAATCTATTTTTTGGACTAAAAAATTAAAACAGTAGTGTTTTAGTATGTTGCTTGTAGAATAATCTGACAAAAAAATTGAACGATTGTATGTACTCGTATATTAGTATGGTTTTATTGTAAAAAGAAAGTTTTTAGAGGTATATTCATGATTTTTTTCTATCGCATCAAATTAGTTGTATTTTGTTTTCATCACAGTATCTGCCTAGCATTTATCCTGATGAATATCATATATTTTCTTATTTTGTTTACTGTAGTCGATCATATACTTTTATTGTTTCTAAAACTTGCGTTTAGGTCCTGTAAGCCCCGTAAAACCATAATAATTGAGATCGAGCGCGGAAGTGTTATCATAGCGACTGTTGACAGATTGTATGCCTGCTAAGAGTATGTTAGATCGAGCGCGGAAGTGTTATCATAGCGACTGTTGACAGATTGTATGCCTGCTAAGAGTAGGTTAGATCGAGCGCGGAAGTGTTATCATAGCGACTGTTGACAGATTGTATGCCTGCTAAGAGTATGTTAGATCGAGCGCGGAAGTGTTATCATAGCGACTGTTGACAGATTGTATGCCTGCTAAGAGTAGGTTAGATCGAGCGCGGAAGTGTTATCATAGCGACTGTTGACAGATTGTATGCCTGCTAAGAGTATGTTAGATCGAGCGCGGAAGCGTTATCATAGCGACTGTTGACAGATTGTATGCCTGCTAAGAGTATGTTAGATCGAGCGCGGAAGTGTTATCATAGCGACTGTTGACAGATTGTATGCCTGCTAAGAGTATGTTAGATCGAGCGCGGAAGTGTTATCATAGCGACTGTTGACAGATTGTATGCCTGCTAAGAGTATGTTAGATCGAGCGCGGAAGTGTTATCATAGCGACTGTTGACAGATTGTATGCCTGCTAAGAGTATGTTAGATCGAGCGCGGAAGTGTTATCATAGCGACTGTTGACAGATTGTATGCCTGCTAAGAGTATGTTAGATCGAGCGCGGAAGTGTTAGCATAGCGACTGTTGACAGATTGTATGCCTGCTAAGAGTATGTTAGATCGAGCGCGGAAGTGTTATCATAGCGACTGTTGACAGATTGTATGCCTGCTAAGAGTATGTTAGATCGAGCGCGGAAGTGTTAGCATAGCGACTGTTGACAGATTGTATGCCTGCTAAGAGTATGTTAGATCGAGCGCGGAAGTGTTATCATAGCGACTGTTGACAGATTGTATGCCTGCTAAGAGTATGTTAGATCGAGCGCGGAAGTGTTATCATAGCGACTGTTGACAGATTGTATGCCTGCTAAGAGTATGTTAGATCGAGCGCGGAAGTGTTATCATAGCGACTGTTGACAGATTGTATGCCTGCTAAGAGTATGTTAGATCGAGCGCGGAAGTGTTATCATAGCGACTGTTGACAGATTGTATGCCTGCTAAGAGTAGGTTAGATCGTGAGCGGAAGTGTTATCATAGCGACTGTTGACAGATTGTATGCCTGCTAAGAGTATGTTAGATCGAGCGCGGAAGTGTTATCATAGCGACTGTTGACAGATTGTATGCCTGCTAAGAGTATGTTAGATCGAGCGCGGAAGTGTTATCATAGCGACTGTTGACAGATTGTATGCCTGCTAAGAGTATGTTAGATCGAGCGCGGAAGTGTTATGATAGCGACTGTTGACAGATTGTATGCCTGCTAAGAGTATGTTAGATCGAGCGCGGAAGTGTTATCATAGCGACTGTTGACAGATTGTATGCCTGCTAAGAGTATGTTAGATCGAGCGCGGAAGTGTTATCATAGCGACTGTTGACAGATTGTATGCCTGCTAAGAGTATGTTAGATCGAGCGCGGAAGTGTTATCACAGCGACTGTTGACAGATTGTATGCCTGCTAAGAGTATGTTAGATCGAGCGCGGAAGTGTTATCATAGCGACTGTTGACAGATTGTATGCCTGCTAAGAGTATGTTAGATCGAGCGCGGAAGTGTTAGCATAGCGACTGTTGACAGATTGTATGCCTGCTAAGAGTATGTTAGATCGAGCGCGGAAGTGTTATCATAGCGACTGTTGACAGATTGTATGCCTGCTAAGAGTATGTTAGATCGAGCGCGGAAGTGTTATCATAGCGACTGTTGACAGATTGTATGCCTGCTAAGAGTATGTTAGATCGAGCGCGGAAGTGTTATCATAGCGACTGTTGACAGATTGTATGCCTGCTAAGAGTATGTTAGATCGAGCGCGGAAGTGTTATCATAGCGACTGTTGACAGATTGTATGCCTGCTAAGAGTATGTTAGATCGAGCGCGGAAGTGTTATCATAGCGACTGTTGACAGATTGTATGCCTGCTAAGAGTATGTTAGATCGAGCGCGGAAGTGTTAGCATAGCGACTGTTGACAGATTGTATGCCTGCTAAGAGTATGTTAGATCGAGCGCGGAAGTGTTATCATAGCGACTGTTGACAGATTGTATGCCTGCTAAGAGTATGTTAGATCGAGCGCGGAAGTGTTAGCATAGCGACTGTTGACAGATTGTATGCCTGCTAAGAGTATGTTAGATCGAGCGCGGAAGTGTTAGCATAGCGACTGTTGACAGGTTGTATGCCTGCTAAGAGTATGTTAGATCGGATCACACAAGCCCGTGTCACCGGTGTCATGACCATAGATGTACAGCCTGCATGCTGTGCCTATAGTGGGCGCGGGAGGCGGGCGCCGCCACGCCGCCCAGCGCTCGGTGGTGACGCGCGCTGACAGTACACCGCCACTATTGTCTACCGACCAACTGTTACTGTTGAACTTGTTTTGTTCACATATGAGGCTTCATATTGACCTTAATAATAAGTAGGTATGGCGTCACAGATGATGCCGAATCACGATCATGTCAATTATTATAAGTAGGTACAATTACCTACACCCCAAAAGGTGGACCAACGACCTTGTGAAGGCCGCAGGAACTCGTTGGATGCGGGAAGCACAGGAGCGGTCGAAGTGGAGGTGCTTGGGGGAGGCCTATGTCCAGCAGTGGACGTCTTTCGGCTGAAATGACGATGACGATGATGATAATTACCAACTGAACTACTATCGCATCAAAGAGAGATGAAGGTGTTTCAGTTCAAAGTAGTGAATGACTTGCTTCAAACTTAGGTTCTTCGTCTTCATACTTAGGTTGTTCGTTCAACTATGTACCAGTTATAGTGAAGGACTTCGTGCGTCACATTGTTTGATAACGATAGCATTGTGGATGTGCTCGGCGGCTGCGCCGGCGTAGGTTCCCGCGACAAAAACCCGTAGCGAGCAGATATGTGCGGAGCGGGAGCGGGTTATGTCAGACAGAACCAGTCAGGTGTTATGTCAGAGAGGGGGAGGGGGCACCACACACTACGGCTACCTACAGAAGTGCCGCACACGCAACAAAGCGAGTGAACGCATTGATACTTACGGTGTCGCTTTGTGTGTGAATCAGTGGAGTGCACGTTTCGGGTTCCTGCAGTTCAGCCATATGTGGAAAGTGTGCATGTACGTGATTTTGCTATCAGTTCTTGTACAGAGTGGTCCTTCTGCACTCGTGCGCGGCGTGGCACAGGCACCTGCACGCTGCGCGGGCGTCGACCCTGCGGCGTTCCCCTGCTCCGCCGCGCCCCGCTCCCCGCGCTCTGTCGTGTAGAGTGGAGAGGCATCCTGCGCCTGCGCACGGCGGCGCGCACCCCGACCTGCGCCCGCGCATCCTGCACACCATCAACATCATGTATCTACCAGAACTGATGCAATCTTATGCAGTATTGCTGGCAGTTTGGCAGGTTCCTGATATAGCATAACGATTTTGTATTTTCGGTTTCGAAGGTGGAAACTGGATGTTTTGATTTAATATACCCAATGGGCCTGCGTGATCACGAGTTCCGAAAGTTACCACCCACCCACTTAATACCGCGGGGTGTCATAGAAGCCCGTTAGGTCCGGGAGCTTCAAATTGGAACTCTGTGCACAGGTACCATTAAGTAGCTGGGGTACAGTCGCGGTGGCAGGTTAACCACCCGCTCTAGCGTTCTCAAATGGGGTCTGGCTGCTATTTTTTGCTAAAACCACAAAATCTATGATACAACATCAACATTTTGCGCTAATCGCAAGTAAGATGGGACTAAGGCAGGCACCAGGAGAAGCCTATCGTAGATGGTTACATTGGAATCTTGAGAGTCATGTACAACGATGAGCTAGTACGTCGCGTGTGAGACCAACACCTCCTCGTCTGCACAGCCCCACTGAGCGCCGGCGCAGGCAGATTGTACTCACGCGCTCCACATAATGGAGCTGTAATTAAATACACTTTTTATCCTTCAATTTTATAAATTAAATTGGAAATGGCAGAGCGTGACTCGATATAAAACGTATCGAGTCGTTGATCCGCTTGTAGAACGTGGAGATTGAATTTGTTCCCGCGTCATGGCGGCGGCCGCGGGAGAGACAAAAACGCGTCATAGTGCGTCACGCCGCGTCACGCCGCGCAGCGCCGCAATGTACCAGCTAATCCAATTTATTACTGTTGTGCGAGCGTGTCGGCGCGATGACACGCTCACGTCCCGCCGACTGGCTGTGGTCGGACGTGGCCGGTTTGTTGCCCGGTACCACCCGGCGCGGACAGGACAACACCACAAAAACTGCTTCCTTAGTAACCACAAAGCTTCACTAATAGACAAATTCCTCGCGCACGGCACTGAACAGACCATGATGTGCGTTAACACACAGGCGACCGCTCAGGAGCTGGCTCCAGAGGTGGTGGCGCGCGGCGGCGCGCAGCGTGCGCAGGAGTCGCGCACACGTGGTCACCGCGAGTGACGGTGCGTCAGTTTGCACGTGACGTCACAGACGACAGTGCCCCGCCAAGACCCGAACTGGGCGTAACGGTACTAACTAGAAATATATTCCAAAATACAATTTAAGTATATTTGGGTCGTTCAAGCGTGGCGAGTGCTCGATATGAGAATTCTCATTAAGATTAGTTATAATAATAAATGGGTCCCAGCGGGCGGTCATCACACCGGCTTGCAATTTACCCCGGACCTGAACAAAAATAGAAGCCTTCGAGCGGAGCGTGACCCCGGGGCACGGCGGGCCCGGGGCGCGGGACTGGTGCGGGGCGCGGGCTCGGGGCGCGGGGCGGGGGGTGAGCAATTTACACGGCGCGGTGGCGCGCGGGCGCAGAGTAAATGACCGCGATCGTAACGAACCATCAGTCGCGGGGTTTGTTCAAATGTTTTATATTTATTGCACCGCGAGCCGCGCCGCCCGACCTCATCGGTAAGTGCCAGTCGCCGCGGATCCGCGCTGCTTGTTGGTAGGTGGCGTCTGGCTACGGGCTGTGTATGTGCACCTTGTTGTTATGTTACAGTCTTCAATCTTCATCAACAAAATATATAACTTGTGGCAAGACATTGGTATTGCCACAAGTTATATATGTTGTTGGTGCACAATGCAGGCCTTACTCCGTCAGTGACTTCCAGGCTGTGGGACTTGTAATTGTTTTTGGATAAAGGGAATCAATTTTGGGAGAATAGAGATCATAGAGTAATTGTTTCTCTTGACCCTTCCCACGAAACTGAAGTTCTGCCGACGACGTGCAACGACGTGACACAGTCCGGTACAAGCTGCCGGGTATACCTGCAGTTAATAGGAGCACTACGGTCCTCTGCTAAGCATTGTCTTTATCCCCAATTTGTCTCGTGGCACTACCATTCCTTGCAGTATGCACATCATCGCTGTGCTTATCAACAGATTTTCTAGATGACAATACTAGCGCTGGTCAAACTAGCACATGTCACCCTCCTCTGGACAACAGATCGTGCTCCCAGCAAGGCACTGGCATGGTGGAAGGTCGCTACAGTATTGTTGTCGAAGCACTCCGGCCACTCCGGGCAGACATAATGTTTGTCAGTTCGGTGACCGTGGCGGCGGTGGTCCTGCGGCCAGACGCGGTGTTGCGCAACTCCAGTGACACTATCGGCGGCGACTGGTGATATTATCTTATCTGCCCCCGTATTAAAATGTAAATGAGTGGCGGTTTCCGCGTGCGTGCGCGCAGGATGCGGTGTCTATTAGCGCGGCGATACAAGCCGATACTGTCCCACAGAGTATAGTGGTACACAGTGGCGACTGGCACGGTTCTACCACTAATTAATAGAGGTAGACATGACAGTAATACATTAGTTACAAAAACAATTTTGCCAATAAACGAGTCAATTAAAATGATCTGAATATTCGCTGCGGTCGAGCTCATTGTGCATGATAGTGTGTCTGCATCGTGTGTGATCAGGAATGCAGATCTATTTGCGTCGCGATGAGCCGGTTGGCTGCGCGCGCGCACACGGCGCAAATCGGGCGGATAATCGCGCGTGCGCCGCGGTAATTAATACCGCGCAAAAACGACGGAAAAAACGTGTGTACGAGCATGATGCGCAGGCGCAGCCGAGCGGGGCCGTACCAGGCCTAACACTGTGCAGGAACTGACAGAAGGTGTAGTAGCAACAAGAGTGATTCATTTCATTTTGCGTTATTAAATACACCCTGAGGCAAGACGAGTCACTCGCCCACTGAAGGTGTTTTCGGAGCCCCACGGGAACCTTCAGTGCTCGTGTCCGCTGGTGACTTCTTGTAACGTTCTGTTTAGCGCGGACTGCGGACTGCGGACTACGGTGTAGCACGGACGATGACGTCACGATGTGACTGGTGATGAGGGGCTGTCCCTCTGTGTCGCGCTGCTCGTGGAGCTGATATGAATAAGTGCGGCAGGTGCGGCGCACGCGCATGTCCCACGTCGTTAACGTCGTGCCCGCGCCAGTCGCCAGTCGCGAGTTAGTTTTTGTGGTCGCTCGGTACATTACAGTCATTTGAATACCCGCCCCGGCGCATGCGGCACTTGTCGGCACTTGTCGCCTTATTTCATAATTACTTTGTTTTTTGTTGCCTGTCTGTCTGACACATACCTGCTAGTTAAACAACATGAGCAGTTAATTAATGTTAATTAGTATATTGCGTTATTGTACGAGGATGATTTCACTAAGGATTAGGATAGCGTGGAAAATATACAACACCGCACATACATGTAATAAGTTCCTATGACAACATTCACAAATCACATCATATTTAAATCACGGTGCCTTGACACTCGACAATTACTTATATAATGTTAAAGAATGAAATAGTAGCGCTAGTCTAGCTGCCTATCGCTGAAACTCGTCGTGTAATGGTTACACGGCTACACGCTTACAGTTGATCCAATGAGCACGATGAAGTTACTCGTAATGTAATTAGTACATAAATACAACTGTTGTTAGCTGCCTCGTTCCCAGACGTCGCAATTAATAAAACTGCTACCACTATACCACCACTACTTCTACTATTATTATTATTATTTTGTTTTAAGTTTTATTTACTAACAAACTTGTAACTATATTATTATGTATACTTAGGTTAAGGTATGTATCTATGGGTCTTTGTTACCTGAAAATAAATGGTTTATTATTATTTTTATTATTATTATAGTGGTATCTATTTCTTACTATCTATTTATCTTTTACTATAAATCTACTACAGCAGCGGCAGTTTTACCGATACGCACTTAATGTAACTCCGTGGTTTCGTAAGTGACATGTTAATAGCACACGTATGACCCGCAGCAGCAGTCAGCAGTCAGCAGCAGTAGCAGTAGCTCACACTCACTCGAACATTAACTTGTGCTGCGCCACGCGTGTACATACGCATGTAGGGACGCGTATTTATCGGCAGTTATTGGAGCAATATCGTGCGAGAATTGGATAATTACAAGCACCCATGTTATTAAGCATAAAATTACCGATGAATATTTCAATACTTACCGCTCCGCTCGGTCCGCTTCGCTTCCTCGTGCGGCGCGGCGGCGCGGGCGCAACGCTTGCTGTTCGAGTTTTTCCCGTCAGTTAATTAGCGCAGGTTTCTCACGAGCGCTAACATCGTCGTTTATTAAACTGCGCCCAGGATTCTGTTTTAGGTATTTTAATGAGCAGGTTACCTCTGTCTCGCACCCTCCGCCCCCCCTCGCCCCCTGTCGTCCCCTCACCCCACACAACAGACGGCTGCAGGATTTATGTCCGCCGCGCGGCGCAGATTCGGCAAAAAGGCGCCACCGCCGGGAACCGGCTCGCGACACGTCATACAGCAGGCGCAGGCGCACTGAGCACCGACGTACTGAACACACGCACACATTAGGGTCATACATTACACGCACCAACTTGTTACTGTAAAACTTATGTCATCATTTTATAAAAGTAATTTCATAAACGAAGCTTTAGGTAACCTTGAGTTTTGTCTACCTTTGATTCCAATTATATCCCGCGGGTAATTGACGCAAAAACATGCAGGACAGTTGCTCTTTGTTTAAAATCTCTCTCGTAGGTAAACAATTAAACAAAAAGAAAATACCGTGCGCATGAAAAAATCCGTTTAAAAGTCTGACGTCCCCGGGTGAGTGGCAGCGGCGCGGTTCACACGGCCTGCAGGCCCCGCGGTCGCGAAGGTGTCATTTTTCATTACGCGCAGTTTTATTCCGCGAGCGATCGGCGCAGGCGCAGCTCGTAAATGTCTGTGTATGTGGGTAAGGCGTGGCGGACGATCGTAAACCGCGACAAATACCCCGCGCATGCCCCGTGGAAGACGTTAGCCTGCGCATGTGCGAGCTATCCAACCAAACAACGAGAACAATTAGAACGAGTTGTTATGATTATTGTGACAAAAAATACACATTGTAGATTGACTGTCCGTGGAAACAACGCTTTAAGACGTTCTGTCGAGTAAAAGACATCAACGCGCTCAGCAGCGCGGTGCCGGCTACGAAGAACTACTTATTACTTATTCGTAGGGAGCCGGTGTTATAATGTATGGCCTCCAAAACTTAGTTGACATTTTTCCACTTCAGCTGTGATGCCACATTATTATTTGAATTAAATAATAATAACTGGTACTCCTCAGGGGGGATTCATCATCATCATCAGCCTTTTAATGTTCCCACTGCTGCGACACAGGCCTCCTCTCTGTGAGAGGGAGTGGGCCATAATCCACCACGCGGGCCCAATGCGGGTTGGTAGAAGTCACATGTCTTCGAATTCTTGGTTCTAGGACATGCCGGTTTCCTCACGATGTTTTCCTTCACCGTTTTGAGAGCAGTGGTGATGAAATATAATTTACACAAAGTAAAGCGCCATTATGGCGATTATGGCAAACCCCTCCAAAATTGGGGGAGGCCTATGTCCAGCAGTGGACGTCTATCGGCTGAAACGAAACGAAAAAAGCGCCTGTCTGAGTTCGAACCTACGACCTACAACTAGTACCTAAGTCGCGGCCGATGCCACTGGGCCACCGCTGCTTAAGGGGGGATTACTTGTTTATTTTTATGATAACTCAAGGGTAGTTGAATTGGCGAACATCAACTACTGCGCCTGCGCTCAGGACATGTTGCTCCAGAGCGTGGCGCAGTGGTCGATTAACATCGCCGTGGTCGCTGAGCCGTACTTTGTCCCGCCCAGAGATGACTGGGTGGAGGACCTGAGCGGCTCAGTGGTCATACTTTCGTCGGCCGCCGCCGGCACCCCGTCCCTCGAAGGCGTCACGAAGGGACAAGGGTGCGTAGCAGCACGGTTCGGTGAGATAGTAGTAGTGGGGGTGTACTTCTCTCCGAGCCGAACTCTCGCCGAGTTCCACAACTCTTTAACAGAGTTGAGTGTCGTCGTCGCCAGAAACCATCCCTTCCCCGTGCTAGTGCTCGGGGACTTCAATGCCAAGAATTTGGCCTGGGGTTCCCATTACAAGGATGTGCGGGGCAGGATGGTGGAGGACTGGGCTCTGGAAACAGGCCTGGTCGTCCTAAATCGGGGTTCTGTTCCCACGTGTGTGCGGATAAGGGGTGAGTCCGTGGTGGACATCTCGTTCGCCAGCCCCGCTCTGTCACAACGTATCATTGACTGGCGCGTCATGGAGGGGGTGGAAACCTACTCCGATCACCGGTATATCCTGTTCGACGTCTCCGCCCAGACCTCTAGCGCGCTGGTCCAACAGGCCCCGAGTGGTCCGCGGTGGGCGCTGAAGCAGCTGGACCGGGAGCTCCTCCTGGAAGCCTCGATCGTGCAGGCCTGGGTGTCATTACCGGACAGGCCTGCCGACATCGATGATGTGGCGGAGTGGTTCCGGGAGGTCATGTCCGAGATTTGCGACGTGGCAATGCCCCGAGTCCGGCCAAGACGCGCCCGACGTCGCAGGAGTTGGAGACGCTACGCAAGGCATGCGTCGATGCGAGACACCTGTACACCAGGCATCGCAGGCTCCGCAGGCTCCGCATTCGCCCTCCGGATGTTGAAGCCATGGAGACGGAGCTGTACGAGGGATACAGAGCGGCGAAGACCGCCCTCCAAGAGGCTGTCCAGCGGGCCAATGATGTGGCCCGCGAGGAGATGGTGGAGACTCTAAACAGAGATCCGTGGGGGCTCCCTTATAAAATGGTGCGGAATAAACTCCGCACCTGGGCCCCCCCGCTGACGCAGAGTCTCCGCCCCCAGCTGGTGGTGGAGGTGGTGAGCGTTCTGTTCCTTTCACGGGGGGAGCACACCCCCCCGCCTATGGCTCCGCCAATTGCGGTGCCCGAAGTGGACCACGCGGACGACGACGACATCCCTGAAGTGACCGGGGTAGAACTGAGAGCGGCGGTAAGAAGGCTGAAGGCCAAAAATACCGCCCCAGAACCCGAAGGCTTGCCAGCTTGCTCGACTGGAAGCGTTCTTAAGCGCATGTTTGGAGAGAGGCCAGTTTCCACTCCGTTGGAAGACGGGGAAGCTGGTCCTCATTCGGAAGCCAGGGCGCCCTGCGGACTCTCTGTCCGCATACCGGCCCATCGTGTTGCTCGACGAGATCGGCAAGCTCTTTGAAAGAGTGATTGCGGGCCGCCTCGTCGGGCACCTGATGAGGACGGGGCCGGATCATGCGGACAGTCAGTTTGGCTTCCGCAAGGGGCGCTCGACGGTGGACGCCATCATGCGCGTGAGAGCCCTCACGACGGGGGACGCGGTGTCCCGGGGTGGGGTCGTCGTGGCGGTGTCACTCGACATCGCCAACGCGTTCAACACCCTGCCCTAGAGCTGCATTGTGGAGGCACTCCGGTATCACCGGGTGCCGCCGTCCTACCTCCGTCAAATAGTCGAGGCGTATCTGACGGACAGAGCCGTCATCTACTCCGGTCGCGATGGGGAGTGGAACCGGCGAGAGATGTCGTGCGGTGTCCCGCAGGGATCGGTTGTGGAGCCGCTCGTGTGGGACATCGGCTACGACTGGGTGCTGCGGGCCGACCTCCTTGATGGCGTCAGCGTGGTTTGCTACGCTGACCACACGCTGGTCCTGGCGGAGGGGAGGTCGCATCAGGCGGCGGCCGACGCGATGACACGCGGTGTTGCGATAGTCGTGGAGAGAATCCGGCAGTTGGGTCTCGAAGTGGCATTGCACAAGTCCTTGCCCAACCTGAGGAGGCCAAACGCCTCCTGCCGGAGGCTTTACGCGGGGGTCGTGCGGTCCATGGCCCTGTATGGAGCCCCGGTGTGGGCGCGAAGGAAGTGGCGGGACGGTTCAGGGAGAGAGCCTCCCGTCTCAGCCACCGTGGGGGACGCACTAGGCGTAGGGAGCCGCGTGACGACTCCCGACAACCGTAGGCGCGGGACTGCGGGCGGAGAGCAATGGGTAGCTTACCGTCCGATCAAGACCAGGCCCGTGCCGGACGGCGCGTACGTGTTCCATGCGCACCTCAAAGAGATCTCAGCAACAGAGAAGGGGCCCGATAGGGCCGAAGCCTGCCGGGGCTGCGGGATTGTCCGAAAGGGTTACCGCTACCCCGGAAAAAAAAGGGCTAAGGAAGGAACATGAGTGGGTTTTAGTCAGTAAGAGTCTGATACTCCTGCTCCGAG
Organism: Mesoligia furuncula; assembly: GCA_916614155.1. NCBI lineage: Eukaryota > Metazoa > Arthropoda > Insecta > Lepidoptera > Noctuidae > Mesoligia > Mesoligia furuncula. Next base: position 32,313,755 of record OU744797.1, on the reverse strand, counting down.
CCTCCCGCTCCGACCCAGAGCGGGAGGAGTCATTTGATGATTCCACACCCGAAAAAAAAAAAGGGTAGTTGAATTAGTCAATAAAAACGTTATAACAGTTCAGCCATTTGAATCACTAGTATTTTAAATCATAGTGTGGAGAGTCCTACCTGAAGTGCGTAAGTGGAATAAAAAGACAAGTATCATTTGGAGGCCCCTGTATGTATGTAGAAACATTTTCAGTAATATTATCGACATACATCTGCCTAGATAATAATTGACAATGTGTGTAAGTTTTATTCTTTCTTTCAATAAATATTGTATGAACCTCGTAAACCCGTGTCTTTCTGCGTACAGACATGGAATGAGAAGTAACCGATTATATTGACGCATTATTTAATTAAAACAATGCGTTTTAAAAAAGGCGATTTAAAAAGGGCGCATTTTAAAAAGGGCGAAAACAACCGGCGCAAGCGCACAACATCAACACTCACCACCCCTAGTAAAAGTAACTGCTACAAGTGACACGTAGATAACATCTCCTCCGCTATAAATATTTGTTTTTGAATGCGATCACTGATCGTGGAAGCGGTTATTTGAATAGCTTTGCGGCGCGGTGGCGGTGTGATCTCATCAACAATGCCCTTGAAGCTATTCAATTAATTCCCAACAATAGTATTCTAATGGCAATAGAAGCGATGCTATCGGCGAGGGTCGCGCTCGTTCCCAGCGCGCGCGTCGCGCCACAGGGTCGCGCACTGCGGCCGCTGCTGGGCGATATCATCGCTTATCTGGCGTTCACTAAATCTTTTGGGACGCGTTAATGGGACTGTTTAGTTGTTTAATTCGTTTTTATCGCGTTCGCATAGATTTAATTAGAGCTATTGGGTGCGATGTGTGCGCGATATTGCGGCCCCTGCCTCACCAGTCAGCACACAGAGCGCTGCGCTCGCGCACACAGCTCGATGCCTGCTACAGTGGCCACTCACACGCGCTGCAGAGCTTTGGATACTTCACGGTACAGTTGGAACGACCTATTAACAAACGACTGTACATGGCAGTGTTCACAATAGTTAGCTTGTTACAGTTTCGAACGACAGGGGGACATTAATAGAAAACATAAAGTGTAGTTAGATCGCATCTCCCATACCTACGTGAGCCCGTCGCGTATGTAGGTAGGTATCCCAACTGATAGGTAGGAATGTCAGTAGTGGAGCGCGGTGCAGATTACACGTTGACAAGGTACGTGGCATGCTAATGGTGACGTCACTACTATGTGACGTCAGCACGTTATCGAAGTCGGCACATCAAGGCGACATGCACTTGCACGCTAAACCTGATCGTAATTAATGAATTAACCCGAGGATCACAGGAATGCCTTAATTGACGGCTAATTACGGCGTAATGTTGCCAACACAACGGGTGACCGCCCGCCGCGCTCCCACCACGCAGCGGACACGCAGCAACCACGCCACCCCGTCGCCGCGTCATCGACACTGACACTAATTACAAACATGTTGTTTGGCTCGCATGTACTTGTTGATCAAGTTGTACTTACCTAAAGGGGACGCAGTGAGTATGACAGTTCCAGTCTGTGTGGCTACCCACAGCTACGGTAGTACCTACAAGTAGTGCTGCTGGTGCTATCAGCTCGGGGTCAGTGACCGATAAGGGTCGTGTAGTAACCGCCTCTAACGTCACCCAAGCATGGTTCCCAACGAGAGCCTTCCTCAGTACATAAGATGTATATACCTACCAGAGCAACTGATAACATCTATCAGTACGTAGATGCGCTCAGTGGTCACCTGATCCGAATATCACCGTTTAATGAACACTTGACACGCGATGCGCAGGCGCACACACAGCACACGCCACTATCGCCGGATCTACTTCATACGTTTACGCCAGTTTACTGGTCGGTTCGTCTGTCAACGAGCAACTCGGGAACATCTACACTGTGTTGGTTAATTAAGAGTTCAGTTCATTTAAGCTTGCATCTAATCTGTTTACCAGCTTGGATTTTATTTTATTTTTGTCACGGTACCAACTGGATAGACATTCTCAATGAACAAAACAAAGGTTACTGACGGATAGACTGCACAATCAAGTTCAACACGCGACTTTAGTTACTATTCCTGAATTATTACAGCTTATTTAGCAAAAGCCGTTGCCGATAATTCCGTCAATGTCTGAAGTGAATTCGAACAGCAAGCAGTGTGTAAAATAAAAGAAGAACATTGCGACAAACTGCCGGCGCCGTCGAACTATCTTCGGTTGCTGCAGCTGGGCGCACTGTTATGTGCACACAAACTTCATTTATACAATCATTCGGTTGATAATATGTTGAGTGAAAAGCAGCCGTCACATGGTATGCGCAGCACCGCCTGCGTGTGCGCAGATCTGACGTGATCAAGAGCGCGGACGAGGGGGCATGCGACTGTGGACGGTCGACTTCATTAGTGACTTGAATATCGAATCAAATTAATGCAGTTGGAGTGGTCTCAAACGATTTCTTTTTATTTGCATAACGGCCAAATCACTTGAACAAATATTTTGTAAGTGGCTGTTAATGAAAATCCGCAGAGTTTTTTGGTCAATCTCACAAGATCAAAAGTTTGATCATAGGATTGTCTTACACAAGACCAAGTGAGATATCTTGAAGGCTGTAGAAGCCTGCCTGCATCTCGTCGTGCTCGAGGTCAGCACAGCTCGAACAGTACGAGCTACTGGCGAGTGGGGCCAGTCAGCCACGTCAGCCCCGTCAGCCTCATGTTGTTGCTGTTATCACGATGCAGTTTCATCAGCCACATCAAGTTACGTGCTTGTAACCGATCCTCCCCGACTGATGCTCTAGTAAGTGAGCCACTTTATTGACTTGATCACTCGGCGTGTGCGCATTGCTAATAATGCACAGATTATGTTAAACTTACGACTAATGCCGATCCGATGCGGACGATAACGATTCTCGATAAATACTGACATTTTATTTTCACAACGACTCGTAAACTTGCTGAAGTACCGAGTTGTTTCAATCCCGGAGATGGCATCGCACAAGCATGTATACATGAAAGTTCACGAAGCACGGGTCGGATGTTTATATAGTCTTTGGGTCGGATGGTGGCAGGTGACCGACTGCATACGTCACTAAGAATGTGTGTCGCAAACATTTATCCCGATATACCTACCTAATATCACAAAATACAGATAGTACAGATGGCAATCTACATACAAAGTTCGCTCTAGGAACGCACACATAGACAACGCACACATAGACACCGCTCACGGACATGTTATCTCGGAGTGATTGGGAGTAGTGAGAGCGCGGGTGCCATCCGCTTGAGACACGCGTCTGTGAAGTGCAAAAATGGAGCAACAATAAATGGCTATCTCAGCTCGATTTATATAAGTTTCCTATTTTGAATCAGTATAAACGAAGTAACTTTTTTGTAACTATCTACTGTGATTAGTAGTGAACAATATCCAATGCTGATACTTGCAGCCCGTTTGAAAATAAACTATCTAGTGTGATTAGTAGTGAACAATATCCCATACTAATACTTGCAGCCAGTCTGCTCTGCTCCGCGCGGCACTACTCGTCATCATAATACTTTCACGCACATTAGATCCACTCACCTTACACAACACATCAATAACGCGCATTGTTACTAACAATTACACTCTTATAATATACACTCTTAAGTCTGTGCCTCTGTGTGCTTCAGATCGTGATCAATCATTTTGGTGGACCGCGCACGTCAAGAATAATCCCAGACGGAACTGACAGCTACACTGTTTAGATCACTACATCCCATCCTTATTCAAATACATGTCTTATCCCAATAGGATAGGCAATGTAATCCTATGAGAATCATTCAGCAAGAGATGACAATTTATGTGCATAGCAGTTGAAGCTATGCCCTAATTAAAACAAAGTTGTGTTTTAGTGAATGTGTTGCAGAGCGCTGCCGCGCTGGTAGGTGGTGGCTGCACATGCTGGTCGATAATGCGCGGCGCACGAGCAGGACTAATGAGTGCAGCAAGTAATTATTGTAGAGTAAGAAGGCACCGCTGTGCGCCAGTGCGTCGCCGCGTGCCGCGCCGCTCCGGTTCAAGATGCTCGGTGCGCATGCGCAGACACGCGGGTGACGCCGCCGTGGTCGAGCTACAGGATGCTACCATTAGAACTTATCATAAGAACCGGTCGGTGGCGGCCATTGATTCAAAGTCTGTGTCATTATTTATACTTACTCAGTTTATGAACCTCATTTTTAAATTACTAATTCATATTTTTATGGTCTATATTAAAATGTTGGTTAACTACAGATACCGTTGGCAGAACTTATTCATCTTGCTCACACGCAGTCACACAACACAACACATCGAACTGTAAAACAGGCTACAAATTAACTGTCTTACATGAAATACTGCACAATAGTTCCCTGCATTCAATACACCGTTTCAATTATACCAACTTAATATTCAATCCAATTTATTTCTTTCTAGTTTATCAATTACCCGTCAGTATGGGGCACCCTAGTTTGTCGTCAAAGTTAGTCGGATATTGACTAACTTTGACGACATAACTAGGGTTACCAGACAGGAATTTTCCTGACATGTCCGGAATTTCAGCTGTCTGTCAGGGAAACAGGGAAAAATGGAAATTTTCAGGAATTAAAAAAAAAAGAGAAAAATATAAGAAATAAAATTATAATCAAAGAATAAAATCGAATAATTAACAATCAATTAACTGATTGTTTATTAATTATTCATCTGAACCTCGTACTTTTCATTGCTGGATATTAGCTTTCAACAATTTTATGAAACTCTTCACATGATGTGTTCTTCAGATTGAACCGTGTCAAAAGTAGGTACGGCATTTCATACAAACTTTCAAGCCCTTGTTTAGCCGATTTTAATGAAACTTCATACGGAAAAGCAGGATACGAAGGTCTAAAAAGTTACTTCAGAACATTTTCGAAATGTCTTATTTAAAAAAGATAACTGGAAATCTCTGTTTCTATGGAAAATTTAAAATCGGTCTAATTTGGCTGTAACACTATTTTTCGAAAAATGTCAGGAAATTTAATGCTACAGGTAGGGATTTTTCCAGGAAAGTTTATTTTCGGGTCTGGTAACCCTAGACATAACAGTAGGTACATACACTAACAGAATATGTAAAACTAAAACAATAACGTGTGTATGTTACGCAGCGATGATGGGCATAAACAAGCGTTGCCTTGCTGTGGGCAGCGGTGGCCCATACCCCACTGTGCGCATGCGCAGCCTACGGGCAAGATTTCCATACAAATAATTGTCAGCAGACGGAGCGGCGGCGCGACGAGCACTGTTATGTAGGAGTCAGTTCCAACTGTGGCGCACGGGCGAGGCTAGCGCAGGGTGGAGAGGGTGGAGGTCGCAGTAATCTTAGGCACATACAAAAAGACAACTTCCTTTGTGAGATGGTCGCCATTCCTACAAAATCTCAATAGCCATTCACTCAGCTGTCCCATGATTAAAGTAATCATAATTATTAAATTCTAATTCCCGTGCCTTTACCGGGTTCCTTCTATTTGGCAGAATCTTGATACTCCGATTTTTATTTGGCATAACTCACATGGCATAATCTTATTTAATCGAATATTTTTAAGGCATAAAAATTATTTAGCATAACTTTTGTTTGGCAGAATATTTACGTGTCCGAATTTACAATGGCATACTTTTATCTTGGCAGAATTTTGTTTCGCATAATTACCTTTGCCATAATTAATATTATGCATAATTTTGTTTAGCGTAACATTTATTTAGAGATACGATTATTTGGTATGGGTGCATATTTGAACATCAAAAATTAAAATAGATGTATCTTCTTGTAAAAATTAGTGTTCAAAACATCAAAAACTTATAATATATACGTGTCATAAAAAGTCAATACGTTGTGCTGCAAAATTTTGTGACAGAAACGAATCGCTGCGAAACCGACTTTACGCAGTCTTGTCTGCCCTACCTCTAGAGTGTAATTTAAACCCGCGTAGGCGCGGAGGGGTAGGGCGGCCCGCGAGCTGAGGAGCAGGTGGTTTGAAGGCCCGCCACCGCGGCTGAGGCTGGCCGGCGAAGCCGGCCAGCAAGCCGAAGCTGCGGTGGTGAGCGTTAAAACCATCTGTGACGATAAGCTCGCGCGGCGCCGGAGCCGTGACAGAAACAATGCTTGCTGCATGTTGCATGCCTGCTTGCATGCTGCATGCCTGCTGCATGTCGCATGCCTGCTTGCATGCTGCATGCATGCTGCATGTTGCATGCCTGCTTGCATGCTACATGCATGCTGCATGCATGCTGCATGTTGCATGCCTGCTTGCATGTTGTATGCCTGTTTGCATGCTACATGCATCCAACCCGACAATATTTTTGTAATTAGCATTTAGGTTAGGGTAGGTTTTTAATGACTATCGATATAAAATGTATGCCAAAAGACGATTCTGACTGTGAATTTTCTGCGATATGACGGTTCTGCTTTTTAATTATTATGGATATAAACATTATGCCTAAAGATGATTCTGACTGACAAAATTATGAGTTATGAATGTATGACAACTGAGTGTATGCGAAATGATTTTCTGCGAAATGAAGTTTATGCTATCCGTTGTTATGCAAAACAATATTATGACGTAAAAAGTTCTGCTATAAAAGGTAGACCCGCCTTTACCATAGAAGCACTATCACGAATCCAAGATATTCAATTAGCAATTTCCCATAATGCCGGTCCATTCGTGTGTAGGTATAACTTACATGTGGTTATGTACCAGGTTCTCAGGAAGACGTCGGAGGCTGCGCGGCGCGGTGCGCCGGCGGCGCGCGGCGCTATGGCGGCCGGCCCGGGAGGCACACTGTACCGTTACGAGTCATGCAGACACGCAACTACTGCTCAATACTGTCCCCATACTGAACTACCTAAATAAACAATATTGTTCTATATGCTCTGCCGCTGTGTGAGACGAGAAGCAAATCTCGGAGTGGCCACAAGTACCTAATCGCAAATCCAAGTTCATTTATTTGCCAGCATGTATGTTTGCAATGTATTATAATTTTAAAACTATAATGACCCCTTTACATTCTACCATGACATATGATGTGCAAGTATTAGATTGTCCAACAATACATCAGACATGCGCACTGTTCTACAGAGTCCGACCCACCCTGTGGTATTCTGATTGTTTCGCTGCCACAACGTTAAAGTCAGCATGACTTGTGAGGTAATAAAAGTTCATGGAAAGACTTCTATTTAGGTCGGAGGTTATCAGGGATGTCGGGGGGTGCGAGGGGTGCGCAAGCGCATAATTTAATGCGTGCATTTAGCGCAGATTTATGTTGTGCGTGTTATTAGTTTACGGTTTATGGCAGAGCAGTATTTTATCTCAGCGAGCAGTTATTAAAACAAGAATATCAATCAATTTTACGATCTTGTTTCATTGCAGGTCCCAGGGCATCAGAACAGGGGGAAGTAGCTGCTTCTGTGTAAGTTGGCATACAACCGTTATTGCTTAACGTTCACAAATTACATTACAGTAATAGAAACCCGAAAGCGTTGAAGGTACATCTTCTACAAACGCTGCTGAAATTGTTTAAGAACATCAGTAAGTTATTGCGTTGCTATATTAGCGCATCATTCAAACTCGAAACAAGCGATATTTAAGACTGGTCTCCCGGCTGTAGCAGTGCAACAAGCGCCGCCGCGCGACTGGTCTCCCCGGCTGTAAAGGTGGCGGTTCGCGTCGCGACAGAGACAAGCGACCGAGACAAGAGACTGAGACGGGAGACCGCGACCGTTACTTGACTTTAAGTAATGTAGGGACAGAAACTGTCTCCTGTCTCTGCCTCTGTCTCGCTCGCAAACTGATGCCTATACATTGCTTAAAGTCAAGTAACGGTCGCGGTCTCTCGTCTCAGTCTCTTGTCTCGGTCGCTTGTCTCTGTCGCGACGCGAACCGCCACCTTAACAGTGCAACAAGCGCCGCCGCGCGACTCAACGGAGCCACTGCATCATTCAGCTCGCCAAACGAGGATATGTTTATCGTAAAAAGTCTCGATTTGATCAGTATCCTCATTCGCGATATGTAACCGGTACATTCTGTAGGATGCGCGCGGATGCCTCCGACGGATTCCTCCGGGACCGACTAATGAGTGCGCCGGGCGGCCGGGACCTCCCCCCTCCCCTCAGCTCAGCCTCCTACATCCCCCACCTCACACCCCTCGCTTATTAGTTTTTATGTGCGGACCACCTGTTGCGCTGCGCTCGCGCATACTCGCGTGATACAAGTACTTGTGTGTTGTGCAACGACGACGCGACGTGATGGATGATGAATGATCCAAATTAATTAGTAACGATGGATGATGAATGATCCAAATTAATTAGTAACAGGTTACTTGTGCAGCTATTGTTTTAGTTAGGAAGACTGTCGCACTCACAACGCGTCGGTGAACTTCACAATTATTTAATTGCGCAATTATGTTTAAAATCTGAATCATTTACTTTACGTGATCACAAATAAATTACACGAATAATTAGGTTGGGTAGGAGGAAACCCTCCCCCCCAACCTCATTCGAACAACGCCAAAAACAATAATCGCACGAACGATCTCGATCTCGACATCGGTGAGTCGTTCAAGTTCACGAAGGCATAAAACTGTTTAATTTAATGTCTACCTTTCATGGCTCCTTTTATTTTCGAAATTAAAACAAAACAACTAAACGGTTAACTGTCTGCCACAGACACTACCTGCGGTTCTCAAATTGCTTGTTTGTATGTGTGGGTGCGTGTGTGTGTGTATGAAGAATGTGGTAAAGCGATGTATGTGTGTTCGAGGTTCGTACATTTAATTCTCTGGTCACAGTCTCATTCATTTGTATGTTGTGTCTTATTCGCTGTGTGACCGTCTTGGGGGATCTCATTATTTTATCAATGTGTAATTAGAAAGTTGATGTACACAAAAAATTGTAAGTTTCAACACTTTAATGTCAAAAAGAAACATAAAACGGCGCGGAATGTGTCAAAGTTATAATTGTAGTCAATTACGAGTCATTCAGTAAGCGGAGCGAGGCGAACATGCTAATTCGCTGATATTGATAAAACGTGTCGCTTGGGCATGCACAGGCACGCACAGAAGTTCTACCCCACTTGCACTGTGCAGAAACTCAATACACCAACGTAGAGAGCAGTGAGCCCGCGGTCATGTGACTGCACAACGTGCTCGCTCGCTTTACTGTAAATCGATTGCAGCAATTTAATCGTGTTCGTTTATTGTAGAGTTTATTATAATAAGTACATACTAGGTCTTCTGCAGTGCGTTGCTGCGTGTCACGCATGCGCGGGCGCATCGCTCGTGGTTCTCACGGCAGCGCAGCGGCAGCGTCGGTCGTCGCGGGCGCAGGACATTCATCCTAATTAATTAGGCGGCGCGTCACACCCGCCCCACCCCGCGCTGCGCACACGCATTCATACGACGCTACTAACGTAATTAGTGCTAATTAATCAGCACACGGATTACAAGGATAACTGAGAGACTCACTACGCTATGAACTTTAAAACACTTTAAATATTACCTACTAATGTGATATGACTTTTTAACTAAATTCCTCGCCCTCGCTCGCTTTTGATTTAGTAAGGGCGAACGTTTCAGCCTGCCCGATTGAATTTAACTTTAAGCATCTTAACCCCATAACAGTAATAAAAGCTTTTATGCATTTTGACCTAAGATCTTTGGGGAATGTCCATTTAAATCTGTATCTCCATAATTGAAACTATTGCGCCTTACTTAGCCTTAGTATTTAATTCGTGTGTGGATCAAGGAATCTTTCCCGATTTAATGAAATACAGTAAGGTAAAGGCATTCAGTACATTTATAATAATCTTTTGTATGAACATAAAAATATTAATCTTTTTAAAAAAATACAGTGATAAATTTGTGTTTGTTCCTAGTATTTATGTTATGGATAACATAAATACTTGGAACAAACACAAATTTGTTGTTCCTACAACAAGGCTCAAGAAAATAGGTGGCTCGTTTAGATGCCAATGTATACGTTTTTATAACAAACTTCCTAGCCACATTCAAGAACTAATCCTTAATAAATTCAAATCTTTTATAAAGCGATAACTATGCCAGAAAGCCTATTATACTGTAAAAGACTATATTGAGGACAAAAGGGATTGGGATTGAGCTGCTCCAATAGGTTTAGAGAGTGAATATTATTTTTATTTTGTTATTCTACACTCTAATTTTTTTTTATTCTATGTACTTATACAATGACATGTACATTTACCGTATATAGTATAATATTATTTTAATTACTGTGAATATGTGGGGCATCATCACATAGTCATGGTCTGGCAGTTTGAGTAGTTTATGTGGCCGGAGCCTTTACGCGGGGGTCGTACGGTCCATGTCCATGGGGCCCCGGTGTGGACGCGTTCACTGCGGCGGCGAGCTGCCCACTACTTGAACGCGCCCCAGAAGGTGGTAGCCGTTAGGCTAATCCGGGGCTACCGCACGATCTCGGGCGAGGCGGCAAGCCTCCTTGCCGGACTACCGCCATGGGATCTGGAGGCGATAGTCCTCGCGCGTCTGTATGAGTGCCGCGCGGAGGCACTACGCCCGGGGGGAAACTCCGCTTCCGCGGCAAATAGCAGCGGAGCGGACGGATCTCCGGCGCGATCTCATGGCGGCATGGAAAGAGCGACTGTCACAACCTAGCGCAGGGCACGCCGCGGATAAGACCCCTCTTTGAGGAGTAGCTAGAGAGACGCCACGGCGCCCTCACCTACCGCCTGACGCAGGTCCTCACCGGACACGGAAGTTTCGGGAGGTTCCTGCATATCATCAGGCAGAAGAAAATGTGAAATAATTCTATGTGATAGAAGTTTAGGTAGACGTAGATTCAGTTTTCATTTTACAGAAGCGGGCAATCCGCGCAATCTATAAAATGGGTCCTCGCGAGTCTCTTAGAAACAAATTCAAAGAAATTGATATACTAACTCTGCCTTCTCTTTATATTTTAGAAAGTATTTTGTATGTTCGCAAAAACTTAGGACTCTTCAAAATAAGAAGCGATTTCCATAATATAAATACACGTAGTAAAAATGAAATTGTGTTACCTAAATTTAGATTAACTAAAACTAGCAAGTCATTTCTTGTAAACAGCATCCGTTTTTATAATAAGTTGCCAAAGCCGGTTACAGAACTTAGCGATGGAAAGTTCAAAACCCTCATCAAACGTGTCCTAATCAAAAAAGCATATTATAAGATTAAAGACTACGTTGAAGACAAGGTAGTCTGGCAATAATTCCTTCTGCACATGTGGCTTCCCTGGCTTCTCATTAACGGCATAACTATGTAAATGTCTATTAACTGCTCTCAAATTACGATGTTTAATTTTTATTTTATTTTTTTACATACTTTTTGACATAATTTCTTTATTATTCTTTATTATTTGACATTATATACTTTTTGACATAATTTCTTTACTATTTGACATTATATACAGACAATTCAAAGTGTTCACCTCTTTATTAGTGGTTTTATTAGTGGTTTGGCATAACACTTGGTTTTAGTAGGTTTTTATTAATTTTATTTTTTATTTTTTTTATTTATCCTTTTGATAGATTCTTATTTTGTAAATGTGAGGACTTTGTAGGCCTTATAGACTTTAGATCTGTAGACCATTTTTTATTCTATCAAGTACTTGGTACTTGTTGACAGGCCTGCGCTGTCCTCCCATACCTAATCTGGAAACATTGTAAAAGCCAATTATTTTTAAAAAGAGTAACCGTGGCGTTTCTTGCCGGTTCTTCTCCATAGGAAACGACCAATTGGAACCGTGCACCTAGCTTGTGACGTTTCATAAGTGCCCATGTTGGTTTATGTGAAATAAAACATTTTGATTTTGATTTTGAGGTAAAGATTACAGGAAAAATAAATCGATGTCTCTAAATAGCACATTTTTTCAGAAATCATGAACAAAAGTTACATTAGTTCCATTATCGGTCATGAGATGACGCTGACCTAAAACTGCAATATTCTACACCGCAGTGCGCAGTGTTAAAATTCTCTGACGAATATAGGCCTCGCCGATAAAATTTTAAAAACATATTATTACGATGGTACGGAACCCTCGGTGCGCGAGTCCGACTCGCTCTTGTTTATCCTTTTATAGCCCTATGTTTGCGTGTCGTCATTATTCCTAAAAAAGTGTGAATTCATTCCGACATAAGAGTTAATGATCCTTACAATAATAATAGTGCGTTGTTTCATCTTATTGTCCTGTTAAGGTTGGGTCTCATATCGTGTCGCCTGGATCTGAGTTAAGTGTAGATATTCCCATATCTACAGTTAACTCAGATTCAGGCGACTTCAGGGTTTAGCGGGTTCGTACTAAGCGATAAAATGTGTTTTTTGCTGCCGGAGACGCGCCAAAATATTTTAAAATATAAATATAAAAAAAAATCATGAGAAATCTTACGAAAAACTTACAAATTCTTAAAAAGGAATTTTTATGTTTATGGTAAAGGCTCAACCTTATTTTAAATTATTGATTACCATTGATTGGCGCTTCGATTGCTTGCGCAGACGCAGCACAAACTCCTATCATAGGAATATGATAAAACATGTAGCGAGCGTGCAATCGCGTGCCATCTTGTATATTAATGACTCAGTGATCTAATAGTCGTGGGAACCCGGGGGCGCGGTGCGCGGGGTCGCGGGTGTGCGGGGCGGACACACGACACTCGCGGATTTTTGGCAGGTTCTTATCTCATGCAACTATCTAATGACGTTATGTGTCACATTTCTTCGGCTTTAAGCACCGTGAATGTTTCACACTTTATGTAAGATATAGTAACAACAGTCACCGTGAGTGTTTCACACTATATGTAAGATATAGTAACAATAGTCACCGTGAGTGTTTCACACTATATGTAAGATATAGTAACAACAGTCACCGTGAGTGTTTCACACTATATGTAAGATATAGTAACAACAGTCACCGTGAGTGTTTCACACTATATGTAAGATATAGTAACAATAGTCACCGTGAGTGTTTCACACTATATGTAAGATATAGTAACAATAGTCACCGTGAGTGTTTCACACTATATGTAAGATATAGTAACAACAGTCACCGTGAGTGTTTCACACTATATGTAAGATATAGTAACAACAGTCACCGTGAGTGTTTCACACTATATGTAAGATATAGTAACAATAGTCACCGTGAGTGTTTCACACTATATGTAAGATATAGTAACAATAGTCACCGTGAGTGTTTCAAACTATATGTAAGATATAGTAACAACAGTCACCGTGAGTGTTTCACACTATATGTAAGATATAGTAACAACAGTCACCGTGAGTGTTTCACACTATATGTGAGATATAGTAACAATAGTCACCGTGACGAGTTCACACTATATGTATGATATAGTAACAATAATCACCGTGAGTGTTTTACACTATATGTAAGATATAGTAACAATAGTCACCGTGAGTGTTTCACACTGTATGTAAGATATAGTAACAATAGTCACCGTGAGTGTTTCACACTATATGTAAGATATAGTAATAATAGTCACCGTGAGTGTTTCACACTATATGTAAGATATAGTAACAATAGTCACCGTGAGTATTTCACACTATATGTAAGATATAGTAATAATAGTCACCGTGAGTGTTTCACACTATATGTAAAATATAGTAACAATAGTCACCGTGAGTGTTTCACACTATATGTAAGATATAGTAACAATAGTCACCGTGAGTGTTTCACACTATATGTAAGATATAGTAACAATAGTCACCGTGAGTGTTTCACACTATATGTAAGATATAGTAACAATAGTCACCGTGAGTATTTCACACTATATGTAAGATATAGTAACAAAAGTCACCGTGACTAGTTCACACTATATGTATGATATAATAACAAAAGTCACCGTGGGTGTTTCACACTATATGTGAGATATAGTAACAATAGTCACCGTGACTAGTTCACACTATATGTAAGATATAGTAACAAAAGTCACCGTGAGTGTTTCACACTATATGTGAGATATAGTAACAATAGTCACCGTGACTAGTTCACACTATATGTATGATATAATAACAAAAGTCACCGTGGGTGTTTCACACTATATGTGAGATATAGTAACAATAGTCACCGTGACTAGTTCACACTATATGTAAGATATAGTAACAAAAGTCACCGTGAGTGTTTCACACTATATGTGAGATATAGTAACAATAGTCACCGTGACTAGTTCACACTATATGTAAGATATAGTAACAAAAGTCACCGTGAGTGCTTCACATTATATGTGAGATATAGTAACAATAGTCACCGTGACTAGTTCACACTATATGTAAGATATAGTAACAAAAGTCACCGTGATTGTTTCACACTATATGTAAGATATAGTAACAATAGTCACCGTGAGTGTTTCACACTATATGTGAGATATAGGAACAATAGTCACCGTGACTAGTTCACACTAAATGTAAGATATAGTAACAAAAGTCACCGTGAGTGTTTAACACTATATGTGAGATATAGTAACAATAGTCACCGTGACCAGTTCACACTATATGTAAGATATAGTAACAATAGTCACCGTGAGTGTTTCACACTATATGTGAGATATAGTAACAATAGTCACCGTGACTAGTTCACACTATAAGTAAGATATAGTAACAATAGTCACCGTGACTAGTTCACACTATATGTATGATATAATAACAAAAGTCACCGTGGGTGTTTCACACTATATGTGAGATATAGTAACAATAGTCACCGTGACTAGTTCACACTATATGTAAGATATAGTAACAAAAGTCACCGTGAGTGTTTCACACTTTACCCAAAATATAGTTACCTACTTATTAGCTTCGTTAGGTCAGCAACGTTTATCGATAACAATATAATAACCATGATAAGGTTATTAAGGCACGTATCATAAATAAATGTTCGATCACAGTACAGCTTCTAAGGAAAAACGCCTTACAATAAAACGGAGACAGTCATGTTGGTACAAGCCTAAATTAGTCTCCCAAAGTGATAGAGAGTTGTAGACTATCCAGAGCAAACCGGCACTTCCTGAGGTAATCATTAACAAATATAATTTTGCTTGCAGTAGAAAATGCACCAGTTACGAAGCGTTAAAAGTCCATAGTTGCGATATTTACGCAACAAAGCGTACTCAACAATGCGACAAGCAGCTCGCGTCAAAAATCGCGCCCTACATGGAAAGAGAGCTTATATCACTCCTGCGAGACGCGCGGCGGTCACTGACCACTCTGCCCAGAGCCCAGGGCCCAGAGATTGAGTGCTAACACAAGATACAAGGGCCGCAGGTGACACAAGTTTGTTTATAGGCATATACAAACTTGTAAACCCTATAAAAACCGTTTTGGGGATATCGTCATAATAACCACGCTTAGTACCTAAATGGATTTGTGAGCGCAATCTTGTTACAAACTGTTCGGATGGTTTAGCTCGGATGTGGAACTTTCTTAAATTAGTTTGTTCTGACTTTATCTTTGCTCATCAGTGCAAGTCATTTTAAAATATCACGTTCCGAATGTTAATTTTAGCGGTCGATAAATTCTTAAACCTCTTTAAGAGGCAAATAATACCTAATTAATGATATAAATGATTATTATCGTTGGAATTTTAATACCATACCGCAATGAATTGTCCCGTATCGACGCCCAGATCTCAAATTAATCAAAAAACAATAAAATAAACAGACATCGAAACGAACCGAATAACAAAATGAGTCGCTCGTAATAAGTTACAGGATATCGGACGCGAGGCGGCGCGGGCGACCGCGCAGACGACGCGCCATGAGAACCGATTCATTAGCGACAATAAGTGAACTGCGCTATATCAGTAGGTATCATGACGTTTATTGTTGTTTTACGAGACAGAGCAGATACGCGTCGTGACGTCAACGCAGTGTTGTGACGAGAGCGCTCGGGGCACGTCATAACTTCGTTTACAGGATGCGGTGCATGCACGCATGCGGTGAGACGAGAGAGTTGCGCGGTACGGCATGAGACCTGGTCCTATGGTCAGGCGCTAATTATAATTTTATACTTCCTACACACAGCAGTAAATGATTTCGTAAGTCGGTAAAGAACAGAAGCCATCAACAGAAAGAGTCTGACGTTGACCGTGTATACAGTTATTTGTCGGCTGTCGTCAAACAAGCAAAATGAGTTTTGCCCAGAAAAGGGCCTACATGAAAGGTTTACAGGTAGTAGTGCTAGTTATCCACTCTACGCAACAGATATACGATGGGCTTACAAGTTCGCACTGGGCCTGTTGTCGCCCCACACGATCACGCTACACGTCGGTTTCTTGTATCCGGTGACGAGGACAGCCTCACGTTATGGTTAGTAAGAAACCTCTTGGATTGACGTAGTTCAGCACTGAGCTGGTGACACACTCGTACATCACGCCCGTCGTCCGCCAAGGTTTGGGCAGAGGTGTAACTATTATAGTACCTTCATGCACATGTCGTCAGTTAATATGTTTAAAATGAAATTTTTAGGAAAATCATAAAGTGATCCGTGATAGTTGAGTTAAGAATAGCAATGGTAGCAGTTTTATTTGTAGGGTTTAGCTTGATGATGAAATCGCCTTGACCATTTCATCATCAAGCTAAACCCTACAAATAAAACTGCTACCATTGCTATTCTTAACTCAACTATCACGGATCACTTTATGATTTTCCTAAAAATTTCTAACCTATCAAATAATTATGAAAGGGTAAAACTTAAAACAACGATTAACATAGACAAAGCACTCGAATGTCTACAGGAAAGTAGGCTTGAAGACCTACTTAATCTAAATGACCCTAACTTGCTTACTGACCGCTTAGTGACAATACTGCAAACATGTCTTGCTGCCAATACTCTGACATCAGTAATTCCTCAGAAATGCAGATTAATTAAACCATGGATGACCATTGGTTTACTTCGTTGCATCCGCAACCGTAACAACATGCAGAAAAAGCTTAAGCTAGACCCGTTCAACGATATATTAAAAATAACCTATAGAAGATACCGAAATTATTGTACTGGCATTATTAACAAGCAGAAGCGCAAATATGATCGAGACCAATTAACTAAGGTACAGAAAAATCCAAAAAAGCTTTGGGATAAGATTAACACCATTACTCAACGGAAGCCAATCAAAACGCCTAACGTTGACCTATTAGATCATAAGGCCACCCCTCAGGAGGCTGCAGACACGGTAAATAGGTACTTTTCTAATATAGGCAAAATTCTTGCTGATGAAATCATTCAAAACACCACTGGAGCTGTAAATGTAAATTCTGATACACAGCACAATTTGCCAACCTCCTCGTTTGTACTATTAGACACAGATCATTGCGAGGTTCACGGCGTATTAAAGAGTCTGAAGTCTGACAGCGCCCCTGGTTGGGACGGAATACCAGTCAGCTTCTTGAAGGCTGCACACAAACTCATCGTCCCAGTTATTACCCACCTTACAAATATATGCTTTGAGCAATCGACTTTCCCGACGGCTCTTAAACTTGCGCTAATAACCCCCGTGCACAAGAGTGGCGACAGGAGAGATCCGTCGAACTACAGGCCTATTTCAGTTTTACCATCCTTGTCGAAAATTTTAGAAAGGCTAATTAATTCACGATTGCTAAGTTACCTCAATAAGACCAATCAATTATCACCTTCACAATTTGGCTTTCGGCAGGGAAGGTCTAGGGGAGAGTAGCCCAAAACGGGTACGCTAAGGTTGATGATAAATAAAAACAATTTATAGATACAAATTGAATATTTATTTGTACATTTTGAAATGTTTAGTTATCAAGGGCTAGAAAATAAATGGCATATTTAGTAGTTTTGTACATTAAGAATAAAAAAATAACAAAAATCTTTAACATTCGAATTACCCGTTTTGCCCGTAGGGGGGGCCTAAAGCAGGTAGGGCTTTTGGGCAAAGCGGGTAGGGACTGAATTACATTAGGTCAACGTCAATCAATGACTAGAACTGTTTCATAACAATCATAACTCAGATGGAGCTCCACCAGGATCATCAGCTACTTGCAGTGATAATGGTTGGATCAATGGACCAGTATTCTTGGAATGGTTGCGGCACTTTGTAGACAACGTAATGAGTTGGCAACGTAAACAGATAATCCATATGAAATAGATACTCATTTAGCTCTAATTTTTGAGCTGCTGTAAAAACTGTTGTGAATCTTCCTAGAATTTTTTTGACATCCTTTCTTTACATGTATCTGTAAAGTCGAAAAGTTAATGCAATATTTTTTTGCTGCACCATTGACGGAAGTTTTGAGAGCTTCTTCTATCGCAAGCTTCATAACTCCCTCATCCCACGATGCATTTGCAGTCTTTCTTTTGTATTTATTAACCATCTGCAAAAATAAAAGAACTAATAAGGTCAATGAAATTATACAAGGCAAATCGGGTATGGGCAAAACGGGCACCCGCTTTACCCCTACCCTTTTTGCCCACAGGCATGTATTTTTTTCAATCGACTCCTATCCTAAAAACCCAAATAATAAACGCCAACCTATTACACAAATAAAACGTCTATTTATTGCAAAATAATAACACAAAACTAGTAAGACCATATTGTAAACCATTTTCGAGTATTCAAAAGTAATGTAACTCAATTTTTTTTAGTGGAAATAGCAAAAAACTTCTTTCTTATCTTACCGTGAACTCGTGTCCGCCAGAGAAGCGCGACGACTCCCTGTGATTGGCGAGCGGCAGGCGCTGCGCACTGCACGCACACATTCTTATTAGCAATAATGGTGCATAATTTAAAAAGCATACCCGTTTTAGGCGGGCTACCCGTTTTAGGCTTACCTCCCCTACTGAAGACGCGGTGCTGGCACTTACCTCCACTGTTACCGGAAAGGTGGACAGTGGAGCCAAGTGTCTTGTTGTCTTCCTGGACCTGAAAAAGGCATTCGACACAGTCTCTGTCCCCCTTCTTCTGGACCGGCTAGAATCTAGTGGTATAAGAGGTCCACCTCTGACTCTCCTCGCAGATTATTTAAGAGGTCGCAAACAAAAAGTTAAAATTGGTAAAGTCACTAGTTCTGAAGAAGCAGTTACCTACGGAGTGGGCCAAGGAACGGTTACTGGCCCGACATTATTCCTCCTTTACATAAACAGCCTTTGCAATTTAAATATACAAGATGGCCAAACTTTCTCTTATGCCGATGACACCGCCATAGTGTTTAGTGGTACAACTTGGAGCAATGTCTGTAAATCCACTGAGGACGGTCTGAGAAAGGTTGCTACTTGGCTCGACCTTAATCTCCTAACCCTAAATACTTCTAAAACAAACTTTATCTGTTTCTCCAAGTACGATACCTCCCAACCACCAGCAGATTTCACTATTAAAATTCACAAATGCCACAACCCTGATCACTCTAAATGCTCATGCGACAAAATTGAAAAAGTCAAAGCTACAAAAAATCTGGGCGTAATGATTGATCAGCGCCTGACCTGGCATTTTCACACAGAATTGTTAATGAAGAGAGTTAGAAAACTTATCTGGACATTTAAAGCACTACGATATGTCACTTCCAAACGCCTTCTGCTTCAAATATACACATCGTTAGCACAGTCGGTTCTTTCCTATTGTCTCCCGGTATGGGGAGGAGCAACAAAATTTTAATTCCTAGAGCTAGAGAGAGCTCAGAGGTCACTACTTAAAGTCATGCTCTTCAAACCCTTCAGATACCCGACAGAAAGGCTTTATAAAATATCTGATCTCCTGACTGTCAGAAAGATGTACGTACTTCACATCATTCTAAAGCAACACAAATCCCTCGCTTTTGACCCCTCGAAGCTGAAAAGCAGAAGAAAGGATAAGGTTGCCCCGGTAATCATGTCTAAATCAGCATTTGCAAAAAGACAGTACGCAAGTCAGTCATCTCGCTTATATAATCTGCTCAACAAAGAGCAAGGTATTTATCCCCGAACACATCGCGAATGCAAAAGTATTTTGACGAAATGGCTAAAATCGAAATCGTACGACGAAGTTGAAAGTTTAATACGAACATTAAACAACGGTTAGTGGAAGATGTTGTCATATAACATCTTCCGATCCCAAGACATGTCGCAGGGCTAACTCATAAACACAAACCCAAAATATCAATCTCTTATCCCACTCACACCTCATAGAACAATCACTTTCAAAATCCTTTCAACACCTACAGCACCAATCCTCTCACCCTACTCACACGCGCAAATCCTCACATGCAACATAGCCTCTTCACACATTAATAACACACACGCACACTCACACAAGCATGCACACACACACACACGAACATACACACACACGAACATATACACACTCTCTAGTGCGCACACTTAAATTACTTAAATTACCAAATTTTTCACTTGTTTCCCTTTTGTATAGTTTAGACTCCTCCTTTAAAATGGAGTCTTATTCATAACTAATTACTTTTTTCAATAGCTTGCATAAGACACTGTATGTAGTGGAAGGGCGGAATGTCCTAACACAAGCATTTATTTTGCTTAAAAGGTCATTCCTAAAAGTAAAAATGAAAATATTGTAAGTTACTGAAATAAACATTTTTTTTTTGTTTTTTTTTTTTTTTTTTTTAAATGATCATCACAAACCTCTAAAGCTTCTACGGAACCACCAACCACCTACAACAGTAAGTAGTTCCTCACTCGGTATCGTTTGTCGTTAAAAGCCACGGATTATGTTAAATGTGATTATAACCCCGTAAAGAATGGCCGCTGCCCGCTCGGCGAGAGATATTTGATATTTTTGGTGACTTCTTTAATATTAGATGAATGATGTGTTATGGTGTTTTAATAACATGTCAGGGCTTAGCAGCAGGGGTCAAATCACGCGACACGCGATGCAGCACTGACGCGCGGGGGACGCGCCATTACACCGGATTACAAGCTGCCTCTGAACCTGCCTCCGCGGAACATTGTGCAAATAGGCGCAGAAGAAAACTCAAGATAAGTCACCCCATGTCACACGTGACGGCAGTTCACATTGAGAGGGATAGGTAATTGTTTACAAGCTGCCTCTGAACCTACCTCCGCGGAACATTGTGCAAATAGGCGCAGAAGAGAACTCAAGATAAGTCACCCCATGTCACACGTGACGTCAGTTCACATTGAGAGGGATAGGTAATTGTTTACAAACTGCCTCTGAACCTGCCTCCGCGGAAAATTGTGCAAATAGGTGCAGAAGAGAACTCAAGATAAGTCACCCCATGTCACACGTGACGTCAGTTCACATTGAGAGGGATAGGTAATTGTTTACAAGCTGCCTCTGAACCTGCCTCCGCGGAACACTGCGCGGATAGGCGCAGAAGACCACTTAAGATAAGTCACCTCATGCCACACGTGACGTCAGCGCACACAGAGGAATAGGTAATTGACTGCAATTATTTAGCTTATACCAGAATTATTCAAAACTACTAATTTTGACTCAATCTGTTGTTGTTGGAATGAAACCTTCTGCGGCTATTGATGCAGTGTGTGTGCATGTCACCGGTTGTTCCGTTGTCGCCGAGCCGTTCAGCCGCTGAGCCAGTGAGGTACGGCGGCACTCGAGCTCGGCGGGGGCTGCGCGCGCGTACGCTATACTAGAATTACTATAAATCGTTATTAGGAAATAAGCGCGCGTCTAATACTCGTACGATTACTATGACGTGCTGACTACCAGCGGCGCTCCGGCGGGCGATAGTCTGCCGAGGCGCGGCATGCGACACACACTAAGCAAGCATTCGTATATGGACTTACTAACTAACTACTAAGCCGCCATTTAAGACTTTAATACGAAGTAGTTGTAGTTGAAAATGTTAAAGAGGTGTAATAAAGCAGCACTCCTGTCGGTCGGGGCTGTGACACGAGGCACATACAAGAAGTAGTAGTGATCCAATTATATTCTGAATGGACTTGACTCATCTAAACCGGGATTCACCAAAATGTTATATAGTATCAATAAAAGTGGCCGGATATTGCTGGTTGCTATTTAGCAGTATTAAATTTTTAATACATTAACATACCTAATATGCCATTTCGAGGAGACGATCAAATGATTAGCCAATAATGGGCGATTCAAACAGCGAATTATAACATTGTGTTGAAAGCTCTTTCTAATGATGCGGTTCCTCACAAATAACAATCTTCATGTGATTAAGATCTTGAGATCGATAAAGCGACAAATGTCAGGGAGAGTCTCTTGGCCTGCTTTACTTATTTAGCAGATACAAATACTGCCGTATAGATCCCTATCAGTATAATCAGCATTCAGCATCTTGTGAGATCATAAGGTGCTGACTGTTACGTTTACAAAGGCTCGGGTTACCGCGCCGAACGATTGTGTCAAATAATAGTGACACTCATAACTCCTCATCATCAATAACCCTCCATCATGTACAAGTCAATGGACGTTGCGTGTGTTGTGTCACCAGTGTGTTATCGACTCAATGATGACAGATGACTTGCTGACAGCCACTCGTAGCCGTAACGTTAGACGTTGACTCACAGACATACTGACGCTCATTACGCATTAATGTACTATCGTTAACGATGGGGTCCATCTAGCATGTAAATACAGCAGACCCAGACCGAATATAGTGCCCGATTGTAAGCTACTCTAGTTACTACCTGCGATGGACAAAAACACTGAAATACGAGAAATGGCGGCCCACAATGATCACTTCTACTGGTAGGGTTGCGGGCTCTCGAGGGGGAATCTAAGCGCTCGTCACTTTAGTGTACCTTCTGTACCTTCCTAGCTTGCTTGTGCGCAGGCGCCGTCACTTTGTCCCCTATTAACTGATCACAAGCACTTTGTGAGTAATATTTGTAATTTTACAATTTGTTGGCCCCTGACGTTGCGGACAGATCGCGTGTGGATGGTAGATGGTCAACAATTCGGTACTAATTACGCGCATGCTTGCGGCGTGTCCCGTCGTTTGTCTTCGGATAAGCCGCGCGTGTGAAGCGTATTCAACTGTAGTGATCCCTCACGGTGACTAATGTGCGTCATCAGTGGAGTAAGCATCCATGTACATGACGACGTGGTCCAATGTACTCACACGACTCATGTTGTTACGACGGTCACAGAGAATGTTCGTAAGAGCTGTTTGAAATAACTGATCATTGAAAGAACCACCACTAGCATATGGAAGTATCAATGGTATATGTATAGACGACGATGCACAATTCATAAATAAAAGTTTCCATAATAGTCAGAGATGTCTTACTAAAGGGAGTCAATAAGTAAGGGGTAGGAGGGACCACTTGCTTATTGTATAACGTAAAAGCTTTTGCTAAATTTTCATTCGGACAATGTCGTGGAACGGAATACCCCGTAGCTAAGTAATACTTGTATTGTTGGGAAGATGCGCCGGGTGACCGTCCCCGACCTCTGCGTAGTACCGCCGAGCCGTTAATTGCATCGTATCGGATCTCGTGGCGACCCCTGTAGCCGCATGTAAGGTGACACAGCGTGCGTGACTCCTGCCGCTAACACTCAAAGTCCATCGTTATCGTTTTAGTCGTCGTCCCGCCGACCCGTCACTACTGCTGGGTGGTTGAGACACGATCTCACGGGCTCGGAGGGCTCGGGGGGCTCGGGCTCGGGGTCTCTCGGCACAAGGCTGCGCTTCGTAGTCGTCCTATCATGAGGCTATGACGAGGATGCTTTCAATAAGGACACAAGAACGCTTTCGGTATGATGAATACTATCATAGAAGAAGGCTCAAGCCAACTTAAACAGTAGCTTATAATCCTGCTTCAAACTATAAGCTTGCTAGTAACGACTTGTGCTTGCTAATAATTGTAGAGCCTGCGTACTCGAAGCAGTTCATTAACTTTGCAATAAATACGTCCTTTTTAGTGAGGACTATAAATCATGCAGAAACTAATTATCATGCCAGTAATTACTAGAAGAAGTTTCCTACAGAAGCCCTTCTTTTTGCAAGAAACCGATGCGACCTGCGCCCGCGCTGCCGCCGTGAGCGATTGTGCAAACGACGCAACATCGCGAGACAAATGATGCGGAGCGGTGCGCGCGCGCATCAACCTGACAGATATTAATAGAGAGCACGCAAAGTTATTGATAGTGTGCGAGAGCCGCGCGGACGTTCACAAATCACGGATGGACACCCGCGCCATTAGCCGCCGCTAATCTAATTCATTAGTTTAATTAAGTTAATGCAGCGCGCACGCCGCACGACGCCGCACGACGCCGCACGACGCCGCACGACGCCACACGACGCTGCACGACGCCGCGCCGCTACTCGCCGAGATAAATCGTCTCGATCTAGGAAAAAAACGCTATAATAAATCTTATTGCGAATTGCGCTTGATTTCTCCGGAGTGGAATGATATAATTACATGATTGCGCCGCGGCCGGTCGGCAACCGCCGCGCGCCGCCGCGCCGTGCGCTCCAACCGCCCCCCCCTGCCCCCGCCCGTCCGGTCCGGTGAGAGGGGAAGGGGGGGACATTCCCCTGGACCATTCTTTTTGCGAGCAATTTACAATGACAGATATGTAATTATAATAAAATATGTAACGCTCTCGATGCTCGCTCTCTCTCTCTGTATACCTTACCTATGCTTCGTATTGCAGTTGTTCAGAATAAAATCTGCAGCATTAGACGGGATCGCGGGGGGCGGGGCGGGCGCTGCCCAACGACCAGCGAGTTTATTAACTTTTAAACAAGGTAATTAACCTCAAAGCTGACAAGTTTATAGCTTGGAAACATAATTTAAACAAAAACATACAGTAATTAAAGATAAAAACAATCTAGTTTTTAATAGACATTACTCAGTTTGATGTGTACCTACTGTAAGCCTGGTATGTAACTAGGAGGACAGCAGTTTAAATTCGGGATCATTCCAGAGACTCATCGTCGGCACAGGTATCCGAGTACCGGCATTGGAACAAGCGATGAAGTTGTATCTGCAAGAGATGCGCGTCGCAATGTTAGCCCCCGCTGCGCGCGCGCCTGAAGCGTCAGTCATGAGAACGGATGTGCAGGACACAGGCACCGCGCTAGCGCAGGTCACTCGCTCCGCGTTCATTAGTATTAGATGTTTATTACGAATGGTGTCTATGGAGGAGTATCGCCGCGACGAGAGGCGGACGCGGGCGCTGTCGACGCCTTATCTCCAAATAAATATCTCAAATTGTCAGCCAACAAATTTGAAAGTCCTGTTCGGGCTCACACAAAGATAATCTCTAAATTATGATCGGGCGCGGGCGCATCTATCTTTAATTAACATCGCAGGGGCGCGGGCGAGCAGGCGCGGGTCGGCGCGGGTCGCGGGTCGGAGCGGACCGGACTGATCGATAGGTGCGCAAGCGCCGAGGTTCTTTGTTGCTACAAAATAAGGAAGTGTTTACAGAAGATTCACTTATTTAGCAAACACGCATTTAGCAAAATAGCTACTGAGCAATAAGTCGGTGGATACCCGACATTTCATAAGCCTGATGTGATGATGAATGATTATAACTGCGATTTCTTGACATTGACCGTAATAGGCAGTAGGCTACTACTGGAGTGGTCCTTCTGCTCGTGCCGTCTTTGTGTAAGTCCTCTAATTGACAGCGACGATTAGGAGCATCTCTTCATCTGAATGTGCGCAACACGTCTCGCGGACGTACCCGGCTAGCCATGCGGCCGTGTATCGCAACACGTCTCGCGACGTACCCGGCTGGCCATGCGCCCGTGTATCGCAACACGTCTCGCGACGTACCCGGCTGGCCATGCGCCCGTGTATCGCAACACGTCTCGCGACGTACCCGGCTGGCCATGCGCCCGTGTGTCGCAACACGTCTCGCGACGTAGCCGGCTGGCCATGCGCCCGTGTATCGCAACACGTCTCGCGACGTACCCGGCTGGCCATGCGCCCGTGTATCGCAACACGTCTCGCGACGTACCCGGCTGGCCATGCGCCCGTGTATCGCAACACGTCTTGCGACGTACCCGGCTGGCCATGCGCCCGTGTATCGCAACACGTCTCGCGACGTACCCGGCTGGCCATGCGCCCGTGTATCGCAACACGTCTCGCGACGTACCCGGCTGGCCATGCGCCCGTGTATCGCAACACGTCTCGCGACGTACCCGGCTGGCCATGCGCCCGTGTATCGCAACACGTCTCGCGACGTACCCGGCTGGCCATGCGCCCGTGTATCGCAACACGTCTCGCGACGTACCCGGCTGGCCATGCGCCCGTGTATCGCAACACGTCTCGCGACGTACCCGGCTGGCCATGCGCCCGTGTATCGCAACACGTCTCGCGACGTACCCGGCTGGCCATTCGCCCGTGTATCGCAACACGTCTCGCGACGTACCCGGCTGGCCATGCGCCCGTGTATCGCAACACGTCTCGCGACGTACCCGGCTGGCCATGCGCCCGTGTATCGCAACACGTCTCGCGACGTACCCGGCTGGCCATGCGCCCGTGTATCGCAACACGTCTCGCGGACGTACCCGGCTGGCCATGCGCCCGTGTATCCCACTGGCACTGCCCTCTCTTTGTTCCATACTTTCTGTTATTGTTTCATTAATTACTAGCTTCTGCCAGCAACTTCGATCGTGTGGATTTCGTAAGGTACCAATATTATATTAAAATATTTGCTTCGATTAAAAAAACCGGCCAAGTGCGTGTCGGGCCACGCACAGTGTAGGGTTCCGTAGTAGCCCGTTATCACAATATAGTACGATTCTGTTGTTCTTTATTCTGAATATAATGAATATATGTAATGGTGAAGATATTAGGATTTATTTATATATTATAGGTATTTAGATTATTATATTGTTCCGTTTTGAATGCGTATTACTGAATTTTAAATATGAACTATGACAATGGTGTCCAGAGTAAAACAAAACTTTAACACATAACGTAACCACGGAGGTGCAAGAAAAACTTAACACCGCGATCTACAAAAGTGACGCCACGGCACAACGCATTCTGTTATCGAATAGCGATACAAAACAACAAAATATTCATTTTCGAAGATAATTATTTAAACAGATTAGACATAACTAATGAGAACCACTTTCTTCCTTGTAAAGTTAAAAAATAAGAGTACGATTGCTGCCAAGTTATTATTTTAATTCACAAAATTATTGTAATCCGAAAATTAAACAAAGTTCGTTTGTGACTTCTTTATGTACTCGAATGAAAGCATAAACCGTTAGTACAGCGCCATCTAGCGGTAGTATTGTGAAACATGATAATTTATTATGTTTTTTTTTTGTTTTTTTTATTTCATATTTTGTTTTTAATGCAATTCTTTACCCGTCATAAACAAGCAACTACTTCATATTAGTCACTATATAGGAATTAATCCTATATAGTGAGGAGGAGTACAAAAGTATGCAGCACCCAAGTGCAACGACTATTACTGTTAAACTAATAAAGTTATCTTAACCGCTATAGTTTTCCTTTAAAGTTCATGAAATACACTATCATCGTGAATTTTTCCAGATTTCTCAAGCCAACAGTTTAGCTTTTAGAGAGGGGGGGCTGACGCTCTACTGGACCAAAAATTTGCACTTTAAAGTTTAATATATATTTCGTAAACGGAGCATTAAATCGAAAAATAATTTTAGTCATTTTAGAAGACCTATTCAACAATACCCACACGATGGGGCAGACGACGAAAAAAAATATTCATCTCCACTTCACATGTAAGGGAGCTACCCTAAAAAAATATATTTTCCAAAATTTTATTTTACCACTTTGTCGGCGTAATTGATTTTATTTATTTATTTATTTATTCAAAATTTCGTAAATAACACCATAACAGCTAAAACGCCAATGCAATGTTACTACCACAAAGATACACATACATCTAACTTACATTGAGTAGGTAGTAGGTAGGTACCCCAAAAATACAATTAAAAATAGAACCATAAATACAATTTAAAATACAATAAAAAAAATATAAATAAAAAACACAAATAGAATACAATCAAAAATACAAAAACCATTAAAATACAATTAAAAATACAAATACCATTAAAATACAATTAAAAATACAAATACCATTATAAATACAATTAAAATTAAAATCCCTTCCCAACATTTTCAATGCACTTCAATGCTACTTCTGTGAACTTCATCAGGCTGCAGTGAAATATATCTACCTCATTTGAAATAATATTCAACAACCTTATGGCGCGTGATAAGGGGGCAAACTTGTTAAGATTAGTCCTAGAGAATGGCTCCAGTAGCGTTGGCGTGGGGCGACGCGCGCCCCCGCAGCCGGGTGGCGCGCGCAGCCCCAGCCCCGCTAATATATCGGGGTGGTGAAGCCAGCCGCGCAGCACCCGAAACACTAAGCTACACAGAGCGATGTCCCTCCGCACCGCCAGCCTGCTGTACCCTACCATCCCTATTACAAAGAGACTCGGGTACATGAGTGGGAAGAAGGGATAGACACCATACAGCTTAAAAAACAAAAAACGAGTGAATTTGTTCTGGATTCTTTCAACCATAATAGTGTATTTAGCCTCATGGGGGTTCCAAACGATAGCACTCGTTTCAAGACGGCTCCGTACTAGCGTATTGTACATAATTCTAACCACTGCTGTACTCTGAAAGTCTTTGCACTGTCTGAGTATAAATCCAAGATTTCGGAACGACTTGCCGCATATGTCTAAGATGTGCTCACGAAACGTTAATTCCGGAACTATCTCCACCCCGAGGTCCCGTACATGCGTAAGTCGTGACATGACCGTGGCTTCCATCCCATACCGATGTACCAGAGGTTCCCGCGCGCGAGTGTAGCTCATTATACCGCATTTGGAAACGTTAAAACCTAACTTATTATCTACACTCCACTGCACCACCCTATCAATATCCTGTTGAAGCCGTTCACAGTCCGAAGTATTAGCTACCGACAGGAACACCTTGAGGTCGTCCGCGAATAGCAAACACTTCGCCTCTCTTACGACTTCCGGGAGATCATTGACCATGAGAATGAAGCCTAATGGACCGATATTGCTTCCCTGACTCACGCCAGAAAACGTGAAATAAGGCTTGGAGACGTGTCCGCCATATTCAACGTACTGCTGGCGATCGCTAAGGTAGTTCGCGAAGAATTGCAGAAGGTGTGGTGTGAAACCAAATGCCGCAAATTTAGCCAACAGCACATCGTTGTCGACGGTGTCGAACGCCTTCCGAAAGTCGAAGTACGCAGTGTCCACCTGCCCCCCAGCGTCAACAACCGGCGCCAGGTATGTCATGAAAGACAACAAGTTGCTCCCCACACCTCGACCAGTCCGGAAACCGTGTTGAGCGTCAGTCAGACGAGAACTTACTTGATCAGAAATACACTTGTGCAATACCGACTCAAACACCTTAGCAAACGCCGACAACACTGCCACCGGTCGGTAGCCACTAACATCAGTTCCCGGACCTCCCTTAGGGACTGGGATCACTTTAGTTATTTTCCATTGGTTGGGATATTGACCTAACTTTAAAAACAAATTTAAAATGTGCAGTAATGGCCTTTCAAATACCGCGCTACAGTATTTTACTATATAAGGAGGTATCCCGTCTGGTCCCGCCGAATACTTGGGCTTGAGGCGGCGGATCGCGGTACGCAGCTCACACAGGTCGATCTGGCCAACGTGCACGCGCGCCGCGCCCGCGCTCGCGCCTGCCGCGCGCTCCGCCTCAGCGGGGTTCAGCGCCGGGCGCACCTCATTATACACGGAATGAAAGAAGGAAGCAAAACACTCCGAACATTCTTCGTCACTCAACTCCTTTCCATCTTTTGTGACTCGAGTTTTGTTGCGTCTAGCACGCTTGCTTCTAACAAAATTCCAAAAAGATTTAGGATCGTTTTTAATATGTCGCATCACCGGGTGGCCGAGATGCGATACATCGGGTCTTCTTCTCGATCCGACATAGTTTAGATAGGTGTGGGCACTGCAGTGGGTACTCGAACGAAAAGATTATTTGAATTTACAGTAACTTTAATAAACTAGCTATTTACAACCGAAACGCACACTTGCGTCGGAAACAAACACGTGCGTTGGTATTGAGCGTTTGCCGAGACTGTCCGAGCTCGACGGCGGTCGACTGTAGACTGTCGCAACACTCGGTCTCTCCACCAGTCCTCGCTGCATCCCCTCTACCGACGATCGTGTCCAAGCGGTAGGGCTCGCTTGCGTTTCCGATCACATGATTCTTCGTTTACCAAACAAATTGTTAGATGGCGCTGTTCACTATACTGTGTTGCCATCTATCCACGACACGGCCATCCCTGACTAGCACCCGTCCTCGGGTGTAGTACCTGCGGACCAAATATACTCACAGAGTAAACAAGCTCGGCTATCCTGCCAATACCTAATAACTAAGGTAACTCGGCCTATCCTGCCAATACCTAATTACTAAGGTAACTGTATCTCATTGTTACTTTAATTTCTCTAGTCTTAATTTTATTTACAATGCCTTGTTGTCAAGGTTTCACACCTCATACAACATTATTCATTAGAAAAGGTTCGATCATTAAATTGAACCAAAGAAAATCAAAATTGTAACGAATCAGTTACTATTTACCAAAATCTGTGCAAAAACACAGTCCAGAATCACACCAATGATTCTTACCAGATCAGTTGTCACATTTGCTACTGCACATAAGGTGCGGTTGAGACTAGTCACGACATGTGCTTCCTACACATGAGGTGCTCTGTGCATCAACACAGACTAGAATCGACCCATTGATTCTCAGAAAAAGAATACTAGAACATGAAGCGGTCTGTGCACCAACACAGACAAGAATCGCACCAACGATTCTCAAAAATCTAACGCAATATGTGCTACAACACATGAAGCGCTCTGTGCACCAACACAGACAGGACTCGACCGATCAACAAGTTAAACCATCACAATTGTTTTGACAAATCGGTTAAAATTTACCGAAATAAAATTCATAGGCAATGTATACTCAACTCATGAAACTTTTATTGCAAACTGTGCACCAACACAGGTCAGAATCGCACCAACGACTCTTTACATATCTACCGCCACATATGCTACAACACATGAGGGGCTCCGTGCACCAACACAGAAAAGAATCGCACCAACGACTCTTTAGACATCTGCCGCCACATATGCTACAACACATGAGGGGCTCTGTGCACCAACACAGAAAAGAATCGCACCAACGACTCTTTAGACATCTGCCGCCACATGTGCTACAACACATGAAGCGCTCTGTGCACCAACACAGACAGAAATCGCACCAACGATTTCTTATAGACCCATCGCCACATGTTACTCATGAGGTGCGGTCTTAAGTTTTGAGTTTGAGTGTACAAGCCATTCTTAATCAGAGGTGGTTTCACTACCACTGTCCTTAACTGATGTAACTTGGTGATCGGGTACCCTCCTCACAAAATCATGAGGGCATTCTTAGGTTCGCTCAGTCAAGCGCCTTTAAAACAATCATTTAAAGCAAACTTAGAGACTAACCTTACTTTAGTCAAATCGAATGTTATCGTAATTGCATTTTTTTAAGACCCTGTGTCACGAGGTCTACTATCTCATCTAAGTGAATATCAGTCAACTCATTATCAGTTGTCACTAAGCTAAGCCAATACACTTTGACGCAACACAATCTTTGATGATAGAGCGACAGAGTTGTAATAAAATGGATGTGACTCACCCAGTATTCATCTGCTCGGATTGCTGACATAGCAAACTTGTACCGTATCACTCGCTACTAGCCGCTGCTGCAGGCGCTGGCCCGAAACCGCCTGAGCCTCCTCGCCCTACTGGCGATGGCGCCTCCATCATTGTTTCGTGGACATCTCGAAGCAAAATGTCTGGTGTTGCCGCATCGAAAACAGATGCGGTCTGAAACTGCCATCCTGCTTGCACTCGTTCTCGTGTGTTAATCTGTCAACAAACATACCCGCAAAGTATCACATAGCTCGGTCACTCCTGACCAAATATGGTACAGGCAAAAAAACACAATGAAAATTTGGACAAACTAAAAAAATTGCAGAGTTCAGAGCATTACTCATTATTTGATTCCTAAATCTCAAGATCACAAAGTAAACAATCAACTAAGCCAATAAAACATCCTTGGAGCATCACAAAACACAAAGCAGGAATCTTATTCGTGGCCTGTGGCTTTTCATCAAACCCAACAAACCTCACGTTTATTTCTATGAATTCCTCTGAATTCCAAGTCCCACGGACTCTATGGTTTCTACAAGACCCGACCTCCGCCAGAGCCACCCGCGCACCGCGTATCCACGGACTACTAAAAGCAGATACTGACTTCTAACAGACTACGGCTACGAAATGGCTACTGGTACAGTCCCGACCCGCAGACCTAAAATTCACAACTATCACTCGACTTAACCTCAACTATGTTTCATCAACAAGACTATCACTTGGCTTTCCTCAAATTCGTCAGTAATAATCTGATTTTCTGTAATTTTTCGCAACCTCCCTTATGAAGACTGATGAGATAATTAAAAGGGACTCGACTCTATAAAATCTGTTTTATCAATTTGCAATAAGCATTCAAATTAGAAATCAAAAATTAGGCTAATCTAAGAATTTGAACTATCTAGTTTCGAGATTACCGAGACCAAGTACAACGATTCCACACTACGTTAGTCAAAGAAATCAAAACCTCAGGTATCCCATTCACGGTCCCACACATTTGTCACATACGCACTTCCCGCAGGAATGCAGAGTCATCCTTGACTCTACGGTCTTGGCTTCAACGCTAGACCCGACCATACTACCCAGAGCTACCGCGTATACCACGTACCCACGATACTCTGGTACGGTCTCCGACCCAATGAACCGAGAACCTGAGTACACAAACTAAAGTGATGCCAGCTCATCATCCATTTCGTCTACAATCTCAATTGGTACTTGGCCCTCGGGCATCTTCCGAACACGGTCATAGAGCGTATTTGTAAGTACGCACCTAAGTCAACCTACTGACCAAAAAAACACCAACCAGAGCCATGTACCATCGTTATCCACATTACAACAATAATCTTTTTCACTAAGAGCCTTAGACACGTGGAAACCCACACACGAGCAAACCACTCTAACGCCACGGCTCTCCGGCCGACTAGCAATCGCATTGTTCTCACACATCCAGCGCATGGATCCGTGTGCATCACCCTGTGACTACACACTTTTTACTACGGCCGATAGAGAACCCCTACTCGTGTGGTTCCCACTACTTAGGCTTGCTCATCACCACTGTGATCACCATCTACTCCGACTGGTACATGACCTACTGGCATCATTCGTAATCTATAGTGAGCGTCTTTAAAAATTGCATTTTAAACTAGACTGGGCTTTACTTCTCAATGTAACTGTTTTTGCCGTTGTTTACAAGGGAAGCACTCAGTACCCGAGTCATAACAAAATGAAAACGACTCACCAGATTCGGTAGACAATAGATCTGTAGCTGGCTTAATGGTACAGACATTCACTCGCTGTCACTGCCTCCTTGGCAGAAATCGCGAAGCTTCTTGCACGGAAAACACCGTCCTTGATCAGCGATTATTCATACAGGAGATCCACAGAGTGCAGCGCTCTCCGACACTACCATTCTGCTTGTACACGTCCGTGTGTGTTAACCTGTAACCACAAAAACAAACCAACAGCAGTGCATGTTCCACTTGGCCAATTCTGTTTACCAATTCTGTTTACACATTGTTATCGAAACGCATTACTTAATTTTGTAAAAACGATAGCAATCATCGACAACAAAAGATTCCTCTAAGCCTTAGTAATAACAGGGACAGGTCAGGAACTATATCAATTTAGATCACATACAACGCTCATGGCCCTGCTGTCGCAGCAGCTAGTGACACTCATGCCACCCATATCGTCATCACCTCAAGTGATACGACCAACACACTTCACTTAACAGAGTCCACAACTACAGGTCACTACAAGACCAACACAACAATAGTCTCCATTGAGACTCTGGTCCCCGCTGCACCACCAGCTGCCCATCGCTCCCTGAACAACTCACAAGTGAGTTGCAGTTACGACTACAGACAAGTGCGTACAGTGCGACTTAACCGTCTTCTACGTTTAACTCGTTAGGAACACTACTTAGAGGCATCTTTCGTATGCGACCGTGAGCATACTTGTAAGTACGGTTAGAATTTAAATCTTTTAACGTATGGGGTCACCATGCAAAACATCAACTAACTTAAGCGGACCTCTGAACTTCCGATCTAATTCTGATGATCTGAACTTAGTATCTGATTTTGCTACTCATTTTCTACTAACACTCAATCGCCAATGTTGTCTTAGCTGCCTTTGTTCTATTATAATATTACTTTGCAAGTAAATGTCAGGTAAAAATGTAATAAAATCTCAATTTGTTGCTCACTAATCGCAAAGCTACATATGATTTGTTCTGTGCTGAATACACGCGTTTGACCAATACCCGTCAACCCAACAACGGTATTACCTCGATTGCCACTTAATTTGGCTGCACAACTCGCTTTTACTAACGAGCATTCAGCACCAGAATGGTAAACAAAACAATACAGCTCACCTTTATTTTGTAACGTGCCTGAGGGCAGATAAACGTCATCCACTCGCCCTTCACTACTTCCAGCACGTTGTCTACCATCAGCTTGGTTGCCACTGCTCGTGCAGGGCCGCGATATGTCCTGGTTTCTCACTTGCAGCACACGAAGGGTTTCACTGACGGCTGCGAGGCTGCTTGGCTCGATTCTCAAAGTCACTCCATGT
Organism: Mesoligia furuncula; assembly: GCA_916614155.1. NCBI lineage: Eukaryota > Metazoa > Arthropoda > Insecta > Lepidoptera > Noctuidae > Mesoligia > Mesoligia furuncula. Next base: position 32,278,928 of record OU744797.1, on the reverse strand, counting down.
CCTTATCCAGATGAAATCCAGTCAAAGAAATATCGCACCGTGACATCAACGCTCAATTCTCCATAATTTTTTCAGCTCGAGTGTATCCCAGTTCTGATGTCGCATCACCGGGTGGCCGAGATGCGATACATCGGGTCTTCTTCTCGATCCGACATAGTTTAGATAGGTGTGGGCACTGCAGTGGGTACTCGAACGAAAAGATTATTTGAATTTACAGTAACTTTAATAAACTAGCTATTTACAACCGAAACGCACACTTGCGTCGGAAACAAACACGTGCGTTGGTATTGAGCGTTTGCCGAGACTGTCCGAGCTCGACGGCGGTCGACTGTAGACTGTCGCAACACTCGGTCTCTCCACCAGTCCTCGCTGCATCCCCTCTACCGACGATCGTGTCCAAGCGGTAGGGCTCGCTTGCGTTTCCGATCACATGATTCTTCGTTTACCAAACAAATTGTTAGATGGCGCTGTTCACTATACTGTGTTGCCATCTATCCACGACAAATATTTGTCTGTAGCCTACGCTGGTAATTTTCATATGTTGACGCTAATTTATTTTTAACTTGGGTTCGATAATAAGAAAACCATTCATAGTCACTATTGGAACCATTCATTTTAAATAACTTATGATACCGCCACTTTGTTTTGATGTCGCTTATTAAATCAGATGTGTACCAGGTTGGATACATATATTTGCTTTTATTCCCGCTTTTTTTTTTCATCGGTGTACATTCACTAATGGCTTCATTAACTACGCTATAAAAAAACGTTAATGCCTTATCAGGATCCAAAATCCCATACAACGCCTCCCATTCTATTGATTGTAAAATACGATAAAGTCTGGAAAAGTCACATTTGGTAAATATCCATTTCGGTTCACTATTTAATACGGATTTCTCTTCGCAATCAGAACTCGGTTTGTGTACCGTCAATAGCTCATTGAAACGACCTCCAAACTTCACTGTAGCTAAAAGTGGAGGATGCTGAACGTCAATATCCACCAACGGTTCCCCCGACAGTTCTACCTCCATCTCACTCGCCAAAAAGGTAGTCAGTACTAAGTCCAAAGTACGATTATTTATATTACAAACATTATTTACCTGCTGAAATCCACAGAAAGCGTTTACATACTCCAAGTAACTTTGCACCTCCACTGATGTAGATGGCATATTAAAATCACCCATCACTAATACATTCTCATAATTTACACAAACAGTTTCTAAAATATTAAACAATCGCATATATTCATTACTATCACATTTCGGAGGAATATAAACCACACAACATAAAAACAAACAATTATTTCCCAGGTGTACGGTAGCACAAACAATTTCAAATAAGGCTGAGTTCACATCGGCGATTGGAACGCACCTTAAATGAAAGCGCGGCGATGTTGCTAAAAACACTCCTCCTTGTTTGCGCCCATCTGCTCGATCACACCGTAGTATTTTATAATCCGGTGGAATAAGTTCGCCATCATGGATTGAATCATTAAGGCCCGTTTCTGTGATGGCAACAAGGTCATACGAGGATGCCAAAATATTTGTGAAGAAAGTATTTGTTTTTGTTCGCAAACCTCGAACGTTCTGGTAATACACTCGAATGCATTTATTGCTGGCTTTGGCTGCCTTGTTGTTGTTGTTTACGGGAGTTCCGAAACCACACCCATTGGTTGAATTGAGCATTAAGTGGCCAGCAATCTACATTGTTCACCTTATCAAAAATTGATTCTGGGACTCCAATCATAAATGACGCGTAGTCTCTTTTGCTTTTCGGGATTATCTTCTCGACTTTAATATCGTCGGTACCACAAATTCCCGCCACGTGCTCACTTATTGCCTTTTCAGATGTGTCCGGATGTAGTGACCATACATGTAAAAACTTTTTCCTCTGGATAGCTTGAATTGTAGCAATTTGTGCATTTCCGCCTTTTTTTATGGCATTAGCAACAACTTTCTTTGCATGCTTTTTGTTAGTGACTACATTCCATTCTTCAGATGAAAAGTCTTCCTCCAAAGCAATCTCCGGAGTTTTCAATAAACACTCGCTGGTTTTCTGTGGTATGGACACAGCCTTATTCTTAGCTCGCTCCATCGCACCAGGCGTCCGTCACTCGCTCAAGGCCACGCGTTATATGCCTACCGCTTCGCGTACCGCCGGCGGTACAACCGACAGCGGGTTGCCGCACGCCGCCTGAGCGCTCGCTCGCACGTCACGGTTACCGCGCTGAGTATCAAAATGCCGAAACCACGTAATTATTGTGCAGTGGATGGGTGTCAAAGTAAAGAGCGTTGACTTATGTATCAGGATATTTATTATATAAGTGTAGCAAAAAACATAACTGCACTAGCTACAATGCTTTGTTACAGGAGAAACCTAATTTTGACGAAACAGCACTGTTTACTCATTTCAAAGCCTATAATAAGGATTCCTCTTTTTATGGCGGGCTTAAAGTCCCACCAGAAACTTTTTATAATTATATTGAAGAATTAGAAAAAGCTTTTTTAAATAATTTGGACAACGTCATAATGGATCGGCCTGGCAGTAGTTTAGTTTAAATTTTAAAAACAATTCATTTTCCTCCGCTTTGCTCCTGTTTCCCTTTTGATTATTTATTAAAATTATTTACGCGGTTTCGGATATTTTCGACAATAAAATTTAATAATCGGGAATTCAGGGAAGGAAAAAAATGCATCTATCATTTTATTAAAATAGAACATATTTGATCAACAAATAAAAAAATATTGTTTTTCTACAACATTCGTTTTATTACCAATATCATCATAGGTACGACCCTAGCACATTCGCTCGATGACGCGCTCGCACGTGGGTTACGCGGTGGGCAAAACAATCTCAACTCTCTGTGCGCGAACTTAAGGTACATTTCTTCTCGCTGCAAACAACTGGTATTATTAGTAAGATTTTGTAGGCTATTATAGCGTAGGTATTTTTGCTTTTGTATGGGAGTGATGTATCTGTTACGAAGTAACTATTTAGTAATCTGTGATCGCACGGCGCGCACGTTCCGTCTCCTTTCTTTGCGGTTCTTTGGCATCCCTCGCAACACTTGCCTCGCTCACCCGCTGTGCAATTGGTATTCCGTCGAGTTTATCCATCTCGCTCTTCGATGTATTTTGAACTTCGAGCTTCTCCATTTTGGCGGACAAAACTGCCAGTACCCTCGTCTGTTCGGTAATGGTGACGAAATAATTTTCGATCTTTTGCTGTTGGTCGTCTAATTTCTTGTTTTGAGACTCAATCACAGCTGTTTGAGTCGTGATTTTTGCCGTTAACGCTGCCACTTTCTTCAATAAATCGTTGAAAGCCGTTTCAACGTTAAACTTGGACATTTTTACCGGTAAACGGAATAAAAAACAGGGACTTAAATGATATCTTCAGACGGTAACACACAAAACACGCGCATGATATACACGCTCCTACAAAATTACAGCTTTCTAGTACTAACGGTCTCTTAGCAAAACTTTGGACACACAAACAGACAGACGGACATAACGAAACTATAAGGGTTCCTTGTAGCCTGTATTCCCGCCTTGTAGGAACTACGGAACCCTAAACAACAATGTACAGTTTTGACTTAGCTACGATTTTATTATAATTATTAGGTATATGTAGAGATATACGAGTAGAATATAGATGTAGATGATTGTGTGCTGCTATTAGTTCATCGTCTGATTCTCTGACTTGAATACCATAGTATTATAGAACTATGACGTTGTAAAGGGTATTGTTGTGAAACACGTGTTACTACAAAAAATTACCCCAGCTTTAGTTTTTTTCAAAGACGCGGCGCGACGACCTCGTCGCTTAACATGCGATAATTAAATGCGACATAATTATGAATGTCCATTGATGAGACATTCAGAATTAACACAGACAATGAGACCCCGACACAAGTGCACACGAAACGCAGGGGCCCACCGGGCCTAGGGGGCCTATTGTCCGACGGCGGCCGCGGGCAAGAGAGGCGAAATCGCTAATTGTGAACCAATCCGTGATTAGTGCACCCAGGACGACCGGGGTCGCCGTAATTATAAGGGGCGAGATACACTTTTAATAGTGACGGTATAGTTTGATAGATTTACTTAGAGAAGCGTGTTCTAATTAAAACAGATTAAAACGTAGCATCGACGCGGGAGGGGGGCGGAGGGGGGGTTCAGAATAAAACGTAATTTAAAACGAAATTGATTATTGTTTCAATGATTTGGCTACAAGAAGATTACTATTAATTGATTGTTATAATTTTACTTTATTTAATTTGAAGCCGTCTCTGATTATCACAATAGAATCAGTTAGGTACCTACATCCAGTAGATACCTACTGGTACATCCAGTAGGAGCACCTCCTCTCACATACAGTAACAGTTACACTGGTAAGTACTGGCGAGTTGTAACAACTCAGGCAGACACGTACACAGTTCAATATTAACTAGTTTACTTAATTAATTGTAACGACTTTAATTACAACGATCTCCTCGCCGCGGTGTGCACCCGCCCTAGACTCGCCCTTAATTAGCGGGACGCGCCCGCACAGCTGCGACGGTCGCGGGCTCTCAGGCAGTTGTGGACTATGGCCCATTATGGTCTTTTGCAGATCACTGCAGTTTATCTACAGAGCCATCGCGCTGCCCCTCCGCACTCATTGTGCCATTCATTAATAGTTTGTGTTAACAGCGTGACCGCGACTAAGCGCCCCTAACTGATGGCATCATCAACGTGCGGCAACACGTGCGGAGTCTCAGGGTGCGGCCTGCGGCTTAGTAGTTACAATCAAGGACTTCATTATTTATTTAATTTATAAAATTATATAAACCGGCGCCGTTGTAGGCAGACCAAAACAAGTCAGGTGCTGGATTGGGTTATACTTATGTACTTCCAATCCTGTTCTTACAGACCGATCAGACATGTTCTTGTCATCAATAGTCTTTGGTTAAGACTTATCTATCACAGTAATAGTAGCGCATGAAGAGTCGATAAGACATGTTGTGTCTGTTCTCCTCGCTATGTACCACGTACTAGTGGAGTACCCGTTATGTGCGGCCGACGAGCTTGTCACTTTATAGCCGTAATATCTTACACGGCATAAATTATAGCCCCAATTACTGCGAGAGCGATGGCCGATGTTCGATCGCGTCGATAATTAAATAGAAGTATCGACGCGTTGTCGACAAATAGACGGCGAGCGGTGATAGAGTGTGATCATCACGCGCGTGATAACGTCGCCGCAGACGGACGCGGGACGGCGCGATCCGACGATAACGCATGATCGCTGCACTTATCGTGAACTGACGACTGGCGATCGCGACTGCGACACCAAGCGATGGTTTTGAATTAAGATTAAAATTAAACTGGAACTGAAGGTAGGTACTTATATTGTTAGTAACCTACTGCACTGTATTAAGCTGTTAGGTACAGCCGTGCGTAGTGCTTAAATGTCAAAGGAGATTTGATTCATTTCAAAAACAAGTCTGAAACACTATTTACGCTTGATGTCAAATCAATCTTCATTTGTTTCCGTTCTTATGAAAGCTCCTTTTCTTTCACATAATTATAACGATAAATAACCAGCCCTTACCAATCACTGGTTGTCCGGTAACCGCGCCATGTTATCTGGGTTATCATCAGTCCTCGACAGCGACACGGCGCGACATGTCGCGCTAATTGAAACATATGGGCGACACGGCGACAGGGCGCGGCGACGCATGCGACGACGACGGATGACATCATCAGCGCGACACGGCGAAATCTGGCGGCGGACAGCGCAGACAAACGCACGCAATGAGGGAAACGAGCAAGTGCACGACTGTAGTGTGATGAGCAGGTTTGTTATGTACTGACAGAGGCATCGGTCTCCATTGTCGTGTAGTCGCTATGGATAGAATACCCCGGGCTTTCAACAGGAACATGGCTTGGTAGTTTGGTACCCGAAAAGTGATAATCTTGTCTCAGAAAGTTAATGTTACGTGCAGTTTTACAGAAGAGCCGCTCGAGTATGAATGATGACAATATTTTAAATGACTTCCGAAGTTTTCTCAAAATCATCATCATTTCAGCCGAAAGACGTCCACTGCTGGACATATGCCTCCGCCAAGCACCTCCACTTCGACCGGTTCTGTGCTTCTCGCATCCAACGGGCTCCTGCGGCCTTCATAAGGTCGTCGAACCACCGTGTGGCCTTGTGGCCTTCCAACGCTACATCTTCCGGTACGCGGTCGCTACTCCAGAACCTTTCGACCCTATCGGCCATCCGTCCTGCGGGCAATGTGCCCTGCCCACTGCCACCTGTTTGCTCTCTCTCAATATGCCAGGTAATAATACAGAGCAGAGTCGTGGTCGTGGAATAAGGCCTTTGTAACAACGCAGAGCACTAGTTCTCCAACAGGAGTGTAACAAAGGTATCAGCGCCGATACTGCGCCGATAGCACGCGGTGCTTGCGCTGGCGCAGCCGAGATACCCGATAGCGAGCAATTATGTTGTAGCGGCTCCCGGGGGTTATCGCGACCCCGGTGGGCCACCACCCGCCCGCCTCACCCGTCACCCCCGACCCTCAGAGACCACCGCAGACACACTATCACACGTACAGAAGTATCACTTCTGACAATACTTGAATCAAAGTGAACCAAAGTTTTGGCCACACACCTTCAACATTGAGAGACAAAAAGATTTGGCACCCATTTGCCCTTCGAACCAAAACACGAAAAACTTTTTTACAAAAAAAAAAATAACAACCGACTTCCAAAAAAGACAAGAGAAGAGAAGTAAAAAAATACCGGTGTCGTTGGGTTCGCATTTTCGTTGTTTGCCACCGACTTTTTCACTTTTTAGTTGTACTCACAGTACACTGTACTCGTATAACACTGTTTGCTATGTAAATATCAGTGACAGAAAGTTATTATAACATCATCAATATAAAACTAAGTGGCAAAAATACGTATTATTGAAGATAACTCAAAAACTACCCAAGTTAAGTTAATATACCTATATGAGACAACCCCTGAGGCATACCCTATCCATTAAAAAAAATATTTTTGAGATCGATTTACAATAATTGCCGGAGATATCGCGTAACAAACATACAAAAAAAAATACATACAGTCGAATTGAGAACTTCCCCCTTTTTTGAAGTTGGTTAAATAGGTTGTTTGGTGACACAGACTGAATGACACGGGTTTTCATTGGTAAGTACCTAAATGTTGGCCTGTTATCTATAGACGTTCGTGTTCAGGTATCGCAGTGCACCTTCTGCTACGTACCTACGTCATGATAGCACTAATGGCCCCGCGCCCACGATAATTGCCCATTGATTCGGTGGAGTGCGCTCGCGCACCCCAGCCCCCGCGCAGGCCCCGCGAGCTAGAACAGTAGCCGGCTACTGTCCCGTAGAGCTCGTTGTGAGGCCAGATACAATGTGCGCCGATAACTATATTACTTGACAAATGGACGTACTTAGTGCTACATTACATAGATTATCTTGAGCACCCCACCACACACACGATCGGGAACAAGGTATTATAATTGTTTTGTTTGTATGAGGACGGATATTTGGCGGGCTGAGCTCTGTAAGCTGAACTTTTCGCTATAATGGCGTAATGTGATGCATAGCTGCGGGCTCCTGGTCGCCACCGCAGACCAATTTGAATGGGTCTGACGTCACGGTGCTTGCTGCGAGGCGAATCAAATGCGGAATCCAAGATGGTGGAGCTTTTGAAGTTTCAGATTTCAGCAGCATTGTGTGAAGCGGCGCGTGCACGCGGCAGCCAATGGTGCGCGCGCGCAACGCTCCCAAAGCGCGATTGGTCGCCATTGTCCGGCAACCGATTGTAATCGATTTCGCGGTCAATTTGTTCCGCGATCGGCGATAGCGACTATCTGTGCAATTACGACGTCGCTACTTAATTGAGCTGCGCCTGCGCCGCCCGGCTAGCGCACAATACTCCCAAGAACAATGGACAGCTCGATACACTTTGAACAAGATTAACTAATTTGTTTAACTAGACAATCGTATCTAAGTGTTAGGTTCGAGCCCAAGAGAAGGAAGGCACTTATTTCTCAATAAACTAATTTTTGTTTCTCCTAGGCTCAATAAGTGCAGACTGCAGATACATTTCAACAATCAATCTGCCTAACATTTTCAACAATAAAACACTCGCACTGAGTATTCGCGAGCGATCGGAGCGGAATGCATCGGCGCGGGCGCAGCGACCGCCCAAACAAATCAACGTCACGCGCAGATATCTCAACATAAATCATTGTTTTTTTATACTAAACGAATTAAAACAGCATCACAACACAATCTCATTAGAAAGTAACGGTAAAAGTTTAACAAAATGATGTATTTTAAACTTAACATAATTTATTAATCTCCCATCCGTCCACGCGCGGGTCAGGATGTCGTGTGAACACGCGCGCACCGTGCTCCACCGCGTCACATACAGCACACAGCTCGGCACAGGCAGTGCCGTGTGTTTGTTCAGGCAGCTAATCGAGTTACATACACAACACTGTGGTTGCTCGTTACTGTGCATGCGTCCTCCTATCCGACTATAATAGGGGTTTAATTAAAACAGTTAGAGCACAGACAGGCGTGCGCGCGCGCATTGTCCGCGGACGATTTAATTAGCGGCGGATCAGCGTGGGTTAATGAGCAATCCTGCGCTGAATGGCTGCGCGGGCGCACACAATGGCTGATTGATTGCGTGTGTACCGAGAGACACAGCGTGCATAATGCGAGATCAATGAACATGTTCGACTGTCCGACATGAGCAATGAACGAGATGATCCAGAACCAATCGCATCGTGTGTTTATATTATAGCTTCATCTCGACGAGTTTGGACGCACATTAATTTCAGCGCCCGACAAATTCCTATAATGTCCATACAATAATAAAATGATATTCTAATTGTATTGTCGCACAGTTGATTAAGGTAAAATGAATGCCTTTGTTAGTGTGTTTACCGATAGGATCACATCGTATCCCAATAGTTGTTATGTTCATACCAACCATTGGGATACGATGTGATCCGATCGATGCACCGCCGCACAGCAACCGCGCCGCTGCGTCCTGCCAGGGCCAATACCTGCGGATGGGGCCCATCGCTGAGGTGACAGAGAACTATGCAAATGGAGTGCCTAGTTCAGTGTCAAGTATCTGCGTCGCTGACGAGATAGAGAACTATGCAAATGGAGTACCTAGTTTAGTATCACGTATCTGCGTCGCTGAGGAGATAGAGAACTATGCAAATGGAGTGTCTAGTTTAGTATCACGTGTCTGCGTCGCTGAGGAGATAGAGAACTATGCAAATGGAGTGTCTAGTTTAGTATCACGTGTCTGCGTCGCTGAGGAGATAGAGAACTATGCAAATGGAGCGCCTAGTTTAGTATCACGTATCTGCGTCGCTGAGGAGATAGAGAACTATGCAAATGGAGTGTCTAGTTTAGTATCACGTGTCTGCGTCGCTGAGGAGATAGAGAACTATGCAAATGGAGTGCCTAGTTCAGTGTCAAGTATCTGCGTCGCTGACGAGATACAGAACTACGCAAATGGAGTGCCTAGTTCAGTGTCAAGTATCTGCGTCGCTGACGAGATACAGAACTATGCAAATGGAGTGCCTAGTTCAGTGTCAAGTATCTGCGTCCCTGACGATATACAGAACTACGCAAATGGAGTGCCTAGTTCAGTGTCAAGTATCTGCGTCGCTGACGAGATAGAGAACTATGCAAATGGAGTGCCTAGTTTAGTATCACGTGTCTGCGTCACTGCTTCCTGCAGTGACGTCTATTGTCTAATATTCATGAGTTTCTATATCTAGTACTACATTATGTTAAATTGATGCTACATCTAATGGGAAACAACAACAAACAAGCATTCTATCTAAATCCAAGTGCACATCGACACTCCGCGGTCGCGCCGCGCCGTGTCGCCGTAATTAAGTGTGGTGCGCTGGTAGGTGGTCTGGCGAGTTTCGCGGCGTTTCCGTCACTCATCAACTTTTTGTCTCCGTGTCGTTGGTGGTCCGTCACCGCCGGTCACGTGGGCGGGGACAGTCCGGCCGTCTGATTGGTTGATAGACTTCTTCACGCGATGCGCTGCGTCACGACGGCGAGCGCGACTAATCGCGTGACGGTTGCTGTCACAACAAGTCGTCCGCGTGATTGCTGTCAGCTCTGAATGGCGCTAATCAGCGAGGGCACAGTTGTGTGACTGCCGGAATCTTGTTGGATCACGGATGAGTGCGTTATTGTTCACGTAAAGGTCACTTCCGTAGGAGTCCATGTGGGTTGGTTGTATTGACAAGACAACTATGTTCTAAACGAGAGTGATGCAATGCAATCGATGGGGTTCAAATTCTACGCTTAGAATTTTCCAGAATACAAAACGAAGGGAGCAAGCAACTGTGTTCACAACTTAGATTTAAAAAATGTAAACAAATCGGTTATGTGTAAGTATTTGGAAAAATTACTTTAAGGTTCAGTTTACGCTACAACTCCAACAAAATTACTTTTTAGAAGTCATACTAAAATCAACTTAATAACACTAACATAAAGTTGATATTTTAGTGGAAATAATAACAAATGGTAACAAGGATTTGAATATACTTTGCATTGTAAAATCTTAAATACGGCACTCAAGTTACAAGAATTATCAATTTTATTCTCATGACGTCATTTCCAAGCAACGGACAGGGAAGTTGGCTGAAGCCCAGCTCCGATCTATCAAACAGATAACAGTATCTTGACGGACGCAAACGTTTACACTTAATGAGGAGTCAAGAGATCAAACACTTGTTTTTTAACGCGAACACACAAATATAAGTGTTGACTAAACGCCGCTATTACAGCTTCGGATGAGTGTCGGTTTTTCTGCAGTGTCCTGTGTGTGTGTGTGTGTGTGTGTGTGCGGGGTCATCGACCGGCCGCTCATTAGTGCGCGGTACATTTGCACAGTTCGGCGTGTGATTGTGGAGTGTGAATCAAGCGGCCGGTGCGCATGCGCAGTGTAACGGTCCAGATGGACCGACAGCCGCAGCAGCGTCACGACTAGGGCTGCTAGAGATAGCGATCCTACTTACGAAGTTACAATAGAAGGCTGAAACACGAAGGCTTGCTGAATAACAACGTTGTAGGTGGAACCTGGAGTAACCAACTGACAGATGTGTGGCTGTGAGTTGTAGGTGGAACCTGGAGTAACCAACTGACAGATGTGTGGCTGTGAGTTGAATATTGACATGAGACAGCTAGAGTTGGACAAAGAATGTCAAAATTATTTGTTTTAAGGAAGGCAAGATGACCTTCACATTGGTGTTTGAGAAGACATCCATTGTTGTTAAGAGGTTATCACCGATTTATGTTGTTACCGACAAGCAAGAGTTAGGTAGAATGACTTTGTTCACATGCTGGAGATGCATTGCAACCATAGATATATGAACTGTTTTTTTTATTTCTATGATTGCAACTCTCCCTGAGCTCGGTAGCCCTAGGGTTAGCTAGACTAATGTCCAATTTAGCGCTCGGTCGCTTCCTGCCGCAAGTAAATTAAACTTCAGATATCTTGTTTATGTGCGACGTATGCTGCTCGCTAATCCAGCTGTGCTGCAATCTGCGCAGATTGGCGCAGACCTCATCATCATCGGCCTACTTGATGTAACTACTGTTTTGATTCGCTGCCGCTTCCCGGATTTCATTTGGGTTGGCTCAGCTCTTAGGTTCTTAAACATAACAAAACTTACTTCGGAGCAGGAGATTGTTGGCTGATTCCTACAATTGCACGACAGTATTCTGAACAGCTCATGTTGTTAACAATACTTGTCGCTCTAGCAATAATTACAATTGATACTCGCTGTCTTCATTAGGTTTTTTGCTTTCGTAAGAGTGAGCCCTGGAATGACCAACTCAGTGTCTGGTTCACAGGTTTGAAGTAAAAAGCTTAATGAGTGCGATGTCACGGACTGCTGGCAGCGGTGGCGAGCCCCGCGGTGTGGATGTCCCCGCGGCACTAATGAGCGCGTGTGCATGTCGCGGCGTGACGTCACGCCTGCGCACGCGCACCCGCACCTAATTGTCACGAACCAAGGAAAAAACGTCTTCCGCTCACCTCCAGGGGATCACGCCGAGTTGAGCACATACACACGTAGTCAAAGACACACAGACACGCGGTGACGAGCATGTTGCCATCAATGAGACAGTAGACTACGCGTCACGCTGCGTGGACATGTCGCAGATGGATTGTAGAATTCGTTATTTTAGAAAACCGCTAGTGGTTTTACAAAACAGCTCCGTTATGTAAAACAACTGAACAATTCTCAGAGGTTTTCCGTAATTACTGAATTCTGCGTGTTCAGGACACGCAGAATTGCATAAACTTTTTGCATTTATCAATGCAGCGGGTCAACGTTTAGCGGTTTTATAAAATAGCGTGAAATGAAACGTCAGATTGTATATTTTAGTTCTAAATTTTATCACTCGTGGCTCTGTGTGTCGTTGCTACAATAATGGCGCCCTTAACAGAAATAAATAAAACGAGTAGGTAAACGAGTAAAATTTACCTTAACTCAAGTGAAAATAATGATTTATGGTCAATATTAATTAATAATAATTGTTTAGGTTAAAAAAGAGCAACCGGAACCATACAATTTTATTCAAGTATAAAGTATAGTAAAATTAAAAGTTATCAGAGTTTTATGAAAGACGCTCATTATGACTGCAGATAAGCCATTTTGCATTACGTCTAAACGTCGCGCGTCGGTAGCAGTTTTGTAAAACGTTTTGATGATCAATGACAATCCAGCTGAACGTTGTTCAGTTGTTTTACATAACAGAGCTGTTACAATGCAACTCGCGATTTTGTAAAACAGCAGATTCTGCAATCCATCTGCGACAGACACACGACGTGATGACGTTGATACTTGTGATTGAGCATAAACCCAATCAGAAGAAAACCTTGTTGTTATGGTTCTGAAGGGAGCTCCTGAGTTGGGCTTGCACAGGCGGAGTCACATGACACTGCGCATGTTTGTGACTTAGCCCACAACAGCAAAGTAGCTAGACTGTTCAGTAATCCATTCTAGCCAAGAAGGTAGACTCAGTATTAACTTCATTGAACAAGTAGACTCAGTATTAACTTCATTGAACAACTAGACTCAGTATTAACTTCATTGAACAAGTAGACTCAGTATTAACTTCATTGAACAAGTAGACTCAGTATTAACTTCATTGAACAAGTAGACTCAGTATTAACTTCATTGAACAACTAGACTCAGTATTAACTTCTTCACAGTCGAAAGTGAAGTGATATTGTAGCTGGTCAGACCAATCTAATTCAAATTCAAGTATTTCATTTCAGATAAAAATCCATATAATTTTAGTAGCAGTATAACTTACTTAGCCTATTATTAGTATTCATTTAAATTAACAATAATAAACAACTAATGAACCATAGAACTGTTCGTTCAATGGCATACCAGTTTATTTAGACAAATGTGTCTGGACCTACCTTCGTAAGAGGGGAGAGTCCCACCTGTCTGAAAACACTTTCAGGATGCCATTGGAGGAGGAGAGCACCATCATGGAACCGCATCGCTTCCGCATGATCGCGGCAAACTTGCGGACCTGCGCTCCCTGTCTATGTCTACATTGTCTTGACAGAATCAGTACATGGTGAAAACCTGCGGGCCAGCATGTTGCAGCGGATAGCCAGCGACTAGCGCTCCCAGTCTATGTCTACCTTGTCTTTAAAGTCATCAGTGACCCAGTGACCGAAATACTTAAACTTCTAAACCCGATTTAAAAACCAATCATTCACTCTTATCGGTATTGTATTTGAGCCCGTGAGCCACTGCATAACTTTCACAAATTTTAAGAAGCCTTCTCAATGCACCGATAGATAGGCTCAGCAGCACCATGTTCACTCAAACACCGTCCACGTGACAACCGATTGTGGTGCTACTGAGCCCGGGGCAGCTCAGACCCTTCTGCCTCACCTCACAATCCAGTCCATACATATCGGAATATGAGCCTGCCCACTTAACTGTATTCTTTTGACTTTTTTTCTTTTGATTTTTGGTACAGACCAAAAATCTAAACAGTGATATCACATCAGCCGGAACAGTATTGTCGTGAGTGAGCTGATCCCAGAGTAGGTCATAATTGACGGTCGAAAGCCCTCGATAAATCCAAGAAACATGCTATCACAGGAGTCTTTCTGTCAGTAAAATATTAGACAGTATGCTTAAGGCTTAAAATTGCACTATCCGTTCATAAGTTCGGTGTAAAGCCAAACTGACCATCCTCGAGAACGATATGTTTAGCTAGAATTTTGCCAAGCAGACTATCCAATACCTGAGCACAGTCAGTGGCAAGCAATATCGGCCTATAGTTGGAGATATCGGAGGCGTCACCAGTCTTATTCTTTATTACGGGCACAACGATCGTATCAGTAAGTTCGACACGTAAGTAACTATGACTTAGACATAGGTTAAAAACACAGCAAGTACTCGCGGTAAGTGTACCCCAGCGTATTTAAGATGTTCGACGCTGAGACCGTCGTGACGGGGAGACTTTCCCTCGCCATGTTCTACCATGCCATGCCATGCCCATGCATGCATGCATGCTCGCCATGTACTTCTGGCGACTTCTTTAGTGGAGAGCCTGGCAGGGCTCACTCCGGTCACGGCCGCCCCCGCGCCACTATGTGTGGCTCGCTACAGCCACATAAACGCGAGTTTCCAATATCATTACCTGATAGCTACTGTAATTTATCTTCGACAGTAACCCCTCTTCCGTATCATTATGACTGCTAACCACCAAACATTGTGATTTGATACACAATAACAATAATTAAAACGAGTGCTGCCTACATGTGGAGCATGTGAACGAATGTGACGACGTCTCGTAGATCAGTGAACCGAGCAGAGATGCGCGCGCGCAGGAGAAAGTGCGCCGTTTAATGTGTAATTGAGCGCAGTTACCACATCACATCGACTTAGGTAAAGTAGGCTCTGAGGCACAAGCGGGCAGAGGATAGCTCGATACAATAACAACATTAAGGCTGTGACACCACGTCTGATAATGGAAGTTTTACTGATTTTGTAACCATATTATTTAGATAAGAGTATCCATGGAGTTTCTTGCCCGTTCTTCTCCATGGGTACCTACGCTTTGGAATGGGCAACTAGCTTCATCTTTATGACTGACCGACCCCTTGACAATTCAAAAGTGCCTGTAATTGGTTTAATTGAAATAAATGCTTTAAGTTAGAGTTTCCTGCTCTTGTATGAACCCAGTAGGTACTAAACATGTACGTTTTATGGCTGTGACTGGCACAAGCCTGGCGTACAGTATAGATAGTTACTGTGACTGCCACAAGCCTGGCGTCCAGTATAGATAGTTACTGTGACTGCCACAAGCCTGGCGTCCAGTAGGTATAGATAGTTACTGTGACTGCCACAAGCCTGGCGGCCAGTATAAATAGTTACTGTGACTGCCACAAGCCTGGCGTCCAGTATAGATAGTTACTGTGACTGCCACAAGCCTGGCGTCCAGTAGGTATAGATAGTTACTGTGACTGCCACAAGCCTGGCGTCCAGTATAGATAGTTACTGTGACTGCCACAAGCCTGGCGTCAAGTATAGATAGTTACTGTGACTGCCACAAGCCTGGCGTCCAGTATAGATAGTTACTGTGACTGCTACAAGCCTGGCGTCCAGTAGGTATAGATAGTTACTGTGACTGCCACAAGCCTGGCGTCCAGTATAGATAGTTACTGTGACTGCCACAAGCCTGGCGTCCAGTATAGATAGTTACTGTGACTGCCACAAGCCTGGCATCCAGTATAGATAGTTACTGTGACTGCCACAAGCCTGGCGTCCAGTAGGTATAGATAGTTACTGTGACTGCCACAAGCCTGGCGGCCAGTATAAATAGTTACTGTGACTGCCACAAGCCTGGCGTCCAGTATAGATAGTTACTGTGACTGCCACAAGCCTGGCGTCCAGTAGGTATAGATAGTTACTGTGACTGCCACAAGCCTGGCGGCCAGTATAAATAGTTACTGTGACTGCCACAAGCCTGGCGTCCAGTATAGATAGTTACTGTGACTGCCACAAGCCTGGCGTCCAGTATAGATAGCTACTGTGACTGCCACAAGCCTGGCGGCCAGTATAAATAGTTACTGTGACTGCCACAAGCCTGGCGTCCAGTATTGATAGTTACTGTGACTGCCACAAGCCTGGCTCTCAGTATAGATAGTTACTCCTCGCGATTCGTCTGGTGGGCACTAGTCAGTTTGTGGAACTTTAAATAAAGATCCAGAGGCACAGTTTTGTGTCCTCAATTCTCACTCGCTACCTCTCATCCCTGTGCCACCTCCGCAGCGGACGGGTCGCTACGCGGCGTGCGTCCGCGCACTAAACACTATTTAATTGTCGCCGTGTGTCCGCACCTCTCCGCGCCGCACCGCATCCGTCCTGCTGACGATCTCTTTATTTTAATTGCATTCAAACAAACCGACACCGATACTGTATAAGAATCTTCTCAAAAAGCCTTGTAAACAGTACGTAACTGTGAAGGGATGTCGTAGCTAGAGGTCCCTGCGTCCCTGCCTACCTCGTAGCTCTAGTGTGCGACAGATGTGGTGTTAATGACGCCGTTTGTGTAACGTTTTCGGCTCATTCTGGCCATTACGGAGTTTCTCTTAACCGCGGCACTTAGTGGGCAATTCACTGTTAGTTTAAGGTTATTTGAGATAAGTTGTCGCTTGTGATTGTGTACAGATAACTGGATAATATGTATATCAGACGTAGCGACTTGAGAAAGGTATTTAGTTCAACTATTATTTCAAAAGTGAATACGGTTCGTTGCTTCATCAAGTAAGGGGTGTCTAGTGCTGCCCTGACAGCGATTACTTACTTGTTCATACAATCTGTTTCTGCCAATCGAAACAGTTAATTAAATCCTTTGTGTTTGTCTTTATTAGGTATGTGTCCTTCGCTCTTCTTCAAAGATCTTTGCTTTTTCTTCTGATCAAATCATCATCCTCTGCCTAGCTTTTTCCCAACTATGTTGGGGTCGGCTTCCAGTCTAACTAGATGCAGCTGAATACCAGTATTTTACTTGGAGCGACTGCCTATCTAACCTCCACAACTCAGTTACTGGGTAATACGATACCCCTTGGTAAGACTGGTTGTCAGACTTTCGGGCTTCTGACTACCCGTAACGACTGTCAAAGATCCAAGAATGACAGCCGGGAATAACGGCTTAGCGTGCTTTCCGAGACACGGCGGGGTCACGGTACGTAAAGATGGTCCCATCCACAAACCATCCGCGGCAAGCGTAGCTTAACCTGATCGATCGACCTGTGCGGCTGTTATTATTTCGCCACGGGCCTCTTCCTCTTCTGATCAAATAACAATATTATTATTTCACACTTTACTCCCACAACATTGTACGTTAACCCTAACTTTATTTAATTAATTCCTGAGGCGAGATGTTCGCTGAGATCTATACAAACTTACAAAGAGTTTAATTAACTGCATGACTGGAGAGTTAGCTGAGCGAGCACCGAGCGGCTGGAGAGGTGTCGTCATGCTTTTTGTATTGACACAAAAACGTTAATTCAATGAATAGACAATTATCTAAAGTTTTTATTGATATCTTATAGAAAAAAGAAAGTTCTTGTGGAAACGTGTCGTGCATGAAAATAGACACAAAACTAGACATTCCCAGTAATGGCAGCAAAGGATTGGAGTAAGTAAGATTCGTATAAGCTGTCGGGAAGCGGTAGAAGGTACCTACTTCGTACTTACTATCTGGACGAGCCTTTTAATAAAGGAAGAGGCTCTAGCTGCTACTAATAGTGTGCGAATGTTCGATACATTACGGTAAAACGCATTAAGGTACTGTTCTACCGTTCTGGTTCGCGAGGAGTCACAGGGCTTCAGGGCTACAGTCTGTGACCATGTATCTAGTTTAATTAGAGTAGCCTCACAACCGCACCGCAATGTTTACAGCTCCGCCTGCGTGCGCACAGCCAACTTTACGATTTCCGTGCGCCCGCGAAGGTATGTGCGCGGTAATGAAACTACAGGGTCAGTGCGCATGTTAATTTGATCGCCCAGTAAACAAATTGTAACACAAACCTTACCACATCCAGCCGCTGCTTGGATCCATATAATGTATCAAATGGTTTTTAATCATGAGCTTGACCCTAGTGTTTTCTAGGTTCACTTAATTATTAGGGTGAAATTCTCACGAGAAACACTAGGCGCACGAGCAGTGTTTGAAAGGATTGGAGACATAACTAGAAATCTTTGTATAGTTCTATCATTTCACTGTAATGTGCTGTAAATCTAGGTTGCTAGCGAGTTGTGATGTCTGTATACGTGAAGCTGTGGCTATGTGGTGCGGTAAGTGCATGTGCGCATGCGCAGTGGTCACGGTGCATGTGAACCTAGCCGCCTCCGTGTCGTGGCGTTTGAAGTTTAGACGTGAAGCCTCTTTTCACGCGTTGCTTGCTATGTAGCCAGCAAGCAACACGTTACATGGCAGCATTTAAATAAAAATGTGGGGCCTCGGTATTTCAAATGGTTACTGCTGACAACAATTTAACCATTCTTCAAACTAACACAATACGTCTCCTATCATTTGTAGCTACAAGTTAGATGTGTTGCTCCAGAACAGGAATGTTCTAATAGGCTCCGAGCACCTTCACTAGAAAGTAACCAAGTTCATTTATCAGAAATGTAACAAAACCAATAACCATTACTAACGACAGACGAGCACTCTTACTTTTGTATGTCCATGTAACCATCCGTCACAGACATTTGCATAGCTTCGGTTATCGCCGCGCCATCTCGGGGCCGGAGGTCGGCAGACACGCAGCCATCCATCCTCCATCCATCACGCAACATCATCATTCATTACATTGACACCGATACTGCAGCTGAGGCACCTCAGAGTATGGGAACTCGACGAGGACACTACCGGCCTACCTGAGTACCTGAGCTCCTTGACGGTAAAAAATGGTTTATGATAGAATGCGTGCTGCCGACTACCGAATAGTACCGAATGGTATTGAATGGTACCAAAAAAGGTTTGATTTTTTACACGGTGCTCCATTTCATAATGAGAACAACTTAGCTTCATTTAAGAAGTGATAGACTGTTTAATACTTTAAGGGAAATTATTTTTTGTAATAAACTTATATACACAACTTATTTATATAACTTGTAGGTAAGCTAGTAGAATGTTTTGGAATGGAATCCTCGAAATAAATGATTCTGTATTCCGAATATTCTAAATAGTGCTTGTTAAACTTATGCACAGACTTTTTATTTCTTCGTTATCTAAATATGCGTTCATTGAAAAACGAGCCGCGCCCCTGCCGAACCATAACGATAGAAGTGGTCAGAGCAGTTCAGCCACTAAACCATTATTTCCAGTAAACAAGCTCTCATGCAGCCTCTCACCTCCAACCCAGCGCACCAGATAGCAAGATAAGATCATCAGCGGCCCCATCCCAGGCAGCCATTAAACAACGAACATGATGAGTGTAACAAACAGACAATACATCTGTGAGGCAAGAGACAACGTTCTACAGGCAAAAAAACATGCGCCTGATGCGAAGCTTTTAAGATAGGCATCGCATGCGCGCGCGCATCGCTCCGTGCATTAGTGGATAGTGTGTCGATGTGTTATGAACAACAGATCCACTAAAACGTGTGTCACTCATGATCTTAAATAGAGCTTTCTGCTACGTGAGCCATGCGCTCGTGGGCGTATGTTCCGTTTGGGATAGTTCAATATTCTAGTCGCACAACACAAGCTTGGAGCTGTGGGTTTGCTCTGTGGAACTGTCGTGACGATGCCACTATTGGTAGGTACTTAGATAGTCACTGAAAAATACATTTTAGGAAAAGGTGCTCTAAAAACAGAATCGGTGTCTAAAGGTATCAGGCACAGAATGATAATGGATCTGCACAGGTCGGAGGAAGCGTGTCAGAGCTCAATCAATCTAGTGTTGATATACATTGCACAATCCACCTCAACGTCGCGCGTCGTGACGGATGGCAGCGGTGTGTTCTGATGACGTGTATCAACGCATTGTTTCTGATCCATTGCGTCACGCGCGGTGCACGCTACATTTAGCACGCTATGTGACACGTAGTGGATGTATCGATAGTGACAGCACACGGCCACGGCACGACAGTACCAGTTTATAATTGAAATGTAAGTATGGTATAATATGAATTGGATGTCAACATCATTTAATGAATGTCTTGTTGCCGCATGCGAGCATAAAGTTTCAAGCAGACACTAGGTTGGAAAGAAATTTAAGTGTGGGGAATGGAAATCAAAATAGTCTACTGTATGTTGGTAATAATAAAGAGGAGTAGATAAGAAATATCACAGCTTTTTTTTTTTTTTTTTTTTGAGGATGGGAAATCATCAAATGACTCCTCCCGCTCTGGGTGGAGCGGAAGGGAGTGTCAGAC
Source organism: Mesoligia furuncula (assembly GCA_916614155.1). Classification (NCBI taxonomy): domain Eukaryota; kingdom Metazoa; phylum Arthropoda; class Insecta; order Lepidoptera; family Noctuidae; genus Mesoligia; species Mesoligia furuncula. The sequence goes on along the minus strand of OU744797.1, from coordinate 32,258,423 downwards.
TCTTACTGACTAAAACCCACCCGTGTTCCTTCCTTAGCCCTTTATGTTCCGGGCCAGCGGTAACCCTTTCGGACAATCCCGCTGACCCGGCAGGCTTCGGCCCTAAGGGGCCCCTCCTCGATGCTGACATCTCTTTGAGGCGCGCGTGGAACACGTACGCGCCGTCCGGCACGGGCCTGGTCCTGATCGGGCGGTGAGCTACCCATTACTCTCCGCCCGCAGGCCCGCGCCTACGGTGGCCGGGAGTCGTCACGCGGCTCCCGACGCCCGGAGCGTCTCCCGCGGCGGCTGGGACGGGAGGCTCTCTCCCTGAGCCGTTCCGCCACCTCCTTCGCTAGCATGACTGCTTCGCAGAAGGAGGTGACTGCCTCCCACTCCCTCTCGCCCCGGACCATGGCTTGCACCAGGGCCGGACGCGAGAGGTCGCCGTCGCTGCCAATCGCCTCTACGAGGACACGGCGGTGCTCCGCCCAAGCGGGGCAGACCTCCACCGTGTGCTCCACCGTGTCCTCTGGGCGATCCTGGCAATGGTGACACCCGGGCGTTTCCTCCCGCCTGATGATGTGCAGGAACCTCCCGAAACTTCCGTGTCCGGTGAGGACCTGCGTCAGGCGGTAGGTGAGGGCGCCGTGGCGCCTCTCTAGCCACTCCTCAAAGAGGGGTCTTATCGCCGCTATCGCGGCGTGCCCTGCGCTGGGTTGCGACAGTCGCTCTTTCCATGCCGCCATGAGATCGCGCCGGAGATCCGTCCGCTCCGCAGCGATTTGCCGCGGAAGCGGATCCTCCCCCCGGCGTAGTGCCTCCGCGCGCCACTCATACAGGCGCGCGAGGACTATCGCCTCCAGATCCCATGGCGGCAGTCCGGCAAGAAGGCTTGCCGCCTCGCCAGAGATCGTGCGGTAGCCCCGGATAGCCCTTATGGCTACCACCTTCTGGGGCGCGTTCAGGTAGTGGGCGGCTCGCCGCCGCATGAACGCGCCCACACCGGGGCCCCGTATATGGCCATGGACCGCACGACCCCCGCGTAAAGCCTCCGGCAGGAGGCGTTTGGCCCCCCCAGGTTGGGCAAGAGCCGCTTGAAGGCGGCCCCGGCCCGTTCCAGTTTGGGGGCCAAACGTCGGAAATGCTCCACGAAGTTCCACCGGCTGTCGAGGACGAGACCCAGGTATTTCATCGTCATCCCGACGCCGATGTGAACCCCTCCTACCGTTAGTTGGCATCCCGATGGCGGCGCGTTCCGGGGCCCATGAAACGACATGGCCTCGGACTTGTGCAATGCCACCTCGAGACCCAACTGCCGGATCCTCTCCACGACTATCGCAACCCCGCGTGTCATCGCGTCGGCCGCCGCCTGATGCGACCTCCCCTGCGCCAGGACCAGCGTGTCGTCAGCGTAGCAAACCACGCTGACGCCATCAGGGAGGTCGGCGCGCAAATATAAAAATATCACAGCTAAGTTTTACACTTGGAAATGCTCCCGTCATTTGTGAATAACTGTACTATAATAGCCACAAATTAAAAGTGAAAGTTGATGTTAAAGTTGATGTTAAATTTGATGTAATATATCATGAACTTATTATACTCTTCAAATCTTGTCTCACTCGTGTACACGTCAGCATGCATCTGCTCGTACTATGCTAATACCCTCAGCGAAATGTTTACCGAGCGACCAACGTTCATGCTAATCGCGAATCGCGACGCATACTTGCAGTAGAAGTGTAACATTATCTACTACCGCCATTGCCCAACCTGTGCTCTGTGCACAAACGCACAGCCTGCACAGACTTGCACAATGGTAGCACAGGTTAACTGCAGGTAATTGCGGATATTTTGATCGCGAGCGACAAATGTATCTGCGATCAGATGAATGAGAAAACATGGAATATATCCTCCATTTATTGTACACAGAGATAATGGAAGCAGGGCACTGTGTCCGTGTGTTGCTTAATAGTATAAGTAGCCTTCTTCAGCAGTCCTTCTAAATAGTACAAGTAGCCTTCTTCAGCAGTCCTTCTAAATAGTATATGTAGCCTTTTTCAGCAGTCCTTCTAAATAGTAGATGTAGCCTTCTTCAGCAGTCCTTCTAAATAGTATATGTAGCCTTCTTCAGCAGTCCTTCATAAAGCTATTGGCGTTAACATATCGTTATCTCCTACTGCAGTCTGTTTACATCACCGTGGACATTGTGCGCTTTTATAATGTCTATTGTATCGTGGACGTCCACGCCCATACAGAGCATGAAGTACACGTACACGTTTAAATGAATCAATACATACGTACACGTTTTAATGTTATCGTAATCATTATAAAAGCGCACTTTGGGCTTTAATGCAACAAAGTAGCATCACTTTGGATCCGGCGTCAAGTTTGGTCTGTGGATAACATGAATGCCGGTGACCAATTTGAAAGTGCTACTTACTAAGTAGTACGTACTCAATCACAACACACACATTGTTTTACAGCTAGTAATAAAAAGCATTGCAACAATAGTCTCAGCAGGTAGTTACGAAACAACTAATAGATAGCCGCCGCGGCGTGGTTACTCGACGGTGAGTCTGTAGTGCACGTAGTAATTAATTAAACATTAGTACCTACCTAATTAAAATGAGTATATAGACTGATCGCGACCACCACCGCACCGCCGCACCGCCTCGCCGCCCCGCGCCCGCTATGTTGGTGATTTTTGCATTGTTTCATAAGCATGACTATTTTCGTGCTGACTTTGGCGTACAGGGCGTATTTTTAAAAGGTATCTAGGCAGCGTGTACTGTAGTGTACGTGTACAGTGGGCTGCATCAATTGGCTACCCCAGTTGTATGAAAATTTTAATACAACTGGGGTACCCAATTGATGCAGCCCACCGTACATCTCTGCCTAGCCCTTTCGGGATTATAGGCGTGTTGTAATGAATCTAAGCAGAATTATATTCAGGTGCTTACATTCCTGAACCTGTCTTTAGCCAAGCATCGTAAGAACAGTGGTCAATCACCTGAACATGAAATCAAAAAACTCAATTTCTGTGACGAGCGAATCCTTTCAAAATGACAACACACAGACAGAACCACAGCACGTTCTCAAAAAACTTACCTCCTAGAATAAATATGGCGATGTAACCTGTCCAGATCAATATAATATTTTATAGTTTAACCATTATAGTAACAAGTATTTTGACACTGTTCATGATACATTGTGTGCATAATCACCGTGTCCAATCTGAGCATATGTAAGAAGTACCTAAAGCGCTATGATATAAGTGCGCTCTCCTCCGACACACTATTAGTGACACATACGTGTAGTACATCACTATAACTTACATCAGACACTTTTGACACATTATCGACACTTACCATCAATCACCTAATCACTGTGCGATCGCTCCACAATTATTTCGAAGTCGAATTTATTGTCGAATCGAGTTAGGCAAGAGTCACACTGATATTAGATATTTCAGATTCAGATATCAGATATTTCATTTCCCGTGGGTGTCGTAAAAGGCGACTAAGGGTCGTAGCGGAGAATGGGCAGCAGCGTTCTCCATACGTTCCACCACCATACCATACCGCGATCGCCAACCCGCCTGCCAAGCGTGGCGATTATGGCAAACCCCCCTCGCCCCCCATTTGGGGGGTATGCAGCAGTGGACGTGGATGATGGTCGATTACAATCAAAATGGTGATTATAATATCGATGTTAGAGTTAAGTGCGTCCAATTGACTCATTAATACTAATAGTCACCGACATCACGGCAGATTCTACCATCATAGTCATAGTCAATAAGTTAATGTATCAGCTGGGCTGGTGATTACAGCCAGCATTCATTTAAATAGATTAAAGTTGCTAGAGAGATTAGCTAATTGTTTGAAATTAAATACTACTAGTACACTAATACTACGGTACGGTAGTAGTACTAATACTACTGTTAGGTATATGTTACAAACAATGATTTTTGTTTTTAATTATTTGAGCGTGACTTTGCTATCGCATTAGGTTTACATCTGTAATGACAGTTTTAAGGCATTTAAATAAATAAATAAATAATAAATGACAGGAGCACGTAAGTTTTACAACGTTTCTGTAGAGCGTGACAAACTGACAATGTGAGGCATGTGCAATCCGCTCAAAGTTGTAGGTGACCATAGGCGGCGCTAACCTCCCATGGCTTGACCAGTCAGCCTATCATATAAAGCAGCCTCCCATGTGCCTCAATGTCTCAATTCCCAGCAGTTTCTCTCAGCATTCGTCGCACGTAGCGGTGTTTTACTTTATACGCCCTTATTAGGAGCGAAACATCTCCACGTCTAGTTGAACTTTAACGTGCTCATGCCGAACTGATTCGTCATCCAGCTCCGCGCACCTACGTGTAGTTCGTATATGTCCGATAGGCAGCAGTTAGTGGCGCGCCTCGGGACACACTCGGAGGAAGTCGTAAAGTTGTGGAGTCCGATCAGTCCGAGATTGATTTGTGAAAGCGTTTGATGGCTGCGGGGCACGTCACAACATTGACTATTACACGTTGCGTAGACGTGTGCGCCTCGTGGACGTAAGAGTTATTGTGCGTTACAGGCGTAATGACGGGTATCGTGGCAGTAATTATGAGCGGGGCTCGTCACTCGTAATTTGATAATGGGTGCAAATCGCGTGCGCAGGAGGCGAGCTGCCGCGTCAGGCTATGTTGAGGAATGCACGTATATTTATAGGAAATAAGGCTGGTTCAAGGTAGGCGGCTAACAAATGATAATATCGTTCAATGTTTTTGGCTGCTGAACCTATATAAAGTCCGTTACAAGAATTACGATAATTAAGTTTATAGTATAATGTGGTTTCCACGATGTGTCTGATGTCAGTGTGCGTGTTAGTGCGTTCCGGCAGCGGCGGAGCATAGCGTAAGATGCGCGGGCGCAGCTGACCAGCTCGCGGCGCGCATCACGTGCGCGGACGCAAACAACAGATCGCTAGCGGCGGTGTACCTACTACACAACTTCGAAACAGTGAAGGAAAACATCATGAGCAAACCGGCATGCCCTAGAACCAAAAATTAGAAGACATGTGACATCTACCAACCCGCAGGGCGGGGTGTATTACAGCTCACTCTCTCTCGCAGAGAGGCCTGCGTCTGAGCAGTGGGAACAGATTATGCTTAATGCTTCTTAGCACGACTTGTATCACGCACACCACAAGCCACTATTTATGCGCAGACGGCGATAGATGTAATTGATTGATTGACTGTTAGATTATTATCAAGAGAACAAAAGAGTCAGACAGGATATGATCCAACACTCCTCTCAGCCGCACGCAACAAACCAATTAAATGCTTTGCTTCTTAAACAAGTAATAACAATTAAAGAAATAATCTCGCTGTATCTATACTATCACAAATCGATCTGTCGATCAAACAGATGACGTTATCCAAGATGGCGGCCACTTACTTCATTCGTTTATTTGTTCCAAACGAACGATTAGCCGCGGCATCCCTTCATTAGCGAGGCACATCAGTCATTATCGTGACGACACTCTACAGGTAGATGGAGAAGTTACACTCCAAAAAAAAAAACAGGTAAAGAGCGAGTCGGACTCGCGCACTGAGGGTTCGGTACCATCATAATAATATGTTTTTAAATTTTCATCGGCGGGGCCTATATTCGTCAGAGAATTTTAACACTGCGCACTGCGGTGTAAAATATTGCAGTTTTAGGTCAGCGCCATCTCTTGACCGATAGTGAAACTATCGGTCAAGAGATGGTGAGTATAACTTTTGTTGAAGATTTCTGAAAAAGTGTGCTATTTACAGACATCGCTTTATTTTTCCTGTAATCTTTGAATTTATTCAAAGAAGAAGTTTACTTCTATCACAGAATTATTTCAGATTTTTCTCTTTGCAAACTTCGGAGATAAGGGTCATCAAAAGTCGAAAACTATCCGGCCTAATAAAAAAGAATAAATGTTTGAGAATGTGCAAACTGCGCTCTTTCATATGATACCCCACAGAGTAGACCCACTTCGAATTTTTCAGAAACCCTTTCAGACACTGTTGAAAAAAAAATCTTTCTTATTTGCAAAATAGTTGGACAAACGTCATCTAAAAGTATTCCAAATTTGAAGTTGATAGCTTTAGTAGTTCTTGAGATATCCAGCTGTGACAGACGGGCAGACGGCCAGACAAACAGAGTCTCATTAAATGGGTTCCGTTTTTTTTGGTACGGAACCCTAAAAATGGATAAGTTTTCACCTTGCCGCCTCACTAAACTGAGATTTAAACATTAAGTTAGCCTTCCTAAGTTAACTGCAGACTTAGGCAGCAACTGACTTAGTATTCTTTTCTTTGCCGTTTGCTTAGCTTTCATAGCAATTTTTGTTGGTTTTTCTCTCTCTATCTCTATGTTATCATATCGTGGGTAGCAGTATCCGCTGAGCACCTGGCATCAATTAACGTTACCTCACATGGACCACTACCGTACTATAAAAGCTCGCTCATTACTGCGCGTGCGCGGTGCAGGGAAACAGTTTACGGCGGACTTTACACAATTACACAGTATCATGTACGTGATGATTGACGCTGTACACTATTATGTATGTTGAGTTACAGTCATTAGACGTGTCGGCAGCTCGCGCCGCTGTACAATTAGTTATACTATACGTACATCTAATTATACTGCCAGAGTCACAGATCAAAAAATTATAGGTTCTGCGGTAAATAAGTCACGGTATAGATGTGGAAAGTCATGGTTTCTCTGTCCACCTTAGCACTATTAAGCGTGTATTTCGTGTGTTTGTATGTAAGTGTAAGTTTCTTCATAAATCGTAGCTCGTGTTAGCGTAGTGTAGAATTTCCGTGATTTGCTAAGTAATGTGGTATAAAGGCGATAACTTTCGACTACAACTCGGTCGCGTGCTGGGCGGGAGGTGTCAGTATCTAGGAATGTGATGGTGAAAACATGGTGCAGAAGTTCTGCATGAAACAAAGCAAGAGTGGAAAAAGAAAAAAACGGGCCAAGTGCGTGTCGGGCCACGCACAGTATAGGGTTCCGTAGCCCGTTGTCACAATATAGTACGATTCTGTTGTTCTTTATTCTGAATACTAGCTGATCCGGCAAACGTTGTTTTGCTATATAAATTATTTCTAGCTGCCCGGCGATACTTCGTTCGCGTGGTGTACCCTACTCCTACACTACTCCTACCCCTACCCTACTCCTAACCTACTCCTACACTACTCCTACCCTACTCCTAACCTACTGCTACCCTACTCCTACCTACTCCTAACCTGTTCCTACACTAATTCTACCCTAAATAAAAAGTATCCTATGTCCGTCTCCTGGTTCTAAGCTACCTCCCCACCAATTTTCAGCCAAATCGGTTCAGCCGTTCTTGAGTTATAAATAGTGTAATTAAAACGACTTTCTTTTATGCATATAGATATGTAATGGTAAAGATATTAGGAGTTAATGGTTATAATAACGATATATGACAAGGGTGTCCAGACTAAAACAAAACCTTAACACATAAAGTAACCACGGAGCTCATACCTTGCAAGAAAATCTTAACACCCCGGTCTACAAAAGTGAAGTCACGGCACAACGCCATCTGTTATCGAATAGCGATACTAAACACATCAAAATATTGATTTTCGAAGATAATTATTTAAACAGATTAGACATTAGCTAATAAGAACCACTTTCTTCCTTGCAAAGTTAAAAAAAAATTAAAATGAAAAAAGGTTTTTAAAAACAAGCTTTTATTTAAATAAAAACGTAACCGAAAAAAGAAAGAATTATCGACATTTTACTGTAGCTAACGCGAGTGCTGCAATTGCTGCAATGAATCATGACCTGGCTCGCATCAGCGATTGGGCTAAGTCATTTGGTTTGCAAATTAACCCAACTAAATCCCAGGCCATGATCATAGGCAGCAGATTCGTTCGCAATGCGGCTGATGTAACATCTCTGATGCCTTTATATCTCGATGGTGTCCGCATTGACGATACTGAAACCGCTAAAGATCTGGGTGTAGTTATTGACTCCAACCTTTCGTGGCGTGCTCAGGTCAATGAGGTCAGCCGAAAGGTGCATTTCTCCTTTCATTCGCTGAAATGCCTTCAAAGTCTTCTGCCCTTGAAGACTAAAATATCTTTGGCACAAACACTTATTCAGCCGATTTTAGATTATGCCGACGCCTGCTACCTGGATGCTACTGAGGAGCTATTAAACAAGCTTGAGCGCTTGCAAAACCTGTGCATTCGCTTTGTTTTCGGTCTTCGAAAGTATGACCATGTTTCTCACCTTCGCAAAGAACTCAAGTGGCTACCAATCCGCCTTCGCAGGAATACTCGGATTTTATGTCTCCTCTTCAACATCTTACACAACCCGTCTTATCCTTCCTACTTGCGTGAGCGGTTTTCTTACGCTCACCCTAGCGACGCACCGTGTAGGTCACACCTAAGATCCCTCCTTAAATCTCATCCTCATAAAACAAGCTACTATTCTTATTCCTTCTCTGTCCATGCTGTAAGATTGTGGAACTCACTTCCGCCTAGCATTCGTGATTTAAAAACTATTTCTCTATTTAAATGTCGATTAAAAGAGCATTACCTTTCCTCTATACTGTGAGTATATATATATGTATATATATATTTATATATTTTAGCCTTATGTATTTATTTAAGTATACTTATGTTATTATTATTATTTTGCATTATTTGTGTAGGTTTATTTAATATTCTAGTTTTAAACTTCACACATTCATATTTTCTCTTCTTGTTCTCACACACTATTGTCTACAGTTCTTTTTTTAGGGTTCCGTACCCAAAGGGTAAAAACGGGACCCTATTACTAAGACTTCGCTGTCTGTCCGTCTGTCCGTCTGTCCGTCTGTCCGTCTGTCTGTCTGTCTGTCACCAGGCTGTATCTCAAGAACCGCGATAGCTAGACAATTGAAATTTTCACACATGATGTATTTCTGTTGCCGCTATAACAACAAATACTAAAAACAAAATAAAATAAATATTTAAGGGGGGCTCCCATACAACAAACGCGATTTTTTTGCCCTTTTTTGCTCGATATCAAAAATGGTAACAGGTAGGCACTTGAAATATTCACAAAATACTCAGTTGTATTTTAACTTTAATAATAAATAATAAAATTAAAACAAAATAAATATTTAAGGGGGGCTCCCATACAACAAACATGTTTTTTTCGGCGTTTTTCCTTGTGTTACGGAACCCTTCGTGTGCGAGTCCAACTCGCACTTGGCCAGTTTTTTTACTTCTCCTTTCGCAGGTCTGCTGGAAGAAATTTCTTAAGAAATAAGCAGTACCTTTGTACTCAAATTATAATTATGTCATATCTCTATGTATTTTACTATGTGTACATAAATTATAAAATAAATAAATAAATAAAAAATAAAGAATAACGCAAACTAAAAAGAAAACAACCGACTTCCAAAAAAAACACTACAAATTGAAAAATAACTTTAATTTCGGAAGTCGGTGTCTTTAGTTCCGCATTTTTGATTATCGACACCGACTCCCGAAATAAAAGTTATTTTTCAATTTGTAGTGTTTTTTTTGGAAGTCGGTTGTTTTTTTTTTTGTAAAAATGTTTTTATTTTTCACTTTTTAGTTGGTCAGTTTGTAATTTATCTAAGTTACAATAGCCTAATGCCAACTGTTCATCACCTTTTACTAAATATTGTTTTTCCCGATGCTGGGACGTTAATTGTTGAGGAGTTCTCCCGGTAAGTACCAGAAGAACTCCTCAACAATCACTCACCATACGCATTGTGACGAGCATAAATTGCTTAGCAAACATATTAAAGTAATCGAATCGCAATCCGTGAAATATTTGTCATTGAGTAGTTCCGATGGCCATCTGTAGTCTTCATCATCAGCTCCAAATGACAAAATTACTTTACCAAATGATGATTTCCGAGAGCAAATGCTCAAGTTACTTTAAAAAATACCCAAATCGCTATAGGTTTGCCTATAAAATTTGAGGGTTTCCCTCGATTTCCATGGGATCCTCTCATCAGATTCCAATTTGATGATAATGGGACCACCTTGAGAGTATACCCTTTCAAATAAAAAAAAAGAACTTTTGGAATCGGCCCAGCCTTTTTCGAGTAATCGGTGAACATACACAAGGTAGCTACTGTAAACTGTTGAGGAGTTCCCTTAACTGTCCTTCGTCTTCATCATCAGACCCCTAATGACAGTTACAACCCATCTAGGTGCAAAGTTCACAACAATACAAATTAATCAAGCCCAAACACAAGGTAACTGCTGTAGATCGTTGAGGAGTCCCCTCGACTATCTTTCGGCTCCATCATCAGATCGACTCCAGGCCTTCATTAAATTGTAGTGCTTTAAAATACTTAATGAAAAAGTTAACAAACGCACTGGTCGCTCCTACTATTTTCGAATGTTCCCCTCGATTTCATTGGGATGCCATCATCAGATCCTGGTTTCCTTATCATGGTACCACCCTTGGCATATATCCTTTCCAACGAAAATAGAATAATCAAAATCGGTTCATAAACGACGAAGTTATCCGCGAACACACATAAAAAAAAATATATATATATATACGGTCGAATTGAGAAACCTCCTCCTTTTTTGAAGTCGGTTAAAAATAAATTTAAGTGACACTGTCATTTCAAAATATATATAAATTTTAAACGCTTGAGGCACTGTTATTATGTCCTAGGTACACCTGTATAACGGATACCGTACATCAGTGCCTCAAACTTTTAAAATTTTTTTTTTTTTCACACGTAGGGCAGCTACCCTAAAGAAAAATATTTTCCAAAATTGTATTTTACCACTTTGTCGGCGTAATTGATATACACACTCCTACACAATTACAGCTTTCTAGTACTAACGGTCTCTTAGCAAAACTTTGGACAGACAGGCAGACAGACAGACAGACGGACATGACGAAACTATAAGGGTTCCTTATAGGAACTTAGGAACCCCAAAAAACAGACAGAAAGGCACTGCCTGCCACGCGGTACTTGTCCTCAGCTCATGAGGAGGGCTATGGAAACTTGTTCCTCTCAAGGATAACCAGGCGTGGTCGCAGGGTGGGGGGTCTCTCCATAGGTGCCGAAGAATATTAATAATAGAGGAGGTAATAACGAGAGAGGAGATTAATAAGGAAGGTACATCTACTCGTTGGTGTAGTAGTCGCAAGCGTTACTGCTGAGCACGAGGTAATGGGTTCAATTCCCAGGTTGGGTAAAGTGTTATTAGGTTTAGCCTGGAATCTGGATTTGTGCCCGGTTGGTGGCAGGATGCTCACCCCCATGACATCCGACGTAAACATAACTGGTGAAATAGGGGTGTTAGTACTATATGAAGGTACACCCCTGCCTAACCCTCCGGGTATATAGCGAGCTAAGCGAGCTCGAAAATTTAAAAAACCCGCCTCGGTTTGGTTAGGTTTTGTTATACAGGTTGAAATTGAAAAACCGAAATGGGATATTGTACTCATCATTATGAACAACTTTTACTGTGGGACCAAACCAAACATTGCGAAAACGAAATCTGCTGTTCCCTACGTTTTGACGAGTTATGCGAACATAAATTTAGGGAACAGCTGATTTTGTTTTCGCGTTTTTTGGTTTGGTCCCATAGTAAAAGTTGTTCATAATGATGAGTAGAATCTTCCATTTCGATTTGTCGCATGTTTTCAATTTCACCCTGTATAATTTCAAGCAGAAATAGTAGTTATAGTTAAAGTAGGACATTGTCGACTTGTGCAGGCAAGCCCAAGCAACTACGAGAATGTAGAATGCAAGAGCGAGCAAAGCGAGCTCGAAAATTTTGCACACTCGCGAACATTACACACAACACTACATCTTGAAATAGGTTCTGTTTTCTTTTGACCATCATATAGAAAGAAACCTTACTTTATCGAATTACTAGCTGACCCGGCAAATGTTGTTTTGCCATATAAATTATTTCTAGCTGCCCGGCGGTACATCGTTCGCATGGTGTCCTACCCCTTACCCTACCCTACTCCTACCCCACTCCTACACTACTCCTACCTTACTCCTACACTACTCCTACCCTACTTCTACCCTACTCCTAACCTACTCCTACCCTACTTCTACACTACTCCTACCCTACTCCTACACTCCTACTCCTACCGTACTTCCACCCTACTCCTAACCTACTCCTACCCCACTCCTATCCTACTCCTACCCTATTCCTACCCTACTCCTAACCTACTCCTGCATTACTCCTACCCTACTCCTACCTTACTTCTACCCTACTCCTACTCTACTCCTACACTACTCCTACCCTACTCCTACCCTACTCCTAACCTACTCCTACACTACTCCTACCCTACTCCTATAAGTAAATAAAAGTATAAAAAAAAAAAAGTATCCTATGTCCTTCTCCTGGCTCTCAACTACCTCCCTGTCAATTTTCAGCTAAATCGGTTCAGCCGTTATTGAGTTATAAGTGGAGTAACTAACACGACTTTCTTTTATATATATAGATGACAAAAACCTTAAACTCGTTTTACAGCAATTTAGGTTTTCGAACCTAAGCCTTCGAACCTTACGTACGAGTGTCGGCCGTCCCCATGTCTGGCTATGATCTTAATGTTTTTGTATATGCACATCGGGGTCTCCGTGACTCAAGTAGAGTTTTAAGTTAGTAAGACAAGTAAATCATTCAGACTCTCGACAGCTTGAATGATTTTGGGGAGGGTCATGACCCCCACGACCCCCCTCGGACTGCGCCTGAGGATAACATCCGGGATGTAATGAAACGCGAAATGCGATGTAGATCATTCGCAGAATAATCAACTTGAGATAGCTAGCAACGCACGTATTTACTTCTTCATATTTTGTGTCTGAGGTCTCTGAAGTCGTATGTAAGGCGCTTTGCAGATGGATCAACTTTAGTTGAGGCAACTATCAACTTTTAAAATTTTCCTTTAAAGTTGCCAGTTGCTACAATCAAATAGCCCGAGATGTATGTAAACAGCTAGTTGCCAGTTGCTACAATAGTTGCTCCACCTGCAAAGCGCCTAAGAGTTTCTCATCGCGTTAAATACCTCACCGTCTGCAACTTTTGTGTTAGTAATTGATGCGCTAGCGCGTTGTCGCGTGGCCGCGTGGGCGTCTGTTTGTGGTCTCCCCCTGCCCCTCCCCCTCTCGCTGCCGCTGCCCAGGTGACAGGCGACAAGCATGACAAGTGACGCGCATTTGTCACGACAATGACGTCAAAGGCATCAATGGCGCAGGAGAGCGCAGCATCATTATACAGGATCACTGGGAAGTGCGGCTGAATGGGCAGAGTGATTATAAGCTCAAGAGATATTAGTGTTGTTGTGTTGCCGTTGCCTGTGTATTGAGCTGAGAGATTTAAATGGGTTGTTCATTGAATGAATCGCTCGGCTCTTTCTCTTCTTTATAATGTTGTTAGACATTTGTGTTTTCTCTTTGATTGAGTTCGTTGCGGTTAAACTGAAAAGATTTAATTGAGACACGAACAGAGTGTTCAATGTTTATCCATACCTATTATAAACTAGCTGTGCCCGCGACTTCGTCCGCGTGGAATAGTGACTTTTCGGGCAGCATATTTTGAATTACATATACCGTCTACAGACCGGGCATTTGCTGTCCGAACCCTCTGAGAACTCAGGCGAATTTCCCTATCAGTGAAAGTCTCAGACTCACGCGATAGTGCATGAGCTTCACTATCAGCAGTATTTCCCGTTCGTCCTGTGTCTCCTGGGATCGAGCATTTGTTGTCCGTACTCTCTGGGAGCTCAGGCGGGTTTCCCTGTCAGCAAAAGTCTCAGACTCACGCGATGGCGCGTGAGCTTCGCGATCGAGAGATAAACGTGCCTTTCGTTGTTCCCCGGGCCGTTTTCCCTATTTCGAGTTGTCATCATTCGAGAAGGATTTGAACTCAGTCGAGATTTTCGCTGTGATGAAGACTTTATTTACATAACCTATGCTAATATTTAAAGTGATTGAACCAATCTCATCCTTTTAGCATTTCTGCTACACTGGGAGAGGTTGGTTCTTTTTCGAGGCATTCTTACAATAAAATAGTACTTACTACTTAACACACAGTTATTTAATAAACACGTACTATCGTAAACAATTAAATTATAAATATTTACAGATTATTATACAGTCTAAAATTATCACAGTTTAAGTAATAAGTGTTAAGACGTGTAGACCAAACGTACTAACTTTATAAAACAAAAGAATTGCTAGAAAAATTAATTACTAACCTGAGCTAATGAACTTATACTTAACTAGCTTTTGCCCGCGGCTTCGCTCGCGTTAAGTATTATTAAAAAAAACTAATACATTTACATCCGCCATCATCCCTCATTTTGTCCTCATGGGGGTTGAATTTATCAAAATCCTTTCTTAGGGGATGCCTACCTACGTCATAGTAGCTATATGCATGCAAAGTCTCAGCCCAATCGGTTTAAAATTGACAAAGTTTCATACAAACTTTCATCCCCTATTTTATCCCCTTGGGGGTAGAATTTATCAAAATCCTTTCTTGGGGGATGCCTACGTCATAGTAGCTATATGCATGCAAAGTCTCAGCCCGATCGGTTTAAAATTGACAAAGTTTCATACAAACTTTCATCCCCTATTTTATCCCCTTGGGGGTAGAATTTATCAAAATCCTTTCTTAGCGGATGCCTACGTCATAACATCTACCTGCATGCCAAATTTCAGCCCGATCCCTCCAGTGGTTTGGGCTGTGCGTTGATAGATCACTATGTCAGTCAATCACCTTTGAGTTTTATATATTTAGATAAAGAAAATCAAGAAAAGAAATGCCTAACCTATACCAAATACTTATAATATTTATATACAAACCCTAAATACAAATTAAGATAAGTAAATACCCAAAAATCAAGGAAAGAACCGCCTAACCTATACCAAATACTTACAATATTTATTTACAAAATTTTAAAGAAAATTAAGAAAAAGAACCTAACTTACAAACCTTAAAATATTAATAAATGAAATATGCAAACAGTCAGTATTCAAGTGAATCGCAATAATCGAATCCGCCTATACTCTCCAGGATACGTGCGTTCGCTACGAATAACTGAATCCTTATGGCAGCGGCGCGTTTTTTTTTTTTTTGAAATGGTCGTCTCATAGTTCAACCTGAGGGGTTATCGACTGCTTAACCGGGCTTTCCTGTGGATGCCTCAATAAATTAAGGCCTCCAGCCAGGGCATAATACACTTATAAACTTAACTACACAATATAAACTTAAAAACTAAGCGACTACACGCTAAGGGCACCCCCTGTGGGGTACGGACCTCGGCTTAGGGCGTCGCTGGGAGAGGGCAGCAAGGGACAGGCTGGATCGGAATTATGGCAGCGGCGTGGCTCTCAGCGCGCTTTATATAGCCACGGACGCGCAGGTGCGAGGCGTGAACGTACTCTGATAGAATACCTTAACAAATGTTTGCCGTGATTCTTTAAATTGACATAATTTTTTTATTTATGAACCGATTGACATGAAATAAACACTAAATGTTAAGTGAAGCTTATTACAATATATTAGTGAAAACCGCATCTAAATCGAATAAGCCGTTTCTGATATTAGCGTGCACAAACACACAGACAAACAGACAAAAAAAAATTAATTACAATTTCGGATTCGGCATCGATTTAATAACAACCCCTGCTACTTTTTTTTCATACATTTCCATTGTACAGACACCACTTTTCTACAATTTTATTATATTTATAGATTCGAAAGTAACTCTGTCTGTCGGTCTGTCTATATGTTACCTTTTCACGCCTCAACCAGTGAACGGATTTCAATGAAATTTGGCAGAGAGATAGATTGTATCCCGGGGAAGGACATAGAATAGTTTTTATCGACCTACCTCGCGGGCGAAGCCGCGGGCGGAAGCTAGTATAACATAAAAATAAAAAATATATTACTGACTAATACTCAAATAATATTAATTGAGTTACTGTAATAGCAATAGAAGCATTGATGAGTGGTCCTGGAGCGACAAAAAGGTTTTTCTTTACTTCAACTTAAAATAATGCCCCTAGCAGTTGTTTTGTTTTCGACGTTGACTTCACAGACATATTATTATTAAGTTATCCTCGTATCACCTCGTGTTCTGGTCTCGAACTCCGACGACTCCCGAGCCTCACATTAGAGCAGCGGTGCAAGCGCACGCGATTACCTGCGCATTGCTGCTCGTGGAGCTGCCAGGTTAGGGCCGACATACACTTACAATGTATACCGACCGTTCGAGTTCAACTGTTGTTGTTTTGACCAGCAAGTGCATCAATCGCATAATTGATCCCGCAAGTAAATTATTTGCATACCTATAGGCTAGAAGTCGGCTCAATACTTATTTGCATACCTAGGCTAGAAGTCGGCTCAATACTTATTTGCATACCTAGGCTAGAAGTCGGCTCAAAACTTATTTGCATACCTAGGCTAGAAGTCGGCTCAATACTTATTTGCCGTTTGCTGATCTATTGATGCTATTCGTAACAAATTGTTTGTTGAAATTATCACTTCACGTTTTTCCGTTTCGTTTTAAGATAGAGCGACAGGCTGCGTTCCAGTATGTGTTGTCCTTTAGTGGGTGTTCGTGTTAGCTATCGGCGTCATCTGCGCGGGCGCATGCAGCGGCGCGGCGCGGTATCGACCCGGACTCGTACCCTGGACACAAGCGTGGAATAAGTACATTGCGCTATCCACCTATGTAACATCAAGATTACCCGCCATTCGGTTGTTATGTGCATAACTGAACATTTTCAAATGCATACATGAATATGACACTACATGAGTTTATGTACTTATGAGTGGAGTACCCAACGACTGATTCCTTAAGTTAAAATAAATATTTGGCTAGTACAGACGCTAGCAAATCAAGCTACTACAATCTGTCATGGACCATGGGCACTTTTGAATGAACACTGGGCCCACTTTTCAAAGTTGTGCAACAGTGATGAAACCTCTGTTGTATGACAGCTCTTGGCGTGTAATTTATTTCATTCTATCGCAGCTAAGTTCAAACCAGCGCGAAAATGTTTTCTTTTTGCGTTTTTAAAAAATGTTCAACATTGTGCAACAGTGATGAAACCTACGTCATATGAGAGCTCTTAGCGTGTACTTTATTTAGGCAGTTAAGTTGAAATCTACCGCGAAAATGGTTATTTTTACGTTTTAAAAACAAAAATATATTACACCAATAGGTAGGTAGGTACCTGGATCAACGCATTCTGCTGAACATATTCAGCAAATTGTGGACTAATCGCAGGAAGATCATCTTCTAAAACATGGGTTCTTGTCCGCAGAACACGCGAGCGCAAACACATAATACAGCAATCTAGCTGCCATTGCAAATAGTCCAATTCAATTAGGGGCTGATTTTTCAATCAACCGATAATTTTTATTCGCGGAATATAGTTGACATCCGGCAGTTTTTATTACCCGACTGCGTCAGAAGGAGGGTTATGTTTTTCGAGTGTATGTATGTATGTATGTATGTATATTTCTTTGGCACGCTCTGCAGCCTAAACGGCTTGATCGATTTCAGCTTGAGAGGTGCCGATAGATTTGTCTGAATTGTGAGAGTGACACTGGGTATATTAAAATTGAAAAAAAATTAAAATGGCCGATTCTTGGCGCAAAATGTTTTCAAAAAAAAAAAAAAAATTTCTCGGAGCCTATCGAGTGGGGTATCAAAATAAAGGGTTTTAAAAGGTGATTACAAAAATATATATACCTTATATGCTTAAAAGTAATCCGAAGTGACAAATCGTAAAAAAACACGCACCAAGAACTAAATCGTTTGCGAAATCTTTCACATTTGTAAACTAAAAAGTAGGACATAAAAAAAGTAATTTAAAAAATAAAAAAAACCGACTGCGATACTGAAAAGCTACAAACAAGCCCATTTTAAATTAAATAAAAGTTGGAAGCAGGCGGTACCCATATCATAATTATTATATTTTCAAATTCAAATGGGTCCCGCCTGCTTCCAATTTTTATTTAATTTAAAATGGGCTTGTTTGTAGCTTTTCAGTTTCGCAGTCGGGTTTTTTTATTTTTTAAATTATTGGAAATATTAATAATCTATACATATAATAAAACAGTAACGAAAGAAAAACTGTACATTGTGAATTTTCGAGAAAAAATAAGTGGCTTCTGTTAGAAAAACGTAACTGATGACAAAAAGTGAATTTTTAGAATTTTTGTCTGTTTGTCTGTTTGTCTGTGTGTATGGTACCTACAGCTTCACGCCAAAACTACTGGATAGATTGAATTGAAATTCAGCAAAAACGTTCATAGTAAACCAAGGAAGGCTTTAGGCTACATATTATCACGTTCTATATTATCAAATTCAGTTTTTGCTTTTTTATGTGCATTAGGAACGATACTGTTATGAAATCTGAGAACTTCACATGTCCTATCTAAATGTAAGGAGAGTTTCACACCAATATTACTAAACAGATTGATTGGCGGTACAACAAGCTACACTATCATGAAGTCAAGTCAAACTTTTGGTTCTAAGCTATATCTTACCAAGCACATTTGTTCTATGCCTATCGGTCCGGGAAAACCTGTTTTGATCCTTGCTGCTGTTACCATATTCTTTTGTAATGCAAAACTAATGTAGTTGTCTGTTAAATTAACGACAATTTAGTTTTATTCATAATTTAATTAATTTGGATAAATAATTTATGTAGTTTCCGTTTTCTAACTAGATGGATGGCGTTGGCGTCGAGTTAGATCGCGCTATGGTTTTGTTCCCAAAAAGTGATGTTATAGTTGCCGATGTGCCGCTTCCATGCTATTAAAACGGGGGTTACCTTTGTTGTCTGTGTTGGTTGATGTGTTTAATTTTCCTGTTGGCCTTCACAGAGTACTTTTTGATAGACTGAAATTGGCCTTTTCCAGACTCTGTGAAGGGGACAAGTTTGCTAGATCACTCACCTATGATGAGGTGCCGTCGTACTACACGTACGACAAGCAAAGAGGTGTATTTAATCGACGTCGATGCGGACACGCCGTGGACGGGTTTCCGGGATTTTTTAAGGATACCGCATTGGGACGGGTTTACACTGTGCACCCAAATAATGGCAAGTGCTATTATTTGCGAATGTTACTGCACACAGTGCACAGCCCTACATCATTTGCATTTCTAAGGACAGTCGATGACATTGAGACATACCGCGCTGCTTGCGTAGTACGCCACCTTCTCGACGGTGATCAGCACTGGGACAACGCACTTGAGGAGGCCAGCATTAGTGACAATCTCAGTCGTTTGCGACACCTGTTTGTCGTCATGTTGGTGTTCTGGGGTATTGCAAATCCGCTTTTGTTGTGGGAGAAATATCGGCATCTTCTGTCCAAAGACTTTCTAAGAGGTCTGAGACCCACTACTGAAGATAATACTGAGGCAACTGATGAGCGCGTTCTAAACAGTTGCCTTAGTTCACTTCAAGATATGGTCATTTCGATCTACGGCAATTCTCTGGTGGATTATGGGCTACCGACTCCACAACATCTGGATGTACAAGAGCTTGGAAACAGAGAGTACAACTCTGAAATAAATTATGATCCAAGAGCTATGATTACCGTCGTCAATGACCATGTCTCTAAGTTTAACTCAGAGCAAAAGCAAATTTTCGACACCATCCTTGACTCGGCTCGGCCAAGGTAAATGTTTTTCTTGGATGCTCCTGGTGCAACAGAGAGAATATTTGTCACCGCTGGCATTCTCGCAGAGGTCAGGAGGCAAGACAAGATTGCCATTGCAGTAGCATCGTCACCGTCGTCAATGACCATATCTCTAAGTTTACCTCAGAGCAAAAGCAAATTTTCGACACCATCCTTGACTCGGCTCGGCCAAGGTAAATGTTTTTCTTGGATGCTCCTGGTGGAACAGGGAGAATATTTGTCACCGCTGGCATTCTCGCAGAGGTCAGGAGGCAAGACAAGATTGCCATTGCAGTAGCATCGTTAGAAATCGCCGCAACGCTGCTTCCTGGTGGCAAAACAGCCCACGCAATGTTTAAAATTCCCATAGATTTAGAGAGTAATGAAACACCTGTTTGTTGAGTGTCACGCAACAGTGACAAAGGGCGCGTGCTTAAAGATTGCTGTTGAATCGTGTGGGATGAATGCATTATGGCAAACAGAAAAGCAGTAGAGGCGGTAAACAGGACTTTGCAGGACATCCGCAGGAACCAGTAAATGATGGGTGGCGTTACAGTTCTGTTTAGCGGCGTTTTCCGACAAACGCTGCCTGTGGTGACGCGAGGAACTAGGGCTGATGAGGTGAATGCTTTGTTGAAATACTCTTTCTTATGGCCACATATTCATAGAATGTACACGCCCAAGAATTTTTTGATGTTCTCTTAAAATTGAGTGAAGGAACGCTACCAGTAGACGGTGGCCAGGTGGTTCTACCTGAGATACTTGGGAGAGTGGTGTCTACCTTAGAAGATTTGATTCGCCTGGTGTAGGTACGGGGACATCAATAGGATACCGCACCAACATAATTCTTGGGTGGGTGTACGAGCCATTTTAACACCCAGAAACGACCAAGCTTCAGCGATCAATGAATGCATTCTCGCGGAAATTGAGGGAAATTGCACTTCAATAAACACTGTTGTCGACCAAGATGACGCCACACATTACCCCGTAGAATTTCTCAATTCCCTCAGTGCAAGTGGAGTACCAGCGCACACCATTAAGTTAAAGGTCGGTGTCCCAATTATGCTTCTTCGGAAACTCACTCCGCCGAAACTGTGCAATGGGACCCGGCTCAAAGTCGTCTCGCTGCAGAGAAATATCATTGAGGCGGAAATTCTAACGGGTTGTGGTGTCTCGCTGACACTACAACCCGTCCCGTCCCCGGGCTCTTAGAATTCGACATCAGACGTTTAAGATCTTCGATTTTGACGACCCCGTTGTCGTTGGCATAAGCAACAGGATCCGCGTACGAAGTCGCGGGCAGAAGCTAGTTGTATAATATAATATAATTCATCACTGTCTAACAATGTTGAACATTTTTTAAAAACTCATAATAAACCGTTTTTGCGCTGGATTTGAACTTAGCTGCCATATAATGAAATAAAGCACACTTAAAGAGCTTTCATGTGACATATAATTCATCACTGTTGAACAATGTTGAAAAAGTGGGCCCAAAATGACGCATTTAAAAAACGCATAAAAAATCATTTTCGCGCTGGATTTGAACTTAGCTGCCATAGAATGAAATGAAGTACACTTCAAGGGCTTTCATATGACATATAATTCATCACTGTTGAACAATGTTGAAAAAGTGGGCCCAAACTGACGCATGGTCCATGCCCATCATCTTTAATAGATTTTCAACTTTATCGCTAAGGTTCACAGTTGACTGAGAAAATTTGACAGTTTCGGGTAGCTTGATGTGCTGGCGTCTGTACTTAGATATTACCACCACAATAAATTGAGCCTGAAATGGTGGGGCCATTTCGATCTCCAGTAAGGTAGATATTGACATAAAACTATGAGCTGTTTGTTTTTATTGGTCGTGAGTATAAATACGCCATGTTTGTCTCCAAAGCGATCCATTGGCGGATGTAGATCAAGTCAAATATTAGCTTTGGACCAAAACATGTCATGATTGGGGCGCGCGGAACTCGATACGATGGCGGAAAACTAACGTCAACATGAAACTTGAGTTTGAAAGGTGACAAACTATGGATCGTCACGTAAGCATACACTTCACATTTAGCATGATTTTGACTTGAATATACTCGAGTAAATAAATGTAGGTAAACCTAGTGATATTGAGATCCATTTCGTCGGGTTGAATCATAAACATACCTACTAAATTGATAGACCATTTTTAAATCACTCGGATCTCGCAGTCAGGCGCAACACAACATTAGAAGAACAATTTCTATGAAAACTTCGTGAATACTCCATTTGTTCTACCAGAATCGCGGCGCACCGTGAATTTAATTCTTTATTGCGTACCATAATGTATATAGCTGGTAGGTACATGCTGCATGTCGTAAACTACGACTTTGATGAGGTGACTTTAACTGGTCCTCCTCATCTGTATTCGTTGATAGATAATTGATGCTCCTATTGCTGCTTCTCGCACCACGGAGTAAACGACCTTTTTAACCATCTTCAAAAAAGGAGGTTCTGTATTCGACCCGTATGGATGTATGTATGCATGTATTTATGCATGTATGTATGTCCGCGATGTTCTCAAAAACTAATGAACTAATTTTGATGTTTCTTTCATTTAGGTGATCTATGCATGCAGGTATTGAGCGGGAACGCAGAGCACTCGCTGTAAGAGCTAATAAATACTTGGGACACTGTGTAATGGACGACCTTAGGGATCATGCAGGTATTGAGCGGGAACGCAGAGCTGTCGCTGTGAGAGCTAATAATATGTTGGCCCGCAGAGTTGCTCGTTGTAGTAGAGGTAAAACTAACCTCGTTTAAAGCGTATTGCCAAACTTTCTACACGAGTAGCCTGTGGGTGAGTTATAGGTATGCGTGGAGTATTGGATACGCTGCGAATCCAGTACAATAACGGCTTCAGAATGCTTTTGGGCTTGCCGATTTTCTGTAGTGCCTCGGTCATGTTCGCACAGGCTCACACGGTAACACACATGTCTTTTAAGCCATGATGAGCAAAGCAAAGGGCCAGGTCGGGCTCAAATGGCATTCTGAGGATGTTAACAAATAATCTTGACTCACCCTTTCTGCAACACTTTATGCGAATACTGCTGTGGTGAGGCACGAATAATGTAACGTTTTTATTATTCTATTCCTTGTGTGTTTTACTAACATAGTTTATAAATGTTCTGTAACTCACCCACGGACATGTGATGTCTGATATATAAATAAATTATTATTATTATAAATGTACTGCAACTCCGGCGGCATGCCGCCGGAGTTGCAGTACATTCAGTTGGAGTGTACATTCATTCAGTGTACATTCAGTCGGAGTTGCAGTACATACAGTCTATGCAAATTTTGATGACTATTCTAGTCGGTGTCTTCAAGTTTTCAATGCACCTTAGCTTGGCACAGCTTGGCTGCAATAGGCGTGACGACAGCATCAAATAATCAAAGATTTGAGATGATGATGATGAAGATGATGTTAGGGGAAAATACATATAAAAAGTATTTAAAACACTGATTTAGTTTTATTTAAAAACTTGAGATTAATCGGATTTTCACTAAAATAAAAGATTAAAATACTGCAGTCGGCCATTTTGACTGAAACACCAATCACAGCGCATGACGTCACGCCTATGTAAACATCACTGTGGTTTGTTGTGACTACTACCGATTACGCATTTGGTTACAAATCTATAACTATGGAAACAGGCTTAGTAAAATACAGTCATTCATTTTCATTTTCAAATATCTTTATTTACCAACGAAACAATAAACAAAATGCACTTATCCTTAGTTACATTAACTCGTTAAAATTTGGGCACTTTATGAAACTAGTGATTCACCTTTCAATGCTTATGACAGATAAGTAGTTTTAACTGCTTACAACATACACTTTACACACAATAACCATGGGTACATGATGACAATATACAAATTATTTAGTTATAATTTACTGATAGCAAGGTAACATAAAAATATATAGTAAAATATGGTTAAACGGTATATTTGTCTGTTCTTGAATCAATTTAACTAAATAAAAACAACTTAAAGGTTTGTCAATATAAGAACGGGGTCTTTTGTGAATTTTCTTCAAGGTGCATTCTAAAGCGTTTAAATCTTCTCTCTTTTTGTCATCCTCTAGCATCTCGCTATATAGTCAGATGTAGACTCCATTTGAAGAGATTTTATGGATATTGATGATTCTGTGAGGAGTTACGGAGGCAGTATAAGAAGTACCACCACCTGATTGTTCTATTTGTTTGACTATTTTACTCAAAACACTTATAACAAGACCAAGGTCTTGATGGGTTACTATTAACTCCATGCTTGATTTTAAATGGTGATTTAGAGACAGAATGTATGTAATGAAGAAACGGCTTCAATGGTGATGTCATCTAATTTATCAAACTGACTTTTGTTTGGTTAGCTTTACTTCTGAATGTTTTATCCAACACTCTTGTTGTTAATTGGGAAACTTCTTCAACAATCTGCTGAACTGTAACATAAATGGTTTGTTATTTAAGTGCAAAGTTATAATTATGAACACAAATAGTTGTTTTTGAGCTGCTTCAGAGCCATCCTAATCTCGTACAGGCTGACGTCCGGGATGTCTTCGGTATAGTGCCGGGTCAATCTAGCTCTTGGGTCGTTTGCCAGATTCATAAAATCAAAATCAAAATGTTTTATTTCACATAAACCTACATGGGCACTTATGAAACGTCAGAAGCTAGGTGCACGGTTCCAATTGGTCGTTTCCTATGGAGAAGAACCGGCAAGAAACTCCATGGTTACTCTTTTTAAAAATAATTGGCTTTTACAATGTTTCCAGATTACAGTAAGTAGGTATGGAAGGACAGCGCAGGCCTGTCAACAAGTACCAAGTACTTGATAAAATAGAAAATGGTCTACAGATCTAAAGTCTATAAGGCCTACAAAGTCCTCACATTTACAAAATAAGAATCTATCAAAAGGATAGATAATAAAAAAAGAAAAATAATAATAAAAACCTACTAAATCCAAGTGTTATGATTCTCAATAAAACCACTAATAAAGAGGTGAAAAATTTCAAGTGTCAGTATACAATGTCAATTAATAAAGAAATTATGTCAAAAAGTATATAATGTCAAATAATAAAGAAATTATGTCAAAAAGTATGTAAAAAAATAATAATAATTAAATAAAAATTAAACATCGTAATTTGAGAGCAGTTAATAGACATTTACATAGTTATGCCGTTAATGAGAAGCCAGGGAAGCCACATGTGCAGAAGGAATTATTGCCAGACTAGCTTGTCTTCAACGTAGTCTTTAATCTTATAATATGCTTTTTTGATAAGGACACGTTTGATGAGGGTTTTGAACTTTCCATCGCTAAGTTCTGTAACCGGCTTTGGCAACTTGTTATAAAAACGGATGCTGTTTACAAGAAATGACTTGCTAGTTTTAGTTAATCTAAATTTAGGTAACACAATTTCATTTTTACTACGTGTATTTATATTATGGAAATCGCTTCTTATTTTGAAGAGTCCTAAGTTTTTGCGAACATATAAAATACTTTCTAAAATATAAAGAGAAGGCAGAGTTAGTATATCAATTTCTTTGAATTTGTTTCTAAGAGACTCGCGAGGACCCATTTTATAGATTGCGCGGATTGCCCTCTTCTGTAAAATGAAAATTGAATCTACGTCAGCTGCCGATCCCCACAGCAGAACACCATAAGACATAATACTGTGGAAATAAGCAAAGTATACTAACCTAGCTGTGGCTATATCTGTCAACTGCCTTATTTTTCTTACTGCATATGCAGCTGAACTTAATCTACTTGAGAGAGCTCTAATGTGTGCGCCCCATAACGGGGTTACTTGTTGACGTGTATAACTGTCCATAGAACCTTATCTCTCTCAACAGCTCAAGTTTGGCGGATCTAATCCTGCTATCATCGGTCTTCAGTTTCATAAGCTGGCTCTGCCCAACAGACAGATCTCTTAGCCTTTATTTCGCTCTATCGCGTTTTAATACGATCTGTGAAGGACTTAGAGATCCGTCTATTGAGTTGCCGGTAATTTAGCGCATCATCCGAAGACTGCAGGATCATCTCGCGCCTCTCCTTCATGAGCCGCAAAGTAGGATCAGAGAGCTTCTTTTTTGAATTCGTACGGCGGGTCTTGAAGATCTTAGACCCGACCGTATGGACAGTTTCCACGAACCCATCGTTATAATCGTCCACGGAGCTCCCTAGGCATTCGAAACGATTCTGGAGTTCGAGCTGAAAGCTCTCGGGGTTTTAGACCTGGATCGGTGCTGGACGGAGCGTAGACTTCACCAGTCGAGATCTTTACAGCTTGATATTAAGTTCAATGTGCCTCTTACCATGGGGTGATCACTTCCGGTTTTCACCGCGTTGATCACAGACGCATCATTGAATTCTTGCTTCTTCGTCGACATAATGAAGTCAATCTCATTTTTAGTTGCACCATCCGGGCTCTGCCAGGTCCACTTGCTATGCTCACGTTTTCTGAAGAAGGAATTCATCATAAAAAGGCCTTCCTTCTCCATAAAACTGGCCAGTAAGTGGCCCCGGTGGTTCCGGCATCCAACTCCAAATTGTCCCAATCGCAGCTCATCATCGTTTCGTTCGTTTCGTTCATTTATTTTTCACTGAAGACTTCCTTTTAATTTTTGCACAATTTCTTTTGTTCTAGGAAAGGGAGCTTTCGTCCTACGGTGTGACAACCCAGGCTGATTCATTATTATATTGATCACCACAAAGTCAAAGTCAATTCATTTATTTCAAATAGGCACATAATAGGCACTTTTAGGCACAAAAAAAAAAAAGATTCTAGTCACCTCTTCCAAATGGTAGTTTCCACCACCACCTCCCCACTTTCTTGTTTATTACGAGGAGATGCTTAGTGGATATTTTAAGTGTTTGTAAGTACTTCATCACATTACAAACAACGACGTGACTTGGTCCCACTGGAAAAAAAAAGGTCATCATAGGAAAATATGGGTCGAGGATGTTGTAAAAACAGCGGGAAAAAAAACATTTTTACAAAAAAAAACAACCGACTTCCAAAAAAAAACACTACAAATTGAAAAATAACTTTAATTTCGGAAGTCGGTGTCTTCAGTTCCGCGTTTTCGTTTATTGACACCGACTTCCGAAATTAAAGTTATTTTTCAATTTGTAGTGTTTTTTTTGGAAGTCGGTTGTTTTTTTTTGTAAAAATGTTTTTATTTTTCACTTTTTAGTGGGTCAGTTTGTAATTTATCTAAGTTACAATAGCCTAATGCCAACTGTTCATCACCTTTTACAAAATTTTGCTTTTCCCGATGCTGGGACGTTAATTGTTGAGGAGTTCTCCCGGTAAGAACCAGGAGATCCTCAACAATCACTCGCAATACGCATTGTGACGAGCATAAATTGCTTAGCAACCATATTAAAGTAATTGAATAGCAACCCGTGAATTATTTGTCAGTGAGTAGTTCCGATGGCCATCTGTGATCTTCATCATCAGCTCCACTTTACCAAGTGATGATTTCCGAGAGCAAATGCTCAAGTTACTTTATAAAATATCCAAATCGCTGTAGCTTTGCCTATAAAATTTGAGGGTTTCCCTCGATTTCCATGGAATCCTCTCATCAGATTCCAACTTGATGATAATGGGACCACCTCGAGAGTATACCCTTTCAAATAAAAAAATAACTTTTGGAATCGGTCCAGCCGTCTTCGAGTAATCGGTGAACATACACAAGGTAGCTACTGTAAACTGTTGAGGAATTCCCTTAACTGTCCTTCGTCTTCATCATCAGACCCCTAATGACAGTCGCAACCCATCTAGGTGTAAAGTTCACATCAATACAAATTAATCAAGCCCAAACACAAGGTAACTGCTGTAAATCGTTGAGGAGTCCCCTCGACTGTCTTTCGGCTCCATCATCAGATCGACTCCAGGCCTTCATCAAATTGTAGTGCTTTAAAATACTTAATGAAAAAATTAACAAACGCACTAGCCGCTCCTACGATTTTCGAAAGTTCCCCTCGATTTCACTGGGATGCCATCATCAGATCCTGGTTTCCTTATCATGGGACCACCCTTGGCATATATCCTTTCCAACAAAAAAAGAATAATCAAAATCGGTTCATAAACGACGAAATTATCCGCGAACACACATAAAAAAAAAATATATATATATATATATATACGGTCGAATTGAGAAACCTCCTCCTTTTTTTGAAGTCGGTTAAAAACTGGATGATTACATCTCAAGACAGACATACATGGATAAAGATGGAGGAGGCTTTCTGCCCTATAGGGGTGGCCCCTATAGGGTAGAAAGCCTATATATTTACTACCTACTACAAATCTTTATACTTAATGTATTTTTCTAAATGTATGGATAAATAAAGCTTTAATAATAATAATATAAGTACTTTCATTACCGAGATTATGATTTGTGTAACGACTATGAGGTCATTTCAGTCCCAGAAGTCTCTATTCCACCCAGAGAAAAAAAAAGATTATTAAAAATGGGACTGGAATACGAATAGGATTCAGAATCATTGAACTTCTTTTCATTTGTGCATGGCGAGCCCACGAGCTGCGTCATGAACCTACTTATAACATGTCATGAGTCATGTGTATTGTAAGTCATTATGTAAGTACAGTGTTAAGTTTTGTAAACTAAAAGATTATTAAGGAAAAAAAAGATTATTAAAGATGGCACTGGAATAAATAGGATTCAGAATCATTGAACTTCTTTTCGTTTGTGGCGAGTTCATGAGCTGCTTCATGTAAGTACCTACTTATTAAATGACTTTCAGAATATTTGTACCTAAGTCATGTAAGTACAGTGTTAAGTTTTGTAAACTATAAGGGACACTGTAATGACGAAATAGTGGATGAAATGTGACTCTTAAAAGAGTCACATTTCATCCACTATTTCGTTTAGGTTATAATTATAAGGCTGAAATGGAAATAAAGTTAAATGGACGAAGAACTATGTTGTTTTATTGCGATAGACGTAGCTACAAAATACTCTGGATAGGACAGGACAAACCTTTAGGCAAGTAGACACAGTCAGGGTTGAAGCCTAGTCGATGTAACCTACGGCTGCAGTTGTAAAGCAAACAGCGAAGTTAATATCTGGCATTTTGCAGCATTTTCATAAAACAAGCGGAATTTGAATACAATGTCAACATTATTGTGCATCCATAATGCATGCGCGCCCTGCACCTGCATGCGCCCGCGCACCGCGCCGATAGCGACTGATAGCGCGCATAATATGCCACGCAGCGCCGCCGCAGCCGCCACGCAGCCGCCATGCAGCCGCTGATACCTCCCCGCTGATACCGCGCCGCTGATACTTTACATATACAATGCGAAGATTCTCTTTTCTTTTTATGCGTTCTCTAGTTTGTTGTTTATAGACCACGTCGTATCAATTTAATAAATATAACATTGTCTCGGAAACTGGATCCATTCGAATAATCTGATAATTGCTAAGCATTACCAACAAAAACCATTCAGACTCGTCGCTGATGGACAGGCAAGGATCAGGCAATCTAGTGCAATAAATATTTCTCACCAGCGCGCGGCAATATTATCATCCGGTTCGATATTATCACAAAAAGCTAACCACCACAATCGACATCGAGGCACTTCTTGCGCGCACAAACAACTTGGAATACATCCCATAAAAATGTATCAAGGAACTGCGACCATTTCATAATATGACATTATGTGGGACAAAAAGTGTTGAGGACGTCCCGTGCCCGCCCCGCCCAGTCCCGTCCCGTCCCGCACTGTCCCGCGCTGTCCCGCGCGGTCCCGGGTGCAGGCGCAGGTCCGTTATCTGTCGCAATGAGATCAATTGTCGCATACCCGTGTAAGTGCAGCGTTGTGTGAAGTTGTTACATGCCAGTGACGTCCTGAACTGCGCCAACTGCATCTATGTGTCACATTATGATGGACTACAGCTGCCACACGCGGCTCTACTTGTCGTAATAACAGTTTTATGTAATTTGTTTGTACATTTCAGGATGTCTTGTAAATAAGTAGATTGAAATACTAATATTTATTGTCTTAAAAAAAATATTAAATGACAAGATTTAACGTCAATTCTTTTAGGCCTAAGTTTTCATGTTTCTATATCCAAATCTTCCTCAATCACACGATATCATGCCCTGTGGATTCTTACGAGAAAACTATCATTACAAAGTAGCAATAATGAGCAACATCTGTATAGACACGGTAACAACCGCACAAGCAGACAGCTCGTGTGCTGGTGAATTGGTATAAGGTGGCGACAGCGCCATTTAACGTCCGTGTGAAACCTATGGACACGTCCCGCCATACATTAAACATGGCCTGCGCCGGCGCACACCATCGCGACACCGATCGCAGATCAACGCTGATACACTTTAATACACTCGGAGAAATCAGCGAAAAAGATAATGTACTAAAAGCTGAGAATTCGAAATAAGTCAAGGGCCTGTAGTTAATACTGTTTCACCCCGAAACACTCACTATATTACAGTTCATTGGATCTAACTTTGCTTTTTAGGCAATAATGCAAAGAGTTCCTGCTCCTATTTATTAATAACTAGCTGCGCCCCGCGGTTTCACCCGCATATGTTTCGAACCCGTGGGAATATCGAGATAAAAAAGATCTTATCTGTTAATCCTGGTTATAAAATATCTGTGTGCGATATCATCGAAATCCGTTCAGTAATTTTTGCGTGAAGAAGTAACAAACATACAAACACACTCACAAACTTTCGCCTTTATAATATAAGTGTGATAAAATAATTATGTAATATTTAATTATAATAACAATCAAGTATCTGCATTTGACTGGAGCGTACAGTAGGAGCTCACGGTTGCGAGGTCGCAGGCTCGCAGGCACAGCTCGCAGGTGCTTATAAATGTAATAATAGTAATAATATCGATAGCGGCAAATGTATCACCATTGCTTGGCAGTATGTATCGCTATCGCTTATTAGTATCGCCATCGCTTACTGCCAAGCACACAGGACTACTAATGTATCGCCATCGCTTACTGCCAAGCACACAGGACTACTAATGTATCGCCATCGCTTACTGCCAAGCACATAGGACTACTAATGTATCGCCATCGCTTACCGCCAAGCACACAGGACTACTAATGTATCGCCATCGCTTACCGCCAAGCACACAGGACTCCTAATGTATCGCCATCGCTTACTGCCAAGCACACAGGACTACTAATGTATCGCCATCGCTTACCGCCAAGCACACAGGACTCCTAATGTATCGCCATCGCTTACTGCCAAGCACACAGGACTACTAATGTATCGCCATCGCTTACCGCCAAGCACACAGGACTACTAATGTATCGCCATCGCTTACCGCCAAGCACACAGGACTACTAATGTATCGCCATCGCTTACCGCCAAGCACATAGGACTCCTAATGTATCGCCATCGCTTACTGCCAAGCACACAGGACTCCTAATGTATCGCCATCGCTTACTGCCAAGCACACAGGACTACTAATGTATCGCCATCGCTTACCGCCAAGCACACAGGACTCCTAATGTATCGCCATCGCTTACTGCCAAGCACACAGGACTACTAATCCAATGCTCATATATTTATATTTGTCATACAAACTGTTGTACTTCAAGTTACAGTTGTCGCACGGGTTATCGAGAGGTTTCTGTCAGATTCTGTCAGATCTAGGCAAAATCAAACTGGTTGCTAATTTAATTGTAAAATTTATTCTTTCTTCTTTTTTTTGACTTAACTTCACCTATATGAAAATGCTTCGTATAGGTGAAGTTATGTTTTAATGTTAATGACCCTGAATCCTTGTGTAGGTATTAGTTTCTTGTTTGTTTGTTTCTTATTTGTTTCTTGAACTCAATAAACACCTATAAAGCAGTGTTTAAAACAACCCCTAACTTTGAGAAAATTTAATCGAGTTTTATCGCTCTCTGTCTGATAGAGCGGCGATGTCGGAAGACTACATTCTGAAGGCTGACGTGTCACCTGCATAGCAGGAAACTTTGCCTAAAACACTCATTCATAATTATGCATATTATGGCGGAGTCGCAGTAATTGAAGAATTTAATTCAATTATATCTAATTGCGCTGTTATGCTTTATGTGCTTTTTATGATTCAGATGTGGGAATAGTGATGTCGTCCCATGGCTCGCGGCGGCGCGGCTGCGCAGCCGGGACAGCGTGTGACACGCGGAGCGCCCGCGCTGAGCCGCCGCGGGGAGCTGAGCGCATGCGCGCGCATACATCAGGCGCGTTAATTGAATAACGGCGCATGTGTGCGCGCCCCGTGCTTGCGAGCACTCGACCTCGCCGATATTACCGTTTATATTGCCATTTTCATAGTACAGCCACAAAGCGACTTTTAAACGGATATAAATATTGTATGCGGCGCGATGCGGAGTTGTATAATTGAATAGCCGCGCATGCACATCTATTTAGAAGTGCTCGTAAACGCTGCTTAGATTTGGTTCTTATTCATGATATGCGCTAACGACGCTCGCACTGACTCGTACACTCGCACCGACTCGTACACTCGCACCGCGCGCTTTACGACGCGCTTGACGAGAGCACGGAGAGGTTCTAAATCAAAATTTTAATAGTTTTCAATCAATTGTTAGCGGGAACTTGTGCTGTGTGTTCCGGGTTCAGACAGAACCAGCGACGAGCGCCGACGGGGTCAGGAGCCGGGCCGTGCTGCCGACGACTGCTTCACGCCGCGACTGTAGGTAGGCGATACAGCTCCAGCCCCGTCTCCGACAAACGAGTCCAGTGCACAATATGGCAACCATCATTATAATGACACAGACACAAGAGCTTTCTTTGTGCTTCAATGAAAACATTTGTATGGTTGCTCCACCTCCGTATGGTTGTTGACGCATGTGTCGGTCGGCCGTGTGCTGCATTGTGTGCATGTTTGTTGTCGCTATTTACAAACAGAAGTACATACAGTAGGTACCCACACACAGACGGACTGAGGACGGTTCAATCAGACGGAGCGGGTCATTAGCGCGGGACTTGACGGGACAACCAGACATCGTGCAGGGATGTCGAACTGTTGATGTTCAATGTCAGGGATCCATCTCGTCTTAAATATTTTAAATACGTAGTTTGTGTCTTTGCCCTTCAACTAGGTATTCGCATGATGCATTTTCTGACTAATGGTGTAAAACTAAGTCCGGTCTAGATTCGTCTGTACGTTAACGAATAGCCCGAGACCTAAGTGATGGAATTATGCGGTATATTATCATAACAACTTCGATAACTGTATACATTGTAGTAACTGCTGAACGCACCCAGAGGATTTACATAGCTGCTGTGAGCTCAGACAACTCAGACGCTCTCACATGATGCTGAGAGCAGATAGGCAGGGAACGAGGTCGCGGTTTAGCATTCTTCACTTAAGATTTTTGTTAGATAAGTACTTTGGTATGGATAGGTTTTGACAAGCTATGTCTAGAAATAGAAGTTTTAGGATCGACATAATGATGATTGTTGTTCGCAGTATTCAAATGTAAACCTACACCTAAACGCGTTAATTTGTTTCAACAGTTTCCCAACAAGTCATGTGTCAGCCCTGCCAGGTGCGCCCGCGCATCACAGTGAAACATCGAGTGATCGCTAACGGGCGCAGGCAGTGGGCAGCACTTCACGCCCTCCACACATGGCGCAGCACTCCACCGTTCAGCTGTGGCCCTGAGAAGCACAAGAGGCACAAGCGGCACAAGAGGCTCTCCAGCCGTCGACAGTGTCGCAACGTGTTTGCTCTAAACACGGTCGTGGATGAGTGGCGGCCAAAACAAATCAGTTGAGTCTCCGATAAAATGGTTATTATATAAACAATCGTAAATCAAGACTACGCTTGAATGTGAATGTGAAGTAATGCGGACAGGGTTGGCGGAGATCTGCAACGACAAATACGCATTTGTAAAACGCACAGAAATTGTACCAATTCATTGTTTTTATGAGACATATAATGATAAACGTGTTTAACAATAACAAGCTTAGTAAAATACACTGCTTTTTTTTGGCAGCTCTAGTTTATTAAACTGGGGCCAGCTGACCTCTAATCTATATTTATCACACCTCAAATCGTCAATGGAACAGGTTGAGACATAAAATTGTAACCTCTGTTTGGGCAGCCCTGGGCGCAGGCACAGGACGCAAGTGGAGTGACTGCAGTACGCAATGAATTTGTAGTGAATAGTAATCGTTAATAATGGCAGAGTAATGTCCGTGCGACAGCTGTTGTGAATGTTGTGATTGCAGACATTATACGCTTTATTAATCCTCCTTTATTAATATAATACAGGTAAAAGCTTCTTAATAAATCAATAAAGGAGTCGCGTAGCTGAACAACCATGACATACTACTGTTGCACCGGTTATTGTGACGTTCTCCGAGCAAATTGCTTTGTAAGCACAGATACTACAAATGTATGGATTCACAACACGTGCAAGCTGTCAGTGGTGGTTGTTACACTTGTTACACGCTCGGGCTCACACTAAACTGTTCTAATTACTTATCCAATTAAGGAAATCAATTATTGCATTCATAATAAAAACAAAATGGTCACATGTCGTAACTGATGGCAACACCGCAGTATATACCGCAGGAAGCACTCGGCAGACGTATTAATTGAAGCGGTATTAGCTATTAGCAATAAAGTACCGCAGTCGTGCGCCCGCGCAGACCGCGCAGCACCACACTATTTATTATACGAACGTTTAATCACCGAGAGGAAATGCAATCTGTGCAATCTACTATGTATCGGAGTCAACTTTCAATAGGAAGATACCATTTAGGGTGGTTTTAGTGAGACCAGAGATAAGAGCGACCTGAACATCGTGGAAATGTAAATTATAGTCTAATTAACCGTTTAAACGCTAGTGAGGAAATGAGAACCTTGATCAAAGAACGAAACGGGGAATGGATTAAATATAATAAGTCGATAAAATGATATTGTATTATAGGAGAATATTGATTTAGCAACTGTAGATACCCGTCTTGAGCAAGCGAGGTGATCATGCGCACACCTCCTCTGTGAGAAGAGAGAGAGCCTTTGCCCTGCTGTGGGACGATGACAGCTTCGTTTGTTATATCTGTAGATATATCAAAAGGGTAGTATTTAAACGCAAATAAAAAAATATCCTTTTTCTATGCAATAAGATTCCGAATTCCCATCAAAATTACTGATTGCACAGCAAAATATTTAACTCAAAATATCACAACACACTACAATTTATTTTCGCAGCGTACAGCGATTTTTCCTAAAGCAAAAGCTTTTTTATCAATGCACAGCTAATAATCTTAATGCACATTATACATGTTAACTCTTTTTCTTTTAAATATAGCTTCTATTTTTATATTATTTACAGCAGTTTTTCTAAATAAAACAGCATTTTATTAGTCACAGTCGTCTTATTATTTATTAATTACCACATAATGAGATCAGCAAAAAAATATAAAATTAGATACAAAATTGTAATTTATTGAATTATTAAAGCGGGCCTTGCTTTCGCTTCGCTTTTTTTAATTGCGTTTAAATACTAACCTTTTTTAGGGATCCGTACCCAAAGGGTAAAAACGGGACCCTATTACTAAGACTTCGCTGTCTGTCCGTCTGTCCGTCTGTCCGTCTGTCCGTCTGTCCGTCTGTCTGTCTGTCTGTCACCAGGCTGTATCTCAAGAACCGCGATAGCTAGACAGTTGAAATTTTCACAAATTATGTATTTCCGTTGCCGCTATAACAACAAATACTAAAAACAAAATAAAATTAATATTTAAGGGGGGCTCCCATACAACAAACGCGATTTTTTTGCCCTTTTTTGCTCGATATCAAAAATGGCAACAGGTAGGCACTTGAAATATTCACGAAATACTCAGTTGTATTTTAACTTTAATAATAAATAATAATAATAAAATAAAATAAATATTTAAGGGAGCCCCCCTTAAATATTTACAACATACAACAAACATGTTTTTTTCGGCGTTTTTGCCTTGTGGTACGGAACCCTTCGTGTGCGAGTCCGACTCGCACTTGGCCAGTTTTTCTATATAATCTAGTCGTTTCTGGCACTCGCCGGCCGCTGCCGCGGCACCGCTCGCTTCGCTCGCTCGGCTCGTGCGTAGGAAGTCACAGTTTTCACCTAACCTAAGCATTTTTTTTTAAATAATTAACCTCGTCTAACTAATTTGGTTCTTGATAGCCTGCTAAAAATAAACTCTTTTTCCATATTTTTTTTCTATATAATCTGGTCGTTTCACGCCCGCCAGAAAAAAAAGAAAAAAAATGGATAAAGACGACAAAATTAATCGAATTCTGCAACACAATTCTGAATTCTCCGAAATTAAATTGCTAATGTCCATTGCAAAAAATTTTTAATTGTGAGTTACAAATATTTTGTATTAAATAAATGATTATTTTAAAATAAAATTGCATTTTTTGATTTTTTTTTTTCAGTTAATTTGTTCTGCTTTTAGAAATAATGCAATGTAAAAGGATTTTTTTGTTATAATAATCATTAAATTTGCCGACCATGGCTTCTTGAAAATTAAGACAAATATGATGAACAGGTTTTGTTGTACTTACTGGTTAATATGCGACTGGGATAGTTATTTTGCTATGAAATATGGAAAATTTGCTGTACTGACAGTCAGTACAGCAAATTTTCCATATTTCATAGCAAAATATTTATGCTATGTATGTAGTATTTTTATATAAAAATAAATTTAACTGTATTGCATTATGAGGAAAAAAGTAATCTCATATTGATGTATAATTTCGAATTATCTGCAGTTTGAGTGTTGTTAAACGTTTAGTTTATTTGTAGTGAAGTAAGTTATTTGATGTAAAAAAGAATCCTACAAAAACATTTCATGTTAAATGTTGCCAAGACGAGACCATGTAGCTCGCACTGTCAAAAAGTAATCAGATCTCATGTAGAGCAAAGCTTCTAACTCTACACGCCCTAACTCTACAAGGCCTGACTTCGCAAACTCTACACCTTAGTCAAAATAATATGGCTTGGCCGTTTCGTTACTACAAGAACCATTAACAGTATGAGAGTTTTTCACCTTACGCTCATGTGAATGTAGCGAAATGGCCAAGCCATATTATTTTGACTAAGGTGTAGAGTTTGCGAAGTCAGGCCTTGTAGAGTTAGGGCGTGTAGAGTTAGAAGCTTTGCTCTACATGAGATCTGATTACTTTTTGACAGTGCGAGCTACATGGTCTCGTCTTGGCAACATTTAACATGAAATGTTTTTGTAGGATTTCATTTCTTTTTGTAAGTTGCTTATGATATTTATACGAGTATTTTTGCTGTTGTTCATTTTTTCTTTCTTTTTTTGGGGTTTATTTATAACAAGGACCCCCTATATAAATTTTCAGACCTCTAGCATCAAAATTTACGGGATTTTTTTTTTTTTGGGGGGATAAAAGTTTCAAGTTTTAATATTTTTTTGTTGTTTGTGTACTATTACTAGCTTACATACCAAATTTCAGCTTTCTAGGACTTCAGGAAGTACCTTAAGAATTTTGATGATCATCAGTCAGTGAGTCAGTGACGAAATCGGGGTATTTTAGATATCAATAAAATCTGAAGTATAAGAGCTATGCAATTGAAACTTTATAGGTTTAATAAGTCAACCACTGGCATCATATTCGGAAAATTTTGTTTATCTGGTATAATCCAAACCCAAGTTAAGAGGGTTCAAAAATACGACGAAGTGCTTCGAGAAAAGATAGGTAGTGCCCTTGCGCTTCGCTTGGCTGGTCTTGGCGGGGGCACTCCCGTGCCCCCAGATATAAATGATGAGTATGTATTGATAGGCGATTATTTATTTGATATGCAATTTATAATATCCCATATCAAAACATGTAGAGCTAAGAAATAGACGACATATGAACCGCTGATCACCGCGATCACCACATGCAACTGCTACCCATGTATATGCGCTAACATTTCCAACAGACGGTTCAACGCTACTCACAGCTAATGATAACATCCACGGGGCGATACACTAACAAGCCCTATCACGGAAGTGAAAAGGATATTCAAATCTGTCCCGACGTTGACGTCGACGTCCACGTCGGACGCTTTTTATATTCCCAGGCATTCGTCAAGCGAGCCGACTTCATTAATGTTGCAAAAATCTGTCGTATAACTGTGCCACTAACTATCTGACTGCATAATTTAATCGATGTAGATACAGCTGAGCCAGAACATTTGCATGCGGGAATAAATAATAATAAATCAAGAGAGAACGCATAACTCTCGTCTGCGACGTCGGTTAATTGAGGCGTTAATAGCAACCGTCATGGTGCTGTTATTACATTTATTTTATAAGGTTGTGCAGAAGGTCTGCTTCACACAATTCTTCAATTACTTAGGTTTTGTCTTATAGCGTTACACGAAAGAAACATAAATAAACAAGAGTGCTCGTAAGGGCTTCAAAGATCATCTAGGTGCGCTTGCAAGCTCAACCGTGTGTTCGGCGAAAATTAGAACTGATCATCATCTCCCTGCCCCGAACCCAGTTTACTTGCTTCTCCAATACATCTCCATTAGCTGTCATGTCAGTAGTCCCTCCCCATCTTGCCATATCATCTTTCACACAGTCCATGCGTTGTTTCTTTGGCCTACTCTTTAGCCTGCGTCTTGTGTCTAAGAAGGACACAGTTCTCTGTTGTGTGCCTTCTGCACCAACATGTGCAGTGTGTGCTCGCACTGTAACGAATGTACCGATGTAGTGAGTGCCGCGCGGTACATTGGTAATATTAGCACATTTAGTTGGAGCTGTCCGCGACTATAGCTCAACTGTTACTTACAAGCTCGGCGATACGAATTCTATATTAGATGTTAAAGCTTTTGCCACTGGTTTGTCCGCAAGACACGTAATCTTTACTGACTAGAATGCTTTCGAATTTCACTTTGCTAACATTGCTATTCTAGTTAAAAATGATAGGGCAATAAAAAAAACGGAAGTTAAGTAAACCCGATCACTATAGCAAGCTTAATAATTATTAAAAATCGTTTACGATCCTGCAGTTGCGGCAGAGCCAGAGCACAGACCATCCTTAAAAGGTTTAGCGCTGAGCGGCAGTCCTTTGTGGAACGCTTCCCAAGCGAAGGTGCCGCAGCTGTAATTAAATAAGCGAAGGCAGTAAAGCTAAGCATTCTATTAACGCGGTTCACTAATTCCGCGTGTGATGGCGGTTCCATAATGTTTACGGCTGCTCCGCGTCGTGTGCGATGGACCACTGACGTCTGCTGAGCGACATGAGCAATCTGTGTGCTCGGTTGTGCAGGGTCTTCAACTATTCAGGCGAATGAACATGCTAAAGCCGGTATCTCTTAGATCTTTTGACTTTCGCGGGCTACCCCGCCAGGGAAACCCGCGAAATTCAATTCATAATTATTGATATTTCATGAAATAGTCATTCAATAGGGTTATACGAACTTAGAGGGTTGTATTGGTGATTTAATGATTATAATTCTACAAATACATACCTATTTGTTACTTATGTTGAACAAAATATGATTTTGTTCAACATAAGTACAACCTGACACTGACCAGCAAAATGCAAAAACATAGATAAGTTAATTTGGATTTCGAGTGCTGGCGTCTCCCCGTAACATGTTTTGTTAGTTATTATTCAATTAATAATGACCGAGCTGTCAGCTCGTCAGTCGTCTGTGACTTCAATTGACAATGACCGAGCTATCAGCTCGTCAGTCTTCTGTGACTTCAATTAACAATGACCGAGCTGTCAGCTGACTTCAATTAATAATGACCGAGCTATCAGCTCGTCAGTCGTCTGTGACTTCAACTAACAATGACCGAGCTGTCAGCTCGTTAGTCGTCTGTGACTTCAATTAAGAATGACAAAGCTGTCAGCTCGTCCGTAGTCTATGACTTCAATTAACAATGACCGAGTTGTCAGCTGACTTCAATTAATAATGACCGACCTATCAGCTCGTCAGCCGTCTGTGACTTCAATTAACAAAGACCGAGCTGTCAGCTCGTCAGTCATCTGTGACTTCAATTAACAATGACCGAGCTGTCAGCTCGTCAGTCAGTCGTCTGTGACTTCAATTAACAATGACCGAGCTGTCAGCTCGTCACTCGTCTGTGACTTCAATTAACAATGACCGAGCTGTCAGCTCATCAGTTGTCTGTGACTTCAATTAATAATGACCGAGGTATCAGCTCATCAGTCGTCGGTGACTTCAAATAACAATGACCGAGCTGTCAGCTCATCATTCGTCTGTGACTTCAATTAATAATGACCGAGGTATCAGCTCGTCATTCGTCTGTGACTCCAATTTTCAATGACCGAGCTGTCAGCTGACCTCAATTAATAACGACCGAGCTATCAGCTCGTCAGTCATCTGTGACTTCAATTAACAATGACCGAGCTGTCGCTCGTCAGTCGTCTGTGACTTCATTTAACAATGACCGAGCTGTCAGCTCGTAGTCTTCTGTGACTTCAATTAATAACGACCAAGGTAACAGCTCGGCATTCATCTGTGACTTCAATTAACGATGACCGAGCTGTCAGCTCGTCAGTCGTCTGTGACTTCAATTAACAATGACCGAGCTGTCAGCTCGTCAGTCGTCTGTGACTTCAATTAACAATGACCGAGCTGTCAGCTCGTCAGTCGTATGTGACTTTAATTGACAATGACCGAGCTGTCAGCTCGTCAGTCGTCTGTGACTTCTATTAATAATGACTGAGCTGTCAGTTCGTCACTCGTCTGTGACTTTTATTAACAATGACCGAGCTGTCAGCTCGTGAGTCGTTTGTGACTTCAATTAACAAAGACCGAGCTGTAAGCTCGTCAGTCGTCTGTGACTTCAATTAACAATGACCGAGCTGTCAGCTCGTCAGTCGTCTGTGACTTCAATTGACAATGACCCAGCTGTCAGCTCGTCAGTCATCTGTGACATCAATTAACAATGACCGAGCTGTCAGCTTGGCAGTCGTCTGTGACTTCAATTAACAATGACCGAGCTGTCAGCTCGTCAGTCGTCTGTGACTTCAATTAACAATGACCGAGCTGTCAGCTCCTCAGCCTTCTGTGACTTCAATTAACAATGACCGAGCTGTCAGCTCGTCAGTCGTATGTGACTTCAATTGACAATGACCGAGCTGTCAGCTCGTCAGTCGTCTGTGACTTCGATTAACAATGACTGAGCTGTCAGCTCGTCAGTCGTCTGTGACTTCAATCAATAATGACCAAGCTGTCAGCTCGTCAGTCGTCTGTAACTTCAATTAATAATGATTGAGCTGTCAGCTCGTCAGTCGTCTCTCGTCTCGTGCATTAGGTGTGAACCTGTAATGATAGCGCAAGATTTTAAAAAGAAATAAAAGTATTTAATGAACAAATAAATATAACTAGGTGACCCGACAGACGTTGTCCTATTTGTGATTCAAAAGAACGTGGCGCCATCTATTATTATCATAATAACATTACATTATTATTGTTTTCCTTGGGAACATTTTTTCGGGAAGAAAGGTACTCTATGTCTGTTTCTGTACACCTGACAACGTATATGCAAAATTTCAGGATGATTGGTTCAGTGGTTTAGGCGTGAAAAGGTAACAAACAAACAAACTTACTTTTGCATTTATAATACTTAATTAGTTAGGATTAGGGTTACAGTTAATTTTACGTATGCAGATATGCACATTATTAGCTAATTGGACGTCAGAAGTGGTGAAATACGCGCGGGTCGCGGGTTCAATCCCGGCGAGGCACGGTAAATGTGGCTAGTCGTTTATACCATAATATCAGAAATACCACGGATGATAGTATTCCCGTATTATCTTACTGTTCCATAGCATTAGAAGGTGTAATGTACGAGTAGTTAACTTTAATGATCGATCAGCCGTTAGATCGGCTTTGTTATCCAAATATTTTCGTTTGTAATGGTATCGCTGACATCTCTTATGAACACAAATATACTTTTAGTTCTTTATTTATTACTAGCAGCGTCCCGCGATTTTACCCGCTTAACTGTCGATCCCGTGGAAATATCGGGATAAATACTATCCTATATCCTTTCCCGGGACTCAAACTATCTCTATACCAAATTTCATCTAAATCGGTTCAGCGGTTTAAGTGTGAAGAGGTAACAGACAGACAGACACATTTATAATATTATATTTGATATCTTTAAAATATTCTGTACTTCATTGAGTAGAAAACCTTTGACATTAGTCAAGTTTTTAGTTTGTTCCTGAAAGATACATTATTCTTACACAGTAGACTGCTTCACTGACGGAACGCAACAC
Organism: Mesoligia furuncula; assembly: GCA_916614155.1. NCBI lineage: Eukaryota > Metazoa > Arthropoda > Insecta > Lepidoptera > Noctuidae > Mesoligia > Mesoligia furuncula. Next base: position 32,216,403 of record OU744797.1, on the reverse strand, counting down.
GAGCCCCACGTAAGGATATAAACGAATAAAACAAAGCTGGAGATAATAACATAGATAATGTTATAAAAGTGAAAGCGTTGTTAATTGGTGGGTAATTGCGCCGGAGCAGCCCCGGGCCCCTGGGCCCCTGGTGTATTTGTTAACATTAGTGATGTGCCACAATAAAATTATTAGTTAGCAGTATATTCTTTTGATGCAACATGGGTGCAAAATAAATGTATCTACGTGTATATCTAATTTTTCAAGTGGGCGTGGATGGCCAAATCAGAAACTTTTAGAAATAGCGAAAAGTACTCAAAGGAGTCGCGGGCTCGATTTTGATGAAAACTAAAACTGCATCATTGGATTTTTGAAAAATCAATATTTCTAGCTAGGAATCGAACTAGTTGATTTTGATTAAAAAAACACACTGTATTGTTACACTACTCGATAGTGTCCCTTATAAGGATTAAATTCTGGGAAGTAAGGTCATACGGCAAACTTAAGGAAAATGTTGGATTTTAATAAACTGCTTCTTGTCATACCGACATTACCTGTACCTTGTTGGAAATGATGCTCAATTCACCCGCAGCGCAATCACTTTCACAACATTATGTTCTAAATTCAAATTTTGAATGCATTACAATCCTTGAGACGTCGAATCTATCTATGTATTAAAAACAAAGGTCATAATTTTGAACTGTTAATCAGTTAAGGTTTAATAGGTAGGTAACATAAGAAAAATAAAAAAAATATTTTGTTATAATAATAATAATAATTTATTTCAGATTCATCTTACGATTACATCCATATTTGTTAGTACGATTGCGAGCTTACAAACTAGAGAGAAAAAAAATAAAATAAAAAAATAAATAAAAAATACATGAGCTCTTTTCTTTATTTTCCCGTATGTCATTACTTCCCAGAAATTGATCCTTATCAGCGACGCTATCAAATGGTGTAATAATACAGTGTGGTTTTTTTTTCAAAATCAACAAGTTCGATTCCTAGCTAGAAATATTCATTTTTCAAAAATCCAATGATGCAGTTTTAGTTTTCATCAAAATCGAGCCCGAGACTCCTTTGAGTACTTTTCGCTATTCCTCATAGTTTCGGATTTGGCCATCCACGCCCACTTGGAAAATTCACCCTGTATATTATATACAGGGTGAATTTTATAAAAGGAGAAACTGTCTGACTGACTGACATATCAACGCACAGCCGAAACTACTGGGTCTAGGAATGTGAAATTTTGCACACGGCTTCCTTTTATAATGTAGGGGAGCACTAAGAAGGGGGTTTTGGAAAATCAACCTTTAATGGGGAGAAAGGGGGATTTTGTTTGTATGAAAAATCTTATTCCTTGAGTTAATAAAGTTAAAACTTGGCACGAATACTTATCTAAGTAAATTATGAAGTTGGACATTTTTGTTTTTCTAAACTACCCCCTAAATTGATAAGAGATTGAAGATTGGGGGTGTCAACTATAAAGAATAACGTCTATCAGGGTTTTTCGAAAATCTACCCCTAACGGGTGAAAAGAGGTAGTTAATTATACAGGGGAGGATTTTGCTGCGTGGGTTGATTAATTCGAAAATTGGTATAAACAATCTTTGAGTCAAGCATTGAGCATTGCGATTTTTCAAAATTCCACCCCTGTGGGGGTGAAAAGCCGGAATACAGTTTATATGTCCACCAATTGTGCTGAGCGTGCCCGCCTGCTGGCTTTGGGTGAGTGGGAGTCGGGGCTCTGGCTTCAAGCACTCCCGTCACCCAACATAGGCACTATGCTGGGTGATACCTCCTTCCTGCTCGCTACCTGTCTGCGTTTTGGCGCTGTTGCAGGGCTCCGCATCGCTGTCGACTGCCTCGGACTCTCTGGCCTATTCTGCAGTAGGAGCGCAGGCCGGATAGCTTGGCACGCCAGCATTAATGATATCATCTGTCGTGCTGTTGTCACCGGGGTGCCAGTTATTTTAGAACCCAACGGCCTGGCTTGCGACGATGGGAAGAGACCAGACGGAATTACCAAAATGCCCTGGAAGTTAGGCAGACCTTTGGTGTGGGATGCAACATGTGTCGACACCCTTGTGCCATCCCATCTTCCTACACGGTGGGCTATGCTGGAGCGGCTGCTGCCGGTGCAGAAAACCTCAAACGGCGAAAATATTCCAACCTGATTGGGAGTTATATGTTCGAGCCGTTTGGGGTTGAAACACTAGGATCAAGGGATCCGAGTGCCAACTTGGTTTTTCGAGATATCGCCAAGCGGTTAGTCGAATCTTCACGTGACCAGAGGGCTAGCAAATTTCTTGGTCAAAGAATTAGCATCGCCATAAAAAGTGGCAATGCTGCTAGCCTTTTGGGCACTGTTCCTGTTGACAGCGATGCGGACGAATTTTTTGATGCCCTATGATTCTTTTACTTATTTTTTCTTATAAATGTACATATTATTATTTTAAATGTTAGCTTATATTATGTAAATATTATACTCTGATTAAATAAATAGACATCAAAAGTTTATATGAAAAATCTTATTCATTTGGTTAATAAACTAGAAACTAATGGGAGATTGGGGGTGTCAAATTTTGTATCGAAGAATTTTAACGCGCGGTCCACTTAACTCGAAACTCAGTATGTAAGACCAAAATAAATAATAAAGTGTATCAGGGTTTTAAGAAAATCGACCCCTAACGGGGTGAAGAGGAATAATCAATTTCACAGGGGATTACGGGGCTTGATTGGAAAATAGGGATAAATAATCTTTAAGTCAAGAGAAACGTCCTAAAAGATTTTTTTAAACTCCACCCCTATGGGGATATAAAGAGGGGATACAGTTTATATAAAAAATATTATTCATTTGGTTAATAAACTTGAAACTTGGCAATATTTGGCTTAGTAAATAATAAAGAATGTCACTTTTAGTTTTAAAAAAACCCCTCACAGGGGATTTAGGGGCTGACAAAAAATATGTAACCCGCTGTCGGATTAACTAGGAACTCGAAACTCGATAGGTACTACTAAAACAAAAAATAAAAACTGGCCAAGTGCGAGTTGGACTCGGTCACAAAGGCATCCGTACCACAAGGCAAAAACGCCGAAAAAAACATGTTTGTTGTATGGGAGCCCCCTTAAATATTTATTTTATTCTGTTTTAATATTTGTTGTTATAACGTCAACAGAAATACATCATCTGTGAAAATTTCAACTGTCTAGATATCACGGTTCATGAGATACAGCCTGGTGACAGACGGACAGACGGACGGAGATGGAGTCTTAGTAATAGGGACCCGTTTTTACCCTTTGGTTACGGAATCCTAAAAATGTATAGGTTTTAGGGTTTTTCAAAAATCGACTGATGGAAACCTTCTACCAAGGTGGATAGGGTAATTTTAAGGGATGGATTTTACTGCTTGATTCCATTAACTCGAAAATGGGTATGGGTCTTTGAGTCAAACGATTTCTCAAAATTCCACCCCTGTGGGGGTGAAAAGCGGGGATAAATATATTATTAATATACAGTTTATTTGAAAAATTAAAAAAAAATCTATAAACTTAAAAATTGGCCCGAACACTTATTAATACTTATCTAAATAAATGATAAAGACCATAAACATACACTTTCGAAATTTTTAGAGGAAAGTACGAATTTCACGCGGACGAAGTCGCGGGCAGAAGCTAGTCAGAAATAAAAGTATGTGTTGAATTAACCAATGAAACAATTTAGCACATCCGGTAAGGAAACCGGCCCAACAAGTTAATAAGATTCGTTCGTTTAATTAAATTATGTTAAATCAGAATGTTCAGCAACAGACGGCGTATTGTCTTAATTGATAGGTGCTTTATTTCCCAGGCTGGCTGGCTGGCTGGCTGACTGGCTGGCTGGCTGGCTATCTGGCCAGTGACAGCTCATTCTCGTCGAGTCGCGAGATTTACGATTATGACGAAAATTCCGCTAGAACAATACCAACGTTTACTTATAAGTGATCAATGATTTACAATTCCGCGCGAATTTATCGTCTCGTAAAATATTTTTATAATTAGAAATGCTTCCATCCGCCATCTTCGTCGAATTATGTATAAACTTTTATGAAAATCAATCATTAAAATCACAATATTATTATAATATATTATGTATTGTGTCCTAAAATATTAGCTTTGAATTCTTGAACTTGCTCCATAATGAAAACATCGTAAGTATGTCTGTTATTAGACCCGCGGCTGTCTCAGCACAAGTTATAACTGTATTAGTAAGGATTAGTTAAAGGTCACCGTAGAAAGTACCGCAGTATGTGTGGTAGGTACCGTGTGGCACCGTGCGGTACGCTTAGCGTCCTGTCACTTAGGCTTAGCCGAGAGATTTGTTAGTGCGTTACGGACGGAATACATCAGATACCCGACGTCGATACAGTTCCGAGCGGACTTTATCGATCATTATGTCGCAACAGCTTTATTTATGTTTCTGTCATGTATTAATCATTTTTCAGTGTTTCTTCAAAATATTATTATTAATAAGTTCATTTGCGTCATCTACATTAGTATTCTTCCTGGATCTTAAAACAATAAAGCCTTTTTTGGCGTTTATTATTGAGGCCAGTGTTTGACAATCACTGACTTATCGGATTTTCGTAGATTTCTAGATAGACTAGATGACTATCTCTCCGTCATCATCATAACCAAGCAACCTCAATAGCTTCCTTGACTTTTAGTGTCTTCATTTACCTGTACCTATACGTATGCCATGTTCAAGGCAGCGATGCACCGGTACCTATTAGATGCAGATGCATTCGTATTTCGTATCTAAATGTGCAGTACAATCGACACTTCATCGAAAGATAAGGCTTAAGTTTGACAAGAGTGTGGGTTGACACTGGACAGTGTTCCATTTTTACTAAAACGAAAACTAACTCAATCGGTTAAAATAGAGCTCTTGCCACGGTCACACGAATAGTCTGCAACTTTATTAAAATAGAGCTTTTGCCGCGGTCACTCGAACAGTCTGCAACTTTATTAAAATAGAGCTCTTGCCGCGGTCACTCGAATAGTCTGCAACTTTATTAAAATAGAGCTCTTGCCGCGGTCACTCGAATAGTCTACAACTTTATTAAACAAAGTAGAGCTCTTGCCGCGGTCACTCGAATAGTGTGCAACTTTATTAAAATAGAGCTCTTGCCGCTGTCACTCGAATAGTCTGCAACTTTATTAAAATAGAGCTCTTGCCGCGGTCACTCGAATAGTCTACAACTTTATTAAACAAAGTAGAGCTCTTGCCGCGGTCACTAGAATAGTCTGCAACTTTATTAAAATAGAGCTCATGCCGCGGTCACTCAAATAGTCTGCAACTTTATTAAAATAGAGCTCTTGCCGCGGTCAAAATAGACCTCTTGCCGCGGTCACTCGAATAGTTTGCTACTTTATTAAAATAGAGCTCTTGCCGCGGTCACTCGAATAGTTTGCAACTTTATTAAAATAGAGCTCTTGCCGCGGTCACTCGAATAGTCTAAAACTTTATTAAACAAAGTAGAGCTCTTGCCGCGGTCACTCGAATAGTTTGCAACTTTATTAAAATAGAGTTCTTGCCGCGGTCACTCGAATACTTTGCAACTTTATTAAAATAGAGCTCTTGCCATGGTCACTCGAATAGTCTGCCACTTTATTTAAATAGAGCTCTTGCCGCGGTCACTCGAATAGTCTGCAACTTTAATCCAAAGAATTTCGGAAGACTCTTTTGGTGATTTAAATATGAGTTGTGTCGAAGTTCGGTCTTGTGAGTCACAATTTAATTTTTTGTTGTTGTGTCGGAAAAGAGCAACCCTTGACAAGGTACTCTTTTGAAGTCTTTTATTAACTTTCTTTCAAAAAAAATAAAAGCTCGTCATTGTAAGTTAGTAAACTATACTACGGACGATTGTTGCTCATCCCTACAGCGCGGCGCGGTCACGCTACTGACGGGCCGCGCCGGCGCCGCCCGGTGCGCGGTGCGCATGTGCGTAATAAGTTAATAACATACTTAATTGCCGCCGATCGACTCAACCGCAACCGCGCGGGGCACCCATCACCCGTCACTCGATACACTCGCGTGTTTGTTGTGTGTAATCAAATGTGGCCCGCTCCGGGTCTGCCTTACATCCAGCACGTAATAATCCATCATACGTTGGGCTAGCTATTAGCTCTGCGTGAGCGTGAGCTCTTCATATTTGCGAGATGTGATCTTAAATCTTGGGTTGATTACGGTTTTCTGGGCCTGCAGTCTCGACATAGATAGCGACGCTGTCGCAAACTACCGATCGCTGAATAATACCGAAAATAATCGCTTGCCGTAACGATCCTTACGACAAACGCAAATCTCTATATCCGAGATACCGTGGAAAATCGTAAAATAACTTGACTTATCGATGTCGGTAGGCTAGCGAAAAACGTATTCATAGTTCGGTTTTTTCAATGACAATTATTGGCCGTAACTAAATCTCCTTGAATACTGGGAAAACTGGAGAACATGATTTAATAAAAATAATTGTTTTTCTTGAAAATTGTATAATAAATATGTAAACCATATCTTGGAAATACTATTTTTCATAATAATAATAATAATAATAATAATAATATTCTTTATTTGTGTTCATGGAAACTATATGTAGCAATAACTATTTCAAAGAATTAAAATAACTTGTTAAATATGTGAGGACATTCAAATCTACTGCCTTGCAACATTATTATCATAATGCCAAACATGTCAAATGTCAAATTATTATGGTCTTGCAACAAGTTGAAAATTGATAGTTTCCATGACAACAAGAGTCTTGTTGTCATGGAAACTATCAATTTTCAATGGTATTTTCGGATTTTTACCGACTTCACAAAAAGGAGGAGGTACTATGTTTGTATGTTTAATAACTTTAATTTCGGAAGTCGGTGTCTTTGGATTTGTATTTTAGTTTTTTGCCACCGACTTCCGAAATTAAAGTTATTTTTCACTTTATAGTGTTTTTGGAAGTCAGTTGTTTTTTTTTGTAAAAAAGTTTTTATTTTTCACTTTTTAGCGGTTTAGTTTGTAATTTATCTAAGTTATAATAGCCTAATATCAACTGCTTATCACCTTTTACAAAATATTGCTTTTCCCGATGCAGGGACGTTAATTGTTGAGGAGTTCTCCTAGTAAGAACCAGGAGAACTGGAGCTGATTGAGAAGTCATCATCAGCTCCACTTCACCATACGCATTGTAATGAGCATAAATTGCTTAGCAGCTATATTAAAGTAATTGAATCGCAACCCGTGAAATATTTGTCATTGAGTAGTTCCGATGGCCATTTGTGTTCTTCATCATCAGCTCCACTTTACCAAATCACAATTTTCGAGAGCTACTTTAATAATAGACTTAGGCAAGAAAAATTTCAAGTTTATGTTGCGCTTAGTCGTGTAAAGGCGCTGGATGGCATTGTATTATGCGACTTGGAACCTATCAAATTGCTAAATAGACCACATGACGAAAAGGCATTGCGTGAAATGCAACGATTGAGGCTTTTATAAATCATCATCAGCCTATTGCAGTTCACTGCTGGACGTAGACCTACCCAAGTTTGCGTCAAAGTTCACGGTCCTCCGCTTCTCTCATCCAGCCACTACCGGCAACCTTTGTTAGGATAATTAAACAGAAGAAAAACTCGCAAAAGTATTTCACTTTATGAAGTATTTAGATGCTGATAATCCTGGCTGCAGCATCAGGCCAGACTTATGTCAACATTGCATTGAACTTAAAATTTAGTCCTGTTTAAAATGAGCCCAAACACGACTACAGTGCTGTAATTTCAAGGTTTGTACTTTTTCTGATGCTCCTGGCTTCAGCGTCAGGTCTCTATGTTCTTCGGTGTTCCTCATTAACAGTACGTTTATCCACACATCGAGCCCTTTTCAATGAGCCTAAACACGATATATCTGCTGTTAGTTGTCGAGGAATTAGGTACTCTGCAGACTATCCTGACTGTAGCATCAGGTCATGACTTGATGATCATGAGACCAAATGTGGCAAATGTCCTATCAAACATCAAAACAATTTACTAAAACAGTCCTTGCCTGTTCAAGTAACTTCTTACTGTCAAGGAGTTGTACCTTCCATCATCAGCTACCTGAGATCATGACAACCATACGCAAATACACAAGATACTTCATAAAATATGCGAAAAACAATTAGTGAGCCTATAAAATTTGAGGGTTGTCCTCGATTTTTAACCGACTTCTAAAAAGGAGGAGGTTCTCAATTCGGATGTTTGTATTTTTTTTTTATGTTTGTTCGTGCATAACTCCGTCGCTTGCCAACCGATTTGAAAAATTCTTTTTTTGTTGGAAAGGATATACTTTCCAAATGGTCCCATGAAAATTTTATCGAAATCGGACTAGCGGTTTTTGAAAAATCAACAAAAATCTAAAAAAATATGTACCTTGTCTGCATTAACGATCTTTTCGTTTACTCTGCTTTGCGTTTTTTGTTCGCAAATAACTCCGTCATTTACGAACCGATTTGGAAAATTCTTTTTTTTTTTAAAGTAACTTGAGCATTTGCTTTCGGAAATCATCATTTGGTAAAGTGGAGCTGATGATAAAGACCACAGATGGCCATCGAAACTACTTAATGACAAATATTTCACGGGTTGCAATTCGATTACTTTAATATGGTTGCTAGGCAATTTATGCTCGTTACAATGCGTATGGTGAAATGGAGCTGATGGTGACTTCTCAATCAGCTCCAGTTCTCCTGGTTCCTATTAGAGGAACTCTTTAACAATTAATGTCCCTACATCGGGTAAAGCAATATTTTGTAAAAGGTGATGAGCAGTTGACATTAGGCTATTGTTATTTAGATAAATTACAAACTGACCCACTAAAAAGAAAAAATAAAAACTTTTTTACAAAAAAAAAAACAACCGACTTCCAAAAAACACTATAAAGTGAAAAATAACTTTAATTTCGGAAGTCGGTGGCAAAAAACAAAAATAGAAATCCAAAGACACCGTCTTCCGAAATTAAAGTTATTTTTCACTTTATAGTGTTTTTTGGAAGTCGGTTCTTTTTTTTTTGTAAAAAAGTTTTTATTTTAATAATTTTTCATAGATAGTCAAGGTTTCAGTATATTATTACGCGGCCAACACATTTCTGCCTCAAGCGGCGACCCCACTGCATATAGTTTCTCATTCAAGTAAAGATAGTTGCATAATGAACTAATGACACTGGACCACAGAGTACTTTTTGATAGACTGAAACACTGGACTGTAAAGATAGTCCGTAAGGCTGTTGTATTTGAAGAAAAGACGACTAACGTTCACCGAGGAGCTCGGTAAACACGTCTCCTGTTATTCTGTAAAGGTACAGATATGAAGGATTTGCGTTATTTGCATAATCGCCACGCTTGGCAGGCGGGTTGGCGAACGCCAACCCGCCTGCCAAGCGTGGCGATTATGGCAAACCCTCCCAAAATTGGGGGGGGGAGGCCTATGTCCAGCAGTGGACGTCTATCGGCTGAAACGACGACGACGACAGATATGAAGAACTCCTACGGATTTTCACGCACACACGGATAAAGCAAGCGGCCCACATTTCGGAAGGCCACATAGCTTGGAGATGCGTCATCTGTGGTCTCTATCTCCTTTAATGAGGGAACGACATAGAAGAAGAAGACGAAAAAACAATTTGAACTACCTCAGTGAATGTTTTCATTTGAAAAACATTTTTCGATAAGTAAGGTGGTATGTGCAACATTCCTCGTGTAAACAGTTCTAGGTTGTAAGAATGTGTGAACTCAGGAAATGATTCTGTTAATTGGAGGTTTAATAAAGTGGAAAACATGATTTGCGGTTGTGTGTTATGTTTTTTTCAATAGAATAGAAATATTATTTTATGCAAAGATTATACTGACCGCAGTTGTTACAGTTGTGAGGAATACATTGACATTCTACCTAATTTAGCATGCATGTACATTTTTAAACAAATTACAAAAACTAAATAGTAGGTATGCAACAAGTTTTGTGTAAACGGTGTCTATATTATATCTCCCTTACTAATAAACATTGTATTGCGTCTGTATAGTTACACAACGCTTAGTCAAAATTACTGATGACTGAAAGAGAGAAATTGGTGTATTCATCTGATTTAATACATTATTATTTCCTTTATTCAACTAAGTACATATAAATTATATTTTTAAATATTAGTATAAAAAAATATAAAAACATTTAAAAATATAAAAAATAGTAGCCCACCGGTATCGGGAACAGGGTCCAAGCTACCGGCGGTCAGGGCTCCAGAGAGAGGAACCTCCTGACAATGCGAGCCGTGTCCAGAAGTACTGCTTTCTGAATCAAGCCCTTGATCTAGCTGCCCAACGAGAGCCTCTTCAGGTGTTGGTCGAGGCTCTAGGCTATTAGTCCATTGGCTGTTACGACTATCGGCACAATGATTGCTGAGTCAACATCCCACATGTCGACTCCCCTTAATAATACATTTATTATTAAGGGGGTAAGATGTGTGTAGGTAGTTAGGTGATGATTCTGATACATATAATTGGAGATTTAATAAAGTTGAAAACATGATTTCCGGTTATGTGGTATTTAAGTATTCTGCATTAGAATCATCATCATCATCATTTCAGCCGAAAGACGTCCACTGCTGGACATAGGCCTCCCCCAAGCACCTCCACTTCGACCGGTCCTGTGCTTCCCGCATCCATCGGGTTCCTGCGGCCTTCACAAGGTCATCGGTCCACCTTGTTGGAGGCCTTCCAACGCTACGTCTTCCGGTACGCGGTCGCCACTCCAGAACCTTTCGGCCCCATCGGCCATCTGTTCTGCGAGCAATGTGCCCTGCCCACTGCCACTTAAGTTTGGCAATTCTTCGGGCTATGTCGGTTACCTTGGTTCTCCTGCGGATCTCCTCATTCCTGATTCGATCACGCAGGGAAACTCCAAGCATAGCCTTCTCCATTGCCCTTTGGGTGACTTTTAGCCTTCTTATAAGGCCCATTGCATTGCATGCGCTGCATTAGAATAGATATACCTAAGTATTGAATTGCAAAGAATGTACCATACCGAAAGCAGTTGTTACAGTTGTGAGGAAACTGAGGAATACATGTACATTCTATCTAATTTAGTAAGTATGCAAATTTTGTACATTTAAACAAATTACAAAACTAAACCTTTGTTCCCATTAGATTAGTACTACCGAACTGTATCACCGGTGGATATACTAGGTATGCAACAAGTATTTTGTAAGCACTGTCATAGATTATAAGAATATATATATATGTAGGTACTTAAGAGATGATTGTGATATTAAATAAAGTTGAAAACATGATTTGCGTGAGGTTATTTATTTACGTATACATATTATACGAATATAGGACGATTCAAAAAGATTTAAATGTCTTTGGCTCCCTCTAATGCGGTGATTGTCGGCGAAGTTCGTTCGCACGTAGCATGTCCGGAATCTATAAATCTCTCCGTCATAAAGGCATGATAGTCGTCAACATGGGCTTCAGCGAACATCTGCGAAGAAGCGCGGAAGTCCCATCTGCATCCTAAACCCATTATTATACTGTACGCAAAGGACGTTGTAAGCTCTCTGCGTATATTTCACCTACAAGCTGCACGTGTAGAAGGTTTGGCAGTATGCCTTAAAAAGCGAGACTTGAACACCCTTACTACATATTACATCGAACCGCCAACGCCCTCCGCTCCCTCTCTATATCAGCATCGTCAGACTAGTCCTCCGTGACTACATGCCCTAAGAATTTAAATTGTGTGACTATCTGTAGTGGCTTTCCGCTTAAAGTCACTGGAGGAATATTATCCAACAACCTAGACTTGGATTTAAAAATCAAAAGCTCAATTTTCTTGATATTATATGTGAGTCCATGTTACGCAGCACAGGACTCACATACACCCAACAATTTTCTGAGCGCGCTGATTGATGCACTCAGCAAGACCATGTCGTCCGCGTAGCTGAGATTATTCACCATAGTGCTATCAACCGAACAACCGGATTTAATTCCGTGTGAGCATTGCCACAACTCGATATCCGTGGTAGATTGCTACCGACAGACAGCAGTGGAGCACTTAGGATATCTATGGGAGCACTGCAAGCGCTGCGGACCGCAGAACTTGCTGGTTATGAAGAGGCCGAAGGATGTGTTCGGACTTTTATAACCTACTCGGAAAAAATAAAATATAAGTATCTACCTCATTGATATCTACCTATTGTAAACATGACTCAGAACATAGATCGATTTCCATTTGCTAGATAATTTGAATAAAAATTGATAGAAGTCAAGGACATGTTAAATAAATAAATATTTATGGCATAATAATGAGGCTTTAAATATGTTTTTATCAGATCGCGATGTTCTGCAGATAATGGTTCATACACGTATCAGCTATATACCTTCTCAATATGAATCGATCTTGTTTCTACATTATATTAGCGCATATCTTCAGAATCAAATAATAAATAGCATATAATAATACTAAAACGATTAAATAATTCCAAAATAAATGACCATAGATGGCTGATTGTATCAATATTTTTTTCATATAATATTAGAGGTTATATTTTTCCCGTAGAATGTGAACATTCCTCGCCTGTAGACGTCTCGTTAAATTCGTTAGTGTTAATACACGTATTAACATTATTAACATTCATATTTGGCTGTCAGCAACGCGCGCCGCATTCCGCCCCGTGCCCGCGCCTGACGCGCCTCTACCACTAAATACAGAGAGTACAGAAGGCAATCTACATACAAAGTGCGCTCGAGCAACGCACACATAGACACCGCTCACAGACACCTTATCTCGGAGTGGTTGGGAGTAGTGCGAGCGCGAGTGCCATCCGCTTGAGACACGCGCCTGTGAAGTGCAATAATGGAGCAACAAAAAATAGCTATCTAAGTTCGATTTATAGTTTCCTATTTTTAATCAGTATAAACGAAGTAACTTTTTAGTAAGGTAAATTCACGCCACCAACTATTACGTAAGTTCAAAACATGATTTTTAGTTTGTGTAGATATTGTGTTGTTTTAGTGTCATTTGAAAAAACGGATAGGGCAAAATAAATTGTGTAAATAGGGTAATCCGTTTGAAGTTATTATGGATTTTCGATAGTGAAAATTGACAAATGTAAAATTTTATATGTTTTTCTTCTGTAAACTTTTTGTGTTGTAATACTATGTTTATTGTTTTATTTTAATATTGTAGAATAAGCTCAACAATAAATTAAACAACTAGATACGAGTGCCACTACCACGATAGTTTTTTGTGCATTAGCCATAGTTGACAACCCTAGCCCGACCGCGGAGCGTAGGTATGAAAAGTGAAGTACATACATATGATTGCCTTCTGTACTCTCTGTATTTTGTGCCTCTACTAACCTCGGCGGATGTAATCTCATTATCGTGTATCAATTTCGATCAGTAAGCAATAACACTAAGTTATCGCCAACAACAGTTAGCTCGACGGAGTTCGGGCGCGTTCGTGTGTGATCGCCGTTACTGACGCTGATCTGGGAGCCTGCGCCTGCGCATAAATCAGTCCCTCCTTCCCCCATCCCCGCATATATCAACCTGTACCGTGGCCGCAGGTTGGCAATTTATTGATAGGTACGTGTTAACGACTTTTAAATGTAACAGGGCTGTCTGTCAAACTTCAGATTTATTATCCGAAATTATGGGGACATCCAGTCATCACGCACATTGTGACTGAATGATGGAATTTCCTGCCTATCATTCTAATAAGCAAGCCTCATTGAAGCCTCAAGCGCACTCGTAGTTAACCTATTATACCCCTTACAACGAGCTCCATGGTAGGTTCATTGATTTGATACCTACTTTACTTTCGTATACGTTCTTAAAGATTAACCGGTAAAGTAAGTTAACAGTAAACGAAAACTAAATCAAACCAATTTCGTCACCGAACAGCCCTAGAGCGACAAGTGTGCGATGAGAGGGCGTGTGCACACCGTGGCGGCTCGTCGAATCAATCGGCGATTACCTTTACAATATCATCGTCTGACCCGCGGCGACCGGCAACTGTTGCGCAACGTCGCGCAACCGGACAACGATTTCAATTACCGACTTAGCCCCAGGTTACACTATGTCAAGTATAATACTGTTACATGTAAAATGTATGCATTTGGGAATGAGTGGCAAAGCTTATGTTACAGAGGAAATTGAGTGCGAGAGTTATGTGACACCTCATGACGCCGGGCGCCGGGCGCCGGGCGATGCGGTGGTTTAATGTTATCAGCTTCAATTAAATACTACCGTTCTGTTAGGTAACTGGACTTCTGCTTTGCTTACGAATGACGCAACCAGTTGAATTTTGAAGTTATTTGAACCATTGACCATCATTTGCATTTTAGTTCCACTCATGTGTTGCCATCACTTGAGCAGAACAAATGCGTGTGTTGGCGCAAGCAAGTGTCGTACTTAATGCGTGTGTTGGCGCAAGTATGTGCTTAATGCGTGTGTTGGCGCAAGTATGTGCTTAATGCGTGTGTTGGCGCAAGTATGTGCTTAATGCGTGTGTTGGCGCAAGTATGTGCTTAATGCGTGTGTTGGCGCAAGTATGTGCTTAATCCTTATGACAGTTGAGTTTTAAAATCAAATGTTTAGTCAAGCCTGTACCTATCAGTTATCTCTCTTAGCAAAAATCACCACATAATGAGGAATAAAGAAAGCTTTAAGAATGGAGATCAAAACTTATTGAGGCTTTTGATCAATCTATAGATAGACAAGAAAAAAACCACATTTGATTTGTAGATGAAAGCGGTCCGGTGTATCACCGTTCATATCAGACCACCCATCGTTCTAGAATACCTACTGGTCCTCTGAGTAACTCGGTGTCATCAATTACTTGACGTGTATTAGAGATGCTTGTGTAGCAGCCGCGTGTTGAGTCGACTCATTTAAAAGCTTTATATCCAAATTCATATAAATACTTTAACATACGTAATTATACAAATAACGATGAACTTGCCCCGGCGCACATAACATACATGATTAGAAAATTATTACACAAATTGGAAGCAAATCAAATAAATAAACTACATTAAGAATTTCATTAAAGCAGCCTCACTCTACGTAGAGTCTGTTTACAAAAATCTAAATAATGTTCTGTTTAAGTAAATGATGCAAATCTATAGCCGTTGTAAATAGACTAGAGTCGATAAACATGGCTCTCTGCTCTCTAGCATGTGTCACCACATTAGGCTCTTTTTATGGACTTATGAATGTTAATGCGCGGTAGAGCAGGCCTGCCGCGCGCGCGCCTCTTCTGTGCTTAATTATGATAATCAAAATGTTGTAAATCTGTCTCTATGTTGTGTTTGTAAATGTTTTCTTTAATATAATTTTGTTGGCTTGTTGATGAGGTAGCTCATACAGAATTGTGGAAAAAACATAACCACTCTTACACAGTTTACATTATTTTATGATAAATTATAGGTAATAGATACCATACTTATGAATATTTTAAATAATCAATACCTACATAATGCTAACCAAATATTATTCATATTGCGATTTATTCTAAATCTTGTTTTGGTTGGTTTCAAAATGGAAACGTACGAGTAAATGTGTACCTACATCAATGGAAACGTACGAGTAAGTGTGTACCTACATCAATGTACGTACGAGTAAGTGTGTACCTACATCAATGTACGTACGAGTAAGTGTGTACCTACATCAATGTACGTACGAGTAAGTGCGTACCTACATCAATGGAAACGTACGAGTAAGTGTGTACCTACATCAATGGAAACGTACGAGTAAGTGTGTACCTACATCAATGCATAATCAGCCTATAATGTCCCACTGCTCGGATACAGACCTCCTCTATAAAGTTCCCACTGCTGGGTCACAGACCTCCTCCATAAAGTTCCCACTGCTGTGTCACAGACCTCCTCTATAAAGTTCCCACTGCTGGGTCACAGACCTCCTCCATAAAGTTCCCACTGCTGGGTCACAGACCTCCTCTATAAAGTTCCCACTGCTGGGTCACAGACCTCCTCCATAAAGTTCCCACTGCTGGGTCACAGAACTCCTCCATAAAGTTCCCACTGCTGGGTCACAGACTTCCTCTATAAAGTTCCCACTGCTGGGTCACAGACCTCCTCTATAAAGTTCCCACTGCTGGGTCACAGACCTCCTCTATAAAGTTCCCACTGCTGGGTCACAGACCTCCTCCATAATGTTCCCACTGCTGGGTCACAGACTTCCTCTATAAAGTTCCCACTGCTGGGTCACAGACCTCCTCTATAAAGTTCCCACTGCTGGGTCACAGACCTCCTCCATAAAGTTCCCACTGCTGGGTCACAGACCTCCTCTAAAAAGTTCCCACTGCTGGGTCACAGACCTCCTCTATAAAGTTCCCACTGCTGGGTCACAGACCTCCTCTATAAAGTTCCCACAGCTGGGTCACAGACCTCCTCCATAAAGTTCCCACTGCTGGGTCACAGACCTCCTCTATAAAGTTCCCACTGCTGGGTCACAGACCTCCTCTATAAAGTTCCCACTGCTGGGTCACAACCTCCTCTATAAAGTTCCCACTGCTGGAACATGCCTCCTCTATAATGTTCCCTTTTTGAGAGCAGTGGTGATGAAATTATAAGTAAAACGCCTGCCTGGGTTCGAGCCCACGACCTGCAATTCGTAAGTGGCGGCCGTTACCACTGGGCCACCAGTGCTCACCAATGTACCTACATGAGAGTGTTAATGTCAACAACATAAACACGAACAAGGATATGCACTTCAGTGGGCTAGAACTAATGTTCACGTCAATAACAGACATGCGCAACATTTGCAAATTACATCACAGATTCTGATAGTAAAAATTATTATAAAAACTGGCCAAGTGCGAGTCGGACTCGCACACGAAGGGTTCCGCAAGACAAAAACGCCGAAAAAAAACATGTTTATTGTATGGGAGCCCCCCTCAAATATTTATTTTATTTTAATTTTATGATCTATTATTAAAGTTAAAATACAACTGAGTATTTTGTGAATATTTCAAGTGCCTACCTGTTGCCATTTTTCATATCGAGCAAAAAAGGGCAAAAAAATCGCGTTTGTTGTATGGGAGCCCCCCTTAAATATTTATTTTATTTTGTTTTTAGTATTTGTTGTTATAGCGGCAACAGAAATACATCATCTGTGAAAATTTCAAATGTCTAGCTATCGCGGTTCTTGAGATACAGCCTGGTGACAGACAGACAGACAGGACGGTCAGACAGCGAAGTCTTAGTAATAGGGTTCCGTTTTGTACCCATTGGGTACGGAACCCTAAAAATGATGTTTTATTCCGGTCTGATCCTAAGTCATACATGAAACGCATTCAATTAGTTCATCCGTTACAACTAGGATAGCGTGTGTGTTAACATTAATCAATATCAGTCTTAACTGCATAACCTCTCTCCTAAATGAAAATAAAAACACCACGATGCAACTTTGTAACAGGGATATGCAGCAGTGTCTCATAAGTACTTTGTAACAGGGATATGCAGCAGTGTCTCATAAGTACTTTGTAACAGATCCCTGCTCAGCATGTCCATGCAGCAGTGTCTCCTAAGTACTTTGTAACAGGGATATGCAGCAGTGTCTCATAAGTACTTTGTAACAGATCCCTGCTCAGCATGTCCATGCAGCAGTGTCTCCTAATTACTTTGTAACAGGGATATGCAGCAGTGTCTCCTAAGTACTTTGTAACAGGGATATGCAGCAGTGTCTCATAAGTACTTTGTAACAGGGATATGCAGCAGTGTCTCATAAGTACTTTGTAACAGGGATATGCAGCAGTATCTCATAAGTACTTTGTAACAGGGATATGCAGCAGTGTCTCATAAGTACTTTATAACAGGGATATGCAGCAGTGTCTCATAAGTACTTTGTAACAGGGATATGCAGCAGTGTCTCATAAGTACTTTGTAACAGGGATATGCAGTAGTGTCTCATAAGTACTTTGTAACAGGGATATGCAGCAGTGTCTCATAGTACTTTGTAACAGGGATATGCAGTAGTGTCTCATAAGTACTTTGTAACAGGGATATGCAGCAGTGTCTCCTAAGTACTTTGTAACAGAGATATGCAGCAGTGTCTCATAAGTACTTTGTAACAGGGATATGCAGCAGTGTCTCCTAAGTACTTTGTAACAGAGATATGCAGCAGTGTCTTATAAGTACTTTGTAACAGGGATATGCAGCAGTGTCTCATAAGTACTTTGTAACAGGGATATGCAGCAGTGTCTCATAAGTACTTTGTAACAGGGATATGCAGCAGTATCTCATAAGTACTTTGTAACAGGGATATGCAGCAGTGTCTCATAAGTACTTTATAACAGGGATATGCAGCAGTGTCTCATAAGTACTTTGTAACAGGGATATGCAGCAGTGTCTCATAAGTACTTTGTAACAGGGATATGCAGTAGTGTCTCATAAGTACTTTGTAACAGGGATATGCAGCAGTGTCTCATAGTACTTTGTAACAGGGATATGCAGCAGTATCTCATAAGTACTTTTCGATCAGCAGTACATCTACCAGCCATAAGGATCATTGGGATTTCGTTTATAACTGTGATCGAATTTAGAAACACAGGTAGGTTCAGTGACAGTGACTCGAAGTACGTTCGTGATCCGCCAACCACCTTGCCAATATTTACATACTTTAATATTAAAGGTACAAGTGGGTATCTGTTTACTGTTTATTCGATGTTATTTTTAATAGTTATTTACACAATTGTTGTATAATACCTACCTAATTTTCATAAAATTAAAACAATTACTTATTTAACTAAAATACTAAATTAAATGACTAACTAACTTACTATACAAATAAATACAAAAACAAAGGACACTTAGGCATCGAAGTACTCGTCCGCATCGCTGTCATCCGGAAACGTGCCCAGAAGACTGGCAGCATTGCCACGTTGAATGGCAATGCTAATTCTTTGCCCAAAGAACGACCCAGCCCTCTGGTCACGTGAAATGTCGACCAGCCGGCGAGAAATTTCCTTGAAAAGGAGACGCGCACTCGGGCCCCATGACCCGAGCGTTTCGACCCCAAACGGCTCAAAGCTGTAGTTGTCAATAAGGTTACAGTATTTGCGCCGCTTGAGGGTCTCAGCAGCCGCAGCAGCGGCGCCAGCACAGCCCACCGTGCTTGGAACGTGAGATGGCGCAAGGGTATCGACACATGTTGCGTCCCACACCAGAGGCCTACCCACCTTCCAAGGCAACAGCGTCATGCCGTCTGGTCTCTTCCCATCGTCACGTACCAAACCGTTTGGTTCTAACACCGCTGGTACGCCGGCGTTGGCAAGGGCTCGACGAATAATATCGTTGATGCTGGCGTGCCGTGCTATGCGACCTGCGCTCGTGCAGCAGAACAGGCCATGGTGTCCGAGACTGTCGACAGCTTCACCGCAGTGACATCGATGCGGAGCAACACAAGGTGCGCCCAAGCGGAGACACGTAGCGAGCCGAAACGATGAGTCATCCATCATTGTGCCTATAGTGGATGACGGGAGCGCCTGAAGCCACAAGCCTGACTCCTATTCTCCCACAGCCAGCAGACGGGCACGCTCAACAGTATTACGTGACGTGTTTACAAGGGTATTCCGTATAATACTGCAGAGCGGCACGTCCCATCGTCTCTGGGAAGACGGGTTATCGAGCAAAACCGTATTGGGACAAGCCATTTTCCAAGCGTTCAACGCACCGGTCAAACACGGTACTTCAAAATCGACCAGTGAGGAAGATAAAATGTTCCTGGTTAATTTATCAGTACTGTGGACCGAGGAGAGGAAGGCCGGTAAACTTATAAGTACTTGAAATTTTGCGGACGCCGAGACCGCCCAAGCGAATGGGTAGTGTGGCTTGCTGCCATGTACGGTCGTCCAGGGCCACATTTAGGATGGAAGTTAATGTGTTTCTAATAATTTGGTCTAGTTTTTCTAAAAGTTGTGGATGCTTCCATAGATGAGAGAAGCGAAGGCTATAAGTAAATTTTTGTCCAAAACAACAGTACCGAATGAGTGTAAAGGCCGAATGAATATTAAGTTTGAAAAGTCTTTCCGAGACATCATTAAAATTTTGTATCTACTCCTCAATGAAAGTTGGAAAGGATTCGTCAAAAATTGGGGACCCTAGTAGGTGAAGAGTTTCTTTCTGTAATTTTGATATTTGGAGCTATTGTATTAAATTTTGCTATGGTAGTCTGTCTGTCAGTCGTTTGGGGAAGATAAATTTCACATTTTGAAGGGCCAATGGAATTGAAACTTTCTTTTAAAAACGTTAAATCTTTTAAGACCGTGTCTACATCACCTCCTAGGGTTCCGTCATCCAAATACCATACGTTGAATTTAGAATTTAGCTGTCGAATAATTGGATTTATTGCCAAACTAAAAATGACTGGCCCAAGAGGGTCACCTTGTTGACAACCAACAGCTGATTTCGAAAAATTGTCCTTATAAAGTAATTTAGAGGGTTGCCTGTAACATTGATAGAGAAAACTGTAAATTTTGGGTATTTCTTTTTGAACTTCTGTCAACAAGGTGTCCCTATTTACGGAATTGAAAGCATTCTTAATGTCAACCTTAAGGATGACCTCACCTTTATTGCTATTGAGGTAAGTGGATAATGCATGTACCGCAGCCTCACAGCCCCCTTTGGACCCAAAACCTAGCTGAAGGGGCTGAAATTTGCTGGCTAATGTTTCGCTGTAAAAAGCACAGCAAATTTTGGCTGCGATACGACGGTAAGTGGACCCTACGGCAATGGGACGAATGCCACCATCCTTTTTGCGCAGGGCACATAAAGGACATCAACCAAAATGGGCTAACCGGTGAACAGCTGTATTGGGAAAAAAGAAATTCATAAATAATTTAGTAATAATATTTAGTAAATATTGGTTTCTTTTGGGAGTGTCAAACTAAATGATATTAAAAACGAATAAAAAAGATTTTTAATTGATTATTGGTTGTGTATGGTGACAGTTGCTGTGCAACGTGCCGGATGCATTGAGTTGGGGTTGCCAAAATAAAAACCCAGAAAAAATAACATCGATATTCGATGTTTCGATTCGAGAGCTTCTTTTGAAGCTCTCGAAAAATTTTCATTAAAATGTTTGATGGAAGACCGAGCTTTATCTAGCTGTTGGAATATTCATCATTAGCATCATCATCATCATAACCTCACACAAATAAAAAAATATAGTTTATGTAGAACAACATTTTTGTTTTGATTTGAAGTATTAAAAATCATCAGCTTGCCTACGCAACGTAGACCAAACGAAGAAAGCTTCTATCGGGGGAAAAAATGTAATAAACGTAACAATTGTAATAATCGTTCGTAATTGGTATTTCGTCTTCGTTCATTTGGGTTTTGTCCGTCATGGTATCGAGTATTATTAAAGCGTGCTTTTCTTGAAGATGGAATGGAATTGAAATGATGAATTGGAATGCAGCATGGGCCATAACGAAAATAATTACGCAAAGCAAAACAACTCAGCATAATATACAAAAATAAAACGCAAAGCAAAACAGTTCAGCATAATGTAATATATATCGTAATCGTATATCGATGAAATCGATTCCGTAGGAATCGATTTCATCGATAAACTAAAACACAAAAACAACATTATTAACAACATCATTATCATTATTACAACATCGTCAACTAAAACACAAAAAGAACATTATTATAATATGAAGAATGAATAACCTTATCATCATCAGCATCAACTGCCTATAATAATTAAACCCTGTTTTGCATACAGTCAGGTAAGGGATTGCTATTGTTGATCATTACATAAGTAAATGCCCTATTCCCTGACATTTATAGGTATCTTTAAGTCTGCTTACACATCACTTACAAAAAAAAAAAAAAAACTTAATGATCTCTGCAATTACAATAGTGCACTATATGGTAAGACCACACAAAGCTTAGTTATTTTGGAAACTACGTCATATTAAAAAAAACAATTACCTCACGTGGTTGAATCCATTGCAAAATCATACTTCTGATATGCCCCTCTCGTTCTGTGTTATTGCTTATCCCATGAGATCGAATCCTTAACAGTGAACACCTGCAGTTCACACATAACTGTCTGTGATGACCTGGATCTGAGCTCGTTGAAGCAACAGATGATGAACCTACCACGCTGGCAGATGCATTCAATGCTATAATCCAACAAGGATGGCATACAAAGCTGTACTGTCCAATCTGTAAATTTTTTTTTATGACATATAAATAAAAAATAAACAGCAAATACAACAATTTTTTTTTTAATTAAAGTATTAATTGAATTCTAAGTAGTATTTCAAATAATGGCCAACACCATGTCTTAAAAAATCTTGCTGTTGCAGACAGACAATAAAACATTATACCTCATCTCTTATGATTTAGGCTATTCGTAAAGCAATCATCCTTGTAAAAATGTTTTTTTTTATTTATGTGCAATAAAGACTTTAAAATAATGATCGTCCAAAACCTTTAACTAGTGTGAGCCAACCCAAGTATTCAATTGCAATTATGTACATAATCATCTCAGAAGTTGGAACTTACCACTTGTGGTGCGATCCATTGCAGTATAACTCGCTGCACTTCCACAAGATTAATAATGTGTCTTCTCCTGTGAGTGATTTCAACACCACAATTTATACAATGCATAGATTCACTAGGCAAAATCGGGAAGTCCATGTCCATGCGCGGGTCGTCATGTAAAACGGGTTCATTATCCGAAGAAATGCCAGGGTAAACGTTTAAAGCGGGTTCTGAGTCCAAGAGTGAGCCGGGGTCGTTAGGTAAAAAATCATCAGAATCCATTTTGAATAGCGTAAGTCGTCAAAAATATCCAAAGTCGAAATAATATTCACAATAATATTCAAACAAGAGCGCGAACACAGAGCGAATGACATTGACATTGACAATCGATCACCAATCTGTTCTGGATCGGGGTTGCCAGTTCTCTGCACTAGGTATCAGTCGAACTATACGATTATGAAATCGATTCCTACGGAATCGATTTCATAACAGGGTTTAATTATTATAGGCAGTTGATGCTGATGATGATAAGGTTATTCATTCTTCATATTATAATAATGTTCTTTTTGTGTTTTAGTTGACGGCATCTAATAGAATCTGCCATCCTTGTTGGCAAAGAGCTGACAGACACAGTACACGCAATGTTGGGAGGGATGCTATTGATGATGTACAGCAGGGTGAAAACGCAGAAATTCAACAGGGAGTCGAAGTACCAGTTGGTTCGATATTTTTACCTCACATGAGAAGAGCTCCAGATACACAAGCACATTGTTTCTTACCTGGTTGCACTGCCGAAGAAAGAGTAAGGATTCCTTTGTGGCTTAGTCTTTATTTTTTGTGAGTACAATTACTATGTACCACAGCAATGTAGGATTTGTGAATTCCATTTAAGAAATAACAATTTTGACTGTTTGAGTAATGACTTGCATTCAATACAATATTTTAATGCTAATCACATAGAAGACTTTGCTTCATTCATAAAAGAAAGAGTAATATTAGACTTTTCGAATATTCAACAAATGTCTGATGACTCAGTGCATTATTGGACTGGTTTAACCAAGCACCAGTTTTTGGAATTAAAAACTAATGTGCAACAAATAAATAATATGCGAAATGGCACATCAGCTCTTGCTGCGTATCTTATGAAAATAAGAACTGGCGACAGCAACGAGCGGATATCAACGCTATTAAATACACCCCCTACCACTTTAGTAAGATTATTAAAAAAGGTCCGGCAAATACTTTCTGATGATTTTGTTCCACAAAACTTAGGGATCAATCATATCACACGAGCTCAAATTGCTTCAAGAAATCTCATGATACCTAATGAGCTGTTCGGTGGTGCAAATAGGAACCCAATAATTATTCTGGATGGCACCTATTTATATGTACAAAAAAGTTCAAATTATTTATACCAGAAAGATACTTATTCTTTGCACAAGTATAGGAACCGCATGAAACCTTTTATGATGGTATGTTCTGATGGTTATATTATAGATGTACTTGGTCCCTATCCAGCAACAACATTGGATGCAGATATCATGATTAATGAATTTAATAATGAAAACAATACTTTACGAAGGTACTTTCAACATGGGGATGTTTTTTTGCTGGATAGGGGTTTCAGGAATTGTGTCCCTTTACTACAACAGTGCAACTATACTGTTCACTTTCCTTTATCCCTACAACAAGGTGAAACTCAATTATCAACAGCGGCAGCTAATAAGTCAAGAACGGTGACAATGTGCAGGTGGATTGTCGAAGCAGTAAATGGGATTTTTAAAATGTCCTATAAAATATTTAGGAGTGAATTTTTTAATACTGCATCCACTCATGCTATGACAGATTTTAAAATAGCTGCCGCATTGATAAACATGTTCCACCAAAGGGTTTCAGATAGACCAGATGCAGGACAAATTGTAAATCTGGTAAATGAAAAATTGCACACAAATAATATATTAGCTGATTATGTAATAGAAAATAATTTAAATCGAAGACGGACACAATTCTCCAACTTAAACGCTATTATTGAAATTGTTGAATTTCCTATACTAACATTTGATGAACTTGTGTTATTAGCATGTGGAACATATCAGATTAAACAGGCAAAGTCTTATTATGGGGAGCACATAAGAAATGATGGTTCCTATACTATTGAAGTGTGCATCGATAGAGCCAGTGACCTTTTATAAGGATTTCCTTCGGTCGAGAATTGCACATTATTGCGAGGGAAAATACAAAGCCGACATATAGGCCGTAAAATATATTTTGTATATATATTATATGAAAATCATAATCAAGGCAAACAAGCTATTAAGCATTATTGCTGCAATTGCATAGTCGGCCGAAGGACTGTAGGTTGCTGCGCTCACATCATGTCTGTGATATGGTATTTAAGCTGGGCCAGGTATGAAAATATAACTCCACCGGATCAGTTTTTAGACCACGTTTTATTAACGTACGAAACTGAATAATTTTACAAATAAATAATTTATTTTAAAGTGTTGAAGTTTTATTTTTTATTAATATATTAAACAATTTGATACAAAACTTCCTATATATATGTTTTCTATGTACTGTAAGCCACTCAATAAAATCAAAAATAGTGCAATATTTTTATGTTCATGTTCAAGCCCAAACGCCATACAAACTGGTTGATGTCCTTTGCCCCATACAAAATATCAATGACGGCTTCGTTCACATTGCCGCAGAGCATGAGATTGATGAGGGCCGTCAGCTCCTTCAAAAGGGACTCACCAGCCTCCCCGGCGCTTGAACACATTAAGTCCTTCAGGTGTTGAGGTGTCAGGCCGTCGAGGCCGCCGGCGGAGCCACTTCGAAAGGAGCAAACGGCAGCACATACTTGTTGAGCTGTAATTTCAAGTGTGTTGAATTCCGGATCGGGTGTGTCAGGGAAGGAGAGGTCATCTGCCGGGGCGGGGTGTTTGCTCTCCAGAGCTGTAAGTGTCTCTGGAGAGTACGGCGCAACCACATCGCTGCTAAAGATGATCCTAGCTGCACCTCTGATATCACCCTCGCCTAGTCTAGACTCCACATGGTGCAATAAACCTCTTTGTGGGAGGTGCGCTGTTAATTTAGGGTCGAAACTTCGGGTCGAAATATTACAATTATCCTTGATTTGTGCTGTTAAAGTTTTTTTTATTTGCCAATTTTTTTTGCACATGTGGAATTCTAAACGGGAAAGTGAGTAATTGCTCCCAAGCACTTTGAGAGTTCTCTCGGGCGGCGAGGCGGATGCAACGCGCTAAACTCGAAGCCACGGACGGTCTCGCGCTTTAAAACTGGAGTTGATGTTTTTAATTTCGCAAGGGTTTTCCAAAAAGGTTGAGCGGGTGTATCAGGTGTTAGGGAAACAGTGGGCATTGTCGGGCATGATGAAGGTACATTGTGGGGTTTGTGTTTCTTCCCCAAATGTACCTTCAAGCCTCGTTCACCCTTTAATAAACGTGCTTGGGGGCAATGAGGGGCATCTTACTAGAACATCCAGCGATGTGGCAGGTTGACTGGCACTGAGTACGGCATCACTACTGTCGTCATTGTTAAACATTTAAAAAAAACTAATACTACTTACACGATTTTTACACACAATATAATATAAATTAGAATAAAAAATGTATTAAAAGTAACAAAAATGACACAAAAACTTGACAGCTTGACACGATGACAGCGGCGCAGTCGCGCTGGGGGCCTGGGGCGCCGCGCCGCAGCATTTTTCTTCGTCGCAGATGTAAATTTGTTCCAAAAAATTTTCCGCAGATGAATAGTACTCGTAAACTCAAGTAGTTGTTAGTGGGTCTGGGTAGGTACCCTACGTAAATCTTCTGTTTCTTGGCTGATGGTTTGCCAAAAATACTAATCCTCCGCTTTAATTTTCAACCTTGTGCTTAGCTCGTCGATTCAATTACTATCCAATTATCCAATTATAGTTTTAATAGATTTTTGCTATATTATAGTTAAAAATAATTTTATATAATTTTCATGACATTGACTTGTCGTTGACTTGACGATGTATATGTTTATTAGTTGTTTATAAATATGTATAAGTACGAACCGCGTTATAATTGTGATTGGGTGTCACATGTAACACCGAATCAATATATAACTTTGTGGTAGCAATGTGTTCATTTTACTGCGTCGATACCGATACCAATACCAATTAACTGTGAAACTTTCATCAATTCAATAATAAAGTATTGATATTACTACATTGCATTAACGTTGAGTTTATCAAGATTGTACTAAGTACCTATTACTATCAAAGTTATGAATAGAAAGAATAGAAAAGGTATTTGAAACTAATGGATGAAGAAAATATATTATAAACTTACGGAAAAACGTAAATTATAGTTTGAAGTTTAAGTCTTATTTATTGCAGAACCAAAAGTAATTAATTTATTTGCTTATTTCCAAAAATAAAAAAGGTATGGCTCACTAACGAAGTAGGAGCTCAACCTAATTCTTTAGCAACAAAATATACGAATTCTGTCCGTCGCGTCACATTCTACTATATTTCTTGTTCCTAATTAATACACATTCCTGATCCAAACGTGAGATTACAAAGGATTTGACCGCGCAATGCGCAGGCGCAGATTAAGCCCTAGACTTGTTCGTTTTACATCCCGAATTCCGTGGGCCAGGCCGCGGTCACAAGTATAGTTATTTATAAATTAAAATAATAATGTGTGAATGAACGACTACCTGAGGACACAGAGGAGCTCGGTACAGAAGGTGCACTCCGTACAGTCCGTGGGCATGCATGTGTGTGTATCGGCTTAAGTAGCGCCAATTCCTCTCTGTTTTGCAGTTTTTTAAGATGTGGGTGTGAATAGTTAGAAATGAGATGATCACTCTACATTGGTGCCAGATACAAAAATGTTTTACATTTTTGCTTTGAAACACATAGCAAGCTCGTACAATCTCAGTTCGGGAGGAGTGTAACTTTTGCTCATCGCTAGATGGTGCCCAATCAAGTGCGCTGCGCATGCTCGGCGCATCATTACCGCGCATGACTTGCGCGCGCGCACCCCGCGTGAGAACCCAAGGGTAATTCATCGAATAATCCGATTACTGTATCAATAAGTATTCGACAGCTCCGAATTACAGCACCGGAGTCGGGCTCAGCCGGCGGGTGACGTCATCGTCGACTGATCGTGGTATTATTGGTGTTTATTCTGCGCTCAAGTTGTAGCAGGATGTGACAGACGAGACTTAATCCTGACGAATGTTCAGTTGATATGTTTGCTTTATCCGGTGATTTATTGTCGATAACGTTTCGCATTAAGTGCGGAGATTAATTTAATATTATCGGTTTGCGTGCTTGCTACATATTTTATTAATGTATGATAATTATAAGAAGATAGCTACAAATATGATATAACAGGCTGTAGACACACACGCACGGGGAAATATGACATACCAGGCTGTAGACACACACGCTCGGGGAAATATGACATACCAGGGTGTAGACATTATACGCACGGGGAAATATGACATACGAGGGTGTAAACATTATACGCACGGGGAAATATGACATACCAGGGTGTAGACATTAAACGCACGGGGAAATATGACATACCAGGGTGTAGACACACACGCACGGGTACCTACATATTGTATTTGCAGTCCGACTCGACTACACATAGATTGCTATAGCTATCTATTTAGTACTCTTGTGAATCTGTTAAATAAAGGTCTCTAACCTCTGCAATAATCTATGGACGAACTCGTGGCCTGCTTGGCAATATAACATTCGTGTTGTAATTGTAACAGCCAAATTGTGAAAACCACACGATAGGTATGTTTTATGAGGAAACGTTTCTCTTCTCGCACCAAGTCGAGAGCACACACAGCTCGTTCTCAGCCGAACTTGAGTCGAGTTGCATGTATAATGAGTGATAATTAGTGGTCGATACAGTTAGCTGCGATTGTTACACTTCCAACAAATACCGGCGCGGTGGGAACGCGCAGGCGCACTGGATCGCGCCCGCCTGTGTCCGCGCAGCCACGGTATCTCAATCTTGCATCTGTTTATCAATAAATGTATGAGGGCTGTGCTCACATGGACTATGGAAAGCAATGGCAAACAGCGATCTTTCGTCCTGTGTTTTTCTCACTTCGCTAATGTAGTGTTACTTTTTTTTACCAATAATTGCAGGCTGAAGCGGTCATTGAAGACCCATTTCAGCGAGGATCGTTACGAGTTGACGCAACATTGATTCTTTTTTCTGAAAGCTCACAACAACACTCGCTATGCAGCCAGGAGCTTGCACCAAGGGCTTTGTGTTTTTCAAACTATTCAACGTTTTCTCCACCTGAATCACTGTCAAGTGCTAGATACTTCTACACATCTTAAAACGACGCTGATCATTCCGTCATACTCATCAATTAGAAGCACATTCATAACACTATTTTGGTCGCAATTACATCGCATGAGCGACTATGGCGGACTATGGCGATGTAATTGATCACTCCTCGTAACGTGTTGCTACTCCGAGTCATCAGCCGCTCGGTAGGTATTACTCACTCGTCTCTGTGGTCACACAAACTCCTTGCTTTAATTACCGACGAATTTAGTTCCGAATTCCTGAGTGGTGACGAGATGTGAAGTGACAAACGTACCTATTTATAATACTTATCAGTAACAGACGATCTTGGGCAAATGACGTTTAACTACCACATTTCGTAGATAGATTTATGATAGGCCTTTAAGATAAGCTGATAAATAATTTGCAAAAATACGAGTCTGTGAGGTCAGGGGGGAACATGATCACGGTCGAAGATGAGACATCAGCTACAGATATAGCTGTAGTTGTAATCCAAAAGGTAGAACCGCTCATCGCTATATAGTTCCTCGTTTTCTGACGGTGACATGTGTGGCATTGAGAGCGCGAATAGTAAGACGCTTGTAAATGTGCGCAGGCACACCGTGCGCGTGTCATACTGCACCAGCGCATCTTACGTGAATGGGCGTAGCGAATAAAATGCATCCCAGCAAGCCACTAGGCCCTTGGGAGGAGGGTAGCATGAGATTGTAAACTAAGCTCACACAGGTCCGTAGATCCTCAGGACAGGCAAAATGTCGTTGGGTTTTTATTAGGAATTTCTCTAGTAGCAGCCCGGAGTCTGGAGTTGTGGATTTCTTCCTCGGTTAATGGTAATAGCCTGCTCTATTAAGAGCAGAAAAAATATTTTAGCACCATATCAGCACATGCAGCCTGTGACACCAATATTAGCAAGAATAATGCAACTCATAGTACTTAGACAGAAAAGGACAAAAAAGCATGCTGACAACTTGTACACCTGTGTGCCTACTCGCTGTAAATCAATCGACTTACTACGAACATATTATAAATATTTAAGATTTCGATTTTTTGCTCATATTGTAAACGATAGTCATACCTAAGTAGTTCCTGCAAATGATAGAGCAATAGAAATGATTTAATATCACCCTGTACTATCTAACTAAGCTGCTACCTAAGTAAACAACAACGACTTCCTTCCTTAGCTTAGTATCTGATAAAAAGCTATTATGATTAATTACCATTTTTCTTCCATTATTATTTAAGTAGATGTAGCAGCAACCTTCAGTTTCGCACCCCTTATCAGACCGCTCCCCGCTCTCTTCTTCACAGTGTAGCGACCTGGTGCCCGCTACAGTTACATAACGAACGCACCGCATCGCTGAATACATTAGAGCGCAGTTCAGCGGCGCGGTGTCGCACTGAATAGCTTACACTGTTAAGTTTGTAGTGTGTGCTGCGATATACGTGCACATACCTGTATTACCATCGAACCAGTCATTCCAGAATACTCCAGATAGCAGGTCGAGATTGTTCCACAATACGTGCGTTACTCTACATTATTGCATTTAAATGTTACGGTGCACAAGTTTACAGTGACAGTCATTGTTAGATCAAAGATGGAATTTCTTATTCGCAGCAGCTCTTGTGCTCTCATTAAAACTGTAATGTTCTGCATGTTTGACTACTTAGATACCAGTACCTAGTAGCTATTTCAACATTCAAGTCAGTAAATCTAAGAGCACATTAAATCAGCGCTAATACATAATCCGCATGTGAATGCAACGCACTTCCCCCGCTGTCAATATAAAACACAAATGTTAAATTAACCGACGCATTACTTACAGTTTGACAGCGGCTGCGCCTGCGCTGCCAACAGCACAACGTTGGCAGTGCTGGCAGCCCCGGAAGGTATAAATACTTCTTGGTGAACGTTGACGAGTGACTCGCGTTCACCGCAGCCATCAGGCCAGTGCAGCGAGCGCAGGCATTACAATCAGAACATGTTTCATTGTCACATCGACGCACTGCTAACAAATGGTTACTTATATGGAGCGCGGAAATGGGGTACCTAACAGTAGTAGTGCATTTGTGAAACAAAATGGTGGGCAGCCGAGTCGATGGTCACTCAATTCGTTTTGTAACTGGTGAAATCCAGCTGCCCCCAAACATTCAAAGAAACATCAAGCGACCACTCCGCTTAAAGTAAAACATCAAGCGACCAGTCCGCTTAAAATAAAACTTTATAATGTCAATAAAGTGTATATTTAACAAAGGTATTTTTATGTTTGACTGCAAGCTGTGAAGCAATTACATTATTCCCCATTACCGATAACGAGTAACGTAAGTTGCCAAAGCAAGTAGCGAACTTGTGTTCTAGTCGCACAGAACTGTGTTCGCTAATAATTCCTACCACGAGTACAGCCGACCTCGTAAGTATCGGTTAGGCTCTGTTATGTATTTAAACTAATTCCACGAATAAATTGCAAGTTCCCAGCAACTAAATAACTACGAGAATTAACAAGAACTCGGAACATTGAGTAAAATACCGCAGGCTCGGGATAATAAGTTAAACCGAGCGATCAATTGGCGATCAAAAGCAAATCTGTGCGGACGCCATGTCGACGTGACCGCTGAACAACGTTTTGTAACGCAGCGTCGTTCTGCGGATGCGCAGCGGTGGGCTGCACACAAGCAGTGTGGGCTCTGTGTGAAAAGATTGTTTAGAGTGTAACCTAAACATAATAATTATCATTAGCACTTAGTTGCAAGTCCTCATAATATCATTATGATTGCCATCTCAGCTGATTAGCTGCGATAAAATTATAAGATCAAGGTTCTATAACTATTTATCTATCGAGAAAACTATGTTATTTATGTAGTACAGGATCTTTCGGACTTTCGTAATGTGAGTCTAAAGCATAGACCATTTTCATTTGAAATCACATCTCATATCCTCAGACACCATAACATATGTCAAAGTAATTTTAATCTCAGGCATTTACGCGGAAAGAAGGAGTCATACCGGAAGTGCACAAAACCGTTACAGTAACATCAGCGCATGCGCAATGTGTGGTGGGATTTAATAATGACTTCGCAGGTGGCCTAAATAATATCCCGGCTTCTTCCAAAAAGTACTCGCGGTAAAAAATAGAATGAGTGCTCCGGCCATCTTTGAAACACCTGTCTCGCAAACTTAAAAACAAATAGTAATTATTTGCGTCAGATCAATAACAAGACTGCCATGCCCTCCAGCATGCATCCAATCGTGTTGAAGAATCCAGAATTCTAAGTAGATTCTTTGAAATGCGAAAGTATACAGTTTTAGCAATAAACTGGGAAATTACTTTTTACAGAACACAATCATTTTGAGACTTCACATCAGTCGAAGTATCTCTAAACAGCATGCGCAGACGCATTCCGTGGTCAGCTCCAACCGCAACCGTCTGCCGCGCCGGCAGAACAGTTGAACATCGTCAGCGGTTGCAAGCGACTGCAGAGTGCACAGATTGTGTAGCGGGAGGTAATGGTTATCACCACCCCGCTGTGGTCACCGGCCGCGAGAGTGGATGGACCATGTCGGACTATGTTGGACCATGTTGCGGTCACTGTGGTCCAGGGGCCTTGTGATTACCGGTGCAGGAATGTTAAAGTAAATGATCGGAAAAACCGATCAATAAATGGTGCAGCTTGTTCTGTGGTGAAGAGTTAATAACATTCGAGGTTAGCGTTGTTTTGGTTTTAAAATATCAAGATTCAAGGGCTAGTAAAGAGTTTCGTAACATTTTATCCAAATACTTTTGTCGTAGTAGATTGAAGAGTTACTTCCTTAAAAAGAATTCATCATCATCATTTCAGCCGAAAGACGTCCACTGCTGGACATAGGCTTCCCCCAATTTTGGGGGGGGTTTGCCATGATCGCCACGCTTGGCAGGCAGGTTGGCGATCGCAGTATGGTATGATGGTGTAATGCATAGATAACGCTGCTGCCCATTCTCCGGTCTCCCTTAGTCGCCTTTGACGACACCCACGGGAAGTATGGGGTGGCTGTCTATGTGGTGCCGGACTTAAAGAATAGCAAAAAGAATTACTTTCCGGGAATTCCAAGTAAGCCAGTCCAACAACCTATTCTAGACTTCCACACCGTTACCCGCCTCCGAGGGTGTGAGGTCTCAATCCCGCGCTCATTGCCGCGCGCTACAGTGCGCTACAAGCTACGAGCGACGCGCTACACGCCGCGAGTGTCGAGCGACAAGCTCTGCGCGTGTTCCGACACCGATACACTGCGCAGGCGCGACCCAGTACTAAACAGTCAGAAGCAGAAGAGCCATTGTATCTTGTGCAGGATTACAAGACATTAGCTAGCTTCTTAAGTCATCTAGCCAACGTGGCAATGTTGTTGTTGTCAACTTATCCTGTCGCAGTTGGGAACTGGTGGACATATCAACTACATGGAACAAAAGATTTGGTGACTGTAAAATTGTAGTATCTATATCTAAAATATTCCGTTGTGTTCGTTACGTTTCCGCGCACATTCAGGGTAAGTAGCCTCCACTATAAACTATCAGTCCCTGCTCTCAACTCAATGTTGGTGCAGGCAGGGCTAGTGTTATCATTCCAACATTAGGGGGTTTATTTATAAACTACGAATTAATATATGTAATGCTTAAACGTCATATGTATGGTTAATAAGTCGCTAATCACTACTTAACTTTAAGTAACGTTTATGAATAACGGCCTACCACTTTATATGTTGTCTTATTTAGCCAATACAGGAAAATATGAAGAATGGACAATGTGCACCACTAACTGGTGGTGATCATTATGTTCTAGCACATGAATGAAGCTGCTCGGAGTGTAACTTCTGTCCCTTCCATTTTAGCTTCCAAGCACGAAGCTGTGATTGAAGAGTTTGCGCAGGCGCGAGGCGGCGCGAGAACTCACTCACATTATCTGCGGTAAGTAACTTGTAGGGAGTATTCCAAAATGACTGCGTCGACTTCAAGGAACGTTTCATTTACACCCGACTGACTTAGTAGGCGGGTATTGTGTATTTCTGATGTGTGTATGTCGGTTCCTTTGCGAGTTCTTATAGTTTGAACGACTTGATGGATTGTGCAGTGCAAGGCATCATGATGGGCTTGGCCGTTCCATTCAACTATGGCACATCATTAAAGACCAGTGACCATAAGCCCACAGGGGGTGTCTGTGTGATGGCCGCGAAACGGCCAAGCCGTACATTTTGTCCAAGATGTATGGTTCATAGAGTTACGCCTTGTAGAGTTAGGGGCTTTACTCTACATTAAGTTAGGCCTTGTAGAGCTTTGAACAGTGAAAGCGTTGTGAGTCTTGGTCATACATGAAGTGTTATTGGTGGGTTCTAATTTTTCGGTTAATTTTATAACCTCAATTTTCGTCGAATATTTTTCAATTACAATTGAATAACATTACTCAAACACTGGTAATTGTTAGAAAATTTGCTGAGGTACGAGTACATTATAGAGTAGAATCCTTATAAATACAGATGAATGTGTTAGTAATTCTCTGTAGTGAGAGATTGAGTCAGAATGACACCAGAACAGGGTCTGTTTACACTTTCCTCAGATACTCTTGGAACAGAACAGACATGACACATCTGTGAACGAGATATAACATTGCTCACGAACAGCAAAATGATGGTTCAATGTTACTGATCCTGCCTCTACTGTTGCGAACTTTTGTGCAATGCAATACCCTATCTTCTGGTATCCCTAGATCAATACTGGCTAGATAAATAAATCGAATGAAACCAATAATTCATGACCCGCGCCCTTCGCGCATCTATTTGATATCCGAAACAGAACCCGCACCTCCGCGGCGTAAATCCATCCCCCGGACATCTGAACAGTTGCGCCTGAGAGCGCTATTCCTCGCGCCCGCGCACGCCACACGTAAATCAGGGACGCGTGAACACCATGCAACGCCATAACTTATACCATGCCGTGCTACGCTGAAAATATAACTTTATCACGAAGTGAATAGAGTTTAAAATTGTTAATAAGTGTTGGTTTAATAAAATATATCACAGGCAATAGTAATGAAAGGCGTAATGCGATCAAATGCTAGTGTTACTGTGGTAGTGTGGTGTGGTATGGTGTGGTGTGGTAGTGGTGGATGGTGTCTGCGCGGTGATGTATCGAAGGCGTGCGTGACGCCGTGCCTCTTGCACTCCTGCGCAGATTTACAGCGCAACCGATAATGTATTAAGATGCTGAGATGTTGAGATATTGGTTGGTTTCGTACTCATTTAGAGATAGTATGCTCACAACTCACTAGATATGAAATTGGTGTTTATTGAACCTGCAGCACCAGAGCATGGCATGTGCGAGCATCATGTGCAATCTTGGTCATTTTTACCCGACTGCGCCAGAAGGAGGGTTATGTTTTTCGAGTGTATGTATGTATATTTCTTTTTGCACGCTCTGTAGCTTAAACGGCTTGATCGATTTTAACTTGAGAGGTGCCGTTAGATTCATCTTAATTGTGAAAGTGACATTGAGTATATCAAAATTGAAAAAAAAAATTAAATGGCAGATTTTTGGCGCCATATTATGTCTTCAAAAAAAAATTTTTTTTTCAAAACCTATCGAGTGGGTTATCAAAATAAAGGGGTTTAAAAGGTGATTACAAAAACGTAGATGGTTAAAAGCAATTCGAAGTGACAAATCGTAAAAAAACACCTACCAAGAACTAAATACACCAAGATACAGGCTGTGCCTAATTTGGGGCCCACGGCTATTTCTACTTATGCACTCTTTTAACTATCATTGTTACTGTTTGTATGTTTCCTAACTTGTGTGTGTCAATAAATTGATTATTATTATTATCATAAATCGTCTGCGAAATCTTTCACATTTGTAAACTAAAAGCTGGAAATAAAAAAAGTTATTTAAAAAAATTAAAAAAACCCGACTGCAGTAAAAAACTGAAGTTAAAAGAAACTGAAAAGCTAAAAACAAGCCCATTTTAAAATAAATAAAAGTTGGAAGCAGGCGGGACCCATTTGAATTTGAAAATATAATAAAAATGGTATGGGTCCCGCCTGCTTCCAACTTTTTATTATGAAGAAGTTTTGTTCCAACAAAACTATGTACAAATATTGAAATATCAAGTCCAGTTTAACTGTTAAGTTTTATATAAAAACATTATTTTCCCTCCGTTATTCGCCGAACTACAGCTTGCAGTGCTGACCTCTGCAGTTTACACGCTAAGCAATATTAGCATACGCGAATAATAAGCCAACAAAGTACAAAACATTCTAAACAAATTGCGCGTTTAGCCGCGGCCGTATGCGCGGGCGCATATCGCGCATTACCATAAACACTTAGTCGGAACTTCTCGGAAGTGCTCGGCCGCCTCTGCCGCGGCTCACCCAAAGCCGAATGCACTTGACAATAATATTGGACACTTGGTAAAAAACGATCAGTTCTCGCTTTTTGATCCTGCTATTGCAGATGGACAGCACCCTCCACTCTTGGGAAACTGGGACGACGGAAAACGAGCATACTAGAAGATTGGTGCTGCTAAAATGCATTAGGGAACATCCGTCTGGTAAGCCATCAGTAGTCAGTGGTACAGAGCCAAACTCACAGTGGACAAGACCGGGATGTTTCAGATTTACTTACACGATAGAGATTCTGCTGAGATCAAAAAATTGTCAAATCAA
This sequence comes from Mesoligia furuncula, assembly GCA_916614155.1. Lineage (NCBI taxonomy): Eukaryota > Metazoa > Arthropoda > Insecta > Lepidoptera > Noctuidae > Mesoligia > Mesoligia furuncula. The sequence goes on along the minus strand of OU744797.1, from coordinate 32,179,826 downwards.
TATCATAAATTCAGATTATAAGCGTTTCAGAAGCTGCGACGAAGATCTGAAGATCACTTCATTTACACTAGAAATATGATGTGTTATGGCGCTGTATATACCGTTGAACTTATTGAAACTTCGTGGTCATCCCAAGCATGTCGCCACGTGTCGACTCGTATGACAAATCGTTACGTGATGATGATGCAATACTTACGAGTAACTTCAATGTATGTTTATTGAAAGTGGCTTCACCGTGATCTTTACTGATCTCTTAATAAATTATGTACACGAGCAGCTATAAAGTAAACACAGCGAGTACTTGCGAGATATTGTTATAAAATTATTAACATTTAAGAAAAGTGTCGCGCTGTCGTGTTGCCCAATTATTTCGGAGTCAGTTATTGAATTTACTGCGCGTGACCCGCGCGGGTCGTACACCAATACGTTATCGATGTCACCGGAATGTGGTCGTATTATTTGAGAGGTTTACGAGAGAGTTATCGACGGGTCACCCTGCGCCCGGTGTCCGGCGGGGTCCGGCGGGGTCCGGCGGTGTCCGGCCCTCGTTACTGCACCGTCTCGCTAAGTGTTTCTCGATAAACAAATGTGTTTGAACTAATGTTGTCCCTTAACAATGTATTTAATTGTTCAGAGTTATTCGTGATGGTTGGCTCCCTTTTCTAAATGTAACTAAGTGATCGTTTTGATTTTAGTATTTCTTAATACCTTTTCAATTAGCGGCGTCCAATGGTTGTTAATGTTATGGATAGTAACTTGAAAGATAAGTGCTTTAATACCACGTTTTCATAACCACTGCATGGAGATCATTACGGTTTATATTATTGCCATGTCGAACTATTTTTGCATGAGGAGGGCCTCATGCAAAAATAGTGCGAAATACATTCAGCATCATTTTATTTCAAACAAACCATTCTCGTCGGTGATCAGCATAAAAGTAATGATCAGTTCCACTCACTGTAAAGTCCTTGACACTCCCTCCAGCCTACATAACTACAATATAATATAACACTGATTTCATTCAACATTTCGTTCTCAGGCAATTTGTTTCCGATGCCGGGACCCGCCGTACAAGGCTTTGTGAAATGTCTTCAACGTTTTTATTATGTCGAGACAATCACAATATTGTCCATATCGGCGTCTTGTTGAGTAAAATTGTGCAATTTACGATGCGGTGTGGTGTGATGCGGTGCGTTGCGGTGCAGTCGAGAGGGCAGCTTAGGTATTAACGTTTAGTAGGGTGCAAGTGAGCTGGTGAGGTGACCATGATGGACGGTTTTGTGTAATGTCTGTCAAAGTAAAATATTATGCTGAGCTTTGTCTTCGCCTCCCTCCTCCACTATGTCCTTCTTCCTAACCTCTATATCAAAGTATAGCACTTACAATGGGTTACAAATAGCATCTCACCATCACCTCAACAATCTCTCAATTTCCTGAACCGTGTCGTCACCTCTGTGTTACATATGTAACACAGAGCACAAACGAAATTATATCAACGATATCGCACTCCGTATATACGGAGTGCGATATCGTTGATATAATTTCGGTACTTTAATGTCACGTCGCCACATTTAGTGGCAATAAACACTTTGACCGCTGATCACCTTGCCCGGCTATTGCGCGGACTGCCCGTTTTATATTCCTGTTACACTTTAAAACGTTTTTACAGTTGTTATGTTCCCCTCACGTCATACAACCGACTGACTATAAACGTCAACGAAATGCCAACACTTACGAAACACGTTAGTTGGTAATGAGACCGCAAAGGGCATCAACCGGGCATCGAAGCTGCTGCCTTTACTAACAGTTCAGAAGCCTTATACTACTAATCTTTACTGGATCTAAACGGGCACTATTAAGTGTCACCGCTACCTTTATTTCGTACATAAATGGTGCTCTCTACTGTATAAGTCCATTTTGTCCCCTCCGTGTTGCCGGCGTGGAACAACGACGATCAGTTGCCGCTAACGTCGAACAGTTTTGTAACGATTAGATTGTTGGATAAAACTAATATTCAATCATGTCTTATTGTTCAATAAATAAAAATGACAAAACTCTTAATAAATTCGTAGATAAGCCTGTAAGGCAACAGTAAATCTATCAATATCCGATAGCTGTTTGTCGGAGGACGCAGCGCACGTCCAGCCGGCCGGCCCACCGGCTCACCGGCTCACCGGCCGGCTGGAGTCGCTGAGATCGGTATCATAATGTATGGCGGTGGCGTGGCCCGACATATCTTCCGATTGTTTTAGCGTACAAGTCGGAATCAATTACTGCGGCCGGACGGACGGACGAGGGTCACGAGCGCGCCCGACTCCGCCCGAGCGCCGCCGGACGCACCCGATCTCTACCGAAGATACGCGGACGCTCGCGATTTATTTATAACGTGGCCCGTGATCGATTGCCGCGAGTTTAATAAGTTGAGCTGTGTATCCGCTCGTTCTACCGACAGACTTTGCTTTGTCATATTTTATGATCTTTTGTTCCTCGAGAGTTGTGTCCGACCATCATCTTCAGAAGTGGTTTGTATAATCGGTTGTCTGTCATTGATATTTCGACTTGAGAAATGACATTTGATGCAACGATGTTGGTTCAACGATTGAGGGAACTGGTTGATTCCAGTCTTGTCAGGTGTGCGCATGAAACCTAAAAAATAGGCTCAAACCTGTGCTGAAACTCAGAATACCTCTTTTTTTTTACATTATTTTTTAACCGATTGTGAAGAAGCAACTGCTTCTTCACAATCGGTAAAAAAGAATGAATCGTTCACACGAGCTTACGAAGGCGAACAAAAAGACTCGGATAGGAATGAGGCGCGCGGTGAAGGCTGCGGCGATCGGTCACAGTTCAGACCGCGGCTGCGCAGGAGTAGGTAGCCTGCCACCATTAGTTTAGTTTCAGAAAGACCAGTACTAACAAAAAGATAATGTGCTAGGCACTTTGCAGTTCATTCAGTACCACTGTCCAATCGGGATAAGATGACTGGGATTGACGATAAATATTTGTACCCCAGTCTCATCATCTTTTACAAGTGATTGACGACTGAGTGAAAGCGTTAATTCGGTTGCTTCCTTTGATGTTACAATGCGCGCTTAGTTAACATCCACCATCAAGTGCTGGTCATTATGAGGTATTGATGGCACTTATTCATTTTTTACATCAAGTTTGTTACAAATAGATAGCGCACTTTGCTGGATCCTCGACGAATTGGGCCTTCTAACCCTTTGTTACATTTCACCGACTACCCAATAGATACAGGCAGCGAGGCCGACGCCCCCCGCCACGGTCCGCCTCGCCGTACTGGCCTGCAGCTGACCTTCAAGCCTGCCAACCTCTCTACCTGCCCACCATCGCGCTACAGATCTCTCTCACAAATGAATTGTATTGTCGGTGCACCGCAGAGCAGCGGTTAATAATGCAGAGAGTAATGGTTTAACATTAACCACAGAGTCGCAGGAGTTACAAAGTTGGAAGTCGAACCGATATTATGCAAAGTTGTTGTCATGAAAAATGATCTCGTTCTATAGCAGGGATAACTGCTATGTGGTGTTTGTTAATTTAAATATACGTATAATTTAATATGAATAGACACTCTGGAGTTTTGTACCTACTATGAGGGCAATAATAAAGTGAAATCTTTCTTTTGTATTTTATTTTGAAGTGAGAACTCATTAGTCATTACAACATACGATTTCTTCATCTTCAACAGACCACAACAGTCATCAAGAACTTAGTGCACTCTCGAACGTGTGTGTGCCCGACACTCCGACACTCCGCTAATGTATGCTAATATCTCTGTTGACAATACATTCTGTCCGAGTTTCAGTTTTACACAAAATAAACGCTGCACAGTAAAATAAATACAGAGACGTATTCAATACATTGGTGGTAACACGATTCCTACAGAACTGCTTCATACAGAACTGCTTCATACAGAGCTGCTACATACAGAACTGCTTCATACAGAACTGCTACATACAGAACTGCTTCATACAGAGCTGCTACATACAGAACTGCTTCATACAGAGCTGCTACATACAGAACTGCTTCATACAGAGCTGCTTCATACAGAACTGCTTCATACAGAACTGCTTCATACAGAGCTGCTTCATACAGAACTGCTTCATATAGAATTCTGTTGTAACTTATTTCAAAGGAAGATTTATGCAAAATGTAATTACATAATTTGTATAAATTACATTAAACCGCACTGATTCGAAAATGAGAAATTAATTGTCTCGAATGTATGGAATAATAGGATAGGGGTAGCTTAGAAATACTTACGTAACTATGTAAGTACCCACATAGTTATGTATTTCTAAGCTACTGAAGGCAAAGCTTTCAGCTTCCCTTCTATACAATTGTAAGTGAATTTGATAATAATATTTATGCAGTTCGCACATTTTTATCTGCAGGTACCTCGTATATCTCTGCCGGTGACAATATAGCCGTGTTAGTCACTGGTGACAGACAGGCAGGCGGACAGTGTATGTAATGACATAATAATGTTCGGCGCGGACTGTTTGGTAGAACAGCCGTGATTCGGTTACACGAACTGTTGATTCGTAGTTGCGAAAGTTTGAATCTATGCAACAGATTTTATTTTCTTTTGTAAAAATAATCATGTTTTTCAATTAGCTATATGGCGTATATTCTGCAGACAATACCTCTGTAATGATAATTAAAACGCAAACTCAAACAAATGAATAAAACGTTAACGCAAAACATTAACAAGAGAGCTATAATTATGTTCGCTTAACAACAGTATTAAAAAGATTTAAACAAATTACCAATTCACTGTGGGTACACGAGGTAACGACCGTCTTACTAATTAATTCTTAAGAGCGACCCCTCCACGTCAGATGACGCCGACAATCAGTCGTGTAACGTCGTCCTTAGGTACTCACCGCTGACACCGGACATACCGCCGAACATGTTCGTAAAATACCCCAAAATAAAATAAAGATTCAAAATATAAGAGATCCAATAAAAGTTAATTAAGCGTTTACTGCAAAAAAATGTGATCACATATTATACATGACAATTTATTTTTTAACACTCGTTCCCGACTCCGATTTAATGGCCTATAAAATAAATGCTAAAAAAACTAGACTGAAATCTTTTAAATTGAATCAATAACCTGTATTTAAAGACAATCATAAAATACTATAGTTTATGTCGTTTCTTCGTAGTCTCGTGAAATTATAGTGAATTTTTATGACATACGGAGCGAGCGCAAGCGGTGCGGTCGGAGCGGTCGGAGCGGAGCGAGCAAAAAGCTCGCGTATCAGTAATAAACCGCACGGCTATAAAATGTTATGGTGTTTTAAAAGTAAATCCGGTTCCCGCTGAGTCAGCGCGCAGGCGCGCACTCACTTGCAGGAGATTGTGGGAAAAAGTACATCTGTTTTTATTTTACTTGGAAAGTACTTTACGTGTGTGATTGGTTTTAACCTTTTCATTTCGCAAAAGATTTAAAGTCAACTTAATACTAGTAAATATGAAAGCCGTGCGCCGCCGGGTCACAACTATCTCAACTCAGACTATCGCCCTATGAAACCAAAACTGGTGCACACACCGCAACTAAACAGTCGCACGAAAGCTAAACAGTGTTAGTCAAAGATGTACAAAACTGTGTGTATTGAACGTTAGTCCAGACATTGCGTCAGGTTGCTCTGCTGTATGTCAGCTCGCGATTCATGCGCCTCGTATTTCCGTCTGACGGCTGACAATTAATACAGTTTCCGAGAACGTCGCGCATGACACACAGACGGACGATGGTATCGCGGTGTTTGGACTAATTCGTTTAGTTCCACCGGCCGCCGTACTGCGTCTCCACCGCCGCCATTATAGATCCGTTTAGCCAATTGAGAGATAACAGATAACATCAGTACTTTAATGTGTCCGCTAAGAATCACGGCTAATTTAATCTGTACAAGCTTCAGTAAGCCGACGTGACGGCCAGAGCCAAATATTGATTGTAAATTATATATAGGTGAGTTTATAAGATCATAGCATTCTCATGAGGCAGGCAGGTTGTAAGCATGCCAAGTGCAGAGAGAAGGAGCTGGCCTATTTGTTGACCCTGGGTTTCGTTATGAGTTCCAAGAGGGTTTTGAGAATGCGTCTGCGCAGCCTCCTTTCTGAACACAATTCTGCCTGTAACGAGAAGTGATCGCAATTTCTTCTTTAATCTGTCACTGCAGGAATGTTCAGCACACCGACCGTCAATGCTGAGCTCAGTGGCTCCACATTGATCAGCACGCTGTTGTGGACAACGAGAGTAACTCAAGAGTTTCTTTTTTTCTCTTTCATATATAATCTTCAAATCAGAATCGATTCGATTACGAAATAAAAATAAATTCTTCACGGCTTTAAATCTTAACAAACCGTAACTTTACGAAGAGTTAACCAAATGAATTCTGTTACACTTTAAACTCCATTTTAATTGTTAAATCGGCGTGGCGAAGTATGATGGTTGTTACAACACATGCACAATATATATATGTATGTATATAGGAGCAATTAGTGATGGTGTCTGAAGTAATTACTGTTTTTATCTATGTGTGTTCACGGTAATCGGATTAATGCGGCGGCACCACAAAGCGATCGTTATGTGCGCCCGCGCATAGCATACCAATTCTGTTGTTGTGTATAGTTCTATCACACGGATTTCTTTGAGTTTAACTGTAATTGATAAATAATAAATTATGTTGAACGTACTTACCGTTTCATTTGTCCAGGGAATGTTGACACAGTTGTCTCTTCTTGATAAAAGAGACGAAGGACAACAAAGGACAGACTTTCTCAAAACATAAACGGTGATTATATTTTTTTGTTATTTTTACGACATACACAGAAAAGACTATTTTCTTCTTGAATGAGAATATGATAAAGACATTTACTATCAAACTTATCTTACTATTCCACCAAATCAAAACCAATTTAGTCTCCTATTGAGCTCTAAGTTATTGTCAGTTTGCGCAGTAACTGTAATCGTTCGGAACAAGCGGACACAGGCACAATTTATATCTAGCAGATATAATCACATAACGTTAGCCAACAATCTAGCTATTAGCCTCCGATTAGCCTCGATACCAAGAACTTATATATTTGTCAAAGTATAAGTGAGAGCTTAAGTTAGGATTAAGTTTTTGTAAGTATTCTTACGTGGTCGGTTAGAAGTGGTCGGTAATTACGGTTTGTTTTTATTATTATTATTTTTTTAACTACGTACATAAGTCCGTGTCTAGACTGAAAGTTTGGAGGAGGAAATCGGATTAGTGTCAAAAGATTGACCAATTATTTTGTCTTTGACAGTATTGTTTCATGCTTTATTTGGTCGCAGATTGAACTAGCGATAGATATGGATAATCTTATTATAATTGGTATTCTCATCACATTTTGATTTCATTACATTTTATTTATTCTGATCTGATTTATTTTAATTTATTCCATTTTATTTGATTTCTTTTAATTTAAACTCAAACTCAAACTCAAACTCAAAGCATTTATTTCAATTAAACCTTGTACAGGCACTTTTGAATTGTCAAAATTAAATAGTCTGTCAGTTAGTCAGAAAGTTGAAGCTAGTTGCCCATTCCAAAACGTAGATCTCTATGGAGAAGAACGGGCAAGAAACTCCATGGACACTCTTTTAAATCAAGTTATTACAAAATCCTGGGTACATTATTCTTGTTGCTTCTATATGTGAGAACAATGTAAAAAAAAAAGACAAATGAAGAAACAATTCAAAATATAAGATTAAAAATAAGCCTTGGCAGTTAAGAGATGACCAGTCTCAACCGACGGCACCCGTTCACGAACATGACGCGTGGATCAGCACCATCCAGCTCAACCATTTTGTAGGGAACCGAATAATCCAACACACGCGCCACCATCGGTGAGACATTTAAGTGAGCATGACACGTTCTCAACTGCCATGCTCTTTCAAGTCAAAAACAAAAAAAAGCATAATAAACGGAAACATGGTTCTTACATTTACAAAATTTAAAAAAATGCTTCTAAATTATACAAAACTATAGTTTGCAATTTATTTAAGATGTTTATATAATTTACTACCAAAACAGGAAGAGGTATCTAATATTGCAGTATTCAACAATTAAAACTGGATTGAATAAAATAAAAAAGTTATGTTCGTAATGTCAGAAATATTGAAAAAGAAAAAGGGAAGCACCTCTTCCAAATATTGAAATTTTAACTAGTGAGCCCAAGTGCCTGTGGAGCAGGACCAGCATTAAGCCAAGCATTTTTATCTACGATATAATCATCCAACTTGTAGTATGCTTGTCTACATAGTGTGCGTTTAATGCATGTTTTAAATTTCTTCTCATTTAATTGAAGAATATCGAATGGTATTTTATTATAACATTTTACACAGTAACCCATAAAAGAAGTTTTTACTTTAGACAATCTGAAACGCGGTTGATCTAATTTGTCCCTATTTCTAGTGTTAAAATTATGCCTGTCACTTATCTTACTAAAAAGATGTAGATTTTTTCGAACGTACATAATGTTTTCATATATATATTGACAAGGAACCGTCATGATGTTAATTTCTTTAAACAGTTCTCGTAGAGAATCGCGTCTGCTGAGCTTGTAGATGGCTCTGACAGCCCTCTTTTGCAGAATGAAGATAGAATCAATATCTGCAGCCCGTCCCCACATATTTAGGTTATCCAACAATTGTTTACACAATACATTTAACAGATAATTTCCTAAATAGTAGATTTATAAGTGGAACAATTACTTACAGGCTGACACAACATGCATCATTTATGGTTTTACATAATATAAAAAACCAAAAAGGACATTTACAATTACAGTTATTCAATTATTTTTGGTAATCCATGCATAACAATAATAATAACAACAATTTAATTCTAAATAAATTAAATAAAGAACAGATGGATAGATAACAATAACACTAAAAAATAAAAATAATTTCATTCAAATACATAATAAAATAACATAAAATTACATTAATAGCGAGATCAATTGCATTAATAGGTTGTGAGAATAGGGCTCAGTAATTATTGTATAAATTTTCCGATGCTGTCATGGTGTATATCAGTAACATCGCTGCAAATGTTTACATTTTTACACAAGCGTGAAATCGGTGAGTTAGCAGCCAGGAGCCAGGACTGTTCTGCGCAACGGTGGGTATTATATAATGGTGTGATAGGGTATCGGGCTGGGGCACGACACTTTAGGACGCACAGTAGGTTTGGGCACTCAATTTTATTTCTAAACAACTTATAGAGGAACAAGGCATCAATAACTTCTCTTTGATATCAGCGAGTGCATTTTAAAATATTTTAGACTAGTATTAAAGGATAGCAGCTGTTTACTTTTCTTCTAGAAAATGCGAGGTGCGAGATTCAAGATGCGAGATTTGAGATGCGAGATGCCAGGTGCCACAGGAACCGTTTTTGAGCTCTTTCCAAAAGTAACTTTTGTGTGGCGTAGTGTGGTCTCCTAACAACACTGCAATACTTCCTACAAGGCTGTACAGCATTATTTTAGTACCAACTTGTTTGAAGCCCCTGATGTTTCTTAACACAAACCCTAACATGTTTGATGCTTTCTTAATAATATGCTCGATACTCTACTCAATACTTTATTGCATTCCATAATGTGTACATTGTGTGTTGGTATGTTAAAACATCGAATCAATTATGGACCCTGTCGGGCACAGCAAAGTTAATTGCTGGATGAAGGTTTTTTTTTTCGAACTGTACTCCGAGATCCTTATGTGCATCCACTTCTTGTCTCTTTTTATTGCCTATGAAGTACTCCCAGTTTATAGACAGACTTTCGTGAAAAAGAGAAACATTTTGTTTGGCATTGGATGTGAATTACCTGACATAAATGTATTTTTCTCTTTGATATCATGCACTTCGGTTGTAATAAATTACTATTTTCTGACCCTTAAAATATCCACGATTTCGGTAACATGTTTCCTCACCGCTTCTGTATGTCAAACTTACAGAGTCTTTTCAACTTCAGCAGTAATTACTCACGAACGGCCGCGTCCGCCAGTCCCCCACAGTTCACGCCGATATAATGTCGAACAGCGCAGTATTGTGCAGTAACATTTCGCTCGATTCCTTTGTGTCGGCAGCACGACGGGCCGCCGCCGGTACCACTGCTGGCCTTCTTTATTCCTGGTCGCGCCGGAATTCTCAATCGCATTAAAGTTATTTAAAGAGCTTCGGACAAAGAGTTGCGACAGCTGCAAGCAGCTGATTGTAGAAGGTTCATTTCACACAATATTTGATAAAAAGCTCATGAGGACGCAAAACTGAACAAACATTTATTATCATTGAGATTCATGAATTTGGCAATTATTGCAAGCTACGAGTATTTGTGGTTTACTCAGAATTTATGAAATTAGTTCATTTTGGACGTCAAAGTAAAAAAAAACCGGGCAAGAGCTAGTCGGACTCGCGCACCGAGGGTTTCGTAATATCTGGGTTTATGCATAAGGTTTATGTTTATGAAATTAAATGTTTTTTTTTTATATTTGAGTTGATTGAATGAAAGGTAAATTGCGGTTTACGATTTTTGACGTATTAAAAAAAACTACTTACTAGGTCTCGTTCAAACCAATTTTCACATACATCATACATTTTTTTTTGTTTTATCTTTCTCTTATTTTAGAAGTTACAGGGGAGGGGGGGACACATTTTCCCACTTTGGAAGTGTCTCTCGCGCAAAGTATTCAGTTTCGAAAAAAATTATATTTGAAACCTCAATATCATTTTTGAAGACCTATCCATAGATACCCCATTCGTATGGGTTTGATGAAAAAAACATTTTTGAGTTTCAGTTCTAAGTATGGGGAACACCCAAAATTTATTGTTCTTTTTTCTATTTTTGTGTGAAAATCTTAATGCGGTTCACAGAATACATCTACTTACCAAGTTTCAACAGTATAGTTCTTATAGTATCGGAAAAAGTGGCTGTGACATGCGGACGGACAGACAGACAGACATGACGAATCTATAAGGGTTCCGTTTTTTGCCATTTGGCAACGGAACCCTAATAAAAACGAGCGAATCTAACAATGTGCTCGTGTTGGTAACGGAGACAGCGTGCCAATTCTACCAGATTCAAGGCTGGTGTGCCATCTACATCTCATTACACTGAAAGTGGTCCTTCTGTGTGTGATTCCAAGCACAGGCGCAGAACTCGGTGCGCATGCGCCGATCTCAATTATAGATAGCGGTAGTTACATACACCGACCGGCGCAGTACAGGCACAGACACGTGTATTGAAGACTATAGCCCAGTTGTATCGATCGGGATGGTTTAGTAAGTCTCATTGACAATTTTCAATTTGCCAGCGCCATCTAGTTTTAAAATATTGACAAAAAAATACGAATTAAAAGTATTTTAAATGATTTACTAACAGAGATAAACATCATTTACTAACAGAAATAAACATCATTTCATTTTATATGCACAACACACACACAGAAGGCATTTTAGATGCTAAAAAACTTGCTAACATATCGAGAACAAATCTGTAAAATGTTAGCCGTCTGTTAACAAGGCTGTGAATGAAGCCTTAAAATATGTAGAACAACACGTCGTTTGGGACCTTTGTTGAAATTGGAGGCTCTCGCGCAGGGACTCGTAGAATAGGGTTAGTATTTTAGACGGGCATCTTTTTTTAAGAACGTTCGCCTCCGTATCTGTTACAATCCGTTATAAACAACCCCTCAAACTAATCCGCATTTTTCACAAGTTTTGATATTGAATTTTAATGCTTTCCAATACTAATAATCCTCTTCCTATTCAATCAAACCTTAAAAGAAGTACGAGTAGACGCGGCAATGGAAATTAACAAAAAAAATTGCTGCAAATAAAAACTAACTTAATTTTAGATTTGTGTTTCCAACTGTACTGTGCTTAGTAGAGAAGGCTCCGCAGCACCCCACGGCGAGCCCCGTGACCCCCCTTACCCCCCACCCCCCACTATTTGGGGGCCTTCGAACACTACAGGATGCAGAGAATGTAGAGCACTGTTTGTTCTTGCCTACAAAAGACATCAACGCGCTCTTTGTTTGCATTCACTTGAGTTAATACGTAATGTCATGATTTTATCTATGTTATTAGTTTTATAGACCAATATGGGTTTGGAAACCTTTATTGCGTGTGTCTTAAATAGCCTTGTTCAATACGTAAGGTTAGTTAACGTCGTCGTTGTAAGTAATTAAATATTAGAAGACGTTGAGATACTTCAATGATCGTCATACATTGTTTTAATGAAAGCTGGATAGAAAATAATTAGTGATACGTATGTAGTGTAGCCCAGAAAATCGTTGAGGATATCTGTGATAATAAGGAGAACTACAAGTAGTTCAAAGTTCCTTTGTAGGGTATTCTATCCCAAAACCTCATCATCATCTTCGTAGCCTTTTCCCAAGTATCTCGGGGTCGGCTTCCAGTGGAACCAGATGCAACTGAGTACCAATGTTTTCCATGGAGCGACTATTACCTATCTGACTTCCACAAACCTGTAACTGGGTAATACGAAACTCCTTACCCCTATTGTACACCGAAACCTACTCAGTTTAAACTACTCTCATGATGTTTTATCAATTTACTAAATAGTTAACATATTTATTTTCTCCAGACACAATTTGTAGAATGTTTACAGCAGCTCAAACATTTCCAAAAACTTCGTCTAGTGCCGACAGCCGGTGGTCCTTAACTCGGCGTTTAATACAAGTGTACAAGAGCGTGTCGGTCACGGGCCGGCCGGCCGGGCGTGCCGGGCGAGCCGGGCCGGCCGGGCGTGCCGGGCGCGAGCCGGGGCGATTACACGCCGGCTCGCACAGGAACAGAAGCCTCCCAACTGTTGACACCTAATACCGTGGAAACGACGCCGTTTGTAGAGTCGTTCTGCATGTAGAGGCGGTAGACGGTGAACTAACTCAATTGATTTTATGCTCAAATTGAGACAAATTGGAAATCGTGATGGGTGGTAGGTTATTATGGGAGTTTTGGAATTGAGCTGAATACTGCACGGTTCTATGGAAAATAATGTGTTTTGTTCCCTAAATCTTGTACTTTCTTAAGGCATTCTTGGATATCACTTATGTTGTCGGAAATCATCACAAGAACATCTGGACTGGTAACAATATTAAACTACCATCCGTAAAGTGTCGTGTCCTCGCGCTTCTCTATTCTAGATGAGCCTTTACATCAAAGACATGCAACGTTCACTAAAACGCCGACGTTGTAAAGATGTAAGTAGGTACAGCGGTATCGTAAACCTCAGACGATTCCCTCCCATGCCTCTCGGTACTCTCGTTACGCGAAATTAACAATAAGCTGCAAGGCTCTATAGTTACCGGCTGATGGTACATCATCCCCTCTTTTTCGATGGCTTTCAAACACCGCCCTGTTCACGCAAATGTTTGATGCAGAAGGTTGGTTTTAGAATGATTACAAAATAATGAAGATTTTCCTGTAATTTTACACCGGTGCAATTTATAAATTTTAGAAATACGAAAACGGGATTCGAACCTTAAATAATTAAGAAAAACTTGTATTTTAATGACACTGATACAAAAGGCCGATCACAATAATGTAGTAAAATCTATTATGAGCTGAGACTTTGTACAAAAAGCTTCACTTGTAGCGCCGCTGGAGCAATACAATAATGTCGTGAGTCATGAAAGCCATTTAGCCACTCATCAAACAATAAACTGGACAGTAGTCCTTCTGTGCCACGTTTGTATCGGATACCTGCGCGGGCGCAACACAAAGCACTTGCAATTAACCACAATTAGCAATCAAGTGATGATCACACACACACACACAGAACACTGGGATGCGCACGCGCCGCCCTTTGTTACAAGAGGGAGATAATTACAAACTCAACGGAGAATTATGTAGGGATACAGTTTAATTGTTTTCAGAATTAATGAAGCGGAATGATTCAGTATAAGTTGTTTGTTTGCAAATGTAATATTGTATCCGTGAGGAATTATCACACGTTCATTAGTAAGTACCATCTTCGCGTTGACAACATTACGCAACCAGCTCAAAGATAACCTCTCTCCACACAAATCTGTCACAGTAACAAAACATAAGTAGCTGTTATCTCAAAACATAAAGAAATTAAATAATGAATGTGGCGCCATAAACCATGGCCACAGCCGCCAACTATTTCTTGATAAAAGTCTTTAAATTCCATAAAACGCCGGAGTGTGGCTGTACCCAACTCTCTATAAATAATTTCTAAAGCGACGTTTTTACTCAACGCGTTGAAAGCGTGGAATTAAAAGTGACATTTTAATAATATGTATTCCTACGAACTCTACAATGTATGAAGCAAAGAGGCTCTACTACACAGAGGAGTCGCGGTACACTGTCACCAGCTGCTCAGGAACGTTCATTGTGTCAGCAAACAGAACGATATAGCAGACAGCATTAGAGAACTGCTCCAACTACTGACATTAATGTAATAACATCCTCCTTTATTGAAGTCAGTTAGAGCAGTGTGTTTAATGTTGACGACAAGAAGGCTCCTTCCTGCTACTCAATTATAACTACCGTTGGTAGACAAATTGAAGATTTCAGAACAAATCTTATTCACTACCTATTAATAATTAGAGAAACTACAATGTAACAAAACTCTTTAAAATAACATCGTACACCCACAAGTTAACAATGTGCAGGCGCATCGCAGCGGCCCATTACAAAAATGAGGCTCTATCGACAACAACGGGACTCTATCGTCGATCAACGACTGTAGACGTAATGGTGGGATAGGGGTTTTCGACGTTGTGGGGAATTTCTTAATTAAGGTTAAGGAGACAGATATTATGAGAGTTCATATTGTATGTTGCTGCAAAGGAATCTTAAAGCATAAATGTATGTATCAGCATTTTACATAATTAAGTAAACGGTTCCTTGTCAATATATATATGAAAACATTATGTTCGTTCGAAAAAATCTACATCTTTTTATTAAGATAAGCGATATGACTAATTTGAACACTAGAAATAGGGACATATTAGATCAACCGCGTTTCAGATTGTCTAAAGTAAAAACTTCTTTTATGGGTTACTGTGTAAAATGTTATAATAATTCGATATTCTTCAATTAAATGAGAAGAAATTTAAAACATGCATTAAACGCACACTATGTAGACAAGCATATTACAAGTTGGATGATTATATCGTAGATAAAAATGCTTGGCTTAATGCTGGTCCTGCTCCACAGGCACTTGGGCTCACTAGTTAAAATTTCAATATTTGGAAGAGGTGCTTCCCTTTTTCTGTTTTAGTTTTCTGACATTACGATCATAACTTTTTTATTTTATTTAATCAAGTTTTAATTGTTGAATACTTCAATATTAAATATATCTTCCTGTTTTGTAGTAAAATTCTATTAACCTCTTAAATAACTTGCAAACTATAGTTTTGTATAATTTAGAAGCATTTTTTAAATTTTGTAAATGTGAAAAGCATGTTTCCGTTTATTGCGATTTTTGATGTTGACTTGAAAGAGCATGGCAGTTGAGAACGTGTCATGCTTACTTAAATATCTTACCGATGGTGGCGCGTGTGTTGGATCATTCGGTTCCCTACAAAATGGTTGAGCTGGATGGTGCTGATCCACGCGTCATGTTCGTAAACGGGCGCCGTCGGTTGAGACTGGTCATCTCTTAACTGCCAAGGCTTATTTTTAATCTTATATTTTAAATTGTTTCTTTATTTGTGCCTTTTTGTTAACAATGTTTTCACATATAGAAGTTACAAGAATAATGTACCCAGGATTTTGTAATATCTTGATTTAAAAGAGTGTCCATGGAGTTTCTTGCCCGTTCTTCTCCATAGAGATCTACGTTTTGGAATGGGCAACTAGCTTCACCTTTCTGACTAACTGAAAGACTATTTCATTTTGACAATTCAAAAGTGCCTGTACAAGGTTTAATTGAAATAAATGCTTAGAGTTTGAGTTTAAAGTAAGACCTCAAGGTCAATTCTCGTAAGTTAAAACGTTCAAAATCTAGTTGCAGTCTCAACTCGGCGACAAAAAAACGTCATAAACTTATCCAAAATGTTGATAAGTAAGAAGCATTTTTGCCTGATTGCGACCGAGTTCAGACTGTGAACGTTCTTAGGCCCGCCGCTGATTGCAATTTTTTGTCGATGTGACTTTTTGTCACTTAGTCAAGTGCAATGAAAACTATACTGAGTGCGCTCATTATGGTGACGTGATAATACGGTGACAAATAGCTGCAGCGGCAGGCAACACTGGAGTGACGTGACTGTCACTCGCCCTGTACATTAGGTACTATGGGAGTCCGCTCACTGGTGACTTTTTGTCACTCGGCCGGCGCCGCGCGTTCGGAGTAGACGTATTGACACTATTTATTTAGCAAAAAATAATCCTTATTTGAAGCCTTTCGATCGATATGATAAAACTACAGGGTAATTTTTTTCTCGTGTAGCGGGTTCGCTTCCCGGTTCAACTATGTAATTAATTAAAAATCTATGAATACAGTTTATATTGTTTTTTCAATTAAAATAATGTCTTCTTTCAGTAAAATGTTCTATCTACAATATTCAAGGTACTTTCCCTCCATGTAGCATAGCCGTGGGACGCCCTGTATAGTGTAGAATTTTCCATTAAATAATTTTTTCGTGTATATAGGATGCACCCAGTAGCGGTTTTTCCGTTTCATTTTTCTTCTACGTATTTCAAGAGCACAAATCACGGCAACCTCGTTGAAGTCCATTACAAAAATGAACGCGATTTGTTACCCAAGAACAGATTCAGTGAGCGCATAGTAGGTGACAGCAGGTGACAGTAACAATAAGTCACGGTGACAAAAAATTGCAATCAGCGGCGGGCCTTAAAATTCCGACAATAGCCCCTCTGGACTTTATTCTACGCTTGAACATGGGCTGGTGATCAGTGTTTATTATCAGCTTGAACATGGGCTGGTGATCAGTGTTTATTATCAGCTTGAACATGGGCTGGTGATCAGTGTTTATTATCAGCTTGAACATGGGCTGGTGATCAGTGTTTATTATCAGCTTGAACATGGGCTGGTGATCAGTGTTTATTATCAGCTTGAACATGGGCTAGTGATCAGTGTTTATTATCAGCTTGAACATGGGCTGGTGATCAGTGTTTATTATCAGCTTGAACATGGGCTAGTGATCAGTGTTTATTATCAGCTTGAACATGGGCTGGTGATCAGTGTTTATTATCAGCGTGAACATGGGCTAGTGATCAGTGTTTATTATCAGCTTGAACATGGGCTAGTGATCAGTGTTTATTATCAGCTTGAACATGGGCTGGTGATCAGTGTTTATTATCAGCTTGAACATGGGCTGGTGATCAGTGTTTATTATCACAGCTACAAACAACAATGTTAATGTTTTGAAAAAAAATGAAATACCAAGTAGGGTAGGTACTTAATTCAGAATCATCACAAATGATTTCTAAAGCAGTGCGGAATATTCTACCCTGTTCGAGTACAGTTATACTACACTTACATCTCAGAAAATGTGTGGTTAATCTAGAGTTTAAGCTCATTGTCACTTTACTCCGCGTTTATTAATTAGGGAGCTAATATTGAATCCACCGCTGAGTCGCTGACCGGTGACAACGTGTATCGAACATTCTCATGTTGGTGGCCGTTCACTTATAACCGTTCTAATCAAATTCGATTATTCTTCCCATTCCTCTCATGAATAGCCAATAAATCCACATTTACACTACTAATGCACATTTGCGCCCACGTAATGCGCGTGCGCACACGGCGTGCCGTGGGCTCTCTGAACTCTGTTTTCTCACCTGTTGCTGCCACCGCGCGGCTCGTTAACTAAGTCTGCGGTGACCTTTATGCTAAACTAAGTGATTTACTTTAGTTGTTTACTTGGTTGAATAGATCGCTTAATTTATAATAGTGTTGTTTGGATTATAACATGTTTTGTTGAAGAAATCGACAATCGGTTTGGCACAACCGTCGTGATTGTAATCGATTTAATTGGACCGATATTTCACCGCAACACCACAGGTAACACCTTGCACGAACTACGTCACATTGTGATGCATGGACTTAATCAACAAGTTAAATTGTAATAACTCAAAGTCAAATAATGTTGTACCAATAGGATCTTTTGAGCAAAATTGATTCTAGTCGCCCCCCTACCAGAAGGTAGTTTCATATGCAGATGAATGGGCAAGAAACTCCAAGGTTACTCTTTTAAAATGTTTTACAATATTTTGTGTACGTATTCATTATATAATTACCTAGTAGCAGCGCGCCGCGGTTTCACCCGCATAAGTGTCGATCCCTTGGGAATATCGGGATAAAAACTATCCTATGTTCTTTCCCGAGACTCAAACTATCTCTATACCCATCTAAATCGATTCAGCGGTTTAAGCGTGAAGAGGTAAAGGGACAGACACACTTTCGTATTATAATATTAGTATGGAGTATGGATATGTATAGGTAAAAAGAATTAAAAATGAAGCAATGACAAATAAATTACATAAGTGATTATACATCGTGCTCTCATATTTACAAACATTGCAAAAATATATGATTTTCCAAAAATTTTAACAAGTTAAAGTAATCACAGAATGTAAATAAATGTCATAAAAATAATAAATTGTACAATTAAAGGAGATAATACATTATGGTACGCAATAAAGAATTGAGAATCGAATTGAAATTAGGTGAATCTACCCTGAAGCCCAATAGCGGTAAGACACACACAGGACCAATGAGCAGATCTCACCAAGGAGGGTAGACGATTTCTCTTGATCGTTAGTAGGTAACTTCAGAGGTCTAAATGTGAGTAATTATTTTTCATTGAAATTCTGGTATTTTCTCAATTGATTAAATTCCATTAATTCTGTGACTTGCAAACATCATATTTGTAGCATATAAACGGAAATTTTAAAACATTGGCCTCCTAGATGCCGTTTTAGGAACGAAGTTCTATGAGTCAGTCGGCCGGACAGGACGCTAAGAGTCAGTCGGCCGGACAGGTCGCTAAGAGTCAGTGTGCCGGACAGGACGCTAAGAGTCAGTCGGCCGGACAGGACTCCAAGAGTCAGTGTGCCGGACAGAACGCTAAGAGTCAGTCGGCCGGACAGGACGCTAAGAGTCAGTGTGCCGGACAGGACGCTAAGAGTCAGTCAGCCGGACAGGACGCTAAGAGTCAGTCGGCCGGACAGGACGCTAAGAGTCAGTCGGCCGGACAGGACGCTAAGAGTCAGTGTGCCGGACAGGACGCTAAGAGTAAGTCGGCCGGACAGGACGCTAAGAGTCAGTGTGCCGGACAGGACGCTAAGAGTCAGTCGGCCGGACAAGACGCTAAGAGTCAGTCGGCCGGACAAGACGCTAAGAGTCAGTCGGCCGGACAGGACGCTAAGAGTCAGTCAGCCGGACAGGAGGCTAAGAGTCAGTCGGCCGGACAAGACGCTAAGAGTCAGTCGGCCGGACAGGACGCTAAGAGTCAGTCGGCCGGACAGGACGCTAAGAGTCAGTGTGCCGGACAGGACGCTAAGAGTCAATCGGCCGGACAGAACGCTAAGAGTCAACCGGCCGGACAGGACGCTAAGAGTCAGTCGGCCGGACAAGACGCTAAGAGTCAGTGTGCCGGACAGGACGCTAAGAGTCAGTCGGCCGGACAGGAGGCTAAGAGTCAGTCGGCCGGACAAGACGCTAAGAGTCAGGCGGCCGGACAGGACTTTAAGAGTCAGTTGGCCGGACAGGACGCTAAGAGTCAGTCGGCCGGACAAGACGCTAAGAGTCAGTCGGCCGGACTCACGCTAAGAGTCAGTCGGCCGGACAAGACGCTAAGAGTCAGTCGGCCGGACAGGACGCTAAGAGTCAGTCGGCCGGACAAGACGCTAAGAGTCAGTCGGCTGGACAGGACGCTAAGAGTCAGTCGGCCGGACAAGACGCTAAGAGTCAGTCGGCCGGACAAGACGCTAAGAGTCAGTCGGCCGGACAGGACGCTAAGAGTCAGTCGGCCGGACAGGACGCTAAGAGTCAGTCGGCCGGACAAGACGCTAAGAGTCAGTCGGCCGGACAGGACGCTAAGAGTCAGTCGGCCGGACAAGACACTAAGAGTCAGTCGGCCGGACAGGACGCTAAGAGTCAGTGTGCCGGACAGGACGCTAAACCTATTGCATCCCCCAATAGCGTTAAGATGTATGCCAAAAGAAAAAGTTTTCAAGGATAACCTTTACTACTAACACGTCTTTGGCCAATTGTTAGTCAGTACGGAGTGAATGATCTAAACAGATGACCACTTGGGCACCGAAGTTGCGGAATTCTTGGCGCCCAATAGCCATACGATATACATAAGTATTTATCATAAAAGATGCATGAGTACTTTAGATAATCTGAAAAATGGTTTATATGTATATTTTATTTCTAGTATTGAAATGATGTCTATCACTTATATTAAGGTACACATTGACGCGCTTCTACCCGACGGCGACGTAACCCATAAAATAGTTCTTGTTCTGCCCTGTTCTATAACGATCGCTAATCAGTGATCACTAAAAATCACTAGAACCTCTTGACCGTTCGAAATAAAATAAGATTACAAAAATAAAGCAGTGATTATTAAAATATCAACAAACCGTTTTGCCACTAGATTTTATGTGAAATAGATTAATCAAAGATAATCTCGCTCAATCAGGTGCTCCGTGGTACGGCACTAATGCTGTTCGTCTAACAACTCGGCAAGCCGGTACACTAATCAACGCTACAGTTGATTAGTGTACCGGCTTGCGGTACGAGAGCTCCACTAATGTCACAAACGGTGCCAATATTATGACAACCACCAACAGATTTATGATGTTCTCTAATCCTTTAACTAACGCAATTGAACGAACTCATTGGACTCGTTGAGATAAATTGCCGATACGATCTCGTTTCAATAATAGTTTCTAATCAAAATAGTAATATCAGTTTCCAATTAGTGACTCTCTGGCATTTATCTAACGGCGGACATCTTATAAAACTTCGCGACGTTACCCAAGTGACAGATAATATAATTGAAACGCGTTTATCTGAGAGATATAAGTAATAGTTAGATGTGGCGGAGCTAGCGACAGTTGCACAATATCTAGTGTTGTGTTGGAACGATTTGCGCGCGCGGGCGTGTCGATATGATCGATGTGTCCCGCACCCGCCCGCGGCGCAGCACTAGCGTGTGAACCTCACTGCGCTATTTGGAACACTCAAATTATACTGTTTTTGGTTCAGCAATTTATTTGAATCATGATCTCGTCCAAACCGAGCGCGTTGCACAACACAACGCGCAAATATTTGATTAGATTACATCTCACATCCCACTGCGAAGCCATGTTTGAATAAAGACCGCGCATGCGCAACACACTTTTATTATTCAACTCCGATCGAGCAATGGGAATGATCTGTGGAGGAATTTAATTAAAATTACAATGAGGCCCTTCCATAGTACAGTATCTATTAATGAACTAAATAGCGGGTTTTTTAGAATTAATCAATTCCCAGCGCGCTTATAGTTTAAATTCCTATTTTATGGGTGAATAAAATCCACGTCTATGCCGATAATGTCTTATCGATAATCGATTTGAGCTTAATCTGCTATTAATTCAAATCGATGGTAATGTCGAACGCCTGGTAGCGATCGCTCGAGGTAAACAAACAGTTAGCGTGTTGTAGTGATCGCAATAAGCCCGAAGACATTTGCTTGTGGTATAAATTACAGTGTTCCGATCTGTTGTGCGCGGTAACTGTCGATAAACAATGCGGTGAGTGCCAGTAATACGTACTGTGTGTAGATGTTATCCGCGCAAGCGCAGTGGCACACCCCCGGGGAGGCAGCTGGCGCGGGCGCACTGCGCGCACCGTGCATGATGCCCGCAGGCACCCTGTAATGGTCCGCGCACCGCCGCGCTCACTACACTACCACGACAACATCAAAAACGAAATTTTCATAATCCATCGATTGTTTGATCCAAGCAGTGAAGCTATAAACCTCACATAAGTTGAAATGTACGCTGCGTTAGTTGGTGGATCAAACAATGTAGTGGATCATAGTCAGGAGGAAAAATATAGGATTTTATTAAAGCCATTAGTGTGCGTAATGAATGATGTCCCGAGGCCGCCCGGCCGCCGGCCGGCGACACTTTATGAAGACATTCTTCACGCTAATGAGATAATAAAATTGTTGGGAGTGTTCGCACAGCGACGCGTTCCTTTTTCATATTATAATCTTGAGAAAAAACGCGGGGTTTCTGCCGACCGCCCACGGGACACACACACGTCGTGCGGGCGAACAGAGCGTGAGAAGGAGATGAAATAGTCCCACATCTGACATCAACGTTACACTTGAGTTTAATGAGTCGGTAGCCATTTTAAATTAGAAACGAATCATGTGTAGTTGTTGTCGTAAAATAAAAATTAACATTCTTTTTGAAGCATGCATCGCATTATAGAAGTAGATGAGCCCGTGAGTCAGGCGGCGGATGGTGAGGTTTGTTCGGATGATTATGTGCATATCGATTAACTATATGAATATGAACTGATTGGCAGTGTGTGCTGCGGCCAAGAGCTTGTCGTTCTTGTGCTTCATGTTTATTTTACGAGCTGTGTAAATATTATAAGCAAAATACATGACATAAGATAAAGAAAGTCATAAAACAAAAGACTTGAAAAGTGTTAAGTAATTAATAATAATAAACTAGAACTAGACTAGTCCTTCTCTATATAATAGTGGGCAACGGTAAGCGTCGTGAAAGTATCTACATAGTATGAAGCAGTGCTCCAATTAGCTATCACGATCATAAACGCTCGTAAAATATAATGATAGTCACAAAGCTGTTCAGAACACTGCGCCCACGCAATAGTGGCTACGCTAGAGCGAGTATGCAGGATTATCTTAAAAGAATAACCACAGATGAATCAAAGAATTTTGTAATTTAGTGTAACTTAAAGTTTAGGTATTTTCAATCCATCTCTGCTTTCGTTTAGTAATAGTTGTTCAAGCGAGCCCACATTTTAATCTTCTGCATTGTCCACCAGGTCAGGTATCAATCAACGGGGGAGTCGATTGATTCTTTGTAGAATGTGTCATGGCCACCCTACTCCCCTTTCAGTGCCGAAACGAACACTACTACAAATAAACTCACGAGCCTTCCTGCATGCCTAGCGACATGTATTCACGCTCCGCCCGCCGCCGCGCGCGTCACGTCGGTTGACATCTATACACGTCACACGTCACGCGTCTATTTGTCAAGGAATTAATAAGACCATTGTGCCGGTTGACAGTGACCCCGGATTGACCCGAGTCGCGGGTCACAGCTTAGGCTCGCGGCAAACGTTATGAGATGGGATTATTTGTAAGTGAGTGCCTTTAGACGCGTGTTGGTGGCTTTATTAGGAGGGCTTTGAACTGTTAATATGGACATACCAAATGGTAGACCATTCTACACACAGACTAGTCTTATTACATTATTTCAAAATACTTTTAATAATAGAAAACGGATTTAAACAGACTCAAACAATCCTAAAAATGATAGCACGCAGGCAAGTCAATTTGATAATACTTTTCAAAGTAATTATGTATTTAGACAAAGGAACAGAATTTATATGACATGGTCTGCTAGATAAATGTATTGTTCCGAGATTATCTCCCGTCTTTGACTAAAAGAGATTCTCAGAACTAAGACTTACCTAACCTCAGATTACGAAAGCCGAGTAAAGCCTATTCCTGCACATGACCGCAAATAGGTCTCGCGAGCAATTTATCAAGAATGCCGGTGTCTGCCTGCCCCGTCTGTAGCAGAGCCTGTGTTGCCTTGTTTATAACAAGGCAACACCGGCCAGTGCTGCCAGGGTGTAATTTGCACAAATCATTGTCCGGCGCGAGCGCAGCCCACATGTGCCTGCGCAACGCTAGCACATTAGTTGTGTGGTAATCCCGTGAGATGATTTGGTTTTCAGACTGGTCACGTGACAAGTCATGTTTCGACATAAACCTATAGCTGAAATTCAATTAGTCAATATTGAATTACCAAAATTAATGACTGTTTAATCGACATGTTCGTACTTTGTGAACGGTTGTCATCTTTTTTGGTCTGGTGATAGAACCAGACCAAAAAAACATGCCGATTCCGATGCATGGATTATTTGAAAAAGATGTACGTACAAAGAGGGTTAGGTACTGTACTATACTTACCTGAGATGAAGGTATACAGGGTATGGAAAAAGAAGCCATGCTGTGCCGAAGTAAAATAAATTAGAATAAGGGCAGGCGTTAATGGTGAAGGGTTCTCCCTAAAAGGATAACAAAGTAACGTGATCCAAATTGCATCAGCTCATACCGAATGTGTTAACGTTGCGATAGCATGAGCCGGGGTGATTACTGCAAGTAATCGGACGATAAACAACTTTGATGAATGTCTGCAAATTATACGCTACAACTACAATGTAATGTGTTAGGTATTTCTTGTACAATGTAACACTTACCACGTTTTACCTACTTACCGTAGTGTTGAACCAATTGTAGATACAGAAATAGTTAAAGTCATCTCTGACTAACACAATTCCCAGAAACCTTCGTTGACGTTTCTAAAGTTTAAATTAATTTTGGACCACAGAACTTTGTCGAAGGCATCGAACTGGAAAATCCCTGTCATGACGCCAGCGGTCAGTACATCATACCCAAGATTACCCTCCAGTGTGCTCCAGTGTCAGCCGTAATTCAATTACTGCAATCCTTTATGTTTTTTTACGGCAACCACATAAAAAGCATGACTTTCATAATCATATAATCAATGAGTGGTTTCTAAAATTAATTTATTCAACAATGTTTGATAAAAAACTCACAGCGCAGCAGTTTGATATAATTGCCGGTAATCTTCGTAACCTCGGTAGCCGCAGGTAACAGTGGACACAGAAGTTCCACTGCTAACAATCACTTGGTTTCTCATTTAATCAACTGAGCCTATTTCCTTGGCAGCTGAATAGAGGACTCTGATAAATTCTTCTCGGGTCTGCTGTCCATTGTTCATCCAGGATATTGAGCGACCTAAGTTATCAACCTTGGAGTCGTCAACAATGAACATCATGAGCTCCAATGGCCATCTATCATCCTTACTTCAGGTAACTCTGGACAGACGACAAGGTGCTACATAAGAATACATTTCGGCTAGCCACTGACAAGTGAACCATGGACGAGAGGTAGACCTTCCTTCTTCTTCCCTTCACAAGTACCACATCATACTATTGATAGATGACGTGTATCTACGAATATTGGGGTACGAATTTCTTAGTGGAGTTGTGATTTTAGGTGTGAGTAAGGTATGTGTGTGTGATGTGTGTGTGGTGTGTGTGTAGGTGTAGGTATGTGTATTTGGTCCCATTGTGCTTCGTTTGATTGTGTCCGTTTTGAGGAGTTCCGATTCGGTGTCAAGTCAGGGTCCTCTTATTAATTGTTCCGAGTCATCATATCAGTTTCCTACTAACACGTGTATGTGGACCTTCTGCAATTACAATTAAGGTGGTAGTGTGACGAGAGGGGTACGGGTAGAGGCGGGGGCTGCGCGCGCGCAGGTTAGAGGCGATTAATTCGGGACCGCCATTACCGCGCATGACTTGACGCTACCGTGCTAGGCCTGCTAGGGATGTGGTCAACACTCAGGTACTTCCGCTACTAAGAAATAATCTTATTTTGGAAGAAATCATTCTTTAGAACTTATCAAAATATGGAGAAAAATTTGTTTCCTTAGTTAGTCCTATCCGTGGAATGTTATTTTGGATAATCACGATGGCCCCTCGTGTGACGCGGACTGGTAGGTACTAATAGAACATTGATAAAAGTAACGATGACTATATTGGAAGGATACTTCAAATAATCAGAGGAAGCTCCACAAACACACAGGCATGTTGGCAGCAAGCTTTTACCTACACGTACCAGTTAAAAGTACTCGCACACTTACCTCTAGTTTCTCATCTCCTAATAAAAAACCGGGCCAGAGCGACTCGGACTCGCGCACCGAGGGTTCCATAACATCCGGGTTTATGCATAAGGTTAATGTTTATGAAATTAAATGTTTTTTTTTTTGAGTAGAATGAATGAAAGGTAAATTGCGGCTTACGATTACGACGTATTAAAAAAAACTACTTACTACATCTCGTTCAAACCAATTTTCAGTGGAAGTTTACATGGTAATGTACATCATATATTTTTTTTAGTTATATCATTCTCTTATTTTAGAAGTTACAGGGGGCGACACATTTTACCACTTTGGAAGTGTCTCTCGCGCAAACTATTCAGTTTAGAAAAAAATTATGTCATAAACCTCAATAACATTTTTGAAGACCTATCCATAGATACCCCACACGTATGCGTTTGATGAAAAAAAAAATTTTGAGTTTCAGTTCTAAGTATGGGGACCCCTATTTATTGTTTTTTTTTCTACTTTTGTGTAAAAATCTTAATGCGGTTTACAGAATACATCTACTTACCAAGTTTCAACAGTATAGTTCTTATAGTTTCGGGAAAAAGTGGCTGTGACATACGGACGGACAGACAGGCGGATGGACGGACAGACAGACGGACAGACAGACATGACGAATCTATAAGGGTTCCGTTTTTTGCCATTTGGCTACGGAACCCTAAAAAGAAAGTTACAAACTCCATCTAAGCAGGAAACTGACCCAATCTTGCTCCCATTTCTTAATCCGACAAATGAACATAAAATATATTTTGACAGCCACAATTTACGAATTAACATCTATTTATAATAATAACGGGCTATATTGCCAGTGGCTTCTCGTCACTAGCTGCCGGGAACCGGGGGCCAGGGGCCGGGGCACGGGGCCTAGGGGCACAAAAAACCCGGCCCGCCTCCGAAATTTATCTCATTTAACGCTTCTATCCCAATTTAATTCCACTATTACGTGCTTTGGTGAGCCAAGGCATATTAACCATATGCCAAGCAAAGTTCACCCTTATGTCTATGTCATACTGTTTACAGATACAGTATACAATAAGTTTGCCTCTTCTAACTAGCCATACCAATATCATCCTTGTAACTTGAGAAATACAGCTTATAAGATAGTATCGGATTAGTGTTTGTTGTTAGGTCAGCAGCCTCAGAGCAATGGACCGCGTGTTTAATTGATGTTAAATGGTTAATTGTAAGGAGACAGAGCATGTGGACTGGTGGACAGGCGTGACGTCATCGCCACGGTATTGCGTTGTTTATGGCATTCATGTGGCATAATAAGTGACACTTCGAGTTTGCTCGTAAGTTCAGCAATCAGGATATAACTGAACAAATTCGATCGAATCTTACAAATCCAATCTTCAAATATTTGCCAGTTGTCTTCAATGTCCTGAAAATAATTTATTAATATCATTGTTTTACGGTGGTCAAACAATCGTTAATACTTATACGAACCAGCCACACGTCTTATGTGTGGCTCAGTTAGTTAAGTTTGTTTTTTTTAATAATAATTAATCAGAAACTTATGAAAAAATACATCAGGATTGGATTTAATTACTTGCAATAACACTCATGAATCGGATCGATTCAATAATCTAATATGCAAAACACTCATTAAAATAAGTCAACTTAATTAGCGTGAAATTAACATTTGAATGTTTTTATAATATTGTGACATAAATTATATCTACATCGATAGAACTCGACGACAGATTTAACAATTGTGGACTCGTTAGGCAGCCCTCTATAGACTTTATTAATATTAATAATTATTTACTTATTATTATAATGAATTCGTTTAGAGACGAGTCAATTATGAATATGGCTACATTATAGGGGGATCATAATTTGCAGAACTTTACTAACTAATGATCTAAAGGAAGGTAATCAGATAATGAGCCCATTTTAAACAGGATCATGACCATAGAAAATATATCTATGATCATGATGACCAACGGCTTTACGTGCTTTCTTAGGCACGGGGTTATCACACCGCAACTTTACAATCTCCGTTCTTAGTAACAACTAAGAATTTCCTAATGGGAAAACCCAATAACACTTTGCCCGACCGGCGTCTGACCACGAGTCCAACGGGGTAGTGAACAGTCTTATGAGAAAACATTTAATCTTCCAGTTGTTTGATAAATGAATGCAGCCACGTAAAACAAAATAGCTCGTTTTGACGCCAGCGGCGACAGTAATGCTTTAATTAGTGCAAAGTGTGAGGACCGCGACACCACGCGTCATGCGGAACACTCACTCCAGAGAACTGAACGAAAAACAAGCGAATGAAATAATGAATGACGCGGTGGAAATAGTGTGGGAGAACAAGGTGCAACCCTAGTCGAAGATACGCGAGGGATGAGCGAATATTCTGCAGGGAAAAGTTTAGGTGACAGATATACTTGACTACTTGGAATAAAACAACTTGTGGGCATCAGCCGTCTTTTGGAAAACGATAGAGAAGGAGCAATGAGTCGAAAGAAGGAGGAAGTTGTGGTCCGAACTTTAGAGGGTGGTATTAGAGAGGATCAGAACCTCTAACGAGGACGAAGAGTGTCCTCGGGCGAGTGACATAGATGAATATGCGACGGTGACATCCTCATTCTTATGTCGCGGTAGTACAGAAAAAAGCAAGGAACAGGTTTAATCTAAGTACTGCAGCTGTAATTTAGTGGGATATGGGTCGACTTACATAATTGTGCAGTGTATAGGTAAAATATAGTCCTGTTACGATGCAGCGGATCTCCTACTGGACTACACCCTACCTCGGCGGCATTTCTCTAATAATGAATGGTGCGGGTGTAGTACCTAGTGTCCGAGGGTGCAAACTATGTTCATTGGCTGCTCGTTAGGTGCGCAAGCGCACAGCGTGGAATATGTTATGTTAGTGAGCGCGTGAGACGTTTTTGCTGTTCGCAAATGAACGCGAACGTGCGCCCGCGCAGCCTGACGAACTAGCCTGAAGCGCATGACAAGTACAAGCAAGACAGATGTTGAATTGGAAAAACACGGAGTTTGTAGATTCGAATTACATTATGTATAGTATGTACGTACGTATGTACTACAACTCAGTTTAATCAATCAAAGTAAAGTGCAATCGGTGATGCTAAGTTCAACAGTAGAGTGTTATAAAACCCATGAAGTAGGCTAAAGCTGAACAATACCCTGTAAGTATACCTACTTACTAAAGCTGAACAATACCCTGTAAGTACACCTACTTACTGAACAATACCCTGTAAGTATACCTACTTACTGAACAATACTCTGTAAGTATACCTACTTACGAAAGCTGAACAATACCCTGTAAGTATACCAACTTACTAAAGCTGAACAATACCCTGTAAGTATACCTACTTAGTAAAGCTGAACAATACCCTGTAAGTATACCTACTTACTAAAGCTGAACAATACCCTGTAAGTATACTTACTTACGAAAGCTGAACAATACCCTGTAAGTATACCTACTTACTAAAGCTGAACAATACCCTGTAAGTATACCTACTTACTAAAGCTGAACAATAACCTGCAAGCATACCTACTTACTCTTAAATGCTATGCTATTTGAAATAATACGCCGGTTAATCTCACAATATGAGAGATGCCTCTGTTCATCTTCTAGCGCTTTAGATTCCCTCGATACTTGCTTTGCTGATCATGAAACGATCACACGTTCTTATATTTCTGCAAGTGTTACCAAAACGATTTAATCCAGCAGATGGGCGGGAACCCATCCTTATTACTTAAATTCAATGTGTGACCTCATGAGTCATTCGGTTAGTTTTATTTTGTCTAGCGTTATTAATGGCACCATTACGTTCATACGAAGTCTAATACCGTTTCAAATCCCTCCCCTGAAGGCTGACCATGACCATGAAGATACAAAAATCTGCTTTACTCTCGACGTCTCGGCCGGTGGTCGTCCCCGCGGTGATGGATGAACCCGCGTGTAATTGACAGCGACATGCGCGCGCGCACCCATGCATCAATCACTGCGCGTCACATGTGCGCCGGCCGGACCGCTGGCCCAGTCCTGCTCCGGCCAGTAACGTAATTAGCAGCATGTCCAGCAACCCGGAGCCGCGGAGATGGCTACCGGCAAGCAACGAACATCAGCTACCGTAATAGCCTTCATTTTGTTCGTTTGGCAATATTCATTGCGTTGATCAAGCTGAAATTTTAGAATAAAGGGTGAAATAAAAACTGCAGTCATATTATAAGCTCTTGTAAAACCGAGTCACTATTTCTATAGTTATGTTTATTATTTTTTTTACTCCATTTGAACTTTTGAAAATGATGTAGAGCTGGACGTTATGTTCGACAATGTTGGACTTAGAAGCAATTCCTCGTTTAGAAACCACAAATAAGTATGTAAATTCTAAAGTCCTTCTGAATATATTTGTTCTTTCACTCCCCTTAATGCCCTCAATGTGACTCACGTGACTTCTGCGCGAATGTCTGCGGTGCGCAGGCGCAGCGCAGCGGGGCACCAACAAGACGCACGTACAACTGAACAGCCAGGACGATGTAGATGTACTAAGGCGTAGATGTTGTAAAAGAATGACTACAAGTACCTACTCATTCGGTCATAAAAAGATAAAACAAAACTAAACTAAACTACAGAAACCGCCGTTTATTTCTGACTAAAACATGACATCTTACCATCATGAAAACCAGTTATATGTAATTTATTGAATTTAAGTAAGTACATAACTTACATAATTATACGAACCGCATCTTACGATGTAAAACTAAATATTTTGTTTATCTATAAAGGTTTACCAACAAAATACATAACCAGCATTAACCCACAACCTACGCCATTATTATATATCTCGCATGTATCTAAACTATATGAGATCACGGCGCTAGTTAGGTAATTATTTAAGCGCAGGTACCTAATTGTAATTTTAAAATGGTATGCAAAATATCTAATTTATTAAAACAATACTTAATATTTTTTTAAGAAATACGTTATAGCTTATGCTGGATTTCTTTATGGTATCAGTAGCAACTGTATATACATATGAAAACATCAAAGTCGCAGCTGTGACATAAATAGATACACTATCCCAACCATATCGCAACACTGACAGTATACTTCCTACTTGGCAGCACAGCCATCAACCACTGATCTCCTCGCATTCATTAGGAACAGCTTAAGTTCTTAGAAGTTAAGATTTCCGTAAGATCAGCAGAGCTCCCGCTGCGTGCCGCGGGCGGCTGGGCGTCAGACTAATATAAATAAGAATGAGGTGTGAACTAGACTTATAAAGCTATGTCCATGCAATAGGTTCCGCGAGGGCAGCCAAGCGACTGACTTCATGAGGGACATTTAATGCTATAAATATAGTGCTATATAAATAGCATTAAATATTGTGCTTTTCTTCAAGTATTTGTGAACAATTAATAAAAAACTTACATTACAGTACGTAGTACTATTATGTATTCTGTGATTACAGGTAGCAAGTTGCGCTTTGAGGAGAGCCGTGGAGGCCCAGTGGTGGCTGTTCCTACTTACGAGATGTAGGTCGTTCGAACACAGGCAAGCACTTTACTTATGAGTATTTCATTTCATCACTACTGCTCTCACAACGGTGAAGGAAAAAATTGTGAGGAATCCGGCATGTCCTAGAACCAAACTATTCGAAGACATATGACATCCACCAACCCACACTGGGCCCTCCTCGTGGTGGATTACGGCCCAGCAGTGGGAACATAATTAGGCTGATTATGAGTTTGAACTTTCATTCTGAAACGAAAAACATGGTTACTGTTAAAATATACAATAATAATAATAATAATCATTTATTTAGCAAAAAGAAGAAATACAATGCATGTTACATTATTTTGTTAATACATTTGTGCTCAATTTTTGTGAATAATGACCCCGATGCTAGGAAAATCCTGTGTTATAGGGGCCATCCATTCGTCCGATTAGGTTATTTTACAAAATTCGGGAGTCTAAAACGTGTAACATCAGCAATAGTGTGTGAGTAAGCGCGTGTTATGTGGTGTAATGGGGAAGTGGATGTGTGTGTGGTGTGTGATGTGTGTATGAGTGTGTGATGTCTGTCGTGTATGTGTAGAGAGGGAAGGTGATTTGGGGTGACTGTGGTTGTGTAAGTGTTCGTGATACTGATAATTATATAATAAGCTTTAAGGTTTCAGCAGTGCTTCTGTTTCATCATAATCTAGAATGAGGAGGAATTCTTTAGTTATTTTTTTACATTTGTGTCTGTTTAATGTATGTATGTTAAGTTTTTTTATGTACAATGAAAGAGTATTATATTCAAATTGGAATCGAAGCCGAAAAGTAACAAAAAACTGTTTAGTATGGAACCAGGAAAGTCTGCCTCAATACTTGGTAACACCACTTCTATCAAAGGAGCATCTTTTCCTGCGCCGGCGCACATTACCATGACAACAGCACAACGTAGATACACTATTCTTCCTCCTAAGAACTATTCTACTTTACTAAGCAACGTATAGTATACTTCGTAAGTACGCCTCGGAGCGGCGCCCGCGCATTGTATACAGCGCAGCATGATGCATGAGCCAGAGGGGCGACAAGTATATAATAATTATAATTTATTCCTAATTTATTCTATTCTAGCTCTAAGTCAGCAAATGTGTTGATTTGTGTGGTAAAGATATGTTTTCAAAACATGAATCAGGATTATATCGCTCTGCAGGCGGGTTGAATGTCTGCGAAATAGTCGCAGACTCGCAGTATCTGTTTTTTTTCACTCTTCATAGAGTAATTCATTAGAAAAGAAAAAAAAACCGCACGTATTTCTTATGCAACGAACACAATAAAAATATGACAGAAGCATTTCGTAAACGTTTAAAAAGAAAATAATTTCATATAACGTTCCATTATTATTGTATTCTGAGCAGTTTTCAAAGGTATTAAAACAAAGGGAGTCGCGAAAATGCCATTTCTTCGACATTATCCTTTCATGTATTTAGGTTAATTATGTAACTTATGCCACAGCACCTTCTCAATTCACTCGCCCAGCTTGAAACCATGAACGCAACCCGCAACGCATTCATAGCCACGACGTCCGCAACTCGTAAAGCAGGCGGAAACACAACTGCTTGAAAGGATGCTAACAGTAAAGTTGTAACAATGTGTAAAACATTACTCAAAACAATGCAGCGCCGATGTTCAAACTTACTCAATGTTTCAGTGTTTATTTTCAAAGCTTCCGCACACAAGGAACATAGAATAATTTCCCAGAGACATAATTATATTTGAACTATCAATATAATAGCAATCTGCTGAGCACCCCAATTTAAGATGTCTTGAAAAACTTACTGTTATATATACCAAGAGGACTCTTAATAGTCTTCCCATTTCCCTTCTAATACCTTATAAACACAAACCACTAGTTCGACTCCACAGAAAGTAAATCCAGCACCGATCTAGATCACTCACAGCCCTCTAACAAATGCCTGGCCATGTCGCACCTAACTGCTGCATTATACGACGCAGCATCAGCCTATCAGCGCATCTAACGCATGCTGCACGATGCGACGTCACGGCTGCGCCAATCAGATCGCAGTAAATAACATTAGGAGCAATGGCTGGCTGTTTTCACTTCCAAATGTGCTGCATTGTGCTGCGATGGTATCGAGTGTCGGGACACTGCTGACACTGCAGACACTGGTATCGCTGAGATCTGTAGATATGGCGATGTACGGCGGTGTCGCGAAATGTGTAATGTTGGCAAGTGTAATGTGGAGGCGAGGAGAATAGTAACATGGTGGAGGGTGGCGATCAAACTGACCTACTCGTATGTTGAGAACTGTTGCATTTTGTTCGTGTTGGTTGGTAGGATTTTTTGATCAGAGAACTTGCATTACGTCATTAGCTCATTAGAATTTGCTCTCTCTCTACGTCACCATGTGCCACGTTGGTGTCGTTCTGGTGCCACGACATGTTACTTCAGACTCAGCAAGTGTCAAACCGTTCACATCATTGTCACTCACACATCGGCCTCACTTCTTATTCGACATGCTGAAAGACGATGGCTGGTGCATCCTACCGACATCACCTTCTTCGGCTTTACCGACAGCGACACCCACCTGTCCCATTCCCACTTACCTAGTTTCTAATTCCGCCCTCATAGCACGCACAGTGCTCCCTATTGTGACGCAGGCGCAACTTGCTGGCTATACATTACTCCGGACAGTTTGCCTTGTTCGCGGCCGCCGTGTCGCTACCGACGTCTCATTACACCGCCTAAACTGCGCCCACGCAGACATGGACCGCTTACTTAGATTTATTAGCGACAGTGTACAGGGGCCCTTGTTTGTTAACCATAACTGTGTAAGTGTAACACTGCTTGTTACTTTAAGATTGCGCCAATGCTGGGTAAGGACACCGCGATACGCGGACGAGATAACGATTCGATTTGGTATTGTTTATGACAGGTGGCTGTCGGTTAAATATGGGAACCGATAACACAACACTTCGCGAAGTTGTTGCGAATCATCAACTTACTTGCTAGTCCTCCCATCATTGTCAAGTTAACTATGTAGTTCCTGAAAAAAAAACAAACCGATAGTCTAAGGAAGAAAACTGATGTCATAGCGAAAAGTCTACTGAGGGCGCTGTTGTTACATTACTTTTGTAAAAACATATTTACCATGAGAGTACATAAGGCCAGTAAACACGAGCTAACATGCGTGTGAGCAATACATATTAGCCGACATTATAATAGAAAGCCGAAAAATATGATCCTGTTCACGCCGCGATTACATCTGCGACACGAAGAGTGCCACTTACCGACGTAATGTTACATTCAGAGCAGTTTCACGTGTTACAGGCGTTTTACACATGTGCTGCTGTTCAGCTGACGACAAACGCTTGATCCATTAGCTGCACATATCTTAACACAGTCGCAACGCGTCGATTTTCCTTGATAAAAACAAACAACCGCATCTTTGGTGATTTTGTTTGGCAGATATGACGAGTCAAAACTAAAGAATCTGTAGTACAGTCAAAAAGGAGCTCGGAGCAAAATGTAACTAACAGCTTCCATTAAATGATCAACGAGATCTGCGACAGTAATCTGCACTTGTCTAAGAAGCTGGGTGGGTGATCAAACGTAACGGCACCTGTGTCATTGTTTGTGGTCAGTCTGCTACCAATCCCTGATACGGTAAAGAAATTACAGCAATAACTCCAAGAGGCGCACGCATTACTTTATATCTCGCCCGACACTAAAATCGCATCCGACCGCAAACATGTGAACTCCAGTTACAATAAAGCGGACAATTCACGCCGCGACAAGTGATTGCGTAGGCGACCGTTAGCAGGATTTACTGCGATCGATAGGCGGCGGTAACTAACCGCGCCAAGTAGGGCCGGCCGACGCGCCGCGCCGCGACCGCTAGCCGCGAGACAGATGACCGCGCGCCCGCGTTTAATGCGCGCCTTAGCCGCGACAATCGTGAAATGTTAGCCGTAAGATATGTCGCGCTCGATTTGTGTGGGAAGCCGCTACTGCACTATTTTTCCTGGCAACGAGTCCTTTATAAAGCTCACAGGATAGTAGACACTGCTTTGCTATCAAAATAAACGATTGACAATCTCTTGCCCATACTCCTGGGGGATTGAAATAAATAAAGATTATTATAGTACGTACGTACCTTCAGCTAATAACTATAATATACACGTGGAGAACAACGATAATAGTACGTACGCACCTAATATCTACACTCGAGAGCAATGAATCCGGGTCACTTAAAGAATGTTAAAAATCTCGGAAACTAAAAATGATAGGTTAATGCAATAAATTGTATTTAATAGACAATGTAATACTCCTTAAATGAAAGTAAAAAGAATATGAGTCACCATACATTTTATTAACACAAAATTACATAAAGAAAAAAACTGCTGATCTCTCCTTAAAACAAAAATAGGAAACATGAAATTTTTTAACTTTATTACGATTTTCTTGAATTTTAATACTTCGTATTGCCTCCTCGTGCTTCCATTACTGCGTTTACGCGGTTTGGCATGCTGTACACCAAGTTCCTTATACGATTTTGGGGAATATTCTCCCATTCCTCTGTGAGAGCAATTTTGAGCTCACGAAGCGTGATTGGGGGAGGGTTTCGTTGTTTTACGTATCTGCCTAGCTCGTCCCAAGCATGCTCGATCGGGTTGATATCCGGGCTGCGCGCTGGCCACTCCATACGAGTAATGTTCATCTCTTGAAGGTAGTCATTCACAATCCTACCTGTATGAGGTCGGGCATTGTCATGCATAAATATAGCATCCTCACCTAAATTGACCATAAATGGACCAACGTGATCATTGAGGATTTCTTCCACATATCTTACGCTAGTTAAAGAGCCGTTTTCTATGATCACCAGCTCTGTGCGACTTTCAGAAGAAATTCCGGCCCACACAAGTACAGACCCCCCACCGTAGGCTACTTTTTCTTCGATGCATGCTTGCTTGAATCTTTCCCCTGGTCTTCGATACACTCTGTGTCTTCCATCGTGCTTGTAGAGCATAAATTTTGATTCGTCGGAGAACATAACTTTTGACCAATCTTCAATACTCCAATTTACGTGGCTCTGGGCATATCTTAGTCTTGAAATACGATGCCCACGCTCCAGTTTAGGGCCGTTTGCAGGTCTAAGGAGTTTTAAGTTAGATTCAGCAAGCCGACGTCTTACTGTCCATGCACTTGGGTTACTTCCTCCGAGGCGTCGAAACTGATTTGTGAGTTCAGTTCCTGTGAGAAAGCGATTTCGAAGCATGGTGTTCACCAAGTATCGGTCTTCTCGTGCTGTGGTACACCTGGTTCTGCCCGTTCCTGGTCTGCGTAGGTTAGAACCAGTTTCTTCGTAACGTCGGAGAACTCTTTGTACTGTTGACAGCGACACACCGACAGTCCTGGCTGTATCGCGCTGACTCCGGCCGGTTTCCAGCATTGTAAGTATTCTGGTGCATTCTTCAGGCGTAAGCGACATAATTTCAGCTTGAATAATGAACATAGAGCACTATCAACATGGTTTATGTACCCACATAAATGACAGATTACAAACAAAAGCAAAACCAAATGCTGTAATTTCGTAGTTCCATCTTCGAAAGTGGCCCTTTTTCAAATTTGATTTTTTTATGATATAACTTTACAATAACTAAGAAGTTTTAATACCTTCATTTAAGGAGTATTACATTGTCTATTAAATACAATTTATTGCATTAACCTAGCATTTTTAGTTTCCGAGATTTTTAGGATTCTTTAAGTGACCCGGATTCATTGCTCTCGAGTGTATAATAATTATGCGCGTGCAGAACTACGCCAAAAGGAACGACGATATAAACAAGCGACATCCTTATTGATGATGATGAAATAAATAACGCAAGTTTATTAATTCGTGACTGAAATAAAGAATAGATAGTTAATCGCCTTCCCGACGTACGGCCATTCAATATAAAAATAAACGAGAGCACAAATGTGGGGCGATGTATAACCGATGGCAGCCATTGATCGACCACAACCACTCATAATGAATGTAATAATAATCTGCAAGCTTCTTGCAGGCGATCACGAACCCACTGTAATTGTGTTTAATCGCCCACGCTAGACCAGGCCGCTTATTAGAGTTCCGTAGAACAAGCAAACCTAGTGATCCTCTGTCTAGCTAAGATTTGGTGAGACCATTATCAGAGTTTGAATTTATCCGTGACAGCTAAATATCGGACCACGCAATCCAGAATGGTCTTATTTTGTGGTCGGTGCAGCATGTCCTCTTTTTCCATACATCTATATTAGGCGCCATCCTTGTATTGATCTACCCGCTTTCTACCCAAACCACACACACTTTCTACTCTTTCACACAACTGACTCGGGAGACATGACAACCGGTAAAAGTTGTCAATAAAAATAGACAAATTATACACGATAGAAAATTAATGAAGGCAGGAGCACATAATTCAAAATAAAGAGAGTGAGTATTTTCGCGGATGAGGAACCCAGCTGTGTGCGCGGCTGGTCCACACTTGTCAGATAATTCGTGCACGCCCAGTAATCCGGTTAATAACTAGATCGGCATCGTATCTCACTGACTACTTTCTAACCCAATTATAGTTTTAACTTTAACAGTAACGTAGAGGTATTTTTTATGCCTTAAAAATTTATTTAGTTAAGTGCTTGTAAATAAAGCAGGGTTGCAGAAAGAAAGTTTGCTGAAAATATATTAATCGGTTATTTAATCCTGCAGTTATTTTCCCTTGTTTCAAGAAACCTACACATCTCAGTAGTATTTTGTAAAATCCCTCGTCCTATCCGTGTCCGTGAGAAATACCAAAGGAAAGGCCGGTCTAAGGATTTCAATAATACGTTTATTATCCTTTTATTTATCTATGATGCCTGTATGACAAAATGAAGATATCTGGCCCCGCTACGATTTATGAATGGCCATTACAACACGTAGGTATTAAACCTTCACAAATTCCTCTGTACTTAAAAGTGGATACATTATAATGATCGCCATTAACGCCGCACTATATTTTATAATGTAGGCAAGTAATTCGGGTCACTCGCCGCCAGTACCAACACTCAATGTGTCAAATTAAATACGTACAGTCCGACACGGAACAGACAGATACAGAAGATCAGTATGGAATTTAGCAGAGGAGCTCCTTGTTCTCTTGCACTATTCCGTATTGGTCTTTGAGGAAAGTCACGGAGTCTCAAGGAGCTTTTAATTTACAAAACCCTGTCAGCCTTATAAAGTCATGCTCATCTGAAAACTTACAGAAAACTGATTCATATAGGTACTTCTTCTTCTTCGTGTCGCTGGCACGACTGTATTTTAAATCTTGTTTTCCCAAAACTTTGCCACTTCCTCGGCGTTATCGGTGGCAGCGCAGAGGTCACTTCGACTGCATATACTGAGAATTCATGACTGTTTGAAATACTGATAATTCGTAACAGTTTCATACACTGAGAATTCATGACTGTTTCAAATATTGATAATTCATAACAGTTTCATACACTGAGAATTCATGACTATTCATAATCCTGAGAATTAATTATTGCATCATACACTGAAAATTCATCACTGTTTCATACACTGAGACATCATTACTGTTTAAAAAAATTAGAACTCATTACTGTTTTATTTACTGAGATTTCTGAGTTTGCCAGAGTAAGCTTACTGAGACTATTCTTTCTCGTGTCGTGTGTGTGTGCTGAATTTAAAACTCAATAAAATGGTAACGAGTGGCGAGTAGCTGGCGACCGCGAATTAGTCTCGTTTAGTGGTCCACCATTAGTGAGTGTGGGAGTGTGGGAACTGACTCGAATGATACGCTGTTGATGAATCTTCACGCGCCGACGTCATCCACCCATATAATGAAGAATAATGGTTCCACGACAATATGCCAGCTTAGATATTCAATAGCAGTTACATTTACAATTCTTCGAAGAATCGGCATCTTTGGGCAACACAAGTTTTCAGACAGAAGTACAAAAATGTAGCCACATTCGATTTATTAGGAAAAGACAATCCAGCGCTGTCTCATACAATATACAAGAAACATTATTAGAGTCTGTAAATGAAGTTCGAGATCTTGGTGTCATCATGGATGAAAAAGTTAACTTCAGACGTCATATTGATAGCATTGTCACGAAATCCGCAAGGCTACTTGGATTTCTTAAGAGAAGCACTAAAGGCTTTCAAGCTGGCTAGAACTAAAATAGTGTTATATAATGCCTTAGTTCGGAGCCACCTTGAGTTTGCGAGCGTAGTGTGGAACATGCACTATGCTATACACTCACAAAGAGTCGATGGCATCCAGAGGGCCTTCACGAAACATCTAGCGTTTATCTTCGGTAAAATATCTCCCCGGTGTCCATATGAACAACGTGTTTGATGCTACAATATGGATTCTCTGCGCGACTGTCGACTGACACAGGGTCTGATGTTTAAGCGTATTGGACTAAAAAGTTCCTTACAAAATGCCCAGATACCTGATGTATTCCACATTCAAGCATCCAAGACAAATATTGGAGTAAACTCACCACTAAACCGACTCAGCAGAGAAATGAATTCTTTGATAAAATTTGTACCAGATGTGGATCTATATACCATGATTCCTCAAAGGTCTTTAAAGCCAAAATAGTGAAGTTCCGAAAAACGCAATCTAAAAGTTATGTTAGTATACTTTGGAAATCCTTCACCTTTTTATAAGTTGTTTTTAGAAGCTATACTTTCCATTATGATCTCATTTTTATTTATATTATTTACTTAGTCTTAGTTTTAAGTAAGTTAGCAAAATTGCAATGTTGTTCGTCCTTTTATTTTAATTTTTGTTATAAATCTCAAGTTTAAGAAGTTTCTTGCCATAAAAAATTTAAGTTCTAGCCTTTATTTTAGTTTTGTTATTATTATGTGTGATCACTTTTTCTGAGATTGCTGGTCAACCTGTAATTGGCGACTGCGTAAGACCGAGACTTTTACGATCTATATTACTTATGATAAATTATACATACGAGTAGAAGCTGTTGGTGTACCTTAATAAATAAATAGACAGTGAAGTAGCGTATCAAAACACCTAGGGTAGTTGTGTCAATCTATGGAATAACAATGTTCACATGATAAGATACAAGCAGTCAATATAAAATACAAGCAGGCATGAGTATTTAAAGGACGTCAGCGCACTGAAGGCAGCCCCCACTACCAGGTACCACAAGTGGCGGTACCACTAGTGGCGGTACCGCAAGTGGCGGTACCACTAGTGGCGGTACCACACAGGTATTCCTATTTAACGCTCGCCGGAGGCATTACGCGGGGGTCGTGCGGTCCATGGCCCTATAAGGGGCCCCGGTGTGGGCGCGTTCACTGCGGCGGCGAGCTGCCCACTACCTGAACGCGCCCCAGAAGGTGGTAGCCATAAAGCTTATCCGGGGCTACCACATGATCTCGGGCCAGGCGGCAAGCCTCCTTACCGGACTGCCGCCATGGGATCTGGAGGCGATAGTCCTCGCGCGCCTGTATGAGTGGCGCGTGGAGGCACTACTCCGGGGGGAGGATCCGCTTCCGCGGCAAATCGCTGCGGAGCGGACGGATCTCCGGCGCGATCTCATGGCGGCATGGAAAGAGCGACTGTCGCAACCCAGCGCAGGGCACGCCGCGATAGCGGCGATAAGACCCCTCTTCTCTTTGAGGAGTGGCTAGAGAGGCGCCACGGCGCCCTCTCCTACCGCCTGACACATCATCAGGCGGGAGAAAACGCCCGGGTGTCACCATTGCCAGGGTCGCCCAGAGGACACGGTGGAGCACACGGTGGAGGTCTGCCCCGCTTGGGCGGAGCACCGCCGTGTTCTCGTAGAGGCGCTCGGCAGCGGCGGCGACCTCTCGCGTCCGGCCCTGGTGCAAGCCATGGTCCGGGGCGAGACGGAGTGGGAGGCAGTCACCTCCTTCTGCGAAGCAGTTATGCTAGCGAAGGAGGTGGCGGGACGGTTCAGGGAGAGAGCCTCCCGTCTCAGCCAACGCGGGGGACGCCCCCGGCGTCGGGAGCCGCGTGACGACTCCCGGCCACCGTAGGCATGGGCCTGCGGGCGGAGAGTAATGGGTAGCTCACCGTCCGATCAGGACCAGGCCCGTGCCGGACGGCGCGTACGTGTTCCACGCGCGCCTCAAAGAGATGTCAGCATCGGGAAGGGGCCTCTCAGGGCCGAAGCCTGCCGGGCCAGCGGGATTGTCCGAAAGGGTTACCGCTGGCCCGGAACATAAAGGGCTAAGGAAGGAACACGGGTGGGTTTTAGTCAGTAAGAGTCTGACACTCCCTTCCGCTCCACCCAGAGCGGGAGGAGTCATTTGATGATTTCCCAACCGAAAATAAAAAATAAAAAAACTCTCGCGTGAGATTTGGCACGAGTTCAGAGAGTTGGCAGAGTCAGCACTGAAGCTGAAAATCGTTATTTTAGTAATCTAAGTCTACAATGCTAATTTGAAACTCAACCATTGCAAAATTAATGCCATCTAGATTAACATCTCAGTAACTACTTAGTTCGACTCAAAATTTAGCGTCTTGTGCAACTGAAACCACATGAAGTCTAAAGTTACGAACGGGACATTCCCAGGCATCTGTCTAGAGACTATCGCGCTATAAGTCTAAAAGTCAGGGCCAGTGCTCTGCTCATCATGCATACTAATTAACAGTAATATGATGGACGTGGGAGGTCACCCGCTTCTCATGGAACTGGCGCGGCCAGGTAATTGAACTACATTCGAGCAGAATGTAGTAACATGCTAATAGATGAGCGTGTTCGAAAGTGAAACGCCAATAAAATCGATAAGCAAATAGAATAATGATGTGTTGACAGAGTGGAGTAGGGCAGCACTTCCGCTGAGGCGAGGGAGACTAGAAGGTACTCCAGGCTCGGTGCCAGCTCAACGAATACACTCCAGCAGTGAGGAGATTAGCCAGTCTGTAATAGAGGCAGCGCGTGCCGGCTGACTACCTATGCAGAGTGCCCGACGTACCTACATATAGCATTTACATTCGGAGAGACGTATTTCATGCACCTTTTTTATTGTATCTAGGCCAGCTGGAGTAAATTGACCTCGTGTATTTTTAAATTCACCAAGAATGCATGGTCACTTCGATGCAACAAAAATAGCCGAGCCAGTTCTCAATTCCCAAAAACAAAGAATCTATAAATAGTCAGAAACGCCAATCACTCACCGTCGCACCCGCTGCGCACACCAACAATTATTGTACTCGTAGCAACTATATAATTGTAGAGAACTGCCCGCGTGGCCCGCGCGGACGGCTTCTATGAAGAACTTCAAGCAAGTTACACTTAATAACCACTTGTGACTTGTGAACAATCTCCAAATGTCAGGGGTTGAAAAACGTTGGCATTTCAATATGTCTGCCAATTTCCTTGTTGACAGAGTGCGTGTTTCCAAATGATTTAAGCAAAAAGCCATCTTGGTTTCTACTTTTAAGGGAAACTAATGACAGTCCTTATAATGTTTCAAGTCAAAAGGCCGGCCCTTTAGAGCATGGTAAGCTACACGCCAGTGGTAAGAAAACCAATACAAGCTGACCTCTTATTCTGTTGAAAGTCCGGACTACGCTACGCCGCCGCCGGCTTAAGAGCGTTTACGCCGTGAGGCATTTCATACAAATTTTCAAGCCCTTATTTTTCGAAATGAATGAACCGATTTTAATGAAAATTCATATGCATAAGCAATGTTATATAAAGGTCTAAAAAGTTAGTGTAGTAAATTTGCGAAAAATAGTGTTACAGCCAAATTAGACCGATTTTAAATGTTCCATAGAAACAGATTTCCATTTATGTTTTTTTTTAATAAGACATTTCGAAAATGTTCTCTACTAACTTTTTAGACCTTTGTGTCCTGCTTATGCGTAGGAAGTTTCATTAAAATCGGTTCATTAATTTCGAAAGATAAGAGCTTGAAAGTTTGTATGAGATGCCGTACGGCCAAAACGCTCTTTAAGGTTAAAAATATGACCAGTGCCTACTGTACCTACTAGCTTCAATATGAATTAGAATTAGGTACCTACTCAATTATATGTCTAGGTCTGTTAGCTAGAACTCTAAGCTGCTTTGCCAATGAAAGCTCATGATTGGCAGAATGTTGGCCCCAACTCAGCACACTGTTGAACACAACCAACTCCTATCACAAACATAAGTAATTTAGTTTGGTTTTCCTGTTATATATTAGCAATGGTTTTATTTATGAGCTCAATTACTTTTCCTGCTTATGTTAGTCTAAATCAAGATGAATCTGCCATTAATTTATAGCAGCGAATGATACCAGGGACTAGGGAGAGGGAAGCTCCACGTCTGTGCCCGACCGATATGCAATCATTAGCAAGCGTTAGATCCGCGGATGTAGATAACTGTGGCCAATTAACTATTAATTGCGGTTATGATATTAGCAGTTAAA
This sequence comes from Mesoligia furuncula, assembly GCA_916614155.1. Lineage (NCBI taxonomy): Eukaryota > Metazoa > Arthropoda > Insecta > Lepidoptera > Noctuidae > Mesoligia > Mesoligia furuncula. The sequence continues at coordinate 32,135,844 of OU744797.1, read as the reverse complement.
CATATATTATTTTGATATTCTATATGATTACCTGATGATATGAACGAAATGGATTGTAATATTTATGGTTTTTGAGTTTTGAGTTTTTATAGGTGTAGGCACTTATAGATGGTTTTAAAGATGTAGAATGATATTGTATTTTATTTCTTACACGCCGTGTGCCAGATGTGATTGTACCTACATCGGTAAGAATAACGATCTTCTACACAAACTTTCGTCCCCTATTTCATCCCTTTAGGGGAGGAATTTTCGTAAAACCTTCCTTATTCCTCCCACTTTTGTTATAAATGGAACTCTCTTGCCAAATGTCAGGACCCAAAGGTTTAGTTTTTTTAATCCCCCCCTAATTCATTAGGTACCTACTACAACATGACTAGAACATAACTGGTGGAATCTGAGTGTACTGAGTACCTCTATGCACATCACTACATTTTCACAAATGACTACATCTTACTTTACCTGATGAGCACACACTTCCGTAGAATGTTAAGAAGACCTGTAGTGTACTGTAAAAGCAAATACTTAGCTAAGTGGATGCGCAGGAGTTGCATCGATCTACGTACTGCTACGTTACCGCTGCTCTGCGTGCGCGCAGCTGGGCGGCCGCTGACAACCGCGACACAGCGTAGCAATAGACAGTGTTACAATTAAGTGATTGTAGGTATCTAATGCTACTACGAAACCCATCAATGTTTTGAAAATAATAAAATATACAAAAGGAGACTCCTCAGTAGAGGGCCTATAAAATAATAAAATGCACAAAAGGAGACTCCTGAGTAGAGCGCCTAGAACATAATATACAAAACCCCCGACACAAAATAATAATAAAATTAAATGTAAGTAATTGGAAAAGGATAAAATAATTTAAAAACTCCCGACTTAAATAATCTAGGTAACGAGACTAAAACAGATAAATTCTTATGGCAGTCGGGGGACCTCTTAGAATAGAAGGTGTTCCACAGAACGGTGCATTGTATTTCATTTGTTTTATTTTCTTCCGTTTTAGGATTCATTTGAAATTGGTGTTTAATCAGGTTTTTTATCTGTCAAAAAGTAATTATTAATTTAAGTATAGTTGAAGAATAATTTTAAAGACAAGACAGAATTTTTTTGTTATATTATATTCTTTTTCTAGTTCTTCCTTTAGTTACTCAACTTTCGTACAAGTATTTCATAGCTATTAGATTTCTTAGATAATTCAGATCTAGTTTATAAAATGGCACTGCGACAGTAACTGATGTAGAATTATTTATTACGAATGGAATTATCCTACTTAAAAAACGTTTGTTAAGTAGGATAATTCCATTCGTAATAAAAATGGTCAAACTCAGTGATCGTAGGTACCAGTCATCACTCCACTTTCCTTGGCATTGATCAGACAAACAAATAATTTTCAAGTTTTTAGTTTTTAACCCCCGACGCAAAAACGACGGGGTGTTATAAGTTTGACGTGTCTGTGTGTGTGTGTGTGTGTGTGTGTCTGTCTGTGGCATCGTAGCTCCCGAACGGATGAACGGATTTTGATTTTGTTTTTTTTTTGTTTGAAAGGTGAATTAGTCGGGAGTGTTCTTAGCTATGTTTGATGAAAATCGGTCCAAGATGGCCGCCGCCACAAAATGGCGGATTACATATTTTGTTCTCCTTTTCAATTGAGTCAAGTGAGTGAAAGTGAATTCAAAAAATCTATCTGTGCTATCTCCTCTACTGCGGTTGGTAATGACAATATTTGTTCAAGAATGATTTCTCCTATCCTCCCTACACTACTTCCCGTTTTGACCCACATTTTTAATTTCTCCTTGTTTTCTAGTACTGTTCCTGAGGTCTGGAAACAAGCTCATATCATCCCCTTACCCAAAATTCCTAAGCCGGTCTCACCCACCGATTTCCGTCCCATTTCTATCCTCCCATTTCTCTCTAAAGTTCTTGAGCATATTGTTCACCAACAACTTTTTGTCTTTTTATCTTCGAATGACCTCCTTAGTCCTTTTCAGTCTGGTTTTCGACCTGGTCATAGTACAGTAACGGCTCTGTTGAAGGTTACTGATGACATCCGCTGGGCAATGGACCACAAATCTCTTACTTTACTTGTACTTCTCGACTTTAGCAGTGCCTTTAACTCTGTTTATTTCGATATCCTCCTTGGGATCCTTAAATCTCTGAATTTCTCCTCTTCCGCTATTGGTTGGTTTAACTCCTATCTTAAAGGCCGCTCACAGTGGGTCCGTCTCGACGAGTCGTCTTCTGATTGGTGCTCTCTTACTGCGGGTGTGCCTCAGGGTGGCGTTCTCTCTCCTCTTCTCTTTTCTATTTTTATTAACTCTATCACCCGAGTTATCTCTTCCTACTTCCATCTCTATGCCGACGACCTGCAGCTTTACAATAATTTCTTAAGGAAAGATGCGGAAGCCGCTGTTTCTGCCATGAACAGTGACCTGGATTTGATTAATCCCCAACCCTAGGAAATCCCAGGCCATAATTATCGGCAGCAGGTATATGCGGAATAGGCTCGATGTTGCGTCGCTGTCTCCACTCTGTCTGAATGGAGTTCAGATTGAATATGCTCATTCGGTTAAAAACCTGGGGGTGACCATGGACTCTTACTTGTCGTGGACTGCTCATGTTGCACAAGTCAGTCGCAAAGTGCACTACACGTTCCATTCGTTGAAATGTCTCCAGGGCTTCTTGCCCTTGAACACCAAAATCTCTCTTGCCCAAACCCTCATTCAGCCCATTATTGATTACGCCGATGCCTGTTATTTGGATGCCACCGAGGAGCTTTTAAATAAACTTGAGCGTTTGCAAAATCTTTGTATTCGTTTTGTTTTTAACCTTAAAAAGTATGATCATGTCTCCAACTTTCGCAAGATCCTCAAGTGGCTCCCCATTCGACTTCGCAGGAACTCTCGGATATTGTGCTTGCTATTCAATCTCCTTCACAATCCTAAAACACCATCCTATCTGCGGGAGCGCTTTTCCTACGCCCGTCCTTCAGATGCGCCTTGCAGGTCGCATCTTAAAAACCTTCTTAAGTCCCCTCCCCACTCCACCGACTTCTACTCCTACTCCTTCACAGTGCACGCGGTGCGGCTGTGGAATTCACTACCGCCTGAAATTAGGGACTGCCAAACTGTTGCACTTTTTAAAAGAAAAGTTAAGGAACCACTATCTTTCCACTTTATCATAGTTGTGTATGTATTTATTATTTTGATTGCATTATATTTATTAAAATTCTAGTGATATTTATTTTGGAAGTATGTATGTTTATTTGTATGTATGTAAGTAAGTATATTCTCATAATACTTGTTTAGTTTTATTAAGTTAATTGTTTTTAGATTTTATGTGTTATTTTTTGTCTCCTTTACTCTTTCGCACGCTGTCTACATCTCTCTATTTATTGTCCTATCGCAGGTATGCTGGAAGAGATTTCTTATGAAATAAGCATCACCTTTGTACCTATTTTTCTGTTCTGTTTTTTTCTTGTCTGTTGTATATGTGTGTACATAAATGGTAAAATAAATAAAATAATATTTTTTTCACAACTCCCTCAATATGGGTATCAAATGAAAGGGCTTGAACAGTAGAATACTATACACTATGATAAATTTCAAATCCAAGATGGCCGCCACTACAAAATGGCGAATTACTTTTTTTTTTTCACAACTCCCTCAATATGGGTCTCAAATGAAAGGGCTTGACTAGTAGAATACTATACACTATTACAAATTTCAAATTCAAGATGGTCGCCACCACAAAATGGCGAATTACATTTATTTTTTTCACAACTCTTTCAATAGGTATCAAATGCAAGGGCTTGACAAGTAGAATAATGTACACTATATTGAAAGGGAATGATACCCATATTGAGGGAGTTGCGAAAAAATATGTAATCCGCCATTTTGTGGCGGCGGCCATCTTGGACCGATTTTCATCAAACATAGCTAAGAACACTCCCGACTAATTCACCTTTCAAACAAAAAAAACAAAATTAAAATCGGTTCATCCGTTCGGGAGCTACGATGCCACAGACAGACACACACACACACACCCCGACACGTCAAACTTATAACACCCCGTCGTTTTTGCGTCGGGGGTTAAAAGGAGACTCCTCAGTAGAGAGCCTAGAACAGTGGCAGTCGCTTTAAAAGCTATTCATATTCCTACGACGACTTTCAACAGGATTGGCATAAACCTTTCATATTGTTATGGCTTTACACCAGAGCTGTGTGTGAATGCGAAGCGTCGTACAAAATCCCACCATAAAACTAATAATAAGTAAATAATTCAATTGGTTCGTTGTTTCATCGCTTACCGCTGCCCTGTCTCGCACGGTTCTGGTGGAAAGCCAGCCTTACGGTACTGCAGTTATCTCAACCGTGTCATTCCGTCGTGCGCTGATCAGTATGCAGCGCGCGCGCAACCCGCTTGCGCTTAACTGCGTCTCGTCAACCCCCGACAAATACCCCACCGCCCCCCACTCCACCCCCCTGACCATCCCACGAGTGCGCCTGCACAGAACATGAAAATACCATTTAAGTACAGAAGGATCACTCCTAACAAGAGAAGAATCACATGTAAGGAATAGAACAATTCAGCGGGATTGTCCGAAAGGGTTACCGATGGCCCGGAACATAAAGGGCTAAGGAAGGAACACGGGTGGGTTTTAGTCAGTAAGAGTCTGACACTCTCTTCCGCTCCACCCAGAGCGGGAGGAGTCATTTGATGATTTCCCATCCGCAAAAAAAAAAAAAAAGGAATAGAACAATAATTTTCAAATATTGGAATGTGGTCATTGACACTGTTCGATTATCTAGTTTTGCCCGATAGCTAATTGAAATCGTGTAAAGTGTCGCATGTAATTGTGTTGTCTGTGTGGTGCCGGACTTTAAGAATAGCACCACCCCATACTTCCCGTGGGTGTAGTAAAAGGCGACTAAGGGGCGTACCGGAGAATGGGCAGCAGCGTTCTCTATGCATTCCACCACCATACCATACTGCGATCGCCAACCCGCCTGCCAAGCGTGGCGATTATGGCAAACCCCCCCCCCCCCTTTTGGGGAGGCCTATGTCCAGCAGTGGACGTCTTTCGTCTGAAATGATTATGATGATGATGAAAGTGTCGCTATAAGTTATAATCGAAATAAAACAAGCCCGCAGGCAAAAACACTAAAGTCCCAAATCATAATTTTGTTTTTTGTCTAGCTCATAAATAGGTAGGTATGTAGGAGTATTTGTGAAAAATGACTCTTCCGCCATTTTTTAAAGATCTGATCTTCTCTCCTTATGCCTATGCAGTGGCATGCCTACATAAAGTGAATGAGATCAAAAACAGTCTTGCTCACGACACTTGTGAAAGCGGTAATCTCCTGAGATAAATCTGTGCAATGCGCAGGCACATGATTTGAATACTTGTCACAAAAATTAATGGCGCCCTCTGTTGTTCAACGGGGGAAGCTGCGCCGTAAATCAGAGATTAGTATTAATTGTAATTAACTAGTCAATATTTACATATGTAAATATTGACTAGCTAGCACTTGCAAGAGCGCATATTTTAATTTGGAGGCTGATTAATATAAGTGGTAGCTAACATTCTTATTATTGAATGGTTGTGTGTTTTTCGCGGGATAAATAGAAATCCATTTATGCATTCGTTTCTCATGTTTCTTTGCAAGATAAACATCAGTACCTAGTGTACCATACCACAGTGTGCATACCACAGATATTGCACAAGCCGAGTATTACCGCATTAACGTAACGGGGTCTAAACATAGTGCAGGAGCCATCACTCAGCGCTGGCTCTCCGACTATGAGCGGTAACTTATCCCAACTGATAACTTGACTTAACTACTTATTAATTTGGCACATAGTAGTTTTACTGCAGGTCTACAGCGCGGTCACAATCACAACGTTATGTGTGGAAACAAAAAACAAATCATTACATTTTCACTCAAAAAGTAAGCTGCAAGGAGTTGAATTATGTAGGTACCTATTCCACTTTTTCTCCCAGCAACATTCTGCACCTGTTTTTGGATAGGCAGAGTTGTGTATTTACTGTCAAGATGAAATGAGCCAGTAAGGTAGCCATTGTCAGCTGGATTTTAGGTAACATATCATTATTAATACGGTATTAGCAGAGGTTTTTCCAGCTCATTCACAAACGTCTGACCTCGACCTCGACACTTCACCCGCACATACCGACATACCGTTCATTCAGCCCAGACAGTAATTAACATAATTTATTAACAAATATTCACATAAATCCTCTCGCGGATACATCAAACCAAGTTTATGTGTCCGACACACGGAGGACTTAGCAGATGGAGTCATCAGTTATACCCACGTGCAGGTAATGCTGCTAGCGACACCGCCACACTAAAGTCCTCGCTAAGCAAGACAACTTGCCGAGATTTAGAATCGGAACTATGACTACAACGTTTACAGCTGAATTAGATCCTGGTTTACATAAAATATAATCCGCTAAGCCGAATATTAATTACTACTGCGTTCACCATAATAATTAAGAAAATGTTTATTATTGAAAATGGAAGTATTAAGGGAAGTAACGGATTGATTTGTTTTTCATCAGGAACTAAAAACAACTCAATCCATCATTTCGTCAATTCAAAATCTACAATGAAATGTGGGTATCATCATCATTACTCCATTTCCTACATTATCCACGCACCTTCGTCTGATCCCGAGATGTGCGTGGCCATCGCCGGGAGGATACAGCAAAGCTGCGCCGGCGCACTGGCGCAGTTTACAGCATGTTTTACGACGGACGATAGCATCGACGCGATCACATCACTAGCTCATGGTAATGTCTTGATATCGATGCCGATATCCCGCGCCGATGGAGCCGCCAGACAAGAACATGTTGCGGTGGACAAGAGCTAAGATATGTCTGGGTTTGCGGAAGGTAAAGCGAAAGATTTCTGATGGTTTGAACATCTGATTGAACATGCCCGGTCTTATCGTATTCAAAAAGAACAGAAGATTGATAGTCTCAACAACACATTTATAATTTGTGAGTAGTGTCACACACTGGGGTCAACTTAATAAATTGCAAAAATGCTAAACTGATGACACTATCGAAGCACGTTCCGCGGTCACTGCCCAGCTGGCCGCCGTTACCTTCACACTTGATCTGCTCACCCACAGCTGGCCGCCGTTACCTTCACACTTGATCTGCTCACCCACGGGAAGATCACATGCCAATCGAACACAAATCAGTATGTAAATCACTCAATTCCCATTCTTAAGCCATCCAGCCAGCAGGATCACTCGTTAAAATATTATACAAATGTGCAAAATTAAAATAAAAGCACCCTGCGGAGAAGTTTATCGTTCAGTCGTAATAATAATCATTTGTACGTATATTTTGATAAAAATCTTGTAAAAAAGTCACATAAATGTTGCTGTATGATGTTACGGGTGTGCCTGACGCCTGCTGTCACTCGGAGGCTGCGGCTAATTATTATTCGAGTCAGTATCCGGTCTCATCTGATTTCTTTCACACTGTGCTTCGTTAAGTGAAAACGAGTCGCTTTATGTTATTGCAGCCATTTCATGTGCAGCACATCTTACTTTATATTTTACGAAACCGTTGATCCGTTCGGGAGTTGCGATGTATTTAGTTAAATTATAGGTGCACAGTTCCTCATCTGGTTACATGATGATTGATATCCACAGATTAAGGAAAGGTGGTCCGAAAGATTTGGCCATTACAGTATTTTTAGCCCGACTTCAAAAAAGGATTCAGATGTTTTTTTTTCGGCCATAACTCCGTCATATAATTTGCAAAATTCTTTTTTTATCCGAAAGAAGTTTATTCCGAAATGGTCCCATTTCAATTTTTAACCGACTTCAAAAAAGGAGGAGGTTTCTCAATTCGACCGTATATATGTTACGGGCAATTTGATAATTCCGGGCACTATTAATAATGGCCGGTCTGTATTCATAATGCCCGACTCAATTGGGCAATGTGATTAAAACAGCATGATTAATCACTTTTCCCGGCCATTATGAATAATGCCCACCCAATCTTGGACAAAGTAATAAATAGGTGAACTGTAGTGTTTTTGTTTATTAAAAATGCTATGTACAGTCAATCTCGTACCTACGTGCGGTCGGCTGCCGGCAATACCGACGAGTTCAGTGTGGCTGTAGGCTTGCACCAGGGATCGGCTTTAAGTCCTTACCTCTTCCTATTGATTATGGACGCTCTTAGGTCGGACATCCAGAAGGAGGCACCCTGGTGCATGTTGTTTGCCGATGATATTATCCTTGTCGGTGTAGATGGACCTGAGATCCAGAGCAGATTAGAGAAATGGCAACAGAAGCTGGAGAATGTTGGCTTGGAAATCAGCAGAACCAAAACCGAATATATTATTATTATTATTAATCTTTATTTAATCAGACTACAATGGTCTATAGTGTTAGTAACAAAAATATCTTAGCCTATGTTAGTACTTAATAACTAAAACAGAACGGGTCCGGTTTGTAAGCGCCCACACTAGCGGGCTATCTGCCCGGGCGGCTATTGATTGCAGGATAGTGCTGGGACTGCCACGCAGCCTCCGTAGTAGCGAGGCGGATTTCTTACGCCACAGTGCATCAAATCCGTCAGTGCGTGCGTCTGCAAACATTGCCGAGGCACTACAAAAGCGCGGCAATCGCAACAATACCCTGAATGCGTTATTATATTGGATACGCAGAGCATTGTAAGCCTTTTGGGTATATGTGAACCACAGGGCTCCCGAGTACAGTGCTGTACAGTATGCCTTAAAAAGGGTTATTTTAATTGCGTCTGTACATCGAGAAAACCTGCGGGCCAGCATATTAGCCCTAACTGACAATGCTCTGCGCTCCCTCTCTAGATCCATATCATCTTTCAGGTCATCACTAACCAGGTGACCCAGGTATTTAAATTTATACACCCTGTTAATCGGGTGACCTTTCATTAGGAGAGGAGGAACCGTAGTGGGACACCTGGTGCCAGACCTGAAGACTATAAATTCTGTCTTACTGCTATTATAAACTAACCCATGAGTCGCAGCATACGACTCGCACACATTGAGTAGCTTACGGAGAGCGCCGATCGAGGGAGCCAGCAGCACCATGTCGTCCGCGCATATATGCTCTGCGATTTCAGCGGTCTCCAATTTTGGAGCTTAGCACTTAATGGTGCACTTCTTGGAAGAAGTGCACCATCAAGTCATCGACAGAAAGTCGGAACAGACTGGAGTCTGTTCCGACTTTCTGTATCTCGGTTCACTCGTGCAAAGCGATGGCGAAGTAGATCGGACGGTTAAGCACAGAATTAACACTGGATGAATGAAATGGCGGCAGGTCACGGGAACAATCTGCGACTCCCGCATTCCCCTTAAATTTAAAGGGAAGATATATAATGCTGTGACCTGCTGTCTTGTATGGATCAGAATGTTGGGCCACAAAAGGGATGAATGAAAGGCAATTGCATGCAGCAGAGATGAGAATGCTAAGAGGGATGTGTGGTGTTACACGAATGGATAGAATAAGAATTGAGTACATAAGAGGAAGTTTGAAAGTGGCACCGGTAACTGAAAAGTTGCGTGGGAATCGGTTGTCATGGTATGGGCATGTGTTACGAAGAAATGAGGAAAATGTCGTGAGGAGAGTTTTGAGTATGGATGTCGATGGCTATAAGAGTAGGGGAAGACTAAAGAAACGATGGATGGAATGTTTGAATGATGATATGGTTAGAAAGGGGGTGACTACCGAGATGACGGCTAATAGAGAAGTATGGAACAAAAAGACATGTTGCGCCGACCCCAAATAATTTGGGATAAGGGCAGGAGAATGATTGCTCATATCGGCAGAAGGCTGTTGATCGGCTGTTCGCGGGTTTTCATTTATTATGTCCACACTCACAGTGGGTTGCTGATATTCTGGTAGACTATCGGCAGAATGTTGTTCCAGTTCAGAAGAAGGCTGTTGATCGTCTGGTCAAGGGTTATCATATTGCCCGGCTACAAGTACGGAATTATTCATACTGCCCGGTCCAAGTGATAAATTCAAGCTATCTCAAACACTGACTTATAACATGGACCACGGGCCGTCGGGCATTATTAATAATGGCCGGTCAAAGTGATAAATTTATCACTTTGCCCATCGCTCTTGGGCATTATTAATAATGGCCGGTCCTTATTAATAATGCCCAGTTAATCACGTTGCCCGTAACATATATATATATATGTTACGGGCAATTTGATGAGTCCGGGCACTATTAATAATGGCCGGTCTGTATTCATAATGCCCGACTCAATTGGGCAATGTGATTAAAACAGCATGATTAATCACTTTTCCCGGCCATTATGAATAATGCCCACCCTATCTTGAGCAAAGTAATAAAATAGGTGAACTGTAGTGTTTTTGTTTATTAAAAATGCTATGTACAGTCAATCTCGTACCTACGTGCGATTGGCTGCCGGCAATACCGACGAGTTCAGTGTGGCTGTAGGCTTGCACCAGGGATCGGCTTTAAGTCCTTACCTCTTCCTGTTGATTATGGACGCTCTTACGTCGGACATCCAGGAGGAGGCACCCTGGTGCATGTTGTTTGCCGATGACATTGTCCTTGTCGGTGAAGATGGACCTGAGATCCAGAGCAGATTAGAGAAATGGCAACAGAAGCTGGAGAATGTTGGCTTGAAAATCAACAGAACCAAAACCGAATATATGTTCTGCGATTTCGGCGGTCTCTCCAGTTCTGGAGCTATAGCACTTGATGGTGTACTTCTTCCAGTCTGTTCCGACTTTCGGTATCTCGGTTCACTCGTGCAAAGCGATGGCGAAGTAGATCGGACGGTTAAGCACAGAATTAATACTGGATGGATGAAATGGCGGCAGGTCACGGGAACAATCTGCGACTCCCGCATTCCCCTTAAACTTAAGGGAAAGATATATAAAACCACTAGCTGCGCCCCGCGGTTTCACCCGCGTAATTGTCGTACCCGTAGGAGTATCGGGATAAAAAGTAGCCTATATATTAATCCAGGGTGTCGGCTACCTCCATACAAAATTTTATCAAAATTGGTCCAGCCGTTTGAGCGTGAAGAAGTAACAAACATATAAACACACACACACACTCACACACACACTCACAAACTTTCGCCTTTATAATATTAGTGTGACGATTAGACCTGCTGTCTTGTATGGATCAGAATGTTGGGCCACAAAAGGGATGAATGAAAGGCAATTGCATGCAGCAGAGATGAGAATGCTAAGAGGGATGTGTGGTGTACCACGAATGGATAGAATAAGAAATGAGTACATAAGAGGAAGTTTGAAAGTGGCACCGGTAACTGAAAAGTTGCGTGGGAATCGGTTGTCGTGGTATGGGCATGTGTTACGTAGAAATGAGGAAAATTTCGTGAGGCGAGTTTTGAGTATGGATGTCGATGGCTATCAGTAGAGGAAGACCAAAGAAACGATGGATGGAATGTGTGAATGATGATATGGTTAGAAAGGGGGTGACTACCGAGATGACGACTAATAGAGAAGTATGGAAGAAAAAAAACTTAAGTTAAAAAAAAAAACTAAAAAGCTAAAAACAAGCCCATTTTAAATTAAATAAAAGTTGGAAGCAGGCGGGACCCGGAGAAAATATAATAAAAATGGTATGGGTCCCGCCTGCTTCTAACTTTTATTTAATTTAAAATGGGCTTGTTTTTAGCTTTTTAGTTTTTTTTTTTAACTTAAGTTTTTTACCGCAGTCGGGTATTTTTATTTTTTAAATAACTTTTTTATTTCCAGCTTTTTAGTTTACAAATGTGAAAGATTTCGCAGACGATTTAGTTCTTGGTACGTGATTTTTTACAATTTGTCACTTCGAATTGCTTTTAAGTAGTTTTAAGTATATATGTTGAATATATTTTTGTAATCACCTTTTAAAACCCTTTATTTTGATACCCCACTCGACAGGTTTTGAAAAAATAAAATAAAAAAATAATTTAATTTGGCGTCCAGTAGTCGCCATATTGTATTTTCACTAACGTCATGTCTTTAGTGACACTCGCCGGACTAAGAGGAATCGATTAACGTGTGAATCATAAAAATCAGCCCAGGCGTTTGGGCTGTATAGTGCTTCAAAGGAACATACAAACATACATACATACAAACATACATACATATATAGGCTGATGAACACATTACCACTCCTTTGCGTCGCGCAGTCGGGTAAAAAGACATGTTGCGCCGACCCCAAATAAATTGGGATAAGAGCAGGAGAATGATTGCTCATATCGGCAGAAGGCTGTTGATCGGCTGCTCGCGGGTTTTGATTTATTATGTCCCCACTCACAGTGGGTTGCTGATTTTCTGGTAGACTATGGCAGAATGTTGTTCCAGTTCAGAAGAAGGCTGTTGATCGTCTGGTCGAGGGTTATCACATTGCCCGGTTACAAGTAGGGAATTATTCATACTGCCCGGTCCAAGTGATAAATTCAAGCTATCTCAAATTCTCAAACACTGACTTATTACATGGACCACGGGCCGTCGGGCATTATTAATAATGGCCGGTCAAAGGGATAAATTAATCACTTTGTCCATCGCTCTTGGGCATTATTAATAATGGCCGGTCCTTATTAATAATGCCCAGTTAATCACGTTGCCCGTAACATATATATATATATTTTTTTTTTTTATGTGTGTTCGCGGATAACTTCGTCGTTTATGAACCGATTTTGATTATTATTTTTTTGTTGAAAAGGGGATATGCCAAGGGTGGTCCCATGATAAGGAAACCAGGATCTGATGATGGCATCCCAGTGAAATCGAGGGGAACTTTCGAAAATCGTAGGAGCGACTAGTGCGTTTGTTAATTTTTTCATTAAGTATTTTAAAGCACTACAATTTGATGAAGGTCTGGAGTCGATCTGATGATGGAGCCGAAAGACAGTCAAGGGGACTCCTCAACGATTTACAGCAGTTACCTTGTGTTTGGGCTTGATTAATTTGTATAGATGTGAACTTTACACCTAGATGGGTTGCGACTGTCATTAGGGGTCTGATGATGAAGACGAAGGACAGTTAAGGGAACTCCTCAACAGTTTACAGTAGCTACCTTGTGTATGTTCACCGATTACTCGAAGACGGCTGGACCGATTCCAAAAGTTCTTTTTTTTATTTGAAAGGGTATACTCTCGAGGTGGTCCCATTATCATCAAGTTGGAATCTGATGAGAGGATTCCATGGAAATCGAGGGAAACCCTCAAATTTTATAGGCAAAGCTAAAGCGATTTGGATATTTTTTAAAGTAACTTGAGCATTTGCTCTCGGAAATCATCACTTGGTAAAGTGGAGCTGATGATGAAGATCACAGATGGCCACCGGAACTACTCACTGACAAATATTTCACGGGTTGCGATTCGATTACTTTAATATGGTTGCTAAGCAATTTATGCTCGTCACAATGCGTATTGCGAGTGATTGTTGAGGATCTCCTGGTTCTTACCGGGAGAACTCCTCAACAATTAACGTCCCAGCATCGGGAAAAGCAATATTTTCTAAAAGGTGATGAACAGTTGGCATTAGGCTTTTGTAACTTAGATAAATTACAAACTGACCCACTAAAAAGTGAAAAATAAAAACATTTTATAAAAAAAAAACAACCGACTTCCAAAAAAAACACTACAAATTGAAAAATAACTTTTATTTCGGAAGTCGGTGTCTATAAACGAAAACGCGGAACCAAAGACGCCGACTTCCGAAATTAAAGTTATTTTTCAATTTGTAGTGTTTTTTTTGGAAGTCGGTTGTTTTTTTTTTGTAAAATGTTTTGTAAAGATCTGATGATAAGTTTCTGAGACAGACAACGGAACTCTTCAATAAATGCCAGCAAATCAACCGCGATTGCTGCTATCGCATATGTATGCATTGTTTACGCAATCACACAACATAACATCACGCCTGTACCTTCTAAAGGGGTAGGTACTCAGATGTGTTCAGTATACCACGGTACACCCTCATTTCTAATCTAAAAATTCTCTCGTTTTTTAATGGGTAAGGTATGCTTAAGGTATAATTGATACATTAGGTATACAGGGTTATTTGTGAAACACCAAAAACCTCTTAAGAGGTCATTGTACTCATCATTATGAACAACTTTTATTATGGGACCAAAACTGAAATCGCGAAAAAAAAATCAGCTGTTCCCTACATTTTGACGAGTTATACGAACATAAATGTAGGGAACAGCTGATTTTTTTTTTCGCAATTCCAGATTTAGTCCCATAGTAAAAGTTGTTCATAATGATGAGTAGGTACAATGACCTATTAAGAGGTTTTGGTGTTTTACAAATAACCCTGTATAATGTACATATTGATGATGTTTTAATAGCTTCCTGTCACTGATATTCACAGCAAGTAGTGTTATATGAATTTGGGTAGGTACAACTAAAAAGTAAAAAAAGAAACCTTTTTACAAAAAAAAAACCGGCCAACTGCGTGTGCCACGCACAGTGTAGGGTTCCGTAGTAGCCCGTTTCACAGTATAGTACGATTCTATTGTTCTTTATTCTGAATATATGTAATGGTAAAGATATTAAGAGGTTATAATAACAAAACAAAAAAAACTTATTACAAAAAAAACAACCAATTTAAAAAAAAAATTACAAATTGAAAAATAACTTTAATTTTGGAAGTCAGTGTCAATAAATGAAAATGCGACACCGACTTCCGAAATTAAAGTTATTTTTTAATTTGTAGTGTTTTTGGAAGTCGGTTGATTTTTTTCTTAAAAAAGTTTTTCAGATAGCACTGAAGACTTGACAAGTTATGAAAATAACTAAAATAAAATAATGATAATAATAATATACATGTACTTCTCGAGAATTGAATCCCTCCTCAGTATCTTTGCACGGAGTGTATTAAATCTTTCTATCACTAGTTAAATCGTGTAAATCAGTATTTATCATCGTTTCTCGCAAACGCCGGAACGCAGCGCGGTTATCACTAGTTGTAGCGCGGGCGCCGGTCAGGCATCGAACCTGCAACTCCATCATCCGGGCGCATCACGACTCCCGCTGCACGGACTAAGGTCGGCACTCTACAAACTGAATAATTTTAGCTAGTAAATTAACGTTCTAGGAAAATCTATTAACCTTGCAATATACTTACTGCTTTTTAACCGACTTCACAATTCAAAGTTTTCCACTAAACAGCTGCAAACGTTATTGCAATAAATATACATATTTGTTTTATTAACAAATGGGTACAACTCTATCATCAATCCTAAACAAAAACACAATGTACAAAGTTAGTCATTTCTGAGTCGAGCTGCACCTTTTTTGACAAATGCGTGCACTGATTGGACAGGTCCGCTCAATCTGTGTGGTTCTTTCCTCAAAAGACCATTTCAGACATCAATCTACATGGTCTTCACACGATCTGACCAAGATTTTGTCTGGACTTTAAAAGAGACTGTGACCTCTGAGTTTGTTTCGGCCTTTCTTCTCAGAGTAGTCAGATAGGAAACGCCGACCACATCTAGTTTAAAAAATATGATGACGTGTAAAAGTGTTTGTAAAAACCTACTTACAGAAAATAAATCATTTATCATTTATCATTTATCATTTATGAATATTTTAAGACAATGCATCTTTGATCTATTTCCTCTCTAAACTTTTTTGTATTAGTGTCAAAAGATTGCGAGTTACGAATATAGACCCAACAGTCCCAACTAACAATAATTTAACAGCTTCATCTTTGTAAAGCTTCCTCTCAATATTCAATAATATCCAACCCACTGTTCATTTCAACCATTCAAAACTATTACGTGACACAGAACGCATAATCCCATGCATCGGTTCCACCTGTAGCTTGATTTACTGTGTTTGCGGGTACTTGAACAACATCGCCTAACATCGGCTAACTTCGGCGGAGTTCGTGCGAACTCGTGTCGGATCACATGCTCCACGACGCGTATTTACGAGGTGTCTACTGCGCCGGCGCGGACGGCGGCGGCGCAGCGCACCGTGCACGTAGATGAGAAGATACTCGCAGATAAGGGTTCCGTTAATGCAGATAAACTTGACTAATGTATTTGGAAAAGTTATTTATACCTTATTAATTCTGCGATTGCTCTGACTTAAGTTTAAAGATTCAATTAAATTTACCTTACCCAGCTTAGAATGGATAGCGTAATTCCATTACACGTTTGATCTATTTGATCGTAATAAGCAAAATCAATTGAAGTAAATACCACGAATGTGTAGCGTAAAGAGCAAAAAGTTAAAACTGTTCATTTATCTGAGCATGTCCGCCATTTACTGTGGCAACCGCAAATGGTGCGGTCAGACCGTCCGCAGCCAGCCGGGCGCGCGGGCGTCCTGATGGGGTCACCGCAAGTGCGGTCAGACCGTCCTCAGCCAGCCGGGCGCGCGGGTGGCCTGATGGGCTCACCACAAGTGCGGTCAGACCATCTGCAGCCAGCGGGCGCGCGGGCGGCCTGATGGGCTCACCACAAAATGAAAAGGTACAAAAAGCTTATCAGGCCGCCGCCTGATGGGCTCACCACAAGTGCGGTCAGACCGTCTGCAGCCAGCCGGGCGCGCGGGCGGCCTGATGGGCTCACCACAAGTGCGGTCAGACCGTCCGCAGCCAGCCGGGCGCGCGGGCGGCCTGACAGATGGGCTCACCACAAGTGCGGTCAGACCGTCCGCAGCCAGCCGGGCGCGCGGGTGGCCTGATGGGCTCACCACAAAATGAAAAGGTACAAAAAGCCTACTCGTAACATGAAGAGACATTATAGATGTTACACAAAAGACACTACTACACCTTATAAAATCAAACAACCTAGGTTTGGCGTCCCAATTGTATTTCATCATTGTTCTAATTTGCTTGGGATCGCTGGTATCGTACAGATCGATTTAATGCTATCCATTTCTGTGAACTATCTCAATTCATCATTTGCTTCCTTCCTTCCACAATGTCAGCGTGAGGCAACACTTTCGAAGTTACCCATCATCATCCCCCCAATTACATAGGTACCTACCTAAGTACTACTTATCTTTGCACAGTACACCACTCTTACAGGTACTCCTTAAATTACACATTTTTCTCGCTGAGATTCTTACTAACCGCACTCACGAGCATTCAACCCAGTGTATCTGTTTTGTGGTCAAGAGACATAACGTCCCGCCCCGCCGCGCCGCGCCGCGCGCTGGCCAGTGCAGCAGTGAGACCGCACATTAAGTGTTTGTGCGGCGTGTAATAGCCGCGGTCCTGCGCCTGCGCACCGGTCGACACCATGCCGCCGCTACAAGCATGAAGCAGGACTATTATGGTATTATTTAAATTGGCAGCGAGTGTATTGGGGCTTAATAATGTTTATAGAGTACTTTACTTGCTTGTATGTTAATTTGCCTATTGGGATATGGGGAGTAGACACGTTGTGAATTGAGAGCTAATAGTATTTCTAACAAAAAGAGCATTATTGAGCGCAACAACAACTCAATAATAACTATTATCTCGCTATCTACGTCTCTGAAGTATAGGAAGAGATCATTATTTCAATTAGGATTTTCCAGAAAACCTAACCATTTTTAGCAAGGCGCGGGACTCACACTACATAATTGTGTATCCTAAATGTTTAAATATTTGAAACCCTTATACTAGATGTGCTGCGACCTCTAGTGATTAAATCTTAACATGATACTTCAGTTTTCACTTCACGAAAAGCCCTGTTATCATGGTTACACTACAGTTTGATCTCCGAAATCCCAACACTAGTGTTTCGCGTTAGATACATGCTCAGACATTCCGCGACGATGCGCATTGCTACAAGTTGTATCGTCTGGTGTAACGAGCCGCTGTTTGTGCCTGACTGTAGACCGGAAACGTGGTCCTGCGTGCGACTGTACGTGGGAGACCAACTCATGTGACTGTATTCATGTGTAATTTGGATTCTGAAAATACCTAAATGAAATGACGAAACATTCATATAATAAAAAAAACATTGTCCCCTATCACTGTTTTATCACATCCTTATTTTTGAGCTCCACTATTACGTCTATTACCATTTCTTCACTATCCATATCAGCAACGTTCTAGCCAAATTGACCATGAAGGAAAACATTTGGAGGGAATCTGGACTAAGGAGCTTCTTTTGGAAGCTTTGTATCTCATCTCAGGTCTTCACCTGACATTCGGTTGTCTCTCCTATTCTTACATTCCTCTAATTTTTCCACTCTCTGCTCGCTACTACTGTTACTAGCTTTTACCTCTGAAATGTGCGCAGATGTAGCTTCGCGTGAGACCGCACTACATGATACCGTAGCCACTGTACATGTATGTAAGTCCTGGAATGTAAGTAATAGTGATCGTATATTCAGATAAATAATCGAGGGAACCTGGATTAGGTTGAAGTAAAACTGTATTCACCGTTTTAACAATTTTTATGATAACTATCAACACACGTTGAGTTTTTTCAAGTTAAACAAAATGTAATCGTCGAAGTTACAATAAGCTAGCTACAGCATACAGCTAGAGTAACTTTACCGTTTAGCATCGACATCAAGTGAAAATGCACAAAAGAAACGCGTTCGCAGACGAACATACCATTCTATTTAATGAACCGTACGGCAGTTACTACTCAGATAAGACCAATAACTGGTTTATTAATTACAACTGTACGCGATTTCTAATTAACATTTGCAGTAGGAATCCCGCTTGCCTAGGGAGGCCAAAGGGCACGCGACACACGAGCACGCATATATCATGCGATGTGCCGCGGGTCACAGGTACGCGCCTTGTTTACTACTGATAGAGTTACCGATAACCATCGACGAGGAGTCTCAACATACAATTCCAAGATTTATTGTTATTTTGGCAGACTTGTCTCACTTGTCTGCACGTAATTATTGGAATATAATTATGTTGAAAGGCTTCGTTTAAGGCTGCAAATAAATACATTCGTTTGTGTTTGGTGTAATTGACTAATAAAAGATTTCCGACTTCATGGAGAACGTTTATTCTGTCAGAAAAAAAGCGGGTAAAGAGTCTTATTCACTTACAAACATTAAGAATTTTAAAGCAGCGAGTCCTGATTCCCTCTCGATGTTTCCCTTCACAGTCACTCACACGCATACCATGACGAGGACCAATACGCAGGACATCCAACATTAAAAGCCCATTACAAACATAAGCCGAGTCCTGCTTTCACTCAGTTAGAATAACAAGTGGAGCCTCCACGTGTTATTGTAGGCGGCCGAGCACACACGCCACATGGCCGTAGTGTGGTGAGCACACACGCACACACGCACACGGCGCACAGACCCAGGGGAGACGGTCACCCGCGGGCCGTGGATGTGGATGACGAGCAGAGCTGCTCGGCAAACACGCTCGAGACGTTTCCGAACGGTCACTGGGCAAACGATGGACAACAGCTAGGGCTGTCACGATTCTATAAACAAGACAAAATACTTTGTTATTTTTAGAATAGAGGGTTTGGTCTACCTTGCGTTCATCAATCCATTGGTGAGCTATTTCTCTAAAAGCCAAAGCATGTACATATTGAAATCTTCAAAAAAGGAGGAGGTTCTCAATTCGACGGTATGTTTTTTTTTTTTTTTTGCGTTTTTGTTACGCGATTACTCCGCCAATTGTGGACCGATTTTCAAAATTCTTTTTTTGTTTGAAAGGGTATACTCTCGAGGTGGTCCCATTATCATCAAGTTGGAATCTGATGAGAGGATCCCATGGAAATCGAGGGAAACCCTCAAATTTTATAGGCAAATCTATAACGATTTGGGTATTCTTTAAAATAACTTGAGCATTTGCTCTCGGAAATCATCATTTGGTAAAGTGGAGCTGATGAAGAAGACCACAGATGGCCATTGGAACTACTCAATGACAAATATTTCACGGGTTGCGATTCGATTATTACTTTAATATGGTTGCTAAGCAATTTATGCTCGTCACAATGCGTATGGTGAGTGGTTTAACGTCCCAACATCGGGAAAAGCAATAATTTGTAACAAGTGATGAGCAGTTGACATTAGGCTATTGTAACTTAGATAAATTACATACGGACCCACTAAAAAGTGAATAATAAAAAATGTTTACAAAAAAAAAAACAACCGACGTCCAAAAAAACACTACAAATTGAAAAATAACTTTAATTTCGGAAGTCGGTGTCATTAAACGAAAATGCGGAACCAAAGACACCGACTTCCGAAATTAAAGTTATTTTTCAATTTGTAGTGTTTTTTTGGAAGTCGGTTGTTTTTTTTTTGTAAAAAGTTTTTATTACGAAGTAAAGCCAAGCGTTACTGTTAGGTACTTTATCTAGATAAAGTACCTTACAGTACAGTTTGATAGAAGATTCTCTTATCTCTTCTCTTATCTTCTATCTTCTATTCTCTTATCTTCTATCAAACTTAAATCACTAGTACGTGGTCAGCCCTGTAAGCTGCGTGTGCGCAGGCAGCGTGGGCGTACTTGGCGGTGTTTGCTCCTAATACTCGTCTAAACACGTCCGACAACCATTCACTGTGCACTTTATTGGGCACTCGTTTGAACACATCCCCTCCCACCGTCTCCTCTCCTGTAATAGACCATGCTTCACTTACTTACATAACAACAAGAAGGACAGAAGATCCACTCTCCGTGCAAAAGTTTCTCTTCGTCTATAACCTTACAAGTGTCACAATTATTCACCTGCCTAGCCTTTTCCCAACTATGTTGGGGTCGGCTTCCAGTCTAACTGGATGCAGCTGGATACCAGTATTTTACATGGAGCGACTGCCTATCTGACCTCCACAACCCAATTACTAGGTAATACGATACCCCTTGGTAAGACTGGTTGTCAGACTATCGGGCTTCTGACGACCCGTAACGACTGTTAAAGATCCACGAATGACAGCCGGGACCAACGACTTAACGTGCTTTTCCAGGCACGGAGAGATCTTGATATGTAAAGATGGTCACCCATCCACGGTCCAACCGCGGCAAGCGTAGCTTAACCTGATCAATCGACCCGTGCGGCTGTTATTACGTAGTCACAAGCCTCTTTAACCACACAAGTGTATTTAAGATTTTTTTATTAATTTGAACTTCTGTTTCAGAAGAGTTACATCATCGTAGTAATCTTACTACTATGATGTAACTAGTGCAAAGGGAGACTTCAGGTAAGTCCTCTCTTGATACACAGCTGTCGCAGAAAGTAGTCGCTCGTGTAGATGGGTGTAGGATTTCTCAAGATAAAGCAAAATGCTTTTGGTATACTTAGTTTATATCATTACATTGCATCGTATGGACCTTCTGCATACGATCATTAGGTGACATTAATCCAATCAGAACCTCAAATTGATTTCACATTATCTTTACTAGATATCAATAAAAGTCATTGTTTGTTTGAATTTTATAAAATTGCTATCCGCGATTTGTTAACTTTACGCATAGATATCCGTAACTTTACGTAATTTAAAGAACGAAAGAACGACTTATCTTTAATTCAATTGAAATTCTTAATTAATTCAATTCATTACATACAGTCGTCATCACCAACTCTAAATCAATTGAAAACATCCAAAAACATTGAAATCTACATCCATAGGTCACAATAATCGAAACAGTCGATGACTACCGAAGATAGCACACCTAAACATAAATATCCCGTGCTCAGGTACCACAGGTACATGCCATCAATTAACAGGCACAGCACCGCAATCAATTAGCTGGACACGCCGCAGTTATGCCCACTGCTGGGCATAAATAACTGGAGAACAAACATAAGTAATGTGGCGACATGCGCGACAAATTGGGATGTACACGATCTATCGGAGGATCTATAAATTGGAAAGCATGAATCTCGTAATGAAAGGTTAAATGAACACAGAGATAGATAGGTAGGTACTCAATATTTGATGTCAGTCTTACATCTGAGCATCATCGCACTCAATGATAAGTTTCAATTTGAATATAAATCATTGTAGGGTATTGGATATTGCGGGATCCGCAAAGCTTGTCTAGAAGCAATACATTATTCAAAGAGTCGTAACTGACATTACACTACTTTTGGAAAAGATTGTGAAGCCGACTTCAAGCCTCACAAATTTGTACTTTAATTGGTGATAAAACAAAAACCTACGATATGATTACAACCATTTCTCAATGTAGGTAAGTACTTGGAAAGCATCTTCCCACAGCAGCTACTTGTGTATCTCGGTACCACATGTTATATGATATCAGTATACCAACATTGTCACCACGTATGCTTAATATTTATGATGTAACAACACCATTTGTGTCTACGCGATACTCAAGTAGCGCCTGCGCATCTGACCGGGGACTATTCATCGTGCGATCATATAAAATGCGTTTACATGAAGAAAGGAAAAATATTAATGACTATTTTTTACAATTGAATGGAAAAAACATCAAAAATAGAGGCCAAGAATAAAAGTTTACAAAGATTGAGAAGACAACGATTGTAACGGGTTCCTTCTATCTGGCAGAATATTGATGCTCCGAAATTTATTTGGCATAACACACTCTTCTTTAAACGAATATTTTGAAGGCATACAAATTATTTAACATAATTATTGTTTGGCCGAATGTTGTCCGAATTTACAATGGCATACTTATAAGATGGTAGGAATTTATTTGGCGTAATTTCACTTGGCATACTATGAATATGACAGAGTTTTATTTGGCATAATTTCACTTGGCATACTATGAAGATAACAGAAGAATTATTTTTTTAACGAATATTGTTTGTGTATTGGTGTATTTTTCCATGGTATTTGAATTAACTAAAAAATAATGGTTTCTATAAGCGATCTCGAGACTTGGGGCACCCCGACTTGGGTTAGGTTAGGTTCCTTTCCCCCCCCGGTGGGTTCCCGCATTGTAGAGGCGGGGGGGGTCGCCACCGTCTGATGGCGGACGCGGTGGGGTCGCAGTTGGCCGCTCTCCCTATCCTCTGTGGCAAAAATTGGCAGGCGGCGGGGCCAATGACCTGACCCGTCGCAGGGGGACCAAGGATGCCCAGACACGGGGTCGTCTGGCGCCCATGTGCTGGTTTGGTCCCTGGGGTGGTCACGGCGTGCTATGTGTTCTGGTGCGCCTTTGATGGGGATTACTACCCGTACCCAGAGGAGGGTCCGGTAACGGACAGCCGCGGCGGGTTCACGGATGAGTGCTAACGCGTGCCCGTGTTCCCGCCGTAAGCGGCAGAGGAGGTCACCGTGGAGTTTTAGTGGGTTAGAGTCGCACATAACTGCACTATCTCCCCGTGGTAGTGCAGAATGCATGAGCATTTCTCCACGTTAAAAAAAAAAAAAAAGGTTAGTAGACAGAAATACCCCTATTTCTGTCTACAGGGTTTAAAGGAACCTAACCTCTTTTTTTAACCTAACCTCGCAAAGCGGGGCTCCGTTGACTACCTCTTATTTATTATTGCTTGTAAACCAACTTAGACCCTAATTAATTATTTAAAAATAAAATAAAATAAAAAGTATTTAATTCAGACTATTTAAATGTCCATATTTTGTTAGTATTACATTATCTTAAAACTATGTTAGTCATGAGGAGATCAAAATAATAATGTATTGAAGTAGTTAATCGGAACAAATGATTGAATAAAAACAAAAATTATGCATAGGTATCTAAATAAATAATTGAATTGAAATTAAATTGAAACTAATAATATAAACAAAATAATAATGTATTGAAGTAGTTAATCGGAACATATGATTGAATAAAAACAAAAATTATGCATAACTAAATAAATAATTGAATTGAAATTAAATTGTCTGTTTAATTTTAAATGGACTAAAATGAAAATAAAATTGCAAAAAATTATTAAAAAATGATTAGATTAAAATTGTGACCCCGTCGCACGAACTCATGATGCCAAAAGACGATTCTGGCTGTGAACTTTCTGCGATATGATGGTTCTACTTTTTAATTATTATGGATATGAAATTTATGCCTAAAGATGATTCTGACGTACAAAATTATGAGTTTTGAATGTATGATAAATGAGTGTTGCCAAACGATTTTCTACGAAATGAAGTTTATGCTATACGTTGTTGTATAGGTCTGACGAGGGTTCCGTAGCTAGAATGAATTTATCCCAAAAACAAGCATAACATTGTAGTTGGAAAACATAAACATCACGGTCAATAAACCCACATAAAAATATTATAAAAACTTTTTTACAAAAAAAACAACCGACGTCCAAAAACACTATAAATAAAGAGAAAAATACTTAACTTTAATTTCGGAAGTCGGTGTCTTTGGATTTGTATTTTAGTTTTTGCCACCGACTTCCGAAATTAAAGTTAAGTATTTTTCTCTTTATTTATAGTGTTTTTTGGAAGTCGGTTGTTTTTTTTTGTAAAAAGTTTTTATTTTTCACTTTTTAGCGGATCAGTTTGTAATTTATCTAAGTTATAATAGCCTAATGTCAACTGCTTATCACCTTTTACAAAATATTGCTTTTCCCGATGCATGGACGTTAATTGTTGAGGAGTTCTCCTAGTAAGAACCAGGAGAACTGGAGCTGATTGAGAAGTCACCATCAGCTCCACTTCACCATACGCATTGTAATGAGCATAAATTGCTTAGCAGCCATATTAAAGTAATCGAATCGCAACCCGTGAAATATTTGTCATTGAGTAGTGCCATTCGTGGTCTTCATCATCAGCTCCACTTTACCAAATCATAATTTCCGAGAGCAAATGCTCAAGTTACTTTAATAATAGACTTAGGCAAGAAAAATTTTGCTAAGGGCCAAGTTTATGTTACGCTTAGTCGTGTAAAGACGCTGTATGACATTGTATTATGCGACTTGGAGCCTACCAAATTGCTAAATAGACCACATGACGAAAAGGCAATGCGTGAAATGCAACGATTGAGGCTTTTATAAATCATCATCAGCCAATTGCAGTTCACTGCTGGACCTCCCGAAGTTTGCGCCAACGTTTGTGATCCTCCGCTTCTCTCATTTAGCCACTACCGGCAACATTTGTTAGGATAATTATACAGAAGAAAAACTCGCAAAAGTATTTCACTTTAAGAAGTATTTATTAGTTTTTAGACTAGATGCTGATAATCCTGGCTGCAGCATCAGGCCAGACTTATGTCAACATTGCATTGTACTTAAAATTTAGTCCTGTTTAAAATGAGCCCAAACACGACTACGGTGCTGTAATTTCAAGGTTTGTACTTTTTCTGATGCTCGACTGGCTTCAGCATCAGGTCTCTATGTACTTCGGTGTTCCTCATTAACAGTACGTTTATCCACACATCGAGCCCTTTTCAATGAGCCTAAACACGATATATCTGCTGTTAGTTGTCGAGGAGTTAGGTACTCTGCAGACTATCCTGACTGCAGCATCAGGTCATAACTTGATGATCATGAGACCAAATGTGGCAAATGCCCTATCAAACATCAAAACAATTTACTAAAACAGTCCTTGCCTGTTCGAGTAACTTCTTACTGTTAAGGAGTTGAACCTTCCATCATCAGCCCAGGTACCTGAGATGGTGACGACCGTACGCAAATACACCAGATACTTCATAAAATATGCGAAAAACAATAAGTGAGCCTATAAAATTTGAAGGTTGCTCTCGATTTCTCTAAGATCCCATCATCAGATCCTAACTTGGTGACAATGGGACCACCTCAGAACTATCTACTTTCGAACAAAAAAATAATTTTGAAAATCCGTCGACAATTGGCGGAGTAATCGATGAACAAACATACAAAAAAAAAAAAAAAAACATACAAACATCCGAACATAGTACCTCCTCCTTTTTGTGAAGTCGGTAAAAACAATCTTTATCAGTTGTTTAGCAGGAGAACACCTTTTATACACGGCATATGGACTATGATTTAACACTGACATTAGATACACGATGAACAAGTGTTTAAGTTTTTGTGGTAAGACCTAATAGGTTTTGATGTGTATCTAAATTTTGCATAAATTGCCGTGTTTTTTTTATTGCATTGTCTTAGAGCATAGAGCTCCAAGGGATTATACACTTGCGTATTTGATATTAATTTAAATTCAATACCTCCACGCGTTCCTGACAAAATGGGTCTGGACGGACCGACGGACAACCAAGTGATCCTATAAAGGTTCCGTTTTTTTCTTTTTGAGGTATGGAACCATAAAAATAGCAACAAATCCTACAATCCTTACAGTAAGTTGTTCGGTGGATGTGACTTACAGTACGTTATTCGGTGGATGTGAGGGTCATTTAAAGATTTGGATATCGAAGAACTTCGAGCCTATCAGTCGCATCATGAACAGCCATCTTTAAATAAACTTGCGACTATTTAAAAACAGCGTCCGATAAGCGACACTCGATAATTTAGTGCGACACACAGCTACGACTGCGACGGATAACTAATTGTCGATACCAACGGACGATTTATTGTCTTATAGCGCGGGGTCCGTGTCTACCGTATGTATTGTTACATATCTCGTCGAGATAATTGGAAGTCTCTCTCTTATCGACTTTCGGTACGACTTCCTACGGTTTGTTGAGATAAATGAACGTATAGATTACAAACAAGTTGCGACAGAAATAATGTTTATAAAGTAACTTATAGACAGGCACTTTGTGTGTCAGCTGGTTATCATTTGAAGTATTACGGTCTATTAGCTACACAATTCTCTATCACCAATAAAAAGTAACTGCAGGTGACAGATTACCAGGGAAAACATCTTAAAGGATCAAAAGTCCTTGATAATGCGAACACTCTTTAACATAACCGTAACACAAGCAACACTAAAGGGTGGCAGGACCATAATTAACATAACTGTAACACAAGCAACATTAAAGGGTGGCAGGACCATAATTAACATAACTGTAACACAAGCAACACTAAAGGGTGGCAGGACTATAATTAACATAACTGTAACACAAGCAACACTAAAGGGTGGCAGGACCATAATTAACATAACTGTAACACAAGCAACACTAAAGGGTGGCAGGACTATAATTAACATAACTGTAACACAAGCAACACTAAAGGGTGGCAGGACCATAATTAACATAACTGTAACACAAGCAACACTAAAGGATGGCAGGACCATAATTAACATAACTGTAACACAAGCAACACTAAAGGATGGCAGGACCATAATTAACATAACTGTAACACAAGCAACACTAAAGGGTGGCAGGACCATAATTAACATAACTGTAACACAAGCAACACTAAAGGGTGGCAGGACTATAATTAACATAACTGTAACACAAGCAACACTAAAGGGTGGCAGGACCATAATTAACATAACTGTAACACAAGCAACACTAAAGGGTGGCAGGACTATAATTAACATAACTGTAACACAAGCAACACTAAAGGGTGGCAGGACTATAATTAACATAACTGTAACACAAGCAACACTAAAGGGTGGCAGGACCATAATTAACATAACTGTAACACAAGCAACACTAAAGGGTGGCAGGACTATAATTAACATAACTGTAACACAAGCAACACTAAAGGGTGGCAGGACCATAATTAACATAACTGTAACACAAGCAACACTAAAGGATGGCAGGACCATAATTAACATAACTGTAACACAAGCAACACTAAAGGATGGCAGGACCATAATTAACATAACTGTAACACAAGCAACACTAAAGGGTGGCAGGACCATAATTAACATAACTGTAACACAAGCAACACTAAAGGGTGGCAGGACCATAATTAACATAACTGTAACACAAGCAACACTAAAGGGTGGCAGGACCATAATTAACATAACTGTAACACAAGCAACACTAAAGGGTGGCAGGACTATAATTAACATAACTGTAACACAAGCAACACTAAAGGGTGGCAGGACCATAATTAACATAACTGTAACACAAGCAACACTAAAGGATGGCAGGACCATAATTAACATAACTGTAACACAAGCAACACTAAAGGGTGGCAGGACTATAATTAACATAACTGTAACACAAGCAACACTAAAGGGTGGCAGGACTATAATTAACATAACTGTAACACAAGCAACACTAAAGGGTGGCAGGACCATAATTAACATAACTGTAACACAAGCAACACTAAAGGGTGGCAGGACCATAATTCAACAACCAATAACGGTTCCTAAACCTACCAACCTAATTAGCTGCATCCGACACAACCTGCGCGTATGCACCCCGATACGATCGCAATCTTAATGAATTTAATGTCCGTCCCGCACATATAGCCGCGCTAGTTTACAGCGCTTCGACTAGGAAGCGCAGCCTGCAGTCTGCGCTGAGCGACCGGCGCGGGCGCGTCCGCGGCCAATTAGACGATAGCATCGCAGGGTTAATGAAATGCCCTCCGAACAAGGATACAGTTACGGCTTTAATTACTAAGTATCATATTTTGTGAGTTATACACTGCAGCTGGGAGGAATCGTTCTGGAATTTGAGTCTAATGTGCTGGGGAGTTAAGTCTTGGCCAAGAAGTTTCCAATAGGGAGAATCTTATGAAACTGATAAACCATCCTCTGTTGTTCAAGTTGGAAGAAGGCTTCTTTCACAGATAAGGAATGTATTTATATTGATCATCACACTTACCCACTCCTTATTGATGGTTAAAAGATTTTAAATGGTGCCCAAGAAAATAAACCTCCTGACCATGCCCTCACATCTAATGTTAAGTTTCCCAAATGCCACGAACGAAGAAAAGAAGACGACCTTAAGTTAATAGCACAAATCCGAACGCACGAGGATTGCAAACTAAATAAAGGGATATTGACGCCATCTATGAGTAGAGCATTGTTAACAAACTAAGTATTTATTAATACAAGCAAGTGCTACCCCATGACATACGGTAGAGGGTTGCGGCCAATTCATTGCGACTACAGTTCGGGTGGTGAAGTAATTACTTGTGTCACCAGATTCTGTAGCCACCAGACCAATTCAGCATTTAATCAAAAGCAGACTTGATTTTAAATCACTTTACTTTCCTTCCTAGACCGACAAAGAAGAACACATATTGTTAACATAATTCTGTGATCAATAAATACCTACACACGTTTATAATTAGCCCATGGTTATCCTGATTACGTATAATCATATTTATTGCGATGATTACCAAGTAATTAAGTAGTTACAACGAAGAAGTTCCAACAACATTGACTTTTACTAGCTTCTGCCCGCGACTTCGTCCGCGTAAAACGTCCTGTTCCCCGACTGACCTCGTCGCATCGCATCGCCGAGTCACGCTATTATACTTCGTTTTCGCTTAGCGTTCTTTCCGACTGTTTTTCTTTTTGCGCGGCTCCTGAGGGTTCTAGAGTGTTGTTAAGTAGACTACAGCCTTCCTTAAAAAAATATTTTTGCATTTGATGAATACAAAAAGATTTTTTTTTAATTCTACCGGTTCCAGAGGATTTATTCCGGTTGCCGCGTCCAAACAATCAAAAAAACAAAAGAACTGTTCTGCTTTATTGTTAGCACAGATTATTTTAGTTAGTACCTAGAAAAATACCTACTTACTTCGTATCGAATGTTTCTAGTTTTAAAAATAGTCAAGTTATAATTAATAAAGAGCGCTATCTTCTCCTCAATTTATGACTAATACCTCTCCGCCTAACATCTAGTTTTTTGACTAAACGATTTATTTTCTGTTAATTTTTATCTGCCATTATAATCATAGTTTAATTTAATATTTTCTATTTAATATCGAAAGCCCCGTGGGAACCTATCGAGGATAATTTTATAAGAATCTGTTTCTTTACCTTTTTCAGCCTATTAATGTGAACTGGCTGGAAATATTACTGGGAAGTCGAAAAAGCAAGGCAAAGAATTATTTAGTTAATTTAGCCTTTGACGATGGCTTTAAAATCTCTTACAAACATTTGACAGGTTCAGCAAAGCCAACGGCCCTTTGACAAATATCAAGAAAACTGCTTCGTGTGTATGAAGAACATGGTCAATCACAATATACGGGCAACCTCACACCTCGCGCTATCTCTTCACTTATTTATCACTTAGCAGACAACGCTGCGGTATGCTGCTAACATTAACTAAACATTTTACTTCACCCACAAAAACCTGAACCCCTGACCCGCAGCTCTAAATCTGCGTCTGCGCACCGTGGGCGTCACAACACAGTCATGTTCTGTCTATACTATTAGTGCAACAATTAATTGGTAGCGTATCACGCTCCGAGGTCGAGGGCACCGTATATACTACTCGGAACGTTTAAGATGGCCGATGGATTTAACGATAAAATGGAGATATAAAAGTGATTCTAGTGTTGTGTCGCTGACTCGAACAATTTGTGGTAAATAATAATTTACCTCAACGGGCCTGACCTTGGACCTTGTGTTGTCATCTTTAATATTCTGGTAGTAACCTTATTGGTAGAATGTGGCAGGTGCTAGATATGCGTGATCACGGAATTTGGGCCAACAAACTTAAAATATTTCAGCGATTTTATATTTATTACACTTTGGGTTGGAAACGAATCATCGATTGGGTTTGAATCGTCTATTATTAATTGCATCTGGTAGAAATATATCTAATGATATATTTCTATCAGATGCAATTAATGATAGACAATTCAAACTTAATAACTTATATGTATAACATAAAAACTTCCTCTGAGGTGTCGTTTTACCATTGATAATAAAGAATATGAAATTCAGATGATGATTATTAAATCATCATCTGAATTTCCTTAACATAACAACATCTAATGTCCTTTTTTAAATCACCATCTATAGAATTGCTAAAGGATACAATATATTAATATTATTGCAAAAACTGTCATATCGAATATCTACGAGTTTTAGTAGCCCTATATAAAAATATAATCACAAACGTCAGCAAAGTTTATTATCAAAAGTTCATCAGTCTCTTCTAGATCTATTTATTTTAAAAAATATCGTTACTTACTAAATTATATTCCTTTTTCTATTGATATTTATCTGGACACACAAATAGGTACAAGTTCAAAATGAATTAATAGACCAATCTTTTGTGCCGCATCTAAACTCACATGAATATAGTTACCCAACAGTTATAATAAACCTCGTATCGATATAGATGAGCCCATATTATATGAGTGTATCTACATAGATAACGATATCGACTAATTTAAATAAAACAAAGTACAGTCAACTGCCGATCATAGAGACGATTTGACATTGACAGCGCCTTCACTGCTAGTAAAAATAAGCAGTGTCAATTTTAAATTGTAGTATGTGCGTGCGGTTGACTATACGCATATGTGCGCACGCGCAGGGGGCATAGATGGTCGAATTTATGGAAGCAGTTGACACGCGCAGTAGATGGCTACGTATTTACATGTGCGTCGTTTATCATTGGGAAATTAGTTAAACGTTCAGTACGTGGGCGAGACACGCGGCGGGAATGTTGGGAATGAAGGAAAGATCAATGTTGCAACGAAGTCAGTTACACTTGCACAAATTACTTGTATTTTCGGATGTCTGCAACTTATACCTTTCCTCCTCCTCCTTCTTCTTCTTCTTCTTCTTGTCTTGTCTTGATAGGGGGAGTATACTCCAATATAACCTTCTTTCATATATCTATGGTTATAACAGTACTAGCTTTTGCCTTTACTTCGCCCGCGTGGATGTTGGAAATGATACCACGGGAGTGTACTACTGGGATAAAACAGACTACTACAGATTATAAACTGTCTGTGTGCCTAATTTCATCCAAATCCGTTCAGCCATTTCTGTGTGATTGAGTAACAAACATACAAACGCATAAACATACATACTTTCATATTTATTATAATACTTTTATGTTTTTACTCGGGACCATGGAGTCCCGATCCTTTGCAAGGCGTACGTGGAGCCGAAGCCAACTCGCAGAGGCCCCTTAGGAAATTTTAATGAAATGCGGCACCAACCGACGATTATCCCTGTATGCACTATGCAAGTACACCCAAGGATAACCCCCGGTTGGTGTAGGACTATTGTAGGATATGGGAAAATAAAAAGGTATTGGACTATGGGTTTGGGTGGCTAAAGTGGACTGATTGGGTAGCTATGCTATGGCCCCTGCCTGATCAATGTTTTATAAATACACGGATAAAATGGCAGTGGGTGACTTGCACACTCAATAACGGGCCTCCGGAAACAGTCGCTAGCACATAGTGACGTAGCGACAAGGGGGCAACATGTCCTGAGGTGCTTGAGGAGTGGAGAGCTATTCCACGGCTTTCAGAACAATCCCAGTACCCGGAAGATGGTCAAGATCGTTACTAGCACTTACTGGAATACCTACTTCCTTCCTCCGAGTAAGTTTGGTCTTGCGAATCTCCACTCAAGCCGGCCAATAAAGCGCGGCTCTGTTCCTCGTCAGTGTTCACTCCAGCCGGCCAACAAAGGCAAGTCAGAGGTGGGGAACAAGACTTCTCCCGGGAGATAGG
This sequence comes from Mesoligia furuncula, assembly GCA_916614155.1. Taxonomy (NCBI): domain Eukaryota; kingdom Metazoa; phylum Arthropoda; class Insecta; order Lepidoptera; family Noctuidae; genus Mesoligia; species Mesoligia furuncula. The sequence continues at coordinate 32,103,428 of OU744797.1, read as the reverse complement.
GTTCGTGGAATCGCTACGGCTCAACAGCTCACCACATGCTGCCCTACCGCTTTATGAACCTGTCTTGGTCTGACTCCTCAACCTAAGCCTGTTTCGGTAAAGTAAACTCTTCTGGCACGACGTCAACGTCGAGATACGGCGGTGAGGCTTTTCTTATTATATTATAGTAGGACGACTGTAAAGTCTAGTTAATTCTGTTAAAACTAAAATCCAAAATCCTCTCAAACACATGGAAAATACTTAAAAAGCCCAATAAACGATTACCTGATGATCCTGCTTTAAATCATGAGAAAAAAATATATTTCAATGTACCTACTCGTAGTATCAAATTGAATTGACACGGATATTAACGACCTAATGGATGGCTTTTTATAAAAAAAGACTAAATGATTTATGCAAAATCGCAAATAAAATGGTAGGGACGAATACAACCGAGACCAAAACCTGAAGTAGAACTGAAGTAGTACAGAAATAAACTTTATGAGTGAAACTAAAATGTCTCTATTTTTAATAGGAATTTTTGTGTTTTACCCGACTGCGTCAGAAGGAGGGTTATGTTTTTCATTTTGGTAAGTACTTTATATTTTATATCAGAACATAAAGTAGGTAGTTGTGGAAATAATAGTAGACATTAGTTGTAAAATGAAGCTTCGATAAAGCTTTTAATACATATTTCAGTAACTCGTTACGAAAAAGTAGACCTTTCTATATAATTATATATAAATCAATGGCCGTGCCTTAGTCTCGCAAAAACTCTAAAATGGCTCGACTGACAGTGATGAAACTTTGGTAAGTTGTTGAGTGCGCGCCGGAAAGTTTTTAACAAAATAAAAAAATGAAAAAGGCATTGCAACGCATTATATATTAGCTAGTAGGCAATAAAAATTACCCAGCCTAAGCTGAAAACAATTAATCAATCAACTCGATCTTAAGCATCTAAGGAATGCTTGATACAGTGTATTGTAAGCCTATAAAATGTATCCCGATCATACCCGATATAAAACGCTGCCGGTTTGATAGATGGCGACATCTCACGCGATGCTGACGCCGAGCACTACTTCACTTATGTTTGCAAATATTATTACATTCCGGCCGCGGCTGTACCCGAACAGGTCCTAATCGATGCTCCCCAATACATCTCTCTCTACGTTATCCTCTTATTTATACACACGCACATTTATTTCTTATCCCCGACATATTTATTAAGCCAATTATATATTGAAAGGGTCTGTGCTCTCTGCTCGGTCCAAATATTCGGATTATGCAGATCAGCCCGGTGGCCTGTGACCTGAGGGGAATATTATCTGTGGTAGCATGTGACGCCGCTTGCTTCGCTTTTAAATGGAAGCCATGTTTAATTTATGATGTACTTACTGTTAGATTCTTTTAGTTGCGTAATGTGGTTACTCTCGGAAGAATTGAGAGGTAACACGATCACATCTTTGTTAAATTACCTAAGTTTGTTAATTAGGAACCTGTGCATCGCTTTTCAAAAGAAACTTGTGTTTTCTCGTTTACCTACACATGCATTCATTAGTTCACACATACTGTTAAATAATTAATTACATTTTGTACCTATATCTTATAACTGGCAGTTTCTGAGATACTGAACTGGTTGTATGGTTTCTATTGTGTGTAAACAAATACTGAAACAATTTACACCTCTGTGAAATCTTAGAGTTATTGCTACCTTCAAGCAAATTAAAAGTACTAAACTTGTAAGTGGCTGAAGGTTGCATTACACAATCACTACACAAAGAAAAACATACAGTTTTGACACTCGTCTCAGCTGGTATATGTGCGCGTAGATCAAAGTGATCCATGTAGGGACATATTCATAGCATGTTAAACGTGACGGCGACATACGGCCATACACATAGAAGGAGAGTGCTCGGTGCGTTTCACGTAGCAAATAATAGTTTCTTAAACCGTCCTGATACTCCTGATAGCAGTAGGTACATCTAGCACATTGAATTCTATACAATATAGATGACCACATAAACAGTCCCTGGGGCAAACTATTCAAAAATTAGATTAAAAAAACTGGCCAAGTGCGAGTCGGACTCGCACACGAAGGGTTGCGTACCACAAGGCAAAAACGCCAAAAAAAAAACATGTTTGTTGTATGGGAGCCCCCCTTAAATATTTATTTTATTTTAATTTTATTATTTATTATTAAAGTTAAAATATAACTGAGTATTTTGTGAATATTTCAAGTGCCTACCTGTTGCCATTTTTGATATCGAGCAAAAAAGGGCAAAAAAATCGCGTTTGTTGTATCCCCCCTTAAATATTTAATTTATTTTGTTTTTAGTATTTGTTGTTATAGCGGCAACAGAAATACATAATTTGTGAAAATTTCAACTGTCTAGCTATCGCGGTTCTTGAGATACAGCCTGGTGACAGACAGACGGACAGACGGACTGACGGCCAGACGGACAGACAGCGAAGTCTTAGTAATAGGGTTCCGTTTTTACCCTTTGGGTAGGGAACCCTAAAAAAGGACCTAATATTATTTTTATAATCTATAATTTGCAACATTCTTAAGTAGCACGAACCGAAATATTAAATTTATATCTAAATAATGAACTACATTAGTCTTCTTATGAATGTATTGATGAGAATGTCCCAAACAAATTATTTGCAATTAATTATATGCCTATTTATATTCAAGCAATAAAGTCCGACATATTTACATAATGAACGAGCTCAAGATTAATGTAGTTTTTATTTAATAAATAAATCCACACAATTTACTACAATTCGTGACTCAATCCAAAAATATACTCCAATCTGCATAACTAGTTCGTTCGTCGACAAAAATAATCGTTTTCTAATCAAAATCGATCTAATATTTAAACCCCGTATTCATGGTAAAGTTTTGTTGAGCAACAGATGATCAACATTGTTGATGAGCAACGGCAAAGTTGCTGAAAACAAAATTCATATCAATATGTCTTGTCCACACGCCAGTCTGCGTCAAAATGTTGCACGAGGTAGTAGTGTTGTTGAGTTCTCTGTATCTCATGCCGGCGCCTCACATTGGATTATGATTTCGGTCCAAGCTTGGCTACGAATTGAATGGCCAATCATTGTACCCAATTATTGTTCCGTTTATGTCCAATATCTGTCCAAGACCGATATAGGTACACATTGGTGTATTGGATCCAAGACTACAACTTGTAGCCAATGTGCCCAATGTGAGGCGCCACCATAATGTATTCCGCACTACTGACAAGTTTGTACACTGGTTGCAAACACGTCCACACACATCAACAGTTGTTGATAAACAGATATTGTCGTCTCGTCTCGCGAGAACTTGTCATCATGCCGTGATGCAACACTGCAACACGCAGTGTAGCCAGCAACATGTTGACAGCAACTCAGCAGCATGTTGATTAAACTTTGTGTATAAACAAATGTTTGGCTACAATACGGGACTTTATTCTTTAGGAAGACAAGCTGCTTGTAAAGATTATCCCACAAAAACATTTCATGTTAAATGTTGCCAAGACGAGACCATGTAGCTCGCACTGTCAAAAAGTAATCAGATCTCATGTAGAGCCAAGCTTCTAACTCTACACTCCCTAACTCTACAAGGCCTAACTTCGCAAACTCTACACCTTAGTCAAAATATATGGCTTGGCCGTTTCGTTACTACAAGAACCATTAAGAGTATGAGAGTTTTTCACCTTATGCTCATGTGAATGTAGCGAAATGGCCAAGCCATATATTTTGACTAAGGCTTTTAAGTGTTTGACCCTAGAGTCTTTGCTCAGGGTCCCTGATTTGGAGAGCCTAAAGGCAGCCAGGGCCGCCTCCTCCCGCACTATAAGGTGTAGAGACGGCAGTCCAAGCATAGCCTGTAGGGCAGCAGTGGGTGTAGTTCTCATGCAGCCAGTGATTGCCACACACGCAAACCGCTGCAGCTTTTCAAGGTCTTTTTGGGCTGTGCTCAGGTCTGTTCTGGGCCACCAGACTAGTGAGCCGTATGTAATTATCGGTCGGATGACTGTAGTGTATAGCCAGTGAGTGACCCTGGGGCTTATCCCCCAATTCTTGCCAAGCATTCGCTTGCATTGCCACAGGGATATACTGGCTTTCGTAGATTACTACGAAAGCCAGTATATCCCTGTGGCAAACACACCAGCTACATTAGTAGCTGGTGTGTTTTGCCCAGTTCAGCTGTTTGTCCAGAAATATGCCCAGGTATTTGGTTTCAGTTGAAAGGCTTAGGGTTGTACCAAAGAAACGTGGTAGCTGTAGTGTCGTCAGTTTCCTCTTTTTTGTGAAGAGAACTAATTCGGTTTTCGTGGGGTTCACTGATAATTGGTGTTTACCACACCAGTTTTCTATTATTTTCAGTGCCTGGCGCATTAGATTACACAGGGTGTTTTCGTGGGTGCCATTTATTATTACGGTTATGTCGTCGGTATAGTAGCCTTTGTCGTTGAGTTCTTTTGTTAGACTGTCTACGACCAGGTTCCATAGAAGCGGCGACAGGACGCCCCCTTGCGGGCAGCCCTTCGCCACTATGGCCCTTGTGGTGTCGTTTACGGTCACTTGTACTGCCCTCCGTTTGAGCATGTTGGTGATCCAGCCGCTCAGGGACGGGTCTATGTTGTGTCTCTCTAGGGCCGTGCTGATGCTGTGGAAGGTAGTTTTGTCAAAGGCGCCCTCGATGTCAATGAAGGCTGCCAGTGCAGAGCATTTGTGGTCCACTGCGCATTCAATTTTGGATACCACGCTGTGTAGCGCGGATTCCGTTGATTTGCCTGTGGAGTACGCATGCTGTTGTTTGTGGAGTGGCTTTCCCCGAAGAGGTCCATCTCGGATGTGTTGATCACATAGCCTCTCAAGGGTCTTTAGTAGAAAGGATGTGAGGCTTATGGGTCTGTACGCCTTGGGTTGTGTGTAGTCGGCTTTGCCCGGTTTTGGTATAAAGATGACTTTCACTTCGCGCCAGGCCAGGGGTATGTACCTGAGTGCTATACAAGCCCGATAGATTTCTACCAGGCTTGGAGTGATGAGGTCAACACCCCATTGTAGTAGGGCTGGGAAAATGCCATCTAGTCCTGCGGACTTATATGGCTGGAAGGTGTTGATAGCCCACTTTACTCGGTCTTCTGTTACCAGACTGTGGGCGCTGGACCAGTCTTTTGCCGTTGAGGACCAATCTGGCTCAGCATCCCAGGTCCTGTCCTCTAGGAGTTTGCAGTCGGGGAAGTGAGTCTCGAGTAGGACCTTGCTGGTTTCATGGTCTGTCAGTGTGTATGAGTTGTCGGGTTTCTTCAGCGCGCCAAGGGTTCGGTCCTGATCTGTGGATAAGATCTTCCTTACTCTTGCGGCTTCATTATTGGTTTCGATGGATTCACAGAATTTCCGCCATGCTGTCCTTCTGGCGGTTCTGATTTCCTTTTTGTATGTGTATTGGGTCTCTTTGTATAGCTCCCAGTCTTCCGGGAGTCTGGTGTTTTAGGCTCTGTTAAATTGCTTCCGTAGTGTGTTTCTGAGTTTACTAAGGTCGGCGTTCCACCAGGGATTCCTCTCACTGTTGGTTCGTGGTGCCCTTAGTTTGCAGCATGCATGGTATGCTTCGGTCAGGTATTCTGACAGCTTTATCACCGTGTATTCAAGTTGTGCAGGTTCTCTTATAGTTATTTGTGATAGGTGCCTAGCTAGAAGGGCGGCAAGGAGGCGCTTGAACCCGGGCACATCGGTGCGCCGTGGGTTTCGTCTCGATATGGGTTTCCTTATATTGGTAGTTAAAGTGAAGCGGATTCTTCTATGATCTGAGCAAGAAGGTTCGTCCGATACGTGCCATTGTGTTATAAGATTTGTCGCGTTTTCTGTAGCAAGTGTTAGATCAATGATCGTTTGCCCTCGGACTGTAACCCAAGTGGGTTCAGAGCCTCGGTTAACGATGTTAAGGTTAGTAGAGAATAAATAGGTGGATAGTACCTCTCCTCTGGAGTTTGATGCGTCGCTGCCCCAGAGCGGGTGATGGGCGTTCGAATCGGTACAGATGATCAGGTCTAATTTGGTGCTCTCGCAGTGCTGTACCAGGTCGGCCATTTCTTTCGGCGGGCAGTCTGTGTCTTCGCCCGGCATGTATACCGAGGCCAGTACAACGTCTTTTCGGGAGTTCACCTTCGGTCTGGAGCCTGACAGCTGTCAGGTCTCTGGAACAGAATTGAGTGAGTAGCGTGGTAGGGATATCTTTGGGTATATAGGCGCAGGATCTGGGATTGTCTGAGCTGTGTGTGTTGAGAATTAGCTTACCTCCGATGTTACTGAGACCGCAAATCCTGTTGTTCCTGATCCACGGCTCTTGGATCAGTGCAATCGTTCGGGGGTTAACCTCCAGTGCCCTGCGTAAGCTAGCCGTAGCAGTTTGGCTATGTTGGAGGTTAGTTTGGATTATGTTGAGTGTTAGAGACGGTGATGAGGGGGAGGGGTTAGTCGGTGATGGATCCATCGGACAGAACCTCCGCCTCCTCTCTGTACTGGCCTTCGTGTTGTTCACCCGGCGACGATGCTAATAGTTGCTCGTTAAAGCCGGGAGATGCGGGTGGTATGCTGGCTACATCATCAGCCATCGCCGCGCGGGCCATGACCTCCTCTAGTTGGGCGATGTCTGTGTCGTCCGTCTGTGTCACTGTCGGTGTCGTCGTCGTCGTCGGGTCCGTCCTGTTGTCCGAGGGCTGGGTCGTGGGCCAGAAGCGCACGTATATCGAACCCAGCAGGTACGATATACGTCGCTCCCGCCCCATGACCTTTTCCACTTCCTCCGGTGGCACACCTAGGGTCAAATAAGTCCCGTAATTGTCACCACCGACGGTAGTTGCCCTGTATAAAGACCATCTGGCAATGTCGTACCACCTGTTCTGACGAATCAGAATGCTGTGGAGCCTCTGTATGTCACCTCTATAGCGAGGGACAAGGCTCTGACGCGGGTGGGCACGTCTGACTGCCGGAGCACTGTCAGTGTACGGTCGGTGTTGGGGATCTTAAGGAGGGGTACATTTTTGGTCAACCAGGTCAGGGCGTAGTCGTCCTCGCACCATATTTGTACTGTGCCCTCCGCTACCCGTGGGTATCCGCGGAAGGCAGGGAGTGGTGCTGTCGAGTCTGTGTCCATATTATCCATTAGTAGATTTTCCAGGCCTGCTTTGACAAGCTCGGCCTCGTCCTTTGTCAAGTCTCTGGAGAGGGGAGGGAAACAGATTGCTACGGCAAGCCGCGCAGGAATGTCCTTTGTGGCCCGCGCGTAGGTCCTCGGCTCCTCCTGGGCGGCGTGGACCCGTGCACGTTTGGCGTCCCCCTGGAGCGTGCTCGGTGAAGCCGAGTCATCGGGGCGCTCCCTCTTCGCCGGCCCTGTACCACTCGGTCCAGGTTGCGACATGGTAGTGCCTGGCAGGGTGGTGGCGTCTGGGTGCACGGATCCACCTCGCTTTCCTCTGTGGTGTATGGGTCGGGAAATGTCGTAGGATGTGTCTGTGTTAACGTGGTGGGGTCGGTTGGCGCCCCCGGCAGACTCTGTCGTGTGCAAGGGTTTTTCGCGCCGGGTTTCCCCTTCGCGGACTTGCCCCTGCACGCGCGGTTCCGCATCCGGCTGCTTTTCGCGCTGGGTTGCCCCTTCGCGGACTTGCAGCTGGTCGCGTAGTCCCACGTTTGGCCGTTTTTCGCGCTGGGTTTCCCCTTCGCGGACTCGCGGCTGTTCTCTTTTTTCCGCGTCCGGCCCTTTTTCGCGCCTGGTTTCCCCGTCGCGGACTCGGGGCTGGTCGCGTACTACCTCTTCGGCGTCCGATCGCGCTTCGCGCTGGCTAATGCCTTCGCGGGTGCTGCGCTTTCGGTCGCCTACTTTCCTCCCCCGGGTGATTTTTCCGCGCTTCTTCAGCAGTCGTACTCTATCAGCCGGGAGAGTGGTAGGGTCGCCAGGTTCGTCTTCCTTCCCCAGCACTCTCTGTCTGTGTCCATCAATGTCTGGGTTGGTGATGCTATTCCGCACGATGCTCTGTTGCCAGAGGCTCGAGGGAGGCATGCACGTCGTAGTGGGTATTGGCGCGTAAGTCGCAGCCGTGGTGGAGGTTGTTGGCGCGTTGGTCGCAGCCGTAGTTAAGTTAATGGGCGCGTGAGTCGCTGCCTGGGTAATGGGCGCTAAATCAGCAGCCGGCCGTGCTGAAGAGCACGGCAACGTTGAGCAGTTGGTTGCTCCCCCCAGAATACGTTGGGGGCTGACCGCCGTAGCGGTGTGGGATTCCCCGGCTTGGCCGGGACCCACCTGGGTAATTTCTTTTACCTTCTGCATTTTCATTTTTGAGGGGGTGGGCTTTTTTGGAATCGAGGTTACCCGTCCTCTGGGACCGATGGGATGTAGGAATAGGAGGGAGGGTGTCTGGTGGTAGGGTGTAGGTTGCTGGGGGGGTCACCCTAGGTCTGGGATTTGGCCTAGGGATTTTAGGGATTGACGGGATTTTATGGATATGGAGGGGTTGGGATGATCAGGATTATTTGGTACATAGGATAAGGTATATGGGTTACCCTAAACCTGGGACTTGGTGTTCGGGCACTTCTCTTGTCCGGGATCTCTTCCGAGATGCTCCGGGTGCGAGAACGGCTGTATGCAGTCGGTCCCGCAGCCGGAGTTGGGCTATCCGCAACCTGCCCACCCGCTCGGTTGCAGGAGAAGATGTGCCCGGTAGTCTGGGTCGCTCCACCACGGATGTACGTATACATTCGCGTTGGTTCGGTCCAGCTAGCCCCGAGATCGTTATCCCTTATTTTTAGGTCGTTTTTAAGGTTCCGTACCTCAAGTTAGTGAAAACGGACCCCTTATAAGATCACTTCGTTGTACGTCTGTCCATCGGTCAAGACCTTTTTTCTCAGGAACGCGTGGAGTTATCTAGTTGAAATTAATATCAAATACTCAGGGCTGCAATCCCTTGAAGCAGTGAAAAAATCAAACTTCTAAGTCAACGCAATAAAAGATACGGGCGTTTATGTCCTGGAATCAAAACCTATAGGGTAGGTACTTCCCGTTGACCTAGAGTCATGAAATTTGGCAAGAAGCAATGTCATACGAGACTAAAACTGATAAATTCATATGGCATTCGGGGGACCTCTTAGAATAGAAGGTGTTCCACATAACGGTCCCCCGCCTTCCATATGAATTTATCTGTTTTAGTCTCGTTACATAAATTCTTTAAGTCGGGGGTTTTAAAATTATTTTAACCTTTTCCAATTACATTTTATTTTATTATTATTTTGTGTCAGGGGTTTTTTTAATTTTTTATTTAATTTTTTATTTCATGCTTTTGTATTTCATTTCTTTTATTTTCTTGCGTTTTAAGATTCAGGTAATTTGGTTCAGGTTTTTTATCCGTCAAAAAATAATTATAATTTATAGTTGAAGAATAACTTTTAAGACTAAACAGATTTTTTAGTTTTATTATATCCTTTTTCTAGTTTTGCCTTTAGTTATTCAACTTTCGTACAAGTATTTCATAGTTATTCGATATCTTAGTTATTTCAGATCTAGTTTATAAAATGGGACTGCGACACTATCTGATGTAGAAATACGTTTGTTAAGTAGGATAATTCCATTCGTAAAAATGGTCAAACTCAGTGGTCGAACGTACCAGTCATCACTCCACTTTTCTCATCAATCTAAGGCAGGGGTGGCCAACCGGTCGATCGCGATCGACTGGTCGATAGCAACTATTAGTTCAGTCGATCGTGGCAAGCCGAAAAATATTTCCAACTATAAACCTGATTTTACTAATCTAGCGAAAGATGTTCAAACGCAATGCTCACGTTAATATAATATATATTAAGTAGTTACTAAGAATAATTTTCAGTTTTATATTTTCTCCCTTAATAAAATAAAAAATACTACATAACTGTGTACTGAACTATGCTGTTTCATATAAGATTTCAAGAAGTATGTAATTGGTAGATCGCACAGGGTGTCGTCAGTGAACAGTAGACCTTGGGTCTAACCAAGTTTGCCATTCATGATCTGAAGTTTGTCACCATTGATCAGACAAAAAAAATATTTTCAAGTTATTAGTTTTCATTAGTTTTAATATAGTGTACATTATTTTACTTGTCAAGCCCTTTCATTTAATACCTATATTGAAGGAGTTGTGAAAAAAAATGTAATTCGCCATTTTGTGGTGGCGGCCATCTTGGATTTGAAATTTGTAATAGTGTTTGTTATTCTACTAAAGTTGTCAAAAAATAAAAGGCCCGTTTTGTCATTTGTCACTAGTGAAGTAACCATACGACTAGGTACTCGATACTCACGATAAATCGATTCAAGTTTGTATGAGTATTTGATCAATTTGATTATGTATTGTAAAGTGATATTAATCTTTTTTTCGAGTCCAAATCACTATCTTTAAATCAATGTCCAAAAAAAATTCCATTATATTATTTAACGCGCCAAAAAAATGTATGTATTTTTTTAAAACACTTTATGTAATTAATTATTATTTTATTGTTTCTTTCAGATTCGTTCCAAGTTACATTCTAGGGTATTTCTCAAATGTCAAAACGGGTCTTTTATTTTTTCACAACTTTAGTCAAACCCTTTCATTTGATACCCATATTGAGGGAATTGAGGAAAAAAAATGTAATTCGCCACATTGTGGTGGCGGCCATCTTGGATTTGAAATTTATCATAGTGTACAGTACTTTACTATTCAAGCCCTTTCATTTGATACCCATATTGAGGGAGTTGTGAAAAAATATGTAATCCGCCATTCTGTGGCGGTGGCCATCTTGGACCGATTTTCATCAAACATAGCTAAGAACACTCCCGACTATTTCACCTTCCAAACAAAAAACAAAATCAAAATTGGTTCATCCGTTCGGGAGCTACGATGCCACAGACAGACAGACACACACACACACACACACACAGACACGTCAAAGTTATAACACTCCGACGTTTTTGCGTCGGGGGTAAAAATCCGAAAACAATATTTTTTTTGTACATTACAAAAAAAAAAATCCCGTGATAAACCATTTACATAGGTACCTACAAATTTGTACGGACCTCTCGATGCGAGTCCGACTCGCACTTGTTTTTCTTGAAAGATTCCTCAAAAAGATTTTCAGAGTTGTATTTTATACCTAAGTCTCCACTGACTATACCCGCGCCGCACCCGCCTCATCCGCCACCCCGTATGTTTCTTTCACAGTGCTGTTCAACATTACGAAAAAGAATGTCAAAACAAGACTTCTCCATCGGTACATGTTATCTGCCGGTACATCGAGCGACGGGGGATAGCCTCGGATCAGGGCCTATAGCCCACACTGGCCGCGTTGTGCAACGCAGTAATAGTGGCAGCTAATGGGATTGGAAAGTAAACACTTTGTTACTGGTGCCGTATGCCGATGTGCGCGAAAGCATTGTAGCTTTAAATAGTCTTTGTTAGAGAAAAGTTTCACTCGACTCGCAGTCACCCTACATGGCAGAGAAAGGAAGGAGAAGATGCAATAGTATAAGTTATTAGCAATATATAGTATAAGTAGAAGATACAAATAGATCATATGGTACTATTTGCTGATGACTGCACTGTTGCATACCTACAATGATGAAAATTTTATAAATAGTAGTTTAAATTCAATAATTCAATGGTTACAAAATAATAATTTATTAATTAATATCGATTAAACTAAATTAATGCAATTTAAACAGAAAACAAAAAAACACTTTACATACTCGAATAGAATTTAACGGTGAAAGAGTTGAATTGACGAATACAACATAGTCTGACATACAGGAACTTGAGGGCAGACTTAGTTCTCTTTACATTAAATATGTGGGTTCCCAGAACCAAATTAAAGAACATATTCTTGCTGCTAATGAGTTAGTTATGTGTCAGTGTACTTGTCAGACAGTTCCACACGCTGTCGCTGTCCAGCCTGAGGTAACGGAGGACCCGTCCCCGACTGAGAGTTTGTCTCAAGAGTATGTCCTTAACCAGGATGTATCTGATATAGTACAAGATTTTTCTCAATTGGTACAGCTTGAGACTGGTTGTTGTTCATCTTTCAGTAGTCATGATTGTTATGATTCGGTTATGTTCTCGGATAGTATAGGAAGAGGTCTAGGTAAATTAATTAGTAACAACCTGAGTTATTCTACTCAAAATAATTGTATGCCAGGGTCAACCTACAAACAAATAATGGCATCAGTAACAGGAAATGTATTTAATCCTAAAACTAACATTACTGTATTTGTAGGTAACAGTTCTAAGGTCAAAAAATATGAAATAACTGACTGTGTAACTGAGTTGTTAAAGTTAAATTGTAATAAAATAATATTGTGTGCTTTCCCATATTTTAAAAAATTAACAAATAAACAAAACAATTATATTCATATGCTTAATAAGCATATGCACTTTTTAGTTAGTCATTACAGTGACAAACTTGTATATTTTGACACTAACAGTTTTGTAGAAACTTTAAAGTCGACTAGGGATACTGTGTATCTGCCTGTTAGTTTTAGACACATAATAGCAAGGCTATTATCTTTTTATATAAACTCAGACATAAGTATTATGTCGAAGTCTTGTATTATTAACACCACAACAGTTAGTAATAATACTAATAATAAGGTGGTTTGCCTGAATGAATGTAGCTCAAATGCTATAAATATTTGTACAAATTGTACGAAGGTGGTTCCATTTCCCTCATGCACTACGAGCTCACTGCCTGCTGATGACGTTGAAGTCTTGGGATTAACTCCGGATAATCATTTAAACTAGTTTGTAAGACAACAGAAGGTACCAGTAATAATATTCTTATACCTAACAACAACAAGGTATCTTCTTGCTCAAAAATACGTAAATATCAAAAAGGAGATCAGCAGAATGCCTTGACATTATTTCATCAAAATATTCAAGGCATTTCTTCCAAGTTATTAGAAATTGAAATGTTTTTAGAAAAAACAAAGTTTGACATTGTTTGTTGTACTGAACATTGGTTAAAGGATTACCAAATGTTAATTAATTTTGAGAACTATAGTGTGGGCAGTTGTTTTAACCGTAAATCTATGTTGCGTGGAGGTTCCCTAATTTTGATAAAAAATTGTTTAAAATCCAAGCAACGAAATGACAGTGGGTTTATCAATTGAACATTGCATCGAACTGTCATGTGTTGAGCTAGATAAGCATGTCGTAGTGTGCGTTTACAGACCCCCTAATTATCAGAACTTTTCTGTATTTGAGTCAATAATGGAGGATGTCCTAGCGAAACTTGCATCCAATAACAAAGCCGCGATTATTTGCGGTGATTTTAATATTAATATTTTGGAAAATAATTCAAATAGCAGTAGATTATTAAGCCTTTTTAAATCGTTCAATTTAACTAATGTTTTTGCAGAACCGACTAGAGTAACTCCAACTTCTGCTACTTGTATCGATAATGTCTTTTGCGATTGTGATTATTTAGATAAAGCCATCGTAAATTATCTGCCGTCTGATCATAGTGGACAAACAGTATCTTTTAAGTTTAAAACATCTTTGCAAAAAGTGCAAATACAATTTAGACCAATAACGACTGGTAAACTAAATAGATTCAGTAGTACCCTAAATAAGAAGTTAAATGATCTGGGCCATGATATGGATGATGCAAATAAATTGTACGAGGATTTCTTTTCAGTAGTGTACACTCAATTCAATACAACTTTTGAAAAGAAAACAAAAAACATTTGCCCTAATTTTATATTTAGTGACTGGGCAACTAGAGGTATTAGGATAAGTAGGGAAAGACTGTTCGAGCTGTATGGCCTTAAGCCTTACATCAATACTGAAACTTTCAACAAGTATGTTGCTACATATTCCAAAATATTTAGAAATACTTGCAAAATAGCCAAAGCCCTGTACATTAGCAATAAAATCAAATCGGCAGAAAATAAAATAAAAACAGTTTGGAAAATTATAAATAATGAAACTAGTAGGAATAAAAAACGAAACACTGATTACACATTGGAAACTTCACGTGGTGCCATAAGCTCTAACTTTGAAGTAGCTCAGGAATTTGTAAATTTCTTTACTAATATACCATCAAAAACGACGGAAGCCTTAAATTCCTCATCAGTCGTATCAATTGATTTATTAAGAGCGAACGTTCCAGCCTGCCCGGTTGAATTTCAATTTAAACATATTAACCCCGCTTCAGTAATAAAAGCTTTTAAGCAAATTAAGATCAAATTGACCGAAGATCTTTGGGGAATGCCCATTAAAGTCTGTGCCTCCATAATTGAGACTATTGCACCTTACTTAGCTTTAGTATTTAATTCGTGTGTAGATCAAGGAGTCTTCCCAGATTTAATGAAATACAGCAAGGTAATACCACTTTACAAATCTGGGGACAGTAAAGACACCAATAATTATAGACCCGTATCCGTGTTGCCGGTTTTCAGTAAGGTGTTTGAAAAGATAATGCTTAATCAGATGCTCAATCATTTTAACACGAATAAAATCCTTCACGATCAACAATATGGCTTCACCAAAGGACGTTGTACGACCGACGCCGGTGTAACCTTATTAAAACATATTTTTAACGCGTGGGAAGAGGCCCAAGATGCTATGGGAATCTTTTGTGACCTCTCCAAGGCATTTGATTGCGTCGATCACGAAACCTTGCTTTTGAAACTTGAGCATTACGGACTTGGAAAACTAGCGCTCAGTTTAGTTGGTTCTTATTTAAATGACAGACAACAGCAAGTTCAAATAAATGGTGTCAATTCACATGGTTTAACAGTAAAAATGGGTGTGCCACAAGGCTCGATATTGGGTCCGTTCCTCTTCTTGGTGTATGTTAATGATCTACTCCATTTATTAAAAAATCAACCACAAATGGTGTTATTTGCTGATGACACTTCCTTAATTTTTAAGGTAAATAGACGTGCTACAAATTTTGACGACGTAAATAACGCCCTACTGCAGGTCCAAAATTGGTTCACTGCTAATAATTTAGTATTAAATGGAAAAAAAACCAAGTGCATAAGATTTTCTTTACCAAATGTCAAGGGTAGTGATTGTGAGATAATATTGAATCAAGAGAAACTAGAATTCGTCGATAAAACTGTTTTCCTGGGGATCACGCTCGACTCAAGGCTACAATGGGGTCCTCATTTAACATCTCTTGCAGGACGGCTAAGTTCAGCAGCTTATGCTGTCAGAAAAATCCGTCAATTTACTGATGTAGATACCGCGAGACTAGTCTATTTTAGTTACTTTCATAGTATCATGTCTTACGGTATTTTACATTGGGGACGGGCTGCAGACATCGATTCTATTTTTATTCTGCAGAAAAGAGCCATCAGAGCCATATATAACCTCCGCATGCGCGATTCTCTAAGGGAACTGTTTAAGGAAATTAACATCATGACGGTGCCTTGTCAATATATCTACGAAAACATCATGTATGTAAGAAAAAACTTACATCTTTTTGGTAAAAGAGGTGAAAGACATAATTATAGTACTAGGAATAGGGACCTATTAGTTCAACCAGGTTTCAGACTGGCTAAAGTAGACTCATCTTTTATGGGGTACTGTTTAAAATGTTATAATAAAATACCTCCCCACATTCTTCAACTGAATGAGACAAAATTCAAGTCTTGTATAAAACGCACACTATGCAGTCAGGCATATTATAAGTTAGGGGATTACATCGCGGATAAAAATGCCTGGCTCAATGCTGGTCCTGCTCCACAACCACAACTAATTGATTAACACTTGAAAATACTGTTGGAGCTGCTGAAGATTGTAAGACTATCTTTGCATTGTATAGACTCAATTTCCTTTGTATTGTATAATTGCATAGCACAGATGTGAGTTCTATGTATGTACTATAACTTATTTACCATTTACCGGGTATGTCTTTCATTTACTTGAATGTGCCCTGGCGGCTGATAGTATGTCATGCTCACACAAACGTCTCGCTGACGGTGGCGTGTGTGTTGGATCATTTAGCTCCCTTCAAAATGGTTGAGCTGAATGGTGCTGATCTATGCGTCAAGTCCGTGAACGGGCGCCGTCAGTTGGGGCTGGTCATCATTCAGCTGCCTCGGCTTATTTTTAATTATTTTATTTTTGAATTGTTGTTTTCTTACTATTTGCTGTACTCTGGACGCTCTTAACGCGTACGTATTTTTTTACATCGTTCTCACATATAATTGTAAATTCAACATTAATGATGTAACTAATATTTTTGTAAAAATATAATTTAAAAGAGTGTCCATGGAGTTTCTTGCCCGTTCTTCTCCATAGGTACCTACGCTTTGGAATGGGCAACTAGCTTCATATTTTCTGACTGACCGACTTCCTGACAATTCAAAAGTGCCTGTAATGGTTTAATTGAAATAAATGGTTTGAGTTTGAGTTTGAGTTTGAGTTTGACAACAAAATTTCTCGGCGTACACATAGATGACAATTTGAAGTGGCAAAGTCATATAGAGTTTGTTTGCAAAAAAGTGTCACAGTCATCTTTAGCGAAAAAGGTCAATCTTAACATAACTTGTACCTTATCACAGTAATGTCGCTTCTAGACTCAGATATGCAATCATATTCTGGGGAAACGCTACCAACTGGAATAAAGTTTTTAAGTGTCAAAACAAGTGCTTGCGAGCTATGTATGGTCTCAATAGAACTGACAGCTGCAAGGAATACTTTAAAAAATTAAAAATTCTTATTGTGCCCCATCTTTATATATTTTTGAAATGGCCTTGTTTATCATACATCATCATATTTATCATCATATCATATTTATTATACATCATCCATCATTATTTACATTAGAGCTTAAATCGCGAAATAGAAGTCATTCGTATAATAACTTTACCCGTCAGTATAGAACTACCCTCTTTGGGAAAAGTGTGTTTGCTATGGCTTCAAAGATCTACAATAAGATTCCTAATGACATAAAAGAATTTGAATTTGAATGTCTTTAAAAATAAATTGTTCCGATTTTTTATAGAAAACTGTTATTACCTACTCTGTTGCTGATTTTTTATCGACTAAAGTTTTTAAAATGTTTTATGTCCGATTGACTATAATGTGTTGTTGTTGATTGTCTTGTGTCTCTCATGCATGACTAATAATAGAATTTATATTGAATCTTCAATGGAATTTATACCAAATCATTAGAATTTTATAATCATATTTTCATTGTGTTTTACATATCTCGGGACGATGGGGTCCCGGTCCTTTGGAAGGCGTACGAGGGGCCGAAGCCAACTCGCAGAGGCCCCTTAGGATATTTTAATGAAATGTGGCACCAACCGACGATTATCCCTGTACGCACTATGCAAGTGCACCCAAGGATAACCCCCGATTGGTGTAGGGCTATTGCAGGATATGGAAAAATAAAGAGTTGGACTATGGGTTTGGCGGGTTAAAATGGACTGGTTACCAGGAACTATGGAAGAACTATGACCCCTGCCTGATCTATGTTTTATATATACATGGATAAAATGGCAGGGGGTGACTTGCACACTCAATAATGGTCCCCCGGAAACGGTCGCTAGCACATAGTGACGTAGCTACAAGGGGGCAACATGTCCTGAGGTGCTTATGAGGAGTGGAGAGGTATTCCACGGCTATCAGGACAATCCCGGAAGTACGGTCAAGATCCCTACCAGCATCTTACTGGAATACTTCCTTCGTCCGAGCAAGTTTGCTCTTGCGAATCTCCGCTCAAGCCGGCCAATAAAGGCAAGAATGAGGTAGGAGCTCTGTTCCTCGTCATTGTTCACTCCAGCCGGCCAATAAAGGCAAGCCAGAGGTGAGGAACAAGACTTCTTCCGGGAGATAGGGTCCGTGGGGTCGCTACTCCCCAACAGCTTGCCACATGCTGCCCTGCGGGTTTCTGTATCCCTCTTGGTCTGGCTCCTCACCTTAGACCTATTCCGGCAAAGTAACCTCTTCCGGCAAAGGCCTAGAGTTCGGAGCTCGCAAGCCCCACCACGACGTCAACGTAAAGATACGGCGGTGGGGTCATTGTATTATTTATTATTTAATAATTTGTATGCCTAAGTAGCTGATCATGGATTGTAACCCATGTATCACAAATAAACTATTTGATTTGATTTGATTTAGTGGTGACACAATGCTGTCGATAACACACAGAAATTTGCAACACAGTGCCTGTTTCCTGGAGGTAAGTATTTCCAATAAAAACACAAATTTAAATCAATATGTATATTAATCGTCAGTCCTAAAGCCTATTAAGAGGCTTTACAAAATCACAGCATGTATTAGTAACGTGACCCGACTTTCCGATCACACACGTTTCTGCTCTATCTGCACTATCAGCAGTAATAGTGGAGAGCACGCGACCTGCGCTTGCGCCGGGTGGCCGCGGAGTTAGGGTGGGTTGTCACTGAGGTGTAACACATGGACAGGCGATGAGAAACATAGTTAGAGGACAAGGCAACAATATGGTGGACAAGAATTTACTGGGGAGAAAGAAAAAACAGTCTAATTACACAATCACCTTATTCGCGACAACAGTCGATTGGCAAATTACTAGGTAACTCGAAATAACATCGACATTGTTCATATAACCTATACCTGCTCGAAATAAGTCATCATATCGTTCAGTACACTTACTGTAGGTCACGCACAACAACATCGTTAGAGACTTCAGATGGTTAATAAATAGTGCTTATCGATAATATCTTGATTACTTTATCAAGAATTAAAATATGGATGAGATTCGTGCGATTACCATAAGATAAATATTTTTCTTTAAGAGGAGATTATCTTAATAAAATATGAATTGTCTGTATTTTTTGTTTTAGATGCCATTTATCTGCGGAGATTAACCTGCAGGCCACTAATATTAAACGTAACATTAATATTAAATTAACAAGTTACTACTTGTTTAATTTACACAATTATTACGTTTGTTCGACCTTTGATCCCATTTTTGAATTCGGAGACAAGTATCCGTTCTTTTGTCTGTAAGCAATATTCAAAAGTAGTGAATTATAACATTATTATTAATTAAATGTAAAGCATCAGGAACTCTAAGTGACAGTGCTTTCAACTGAAGTTTTCAGTATATCTACATTTAATCCTGTGATAACTACACATTTTTTACTTTCATTACAATGTTATGTGTATGCCTAAGGTTGGTGTCCTAAGTGGCCGTTCACTTGCACCTTTGATGACCTAAAGAATGCCGCTGATGCCGCAATCAATGTGGCCACCTACCGGGCTCAAACAATATAAGAGTAAAGTTCCATCGACACGAAAGGCAGCAGCAGCCTTAGGGCGCGTTCAAATAAGTGCGATTTTTTTCACGCGCGCGACGCGTACGTATTGGTTCCCCAAAAAAAAAGCATTTAATTCCAATTCTAAAGAGGGAGCGATGCGTACGCGACGCGCTCGTTGTGTACGCGCCCTTAGGCTTCAGCTTAGACAGGTGCGTTACTGTACTTTCGTACTATCTGACCTCCACAATTGAATTCACCGATTTCGTAACGAAACTAAAGTAACTATGAAACGTTAACCAGATAAAGAACGCGTGCGTCGTGTGTCGTGCCTCCAACTAATCCATTATGTAAATATGGCCGAAAACAAAGTAATTTATATCTCTTACATTATCAACAGCGACTGTTTCCAGCTGATTATACGGTCCTACTCAATAGGCGCTCATTATGCTCGAGTTCCACGGTGGATCAATTAAGATTGCGCACGGGCATCTTACGCGGTGGCTTGCGGCCGCGCTTGTACACCACAGAAATAGAAAATAGAGTAGGCTAATTTAAAAAAAAATGACTTGGAACTTATACACAAGTATTGTACAGTTATGAGCGTAAATACCTTACACTTCGTAAGATTTAGCAGCGATTTTTCCAGCTTTTTGATCTGTGACAAATGTAGAAGATAATATTTATTTATGGCAAGGTAAACCACCCACAGATATACCAGAAGCCAACAAGAACAACATTTTCAGGTCACTTACGATGGCAACAGACTGGCCTCCTGTTTCATGAGGCTGGCACATAACTGGCAAAATGTGGGTGTACTATTGTACCTCTTTGTTCCCTTCTAGGATTTCAAGTGAGATGTCATGTACGAGGTTACTTCTTTAGCGTATTATCTGCGCGAGCTATCGTTGTATAAAGTGTACCTTTTTACCTCACTTGTCTAGTGTATGTTGGTTAATGTGGATGGGAGCCGTCCCTTATCCCCCTGTCCCCTGTCCCCTGTCCCCTGTCCCCCGCCTCATTTAGATTGAGATTTTAGTTTTATTGACCAGCTAAGGATCGCCGTCCACTGCAGTGTAACAGTCTATTCATTTGGTCTCTGTAAGGGACATGTTTAGATGGAAACAGTTCTTGCGACTGTTTCGAGTTACGTGATTACATTACATTACGGATGCCAAAAAGCTGTTTGTCAGTATTTTGCAAGAAGTTAGGAATGCTGTATTCCTAAAGCAAATTTCAATTGTGACTTAGCTACTGAAAGGAGAAAAGACAGACAACGCAGTCATTTTATAAAGGTTCCATCTAGACATACCTATTCAGAACAGATAATACTGGAAATAAAACTCGCAAAGTATAAATAGATTCGTCCATCGACGTCAAACAAAGTATAAATAGGTTCGTCCATCGACGATCAAACTATTTGTTGTACCATTATTGCAACTCTGTCATTGTACGTTGTAGATGTAACCGCAAGTTAGTGGAATCAATCGAGTGTGTTCGGATCAATTGAGCGGCGCTTGATCGACCACAAACAACGCGCTGATTTGTGCTCAAACAAATGTGAACCTGTTACTTTGTGTACAATGTATGAACCGATGTGATCTCTCGATTACTTTGAAATTGCGGTGGGTATCTTTCTGGTCTAAATTTGGAACCAGCTTTGTTAGGAAAGCCAAAAATAAATGTTGTGCACTAGATAATTGACCAGCTCAATATACCGATGTGTGTTGTAAAAATACAATGCTGTATAAAACCCAATAAAACCGCTGGGTTATTGCTGGATAAACTTCCGTGAACAAGACGAAATGCGCAGGCGCATCGATCAGCGACGCCAGTGATTGCCGAGTCGTGTTCACCGCGCTGTCATAACAACCGCTCACAGATCACATAGATCTCGTGTTTGATCTGTACCGACGGGAACGTATGGCACAATCACTACAGAAATATATTCTAAATTTTGTGGTAGGTAGGTATGATGTAAGAAAGATTACAGTAGAGGTTTTGAACATGTTGCGGTAAGTAGCATAATATTAGATCCTACCAATATGCATTAAGTTCTTCAAGAATGCCTTACCAGCTCTGCATTGCTTGGCAGGGGAAGTAGCCACGACGTCTTAGCTGATATATCATTACTACTTTGAGCACGGCTTTCTGTGATTCTATCCACGATTTCTCGAAGTCTAGGTGAAATGTTGATAGAATAAAAACTAGAGGATACTAAAAACCTCTTGCTAGAACTTTATGCCCTCCTCACCATATCCAGTGACAGCGAACCAGACAAATTTTTATTCCTTTCGTGAGACCTCTCTGTTGGCTTGCAAAACCAAATTTGGTCTTGAAAACCCGGTTACACCGTGTTCAGAAGAGCTGGTCCCACCTGAGTGATAGCGGAAACCTATGCGAACAGTTGGGTAAATATACATTTTATGGTTTGGTAGACCAGCAGGAGAGCGAGCGGCTAGCGCTGTTGGCTTCACAGTGCGTAATAACATTATCAGAACTAACTGTAGACAATTATGATTGCAGTGCATTTTTCTTTGATTGAACTTTGAAAAGCTATCGAGTATGTTTTCGAGCACATAGAGAATAAAGCTGCCAAATATTTGACACCTTACTAACACATGGTCAGTTATTACAATACAAGAAATTATGGTCCATACTCTATTGATACCACATTGTTACATCATAACACATAAATCGAACCCGGACCCACCGCGACGTTCTCGCGTTACTCCTGATAGCTTTACCATCTAACCATTGAGCCAATGGTGCTAAGTTATGTGTGTTTACTCGAGTTGATACGAAAACCTATCGGATCGGATCTCGGAAGTATCGATTATCGGCCAGTTTCGAGTTGTATCGATGCGGGGGTTCCGATTAACTTAGAATTGAGTCGTTATTTATGATCATTTAGTTAATGGTTAGGTAATCGGGCGTGGCTATGTCTATGGTATTCTTGTATTTGGATTGGAATGGAGTTGGAAATTACCGTTGGGTCCGTTGTTTATTAATTCAAGTGTCTTTGATGACTATGCGCTAAATAAGAGCTTGATTTTAAACTTAAATTACTTAATTGAAGTTTATCACTGACTTGCTACTTACAGGAAGTTTATATAGTGAACAAAGATCTAATAAATCATGAGTTCGTGACACACTCATAACTTTAATATCGATTTAACCAAAGATTTTTGACCTACACAAATGAGTAACCCATAACAGTCACCTCCCGGACTTGAACCCATGACTACAACTATTGAACTATTGTGGCTATAGATACGCATCTCAATTGCAAGCATTATGCTGAGCATTATTCTCGAAATGTATCGACTGTTGGCTCAAAAGAATCGTAGATGCTTCACAGATAGGGCTCAGTTAATGAGGCGCGCTCCAAACAACGGACAATGGTAACAAAGAAACATTTAAGTTAACCGGCCGATGGTTATCGACAGTTGACGGAGGTCGCGGAGTCCATAGTAGATGGAGTGATCGTACGCACATTATCCTCACATTACCACCCTTTTTCATGAGCTACATGCTCTGGAAGTCCACAGTCTATATAACAAGTTATTTTTTCAAATTGTTTCAATTATATCATACCAGTCACTCAATAAATGTTCACAACGTAACATGAGCACCAACATAGCAAAAGAGACGCTTGCCAAACAGAAAATCCAAATAACTTTACAGAAGGCAATGCTGCCAAACAGAAGATTACAATAAGTTTACAGAAGGCGATGCTGCCAAACAGAAGATCACAATAACTTTACAGAAGGCGATGCTGCCAAACAGAAGATCACAATAACTTTACAGAAGGCGATGCTGCCAAACACAAGATCACAATAACTTTACAGAAGGCGATGCTGCCACACCCAAAGAACACGTCGGGCCTTCCTTCCTTTCCATTTGCATACGACTCCATTCTGCTTTGTACTCTGTGTTGTTGGCGTCTGATGTTCAGTCGCGACGCTGGCCATTTGATCACCGATACTTAGCTACACAAGCTATTGACAACAATGGTCAATCACTGCGCGACCTGCGAACTGTAGGCAGGGAGGGTAGTGAGTGATACGTGGAGCGGGTAGCGGGATAGGGCAGATAAGTCATCATCTTGTTATGTGTACTAGAAAAAAAGTACATAAATACAAAGTTAAAAATACTGTTCATACTTAGTTGTATATTCAGTGTGAAATTATGTCCAGCAAAAGTATCACATTACGAGTAAGAATGTTAACTTGAAACGCAGCATGGTAGACCGCGAAATTCAAATTTTCTTACGTTTTTACAATATGCAGGTCAGTGATTGATTGTATATTGAAGAAAATATGATTCGCGACTGTAACAAGTATGTAAGTATACAGAACTAAATGAATGCAACCCTCTAAGTTCATATAATCCTACTAAATGACAATTTCCATAAAATATCAATAAAACGTAAGGAACTTTGAATTTCGCGAGCTTCCCTGGCGCTTCCCCCTTAAAGAACTACAATGTTGGTTTGGTCATCAACTACTTAGTAAAAACATGACTAGATTCCAGCAACATGTGGCAGGCGTGTTGTCTCTCCACATAGGTATAATTCCGCTGTCCGCTGTCCGCTGTCCCTGGCTCTTAGCGCACACGAAGATGCAGTTACGATAGGGCTGCCATAAATTCGGAGACGCCGACCGGGACATTTAGAACAGAAATAGGGCAAACCATGGATTATTAAAAAAAAACAGTAGTATTATATAAGAAAATTTTATAAAAAAAATAACGAAGTCTTCTTAAACTACACTTTTCTTTGCCCGCTCATATTTTTCAGTAGATTTGACCTTTGTCAATAACTCCTTTTCCCCTTTAACATAATTATAAAATTCTACGCACGTCATTTTATAATTATAAATGCATTGAATGATGCTTTCCACTGTGCTTACTTTGAGTGAATTTCGTTCTTTCGTCCACTGCGCTGAAATTAACGAAAACACTCGTTCCACGTGAGCATTGTGGCCAGGGATTGCAAAAATATATTGACACATTTTAAGAAGATTCGCTTTTCTTTCCAGTTCTTCGGTTTTTTCAAAAAAGTATTTCCATTTTTCTTGCATATCTTTAGCTTTCCATTCATCGGTCATTTCACATTCCATAAACGATTTTAAGTACATAAATTCTTCAAACATTGAATCATCTAGTGCTATATCTTTTTCATTTAAATATCTTGTAGTTTCTTCTACTTGTTGCCATTGAGGAATATCATTTAAAATCATCCAAGCGAAAACATCAAATTTTGTCATCGGTTCTGTCCACTGTTCGAGATAACGGATAGCAGTGCTAAAGAAATCTCCCGTTTCTTTGTCAAATGCTTCGGATTGATTCGTATTAATTGTGCCTTCATTCTTTAGTTTGTTATAAAGTTGTCTTGTTTGATTGCCTAAATATTTATTTATTAATCTGTCACTCAACTGTTTTTTTGTATACTCTAAAACATTTTTCACTTCAACAATAGTGATAACTGATTTTTCAATCTTTTTTATTTGTTTTTCAATCAGAAATGCTTGACTGTGCACAAAAAGAGTGTAAAGTTCTGATAAGGGATTAGCGAAAAAATCGACTATAGCTTTTGGGGCATTTGCTTCATTAGAGAAAAATTCTTTCAGTGGCAGCCATAACTTTAGTATGCGTTCAATTGCCGGAAGTAGTGAAAGCCATCGACTTCTGGAATGTGAGAGTATATTGTTGTAGTCTACTGCTGCATGTTCACAAAAATCTTTAAGGCGTTCCACTCTTACAGTGAATATGGAAAAATACTTGAAAATTTTCAGAACAATTGACTCCACATCAATCGACATCACATCGGTAGCAGTGGAAGCTGTATTGTGCAGAATGTGCGCTGGGCAACCGATGCCTTCAATGTCTTTAGACAAAATCTCTTTTAATTTAAAAAAAACATTATTAACTCCACGCCTATCTCTTCCTCCAAAGTTCGCGTTTGTATTATCCGCACTGAAAGCAACAATATTTTGCACAGGGATGTTTTGATCCTGCAACGATTTTATACAAAATGAAGTGATTGTATCAGATGTTTCATTCGGCAATGAGTTTAATTTTAGTAATTTAATTTTCAATCCTTCGTTTTCCGTAAAGTACTGTATCAGCAGTGGAAATAACTTTTCTGCTTTGTGATTGCTAGAATCGGTAGAAATACCATAAAAAGGAATTTTTTCGACTTCTGTTTTAATTTGCGCGATCGAGTGTGGAGCCAAAATGTGTTTAATGATAGCAGTAGCCTTTGTTCTTGCAGTTGATTGTTTTGCCGCGATACTTGAATCAGGATACATTACGGCATTCAGTTTTGTCGTACAATCTAAAGAACTAAACGATTGGTGGTGCTTTACAACTTTATAAGCAGTGGTCAGTTCGGCAGCGCATATTAACATGTCTTCGGCGGTATTTTGTTTGATCATGAATGCCGATATATCTTTAGAAGTTGATGCAACTGATAATCTCGTCTTGTGATTTTTACTTTGAATATGGTCTTTGACACTTGACTTACCGCCATGACCAACAGATATATACAAGCCGCAAATGGAACACAAGGCTTCATAATCATTTCTTCCTCTTTTAATGAATGACCACTCTTTAGTATAATCGTCAGAAAATAAACACTTTCGTTTTGGCATGACTTTTAGCAAAATACTGGCAATAAACTAAACTTCAAAGTACAGGACAGCGCAAGGTAGGTTTGTAATGTACGTCGTTCCCTAAAGCAACTAAACAAAACACTGCAACGATGTACCTAAACAAGACGCGCGGGCGGAGGGGCGCGGGAGCAGAGAGGCGCGGGAGCGGAGGCGCGCGGCGCGCGACGCGGACTCTAGACAGTTGCAGTCGCGCGCGCTCGCCGCCGCTCCACTTCGATAACTCGCCGATCACAGACGTAGTACTTACCTACACAGGGGTAGCTTACGAATTGTGTGCATACCGGGACAAATAACTTGATGACCGGGACACCGGGACACAACGTTTCAAACCGGGACATGTCCCGGTGTACCGGGACGTATGGCAGCCCTAAGTTACGATAACATCGCCAAAATATTTCCAAAGTGTTCTGTACTTCAATATTACCAATCACACTGTAGTCTTACATAACGTGCTCTAAACATTCCTCGAGGTGTATATTTTATGTAACGTAGCAAATATGGCATGATGCATACTCTTGTCTGATAAAAAACGATAGGTCAGAGTGACACCCCCATGTTTTCACACGAAGAGTCGACCCGTTGAACTGACGTCATGAGGCATCATCGGAAAAGAAAAGTAGCTCATTTAGTAGTTAGTAGTTCTAGTTTTCAAGCTAGGATGTATAAACCCTATCACACGGAAATTTGTGCATATTATGCTAGCTATAGCCTGCTGTGGAGCCTCACCCAGAGGTATAAGTCTCTCTTAGTTATTAGGTACTAACATAGTTTTTAAGTTCACACTAACAATATAAATGTAATTTAATGGATCATTGGTTGTCTGAATAAATTAATTAATTATTATTATTATAGCGACCAGTACTCCAAAAAGAGCCTTTTTTATTTCGACACAGAACCAAACCAGCAACCTATAAGCAGTCCCACATTCCAGCTCCGCTCGCCGCGCACGGCCCAAATACTCGTCTAAGAGGCATCGCTGTCTGTTTGTCCGTCTGTCCTAATATTTGTGTAGGGCCATAAAAACAGCGTGTAAACGTCATAAGCGGGACAATGCTGGGCTTCACGGGAAGAGGGAGTGTCAACAATTAATATTCGATTACAGCTCGTTTGTCGACAAGCTTTCTTAAGTGCGGTCCTGCGCAAGAGTGGATGGGAGACTATTTGGAAATGTTGAATGATCTCGAACGAGTTTTGTTAAAGTTTGTTTGTGGGGTGCGTTTGTTTGTTGTCATCGAAATTGCTGCTCACACGGAGGATGTTATGTCATTGAGACGAATTTATAATAGGCATTTATAGGTAACCACTTCATTTGATTTGAAACCGAGTCCAAATTTGTGACCATTTGTGAGTATGCTGTTCAAACCTCTTTATAAAAACATTAGAATCTTCATTATATCATGAATCAACATTAGAATCATCTTAATTATACCAATATATTTTACAAACGACTAGTAAAATATATTGCACAATCAGCATTATTATTGCATTCAGTAATATACAGCAACAGATCTGTTTCCAATAAACCCATTAGCGTGATTCATTGTCGTCGTATACCCGACTGTACACCGACTGCGGCACTAAAGGATGGTCTAATCGTCGGTATCATTTAACATGTCAAACCTTGTAAAACCATCAAGCGCCGCCGATCGATTGATCTTTCCTACGATCTAGTTGCGCGGGCGCAATGAACGTAGGGTTGTCAGAATTGTCAAACAAAGATCCCGGGAAGGTCGGAAAAGCTTTCAAAAGTATAGGGATATGGGCTTAGAGTATGTTGTAGACAAAGAGAGTGAATTTTGTAGCGAAAATCAAATACGTGCTATTTTCATGCAGCGCTTCAGCGTTGGCGTGTACTTACTTAATTTTCTTAGCTACCCTGAATGTCAGTTTTCACCTTGGAGTCACGCATTTGTCATTTGTTTGTTTCAGACCTGTTGGCATCAAAAAAAACCTGATAATTCTACATGAATGCCCAAACTTAAGAAAATTTGCAACAGCTATTTCTGTTTTCAAGAATTCGCTCTTTAATAAAATAGTGATTCTTAAACAGTATACCAGCCCTATAACAGTTGCACTCAATTAGATGGTGCGATCAATAAAGCTAGTTATAAATCCCGACTCCGCCCGGAGCGCAGGGCTCCAGTCCCGGCCACATGGCGCTCCAGAGCCGCCAGGGACCCCCGGGGCTGCGAGCAATGAGGGACTCCATACGTCAACACCGCGGCACTCCGAGCTTAGGAGGAAGTCACGAAACAATAAGAAGATACAATAAACATATGTAATTAAATTACATTGCTATAAGTGGGCAGGTAATAATATAGGTTCTTAAGAAACGAACTGGGAAGAGACGGGAGTTTTGGCCAAACGTGATGATTTTTAATGTCTGACTAATGTGAAATTATCTAAGCGCTTTCAAAAGCTTGTTAGCATAGGATCACGAACACGACTGAGAGACCACCATTATAGGTTCATGAAAAGTTTACAAATAAGTAACATTTACCAATATTCTGACGCCTGGATTAATTGCAGGTACTTTACTAAAGTATTTGCAAACCTAACTAACGAAGACATCTGCACGACTTTTAAACATGACATCAATTTTTCCTAATAAGGTAAACGAAAATTACTAAACACATACTACGTTCTTTACATTTCACTTAAAAGCATATAAAACGTGAGCTGTCCATAGCTACACGACTTAACAACTTATTGATACCACAAGCGTGTGAACTCGACTAATATATCTCATTTGCCTTTACAATGAGTTCAATTACAGCTACAGTTTTCGCCATAACTCGGCTGATGTCGCAATTAACTACGTTTACTTTAGCGAATTTATTCTCAATTAAATAGCGCATTAGCTGACACGATTAGCAGTAAGTTTCCGCACTTGCAGGATCATAAAGTGGGCAATAGGCGGCAAGCACGACATTGTCAACTGTTAAGTGTTTAGAAGGAAACTATCGAGTTGTATTAAAGGGGAGTTGCCACTATTTTATGGAGAATAAATGTGTGAAGTTGGAAATCAAGATCAATCCAATTAAAAGCTTCACAGTTGACTTGGTTGATCGATTTTCTTGTTTTTCTGTTTGTTTGTCCATGTCCTTGTCCAGATTTCTCACATGTAAACTGCAGACCCGATATACTTACATGATGAAAATAGCATAAGTATATCGTATATTTACCCAAAAAAAACATCGAAATCTGTAAAATATTTATTAGCTGTAAGGAGCATCAACTTCAATACAAATCACCATCTTTATGTTATCAAATATTCTCCCCTATTTGCTTCCTTCGTTTTCCACGAGCCGTACTAATATGCATTTAACATAATGAGCTGATCCATATACTCGTATAAACCAACTCAGAACATCTGAGAAGTATTTCGTGACTGCAGCCATCCAATTAGGGCCACTCGATGCACGTTACTAATCGCCGCTATAATTCGCGCGCGCAGTCGCGCACGTCCGCCCTCTCCAGCGCGCATGCGCACACTGGCCGCCATATTTCTTTCTGCAAAAGGACGCGGCTACGTTTGTGTTCGTGTATTGAACTATTATGGCGTTGTTCACCTTATTGGCGGGTATTTACATCATTATTATCGGTAAGCCATCGTTTTTGTGGGTAGTTAGAATGTTTCTGTACAGAGGGCTGTTTTTGTAGTGAGGAGCGACACGATGTTCTTGAATTGTGTTGAATAATGTATTGACATGAAGAGGCATTGCTATATCACTTAATTCTGTATCCTTTTGAAGTGGTATTATTGTTCGCTCCCCTTTGACACACGAGTATTTCACATGGGGCGGGTATGATGTCATACCGGGCGCATGTTTCATTAAACTGCTATAACTGCTGAACATCTTTATATTGAATGATACCCACCAAAGTAGGAATTCGATCTCAGGACAAAAGTAGACCGTATGTCCCCACAGACAGGCGCGCGCGCGACGCGACGGATTCTGGTAAAAAAATCCACTGTGTTTTCATAGAAATTGCTCTATTAGTATCGCGTCGCGCTGTTGCGTCGCACCTGTCTGCGGACCTTTTAAGAGATTTTCCGGTCATTCATGTGCCAAAGGTAAAAAGAAACAAATACTGGATCTGCAGGCTTCTTCTAAGTTCTTAAACATCTATCTTCTTCAGACCGTGTCTATTTTTAAGCTATGAACAATTTATCGACATACCTATCAAAGTACATACTTAGCTGTTTCATAAAATCCTTCGCATTTCCTCTACCTCGTGAGAAACGCACACACATTTATTTTTATCGCCTATTATACAGAGAGACCATTTGCATTGAAAACCTCTGAAGATTCCTAACAGTCCTTACTTAGTAAAGTTTTAAGTGTTATTTGTAATTATTAAACTATTAACAGAACCATTTGAATTCAAAACTACTGAATATCTACTCTTAATCATTATTTTTCTAATGTTTAATTATTAATTTATCTGAATTATTAAGTGTAGTCAAATGCATTATTATCAGGTTTTATTACTGGAGTCAGTGTAAAGTAGTGCCGTGAGTGCGGACTGGAGTTAAGTGGCGAAATAACAATAAACATTGAGATAAGCGGAGCCTGCGCGGGCGCAATTAAACGCGGTGACACGGTGTGACTGCCGTGCGATCAAACTGTAATAAGTGTTGAATAATTTTAATTTGAGGGAAAGTAATAACCTTGTGATAAGAAACAGGTGATTTTTATTTTAGTTTTAAGCATTAAGAGTTTTAATCTTACCTACAACGGGACAAGATAAAAGAAAGATAATAAAATTAGTCTAATGCCCGTTTTCACTAATACCAGGCGACACATAAATGAATGCCTACATGAAAGCGCGCTGTTGGATTTATAAGGCTCGGCTCAGCGCTGAAAGTTGAAAATTCAACAGCGAGCTTTTATTTTGAAAACGCAGGAGGGGTCCGTGGCTAGATAATAACAGCCACACAGGTCGATCGATCAGGTTAAGCTACGCTTGCCGCGGTTGGTCTGTGGATGGGTGACCATGATTACATACTGAGACTCCTCCGTGTCTCTGCTGCTCACGTTAAGCCGTTGGTCCCGGCTGTCATTCATGGATCTTTGACAGTCGTTACGGGTAGTCAGGAGTTCGAAAGTCTGACAACCAGTCTTATCAAGGGTTATTACCCAATAACTGGGTTGTGGAGGTGAGATAGGCAGTCGCTCCATGTAAAATACTGGTATTCAGCTGCATCCGGTTAGACTGGAAGCCGACCCCAACATAGTTAGAAAAAGGCTAGGCAGATGATGATTTAGAAAACAGGCGTAAATCTATACTTAATAGGCAAAAGGAAGCCTTCGCAGTGGGACATAATATGTGATAATATTAGATACCTAGACCTAGCACCTGCTTGCTGCAACCTGAAGACTAATTACCGTAATTCAAAACGTTAAAAATCTAGTCGCAGTCTCATCTCGCGAAAAACAAATGTCAAAAACTGGACAACAACAAAAGTGTAGGGAAATCAGATGTATTTTTGACAGATGACAGGCTGAGATCAGACTGTAAACGTTCTTAAGGGTCCCTATCAGTTTTGCGGACTAAAAACAGAAAAAATCATTTTTTTTCAGCGCAAATTTCTCAATATCCTTAAGTTATCTAGTTTTTTTTTTAAATACACAATTATTTATCACCTATCTATCTAGTAAGTCTACGAATTAAAGTTTTGATAACTACTTAATAAAAAATTCGTTTATAAGGCACTATTTAGATATTTTACTTTTACTACAATTAAATTAGTAGTCAAAATAAAAATATAAAAATTGAGTTTGGTAGATAAACACCTCAAATTTTAAAATATTTAACGCTTTTTGTTATTTTCAATAAATTCTTAAGCGTAGACGACGGTTTTGCGCATGATTTTATTGGGTTTTTTCAGCGTAGTCGACATTTTTTTACAAGTACTAATTCATTTTATTTTTATTTTTATTTTTTATTTCAAGGAACAGCAAACAGTTACATTATAAGAACTTACAACTAATTTAACAAAAAGAATTTTAGTGATAATATAACCCACAACGCTGTCCACAGGTAGACAAATTAGTGTAAAAGAAAAAAAAAAAGAGTAATCGCTAGATTTAGTAGCAGTACGTGCATTAATTAATTGTATAATGAGTAGTAATGAAGTTTCAATTTAGACAAAAATGACATGTTAAATAAAGTAAGACATTAGTGAGTTTGAAGATTTTCAGAGAGGGTACACTCATGGGTTTTATTTAATAAAGTGGAGCGGGTGAGGTTTTTGAATCTACTCATTGAACAATTAAAGATGTCAATATTTTCAAAAGTATTATTATATGAGTCAACCATACGGCGGACTGGTGAGCGCTCGCCAGAATTAGTCCGGCAAGAGTTCACTGCAAAAAGAGTACCTGCGCGTACCTGTCGTCTGTGAAAGGTTCTAGGTACAGCGTAACAAATCATGTTGTTTAAATTTACACAATTGAATTTATTTCTGACAATTTTATACAAGATAACGGCTTCAAGGTATTTTCTTCGAGAGCTAAGGGGTAGGAGCTTGTACTTGCTGAGTAACTGAGAATAGGGTAGGTAGGATTTATGGCATCTGTAGTGCATGGCACGTAAAAATTTGTACTGAACATTTTCAACCATTTCAGCATATTTTTTGTAGAAGGGGTTCCATACTGACACCGCATACTCTAACTGTGAGCGAACTAGGGCTTTATACAAGCAAAGATATGACCCAGTTCTCTTGAAGTCGACAGAAGATCGCATAATAAAGCCATACAATTGGTAAGCTTTACTTACAATTTTGTTGACATGTAAATCTAGGCATAGTTTGGAATCGAGTATAACACCGAGATCGCGAATTGAGTTTAATTTAGAGAGAGGCATGTGACAAAGAGTGTACGCGTAGTTAACAATGTGCTTGTTCTTAGTAAAATTAAGGTAATTGCATTTTGGTATACTTAGCTTTAGTTTGTTTCTAGAACAGTAGTCTGTTAGTCTGTCCAAGTCATGCTGTAATAAAATACAATCATTAACGGATTTGATGGTTTTGTAGACCTTCAGATCATCTGCATACAATAGGAACTGTGTGTTCTGAAAACAATAACTTATGTCATTAATAAATATGTTAAATAATAACGGCCCGAGGATAGAGCCCTGTGGTACACCGGATGTCACTTTGACAGTTTTAGATCTGTATCCGTTGATAACCACCCTTTGGCAGCGGTTTGAAATGTATGACGCAAACCACCGCAACAAGTTACCTCGAATTCCGTTGAAGGCAATTTTATCTAGCAACAGCTCATGGTCCACCTTGTCAAAGGCCTTGCAGAAGTCTGTGTAAACTGCGTCTATTTGTAGGCCATTATCAAGGCTATCAAACAAAAAGTTGGAAAAGGACAGAAGGTTTGTGGTAGTCGATCGCTGTTTAACAAAGCCGTGTTGCTGCTGAATAATGGAATTGTGCAGCGATGGGTATATCTCATTATGAACGAGTCTTTCAAAAACCTTTGACAAGGTGGAGAGAATAGAGATTGGACGATAGTTCTCCACATTACCCTTTGTGCCACCCTTGTGTACAGGCGTGATATTTGCACGTTTCCACTCCTCTGGAAACACTCCCTCAGTAACGCACTTGTTATAAATTATGGTCAGTGGTTTGCAGATGTGAGCAGCAGTGTACCGCAGAAAATATGCGGGTATGCCGTCAGGCCCTGGACCTTTGGAAGGATCCAGAGACTTAAGTTCTTTGAGGATTTTATGTTCATCAAAGTGCAGGTTGGTAATTATGTCATTAGCTGAGGAAGTTGCTGCAGGCGGTTGCCATTGAGATAAGAGCGGTGAGGCAGGTTCGTAAACTGAGTGGAAAAAGTCCGAAAACATATCACAGACTACATCCGGCTCACTGGAATGAGTGTCTTTGTAGTGAACTTTTGCTGGGATGCACGGTTTGTCTTTTCGGTTTGCTACGTATGTCCAGAAGTGTTTAACATTTGTGTGTAAGCTATCTTCTACCGAGTTAATGTACGCAGAGAAACATTTACCGCACATTTCCCTAAAACTAGTTCTATGTGATGTGAATGCCTCATAATCAGATATATTTTTGTACTTCTTCCACTTGATCCAGGCTTTCTGTTTCTTTTTAAATGTACTGATCAAGGGACGTGAGAACCAGACTGGGAAAGTGGAAGATTTAGAACTAGCCAAAGGTGTGTGTAACTTAATAATCTCATCTAATTTGTCGTAGAACAAAGACAGGGCTTCTTCAGATTTTTCATGCGTGAGAAGTACTGGCCAATCAGTTTCCTGTATCAAGTTATTTATCTTTTCGTAGTTCGCCTTGTAAAAATTGTATTTCTGCAGCGATTGCCTGTCTAAGGGAGGATATTTAACATTAATATTTATGTCACAAACAAATGGGGGGTGATATACGTCAGCAGGTAGCAGGGGGGAAGGCTCTTGCTGCACATTACAGGGGCAGTTAGATATTAAAAGGTCTAATATTTTTCCTTTACTATTTAGTGTGCTGTTATACTGAGAGGCACTTAGAAGAGACATGAAGTTGTTTATATGATCACAAGACACAGTTGAGCCAGAACACAGAGAGGAACTTGTTGGGTTATTTAGGGTAGTAGACATGTGCCATGTTGCTTCTGGAAGGTTATAATCTCCGACTAGATAAAAGAATTCGACTGTAGGATGACTCAGAGTGTCATAGAATAACTCGAAGTGTTTTTCATATACAAGCGAGGGAGTCTTAGGCGGTATGTATGCAGCAGCCAGAATGTGACGTTTCAGACTGTGACCGCTAGGTATTTCAACAGCAATTTGCTCGATGTAGTTGTGTAACGGAGTGACATTAGCGGAAGTGTTTAAGTCAATTTCAATAGGTCGGAGAGTTTTTAAGATTGCCACTAGTACACCGCCACCGTCTAGTTTCTTGGTGCTAGCCCGATCGCGATCACACCTGTACACAATGTAACGCTGGTCAATGTATTCATTATTATTAATTTCCGGCACTAGCCAAGTTTCTGTGAGTATTATAGCGTCATATGATCTCGTGAGGATGTTCATAAACAAAGTCTGCAGTTTCGTACGGATACCCCTACAGTTTTGGTAATAAATGGTTAAAGGTTTGTCAGTCACTGGTAATGGTAGAGTATATATGTATATTAGTATTATGTATAGATAATATTAGGTTGCCAAGAAAACAGATGCCAAACTTAACTGAAGACAAATGTGACTTTAAAATGCAATAAGAAAATAGGTTGAATCCAATTAACCAGCAGTACAAGCGCATATCAGATAAACAAACTAACTCAGTTTTACAATGAGAGCATAATATTGACATTTTGTGGATTTTGGTAAAGAAATATTTTGTGTTATGTGTGAAGTGAACATTTGGTAAACCTAAACATATTTTATAAAATAATAATAATAGTAGCCGCCATGAAGTATTAAAATATATTCGTAATGTAAATAAGTTGGAACTAAGAAATTCAACGCGTAACCTATGTGCTAAGAGGTACAAACTATAAAACATCTTTATTCTATTAATACTGTGACCGATAGTCGTAAGGTATGGTATATTGAGTAGAATCACAAAGAATGATGTATCGTAGCAGCTATTAAGCGCTGTGATTTTGAGTATCAACCGGCACGGTGTTGTCACCGCTTTTAATTTTTCGGATGTCATCCAGTGTGCGGACTGCAAATGAAGCCATGCCGTCTCGTTCTCGTACAAGTACTGTTGAGTTTTTAACCCATACGTACTTAAAACCGTGTTGTTTAGCGGCTTCTTTACATTTCCGAAATAACTGCTTTGATTTCAGGGTGAGGTGTTCATTAAAGTATACTCTAGTTGGTAACCCTGTTATACCGATTTGATCGGTCTTCAGTTCCTTTGCCAGACGGTATGCGCTCAAAAGATTATCGCGTATTATTCGTGTAGAGAGTTTAACAATAATGTTTTTCGGTCTGTTACTAGATTGTTGAGCGTGTTGTACCCGATGGATAGAGATGATGTCCTTCTGTGATATTGAGAAGTTGATGGCAGTGCCTATCAGCTCCATCATGCGAACTAAGTTTTCACCGCGCCTTTCTGGGACGTTGCAAATTTCAATATTGCAGTTCCTGGCTTGCTGCTCTAAGGAATCGATTTTTTGCTCGAGGCTACTGACTAAGGTTTGAGATTGGTCAGAGCTGTGACGGGCAATGGTGTCGACACGTTCCTTAAGGTCCATTTGCTCAGCTGCTTGAAACTGTACTGAGGATTTTAATTCTGTAACATCTTGAGCCACTGTGCGAACGCATTCTCTTAATTTCTCGTGTTCGCTGCGGAGGGTGTTCATTTCCTGTTTCATATCAGATAAAGTACACTTGATGCTGTCATTGAACTTGGACATGCTAATCTCCATTTCCTCACGCCAGCCGCGCAATGTGCCCTTAATTTCATCTGTGAATTTGGCCATGGCGTGGTCCATGTCAGTGCGCCATCCTTTGAGTGTGTTATTTAGTTCCTGAGATATAATGTTAAGGCTGTCGATGGCGGTTGAGTTGGACACAGCACCGGTGACAACCGTTGATATAGAGCTCGCTGACGAGCTCGGTGATGAGGAATGTTGTTCCAAATTATCGCAGGACATATTCATCACATCTTCGCTGTTCACGCGGATGACGGCAGAGCGGTTTAGTGAGGCCGAGGTTGTGCGAACCCGCTGCGTGATGTTACTACAGGGAAGACACTTCCACTGGGCTATTTGCTCGTGAGTAAACCTTGAGAATTGTTGCTGTGTGATGTTCAGGCACTCACAGTGGTATGTGTCGTCACATATATGGCACTTTAAAGACAATGCCAGCGGCACAACAGCTCCATCACAATGACAACACACACAATTATTATTCATGTTCGTGCGAATTAATAAACAGTAGATGAGAATGTCTATTATGGTACAAGTGGCGCCACCTGTTTCAGGTGTAAGTGTGTTGTTGAATATACGTGGTATGTGGGATCGATCGCAAAGCGATCAAGGAAGTTTGTCTCGGTAATGATCCAATGTAGTACAGCCAAGTTAATATAGATGGCGCTATTCTCAAATACACTGTGGCCGGTATGATTTGCAGAATTTGAACAAAAATGTTTTGTCACACAATTGCCAAAACACCATAAACTGTACACGGGTTCACAGAAAGTTACACAAGAATCTTCCAGGAAGCAGTTATTACACTTGATTCTTAGCACTTTGATTGTTTATGATGTAAATACGGTGTTATTTTTACTCACGGTTTTATTGAGTTTTAATCACTAGTTATGTGATTTTTACGCAGAAAGTATTAGCACACACAGGATGCACTTTTGTTTAAACTGTAACAACGTATTGCAGTCAGACTAAGCACTTTAACTATTTTTTAAACTGTAAATTACTGGGAGCAAGTTAAAAGACGTAAGCACACGTACAGCGCCACCTAGCGATCATTAAACTTAAAAAAAAAATCGTACACTTACTAATATATATACGTATTTAGGATTTTTTTTCAGATCGTTATTTGCTACCAGTTAGCTAAAAAAGCAATCGAAAAACTTGGTGTTTCGTGATTACGTAAAAACGTGTGTTAGTTTTTTTTTTTTGGAATTTATAATAAGTAGTTATCAAAACTTAAGTTCGTACACTTACTAGATAGATAGGTGATAAATACTTGTGTATTTTTAAAAAAACTAGATAACTTAAGGATATTGAGAAATTTGCGCTGAAAAAAAATGATTTTTTCTGTTTTTTGTCCGCGAAACTGATATGGACCCTTAACATTACGAGCATCACCCTCTGATATTTAGCAATACGTTAGCCGATGCTGGTATCCATGCTGATGCTGGTAACAACCAGACCCAATCAGCATCTGCTATCGTATTGCGAAAATCTTCCGATGATAACAAATACATCAATCTACATAAATATAACGTCTGCCCCATCAATAAATCAGTACCGAGCCGATAAGTACTTGCAGATCAAGTACCTAATCAATAGTGTTCCAACATGCGCGGGCGCATATCTGTGCGCCAATCGCATCGCCGTGACGCGCTCGTTAAGATAGCCCACCGGCCACTAATGGCCAACTTTATGGGCCACACTCGGCCCATCTTAATGAATACAGCATCTCAATTTAAACTGGAGTTGTTCTTTTTGTATTAAGATATAGTAAGTGCTTTGAGTTTGGGTAAGATTTATTGCAGGCTGCTGATTGAATGGAAGAGGGCTGTTTTTTCTTTGTTTTCACGAGGGAATATTAAACGTAGGTATGGTTTTTTTTTCATATTTCGTGTTGATTCTCCATCTTAACATCACATTTATCTCAAGGGGACAAGTCGAGATATTCTCTTCTCTTTGAGAATACAAAAGCAGAACAAAACGACAACTAAAGAACTGCAGTTGTTACGAGAAACCAGAGAGCATGAAGAAACAAAGAAACTAGGTTCATTTGCGGCAAACATGACGCATCAAAAGAACACAAACACAAAAAAAAATAACAAGTTGGTAGAAAACATGCGTTATATCCACGCAACACGGCCATCGCTCAGCATAATGCTAAGACCCTATACGAGACAGAACCCCAGCGCTGGTAATTAGCGACAGCCGGCGTTGACGTCATCACGTCAACCAGTGCAGCATTATACGATTATATATAAAAATAACAACAATCAAAATAAAAAATTATATAAATATACATTACAAAATGAAGGTATAAAAACTGGCCAAGTGTGAGTCGAACTCGCACACGAAGGGTTCCGTACCACAAGGCAAAAACGCCGAATAAAACATGTTTGTTGTATGGGAGCCCCCCTTAAATATTTATTTTATTTTAATTTTATTATTTATTATTAAAGTTAAAATACAACTGAGTATTTTGTGAATATTTCAAGTGCCTACCTGTTGCCATTTTTGATATCGAGCAAAAAAATCGCGTTTGTTGTTTGGGAGCCCCCCTTAAATATTTATTTTATTTTTAGTATTTGTTGTTATAGCGGCAACAGAAATACATACTTTGTGAAAATTTCAACTGTCTAATTATCGCGGTTCTTGAGATACAGCCTGGTGACAGACAGACAGACAGACGGACAGACAGCGAAGTCTTAGTAATAGGGTCCCGTTTTTACCCTTTGGGTACGGAACCCTAAAAATGAAATATAATGAAGTGGTAACACTCCGGGCAACGACTCACGCCGTGTATAATCTAAGCATGAAAGTCTAACTACCGATCTAGAGGATTTCAGAACCTGAAACAAAAGCAAACGCAATGGTTGCAGAAGAAGTTAGGTTCTGCACGTAAATGACTGATTTATAGCATCTGATTAGACTGGAAACCGCCCAACCCGAACAAAGATGGAAGAATGCGAGGCATACGTATCTTGAGTATATTACATGCCTACCTACATAACAAGATGACGGGACATTCAAATTATTTTAATCAAAAACCTAATCAAATTAAGCTACCTACCTTTACTCCTGCTTAGCCCCGCCCCCGTCACGAGCGCGACTCACGCGCAGTCGTGTCGCGCGTCGCCCGCATGCTAAGTGACGGTTATTGTGCTTATCGTACATAGCGTCGTACTTACCGTACATAATATTATACTTATTATACTTATCTGTGAGTGATCAACTGTTCTGTCGAACAGCGGTGAGTTTTGACTGATTTTCTTTTCTGGAGTTTGTTGAGGGAGCAGCCATATAGTGTGTTAGAAAGTTTTATGAGAGTGTAATGAGTAGTTTTGTTAGCTACTCTTTAATATCTAACTAAATTTGTGCTAATTTAACGCTAACTGGCAGTAAAACTTCAAGAACTTAACGACCTTGCGTGCATATACTCTTACCCTACGTTTCAAAATTTTCGAAAGGTTTTCTATCGGGTCTTTATTTCCAAATCATGATAATCTAAGGGAAGTTTACATAAGGGCAAAGTCCTTCTATGAATAGCTTACACAGCATTAAAGTCAACCCTAGCCTGCCACGGTTTTTTTTTATTTGAAGGGAAACACACTTTAAGTCCGCTCCCTCACTTCTTACCAACATTACGGGCAGTTAGTATGCGAGTGGCGCGCGCGCATCTCACCACAGATCAGCTGTGCGCGCATTGCACTCACGTACTTAATTGTTCTCTAACTGTACTGCACAAGTCATGCCTCTCTACAGAGTGAAGAGTCGCAGACGGATGGAAGGGATCCATCAAGATTAAACAGAAAATGTCTGAGTGATGGCGGAGATTAATTTATCTACAATCAATAAAATTCAACAACCGTGCTATTTCACCGGATGAGTAGATGGTAGACTGTGCTGCCCTCGGGGCATGCTCATACGAGTACGGTAGCATGTTAGTGTCACAGAAGATGCATTACGTTGGAAATCTAAAAGGTTTTAGTCTGCTAGAGTTCGACAATCCAACCCGTATAACAAAAAATGGGGTGTGGCTGTGTCATGGACGGCCGTGTGTTGTACAGTCAACAAAAGAGGTACGTATGCAGGATTGTCGGATATAGTTGAAGTTTAGTAAGAAACCGATGGATGGATCTACTACTCTTTTCCGAGAGAACAAGCCCAACAGTAGAATAATGTATACCTGCAACAGCACAAAGAGAAATTGCCTTCTTAAAGCTCCTGCTTATTTAACAGTAGGTACCTATCCGTCTTCATAGATAACTCATATTTAATTGTCATAGAGTTCCGAAACACAATCTGTTTAATGGTAATTATCTGACATTGATGACTTCCGGTTCAAATAATAATGGCTGCACAAGTCATGAATCTCCGAGATTGATACTTCCTTTCAGTACAACAGACTAACTAGCCTGCGGTCTGCGTGATTTACAGTATTCGCTTTATTACCGGGTGTGCTAATTATATGGTGAGAACATGAATTAGATGCCTTTTGCTTTGCGTCACGTTTGACTTCTAGCAAAATTATTCACCAGGAAGTTTGTAATGGCACATAACATAACTTTTTTTTTGTGTCTTGGGTGGAATATCCTCATGGAATATATCCTCGGGCGGCGGGGTCTGTCAGACTCTGACTGACTAAAAACCACCCCGGTGTTCCATCTCACACCTTCTCCGGGAGTCGCGGGAACGTACATAAATAATCTTTTTTTTCTACGTGGAGAAATGCTCATGCATTTTGCACTACCACGGGCAGATAGTGCAATTATGTGGGACTCTAACACACTAAAACTCCACGGTGTCCTCCTCTGCCGCTTACGGTGGGAACACGGGCACGCGGTAGCACTCATCCGTGAACCCGCGGCTATCTGTCAGCAGACCCTCCTCTGCGGAGTACTCCCATCACCGGTGCACCAGAACACATAGCACACCGTGACCACCCCAGGGACCAAACCAGCGCATGGGCGCCAGAGGACCCCGTGTCTGGGCACCCTTGGTCCCCCTGCGACGGGTCAGGTCATTGGCCCCGCCGCCTGCCAATTTTCGGCCGCAGAGGATAGGGAGAGCGGCCAACGTCATACCGACACTCCTCCTCCCCTGAGGCCTCACCGCGTCCACCATCAGACGATGGCGACCCCGTCAAGGCCGCGGAAGGTAGGGAGAGTGGCGCACCGCAATACCGGCACTCCTTTCCCGCCGCGGCCTCCAACCCTCAGCCGCGATGCCTCCCATACGACATCGCGGC
Source organism: Mesoligia furuncula (assembly GCA_916614155.1). Taxonomy (NCBI): domain Eukaryota; kingdom Metazoa; phylum Arthropoda; class Insecta; order Lepidoptera; family Noctuidae; genus Mesoligia; species Mesoligia furuncula. Next base: position 32,061,863 of record OU744797.1, on the reverse strand, counting down.
TCGCCTCAGTTGCGATGTCGCCCAAGCGGCACCGCAACCTACTTGTTGGCCGTTACGTCATCGGCTTATCGGCAAAAGCCCACCCTAACTTCTGTAGCTACAGGAAAATTTATTCGATTATTATCTTCCCCTTATTTGTAGCATATGTCGTAAGTACTTACCATCGGAGTGTCAGCACTTACTACCACAGTATGGGTTAGACGAGAAAAAAATCATCCCCACTTTACGTGTAGGGGGTACCCATAAAGTTAAACAAACACACTTTGTCGGTGAGATTATTGTGTAATGCCAAATAACAGTTTTCTAGTATTAAGAATCTCTGAACTAAACCGCGGACAGACAGACAGACAGACGGCCGGACATGGCGAAACTATAAGGGTTCCTTGTTGACTACGGAACCCTAAAAAACATCTATGTGAACAGTAATTACCCGCATCTGTAAAATGATCAATTATTTGATTTAAATTTGTAATTATTTACCATCGGGTGGCAGGTACTTAACATCGAGGTGTAAGTACTACACACCGTAGCATCACTCATACTTCGTAGCGTCATTCGTAGCACCATTACTGTGTAATCCTTAGCATTACCAGTTGTAGCATTATTAGTAGTTCGTAGTATGAGTTCGTATCACCATTAGTAGTATAAGTATTCCGTCGCAACATTTGCATAATCATTCGTAGCATCATTCGTACTTCATAGCATGATTCGTAGCACAGAACAAAAGACATCAACGAACCACTTTGCTACGCGTGCCAGTTAATTTCTATTTCGTATAATAGGTAGCTTTAAAAAAAATGGAAATCTGTTCGTTGGATCTAAAGGATGGATAAGAAAAGGTCACGCCCGGCCCATAAATATATTTTCAACACACTTGCTCGTAAAGTGGCTCTTATTGAACCGCTTTTAGGTCCATAATGCAGTGTATTAAAAACGCGTGCTTTTTTTTTACTTTAATCCACAAGTGCTTTGTTTCCACAGATAACTACTTATTTACTAGTCGGAGATGCGCGCTTTTTTAATCTCATCAATTCACTTTTTTTTTAAATAGTCTGTATTGTCCTTGGTCCCAAAATTAACTAATATTTGTTTACCCGGACAATATAACCGTATAGTTTCCGTTAGAATGGACCCGAACACACGAACCTCCGCCGGCTCGGTACTGGGTCCCATTGGACCCAGGAATTACGACATACGTCACCCTACATTGATTTTGTAAATATTTGTTATGCTACCCATCCAATCTTATGAATGTGCGTTAACTAAGAGAGTTGGATAAAAAAACTCTTAAGTTAACGCCATTAAATATTTCATATTTAGCGCGCAAGCATATTAATTTACCTTTATTAAATTCAAGTCTTTAAATGCGATAATCGCCATTTTGTTGACAGTGGTAGTCGAGGCTAAAAAACATAAAAATTGGGGATTTCGAACATCCAAACTCCACCACAGGGGCAGTGAATAATACATAATTTAATTGTTTGACGAATTCATCCATTGTTCAAGTTAAATAAGTAGCGGTAATGAAGTTTTTTGATATTTAATGTCGAGTTTCGCGCCAATCTGTTATACATTTAACTTTTCACAAATATCACGCACACACATGTAGGTAAGATTTAAAATGTGACAAAATATTATAGATAATATATTATAAACAACACGAAAATATATTGAAGCACAGGTCCAATAACACGTATTAATCATTACCGCTACTCAATTTGTGTTCAAAATCGCCGTCCATTATTGTTTTTTTTATAGTAATAATGTGCGAAAGCGATTATGCTAAACGATTTTTTTTTTAATTCTCTACTACTTTTAAATCGATAATCGGAAACTGAAATAAAATTATTTTAAGCATTAAATACGATAAGCATTGTTTATACTAATGATTTATGCTCTTGTAATGTTATTTTTAGTTTTTTGGACACTATATTGAAACTGAATCAATAGGTAACTGAGGACCTTTGACCATAGTCATTAATTATTGAATTTCGCGCCGAAGTGTTTCTATATTTGAATTTATCTTCGGAATGCGCTCGCCGTGCAAAATTATTTTTATTTATTGTACTTACTACATATTTATTTTTGATATTTTCTAATAGTTTGCTACAGAATGCCCGGTATATATTTTTTAGGTAGGCTTAGCAAAAGTGCGGGAATGATGGTCAGGTTTGTATCTTGATCAAAATAAGATTTGCGACTCTAACAGATACCTACATCTTTACAGAATTATAATCATTCGAATCATTAATACATCTTTCTTATGGAAAAGTTCTTAGGGAAAAAATCTAACTAGAAAGATTCTATTCTAATGACTATACTTAATTCTGTAAATACATATACAGAGCGTTAGGTTAAACGAGGGACATACTTTGAGGGGAGTTAGTACTCATGAAAATGAGCAACTTTTACTATGGGGCCGAACCTGAAATCACAAAAAAAAATCAGCTGTTCAGTACATTTCGACGAGCTATGCGAACATAAATGTAGGAAACGGCTGATTTTTTTTCGCGATTTCAGGGTTCCATCCCATATTAAAAGTTGTTAATTTTCATGAGTATTAACTCCCCTCAAAGTATGTCCCTCGTTTAACCTAACGCTCTGTATATTATAGTCGCGAATCATATTTGATCAAGATGCAACCTGATACTGACCTGCAAATTACAAAAAACGTAAGAAAATTTTAATTATCCACCTAAAATTGACCGTGGTCCCTACCCGAAACCAAACGGAAAAGACCCTGACTGGCGTTCTATCATAGCGGATTCTCACTGAACGAATGTAGGTATATTTCTCTATGCCAATAGTACTTTCTAATTCCATACTAACTAAACTACAATTGTTTTTTTTTTACAATTGTTTTTACATGCTCTGTGGTCAGTGCTTTTATTTACACTTGCGCGCGCATTGCTAGTTCTGGCTATGCGGAAAGACAACCAGAGCGCCATTTTCCATACAAGTTAATATTTAACAATACAAGTCTGTTTTTTTCCTCGCAAGTGTGTTGAAAAACGTCGTATGAAACGCGTGTGCATCGATCATTAGACTCTCGGCTTTCTTATCGCACTCGCCTGCGGCTCGCGCGAATAATACCGCCTCGAGCATAATGATCAACATAGCACACATGTATCATAATGTACTATGTCAGTAGTGTAGGTCGTTGTACTCAGCCACGTAATCGGTATTATAGGTATCGCGTAACTAATAGAGAACGTAGGCGGGGTCGCTTTCTATTACCCATTTTTTTAAAGAAACAACCTCTGATTGGAACCCTGCACAGCTTCCATCATCGCTTACGCTTATCATCATGATGAGTATAGTCCAACACAATGTCATTGACCCTGATCTAGCTTTCGATAACGCCGCAAGTGCGGAGCGACTTCATTATACGATAGGACGGCAAACCGAATTTATTCATTTTTCACATACATTTGCAGCATTAGCATGTTAACGTAGTTTTAATAATATCGGCTAAATTAACATATTTCCTTCCTATTAGACAAAATGGACCAAATTATCAGGCATACATTAAATTCCATTTTAAATGTGGCCATGGACGACCGAGCTTGGGCACAAGCTACTCTTCCCATCCGTATGGGGGGCCTCGGCGTCCGCAAAATTTCTAGTAAGTATTATCTTACCGGCTTTCATATCTTCGGTCCACGGCACTGATAAATTAATCAGGAAAATCCTAGCCTCCACACTGATTGATTCTGATGTGCCGTGTTTCACCGAGGCTATGGATGCCTGGAGACTCGCTTGCCCGAATACAGATCCACCCGACAATCCATCTTCCCAGAGACGGTGGGATGAGCCGCTCTGCAGAGTAAGTAGTACAGAACAATTTACTTGACTCGTCTGCTACTTCTGCGGAACGTGCGCGCCTGCTGGCTGTGGGTAGGTGGGAGTCGGATCTTTGGCTTCGTGCACTACCTTATTACTACTACTATTTTTCGCCTCGCTGCTTCCCTACGACTAGGCACTCCTTGCTGTTCTCCCCATCGCTGTCACTGTGGAGAAGATGTCAACAGCCTCGGACACCACGGCCTGTCTTGCAGCCGAAGCGTGGTTCGCTTAGCGCGGCACGCGAAATTTAATGATATCATCCGACGAGTTCTTGTCACCATCGGCGTTCCAGCTGTATTAGAACCCAATGGCTTGGCACGCGACGATGGCAAGAGACCGGATGGTATGTATTTATTTCCATGGAAGGTGGGTAGGCCTTTAGTGTGGGACGCTACGTGTGTCAATACTCTTGCGCCATCTCATCTTCCTGGCTCGGCATGCTGTGCTGGCGCTGCTGCTGCGGCTGCGGAAAACCTCAAGCGGCGAAAATATAATAACCTCATCGGAAATTATATTTTCGAGCCGTTTGGAGTTAAAACCCTCGGGCCGTGGGGTCCGAATACTCATGGTCTTTTTAAAGAAATTTCGAAACGGCTGGTTGACACTTCCCATTACCCAAGGGCTGGCTTTTACCTTGGCCAGAGGCTAGCATAGCATAGCATGCATAGCATCGCCATACAACGTGGTAATGCCGCCAGTCTCTTGGGTACATTACCAGTCGACAGGGATGCGGGTGAGTTTTTTGACGCTATTTTCTAGTTTCTGTATAGTTTTAGTTAAGTTAGAATTTAATTTTGTTATTATTACCTGTCTAAATTTAAATAAATTTGGCACTGATTCTCGGTTACTTAGCAATAAACTGTCAAGTTAATGATTTAGCAAAACAGCAGTATATCACTAGGTCGCATCCCCTTCAAGCAGGGACATCATCTCGTAGTGCAGCTCAAGGTCATTACCTCAGTTAGGAAACATTGCCTTAAACTCAACTGAGTTTCAGTTAAGAAGAAGTGTTCTTCTTCTACAACTTTTAGTGATATTAAGCCAAGAAAATAGAGCTGTGTATCGCAAGCGTCAGCCATTGTCATAAAGCCTGCGCTCACATTGCACAAACGTGCGCACAAAGCTTCACCTGAACATTACGACGTAACTTAATAACTTGTTTGGCTGAATTAATCAGCGCAGCCGCAACCGTTTCCTCTAGAAATAATAACACGATCCGCGCATCGAGTGCAATGCTTACACAACAATAAAAACGCTCCGCACCGCACCACACCGCACCGCACCGCACCGCATCGCACCGCCGCGCGCCGCCGTCCATCGTCATCCGCTGCGCAATTTTAATCGCTCGCTCACAAAAAGCTGCGCGCGCAACATCCTCTCATGTTACAACAAAAAACAAACAGCGTTACAATGAGCCACTCTGGTTGCGCCACGTCGTGCAATTGAAACGGGAACAGAGCCCGCGACCCCGCGGTCACGTTTCAGTCCATTGTTTACGTTCTCCAGCATTGTTTAAGGAGTTGACCATCAAATCGCTAATAAAGCTCGGTGACTGCGCGTGCGCCTTTCTAACTGTGTACACCAATGGGAGCGCAGTGCGGCCACGCCCCCCGCGCCCCGCCCCGCCGCTGGGCTAGCCTCCCCATGACCTCGGCCTGGCTGCGCAGGCGCAGGCGTCCCTCCTCGCTGCACTATCGCTGGTTTATTAGCGAAACGATGCAGGGTCACACGATCGATCCCTGTCTGATGTCTAGTCGTGAAATCGGTTCGAGTTAACACCTATTCTTAGTGGAAGGGTAACGGTAACTAGGATCTACACTATCACAAGAAACGCGAGATAGTGTGAGTAATAGTATCAGTCTCCTGCAGGTCTTCAGGGCAAAGGCTCGCTTCATACGGATGGAAGAAATATCGAGCATTACAAGGTTGCTTACTGCGTTTTGCCGATTGCAGATTAAGTTTGGGTGTCCTCACGAGTCACAAAGTGCTCGTCGTACATCAGTGGAACTAACAGCTTGTTAGATGTGTGATCAAAACCGTGACCTGAGGCCGCCGCGCGCGCCGCGCCCCGCCGGGCACTCAACTCATCAAATTAATTTTTTCTTCAAGACTGCTCCTAATGACGGATCCAAGCTAATATTAACAACACTCACGCTACTATGCATAGCCTTAAATCATAGTGATATACCTACTGTGTGTAGTGTGTACCACTTAAATCTGGCTAGCTTTGCAAAAAATATGAGGAAGAACTTGTAATTACAGTTTTTGATGTAGACCACTGATCAAATGCGATCTGTTACAGGTAATTTTGATTAAAATGTTCATTGAACTTGCAGATTAGATTGTGTATAAACTAGTCTATGTTTATCTTAAGTTTGGTTTACTATGTCTTGGCAGATTGGTAAGTTTTGGGTTTTACGTATTGCCTAGCCGTAAAATGTGGTACGATAGTTTAGTACCTACATCTAATGCTTCCGGGACGTAAACGCTTTGCAACCTGGCTGACATCGTCACATTTTCGTGTAGCAGTAGAAGATACGAGCCAAGTCGAGAGAAAATATAGAAGGACATTCTCAGTCTCAGCGGAAAGTTAGATATGGCTTCGTCCTCAATTGATCGATACCTTATGAGTTTCACCACTTAGTGCAGGCGTCTGTATCAAACGCAGCTAAATCTAAAACAATCTAACCTAATACAGATGTGAAATGAATATATATAGCTTAAATCATTCTTGCAACTAAAAAGATAGTGAATCTTCTACGCCCCGTCATCTCAACGCAAATGAGCTGCAACAGACGTGACGTATTACGACTAGCACTGGCTACCAATCGAAGCTGCTATCTGCGGATACATTACAATCTTTTTCCAGCAGCTCTAGCCTTATCGCCTGATCTATGGCGGAGATACCCGCGCTAAATTAACATGTCGTGATTCAACTCATTGCTTCATGCTGTTCTAAGAGCACGTAGCTCTTACGTCCATGTTGCTGCGAGATTAGGTATAAGAAAAATATAAAAAATCGCACTAAATAAATCAAACTTCACTAAATAGCGAAAGGCTCTTGCCTAGATGACATACTTCGAAAATGCCAGATCTACCATTTGCAAATGCATTTAGAACATACGCAAGAATAAATAAATAAAAATCATTAGCGACTAATTGCATCCCATAAAATAGATAGCATCAAACGAGCTAACCTTACGAACTAATACAGTTACAACAATACTAATATTTATGAGCTGTTGGAGCAATAAATTGCTTCATTGTGTTCGCGAACATGTTGCGATACAGCCTCCTTGTTGCGCGTTATCGCCGCATCTAGCGAGCACCAATCACGGACGAGCGGCTTAAGAAGAGTGCTCACGAGTAGTGGCGTGCCACCGTTGCTGTACACATAACAAACTGTTGTTAGATACCAACTATCAAAATATGTCTTATTTTTGCACGCCCGGGGCTTTAGTTTCATTGAAAGCCCATGTTGTAGATATCCGGGTGGCGGAGGTCAGGAAGCTTCTTACTTTTCTTAAAACTACCTCAGTCTAAGGTGCTTAATTATCTTAAGACTTTGATAGAAGATGGCGATAGGCTCACCACCATACAACTTAACTGTGTGATTTTAATATTTTTAGTGGTATCAAATTATCAATGTGTCTGCTGTCGTGTGCAAGAGCAGCAGGTCGTTGAGGCAATCCTAAGGAGTCACCTCTCACTATCTGCACTGCCCCTAACTCCGTCCGAGCGTGGCGTGTTGCGGACGTGTGAACCCGCACTTATCGCTCATCGCGCGCGTGTACCAATCAGAGCAGCGGAGTATCGCGGATCGCGCCGTAACTCGCGCCGGACAAACGACGCGCCAGCACGCCACCGACCTGCGCCCACGCCGCCAGACGGACACCACGGACACGGAGATGAGAGGACGATGCTTCGGTTTCAATAGATGATACCTATTCCTTTAGATGGCAATACATTTTTTTCTGGTTTTCAGCTACATCCGGTAATACTAGAAGCCGACCCCAATATAGTTGAGAAAAGTTAGGTAGGTCGCTTTTATATAAACACACATCAAAAGTCTCTAAGGATCAAATACAGGATGCAATTTTTTTCAGTTACATGCAGATATTGTAATGGTTTTGTAAAAAGACTCTTACACGCTTTTATGGGAAATCAGGATTCCCATAAAAGTGTGTAAGAGTCTTTCGACGTCAGTCGACGGTTGATTTTCTATTTTTAATCAAAATTTAAACAAAATCCTTTATTAAAATGGTGAATTTAACTAAAAAGAATCAATAACGATCCAAAAATGTAAAAATAATATACCTCAATAGCGGCGATACTCTAAAACGTACTTGATTAGAGATCAAGAGTGTAAGACACTTTTGATGTGGCGATTGAGCAGGCCACTGCCGTGGCCTGCTCAATCGCCTGGTCTGGTCGTACCTACCTAATGGTCGGCAAAGTAGCGGGTAAGCGTGGTGTGAGCCGAAGGAAAAAGTCTGTAGGGAAATTCGCAAGCGGACTGAAGTCACATCTGTCAAGTCAAGTCTGATGAGCTGTTCCACCTCGCACAGGACCAGCCAGTTGCAGGTACATCCGTTGAGAGTGATATTCTGGAAGAAATGGACTCCGAAGTTAATAACAACGGTGATGAGTTTACCTTTTTTGATAGAAGGTGAGACACAATGACAATAACTTAACCAAACCAGTATAGTCAGTATAGTGAAGTAATACCACAGTTTAATAATAAGATCTCGTGCAGCATATTCGTAAAGGGAGTAAAAATATTGTAGATATAAAAGTAATTTATCCACGTATCACGGCGCTGTCCATCGATTTATCCCTATTAATCAGCATAAACATAGAGGCTGGTGCCACACCACAACGTATTACAGAAGGAGAACTCCGAACAAAACGACAATATGAAGGAATGCGAAGAAAGAAGCAACAGTGAGTACCGCTTATTCAAGTGATGGTTGAACAGAACAGCTTGAATCACTGCAGTCGTAGGTTGCTTGGAGTTTGCTAGTACCTATTTTATTTCACAGGACAATACACAGGAATGTAATATTTTCGATGTAGCAGAATACCAGACCTACCAACATTAGGAACTACGAAGACAGTGGCAAAATAAGTTAAAATGATAATTATTGCACCAATTTTTTTTTTTGTAAACGTCACAAAAGATTCCTTTCTATGATAACCATCAGAGGCTAGTGGTTGTGTTGGTCCTTCTGCCCCCATCCTATGAGATGTTCTGGGTCGTGCACCGGCCGCGGTGCGCGCGCACAGACCACGTCACGCGCCGCCATTGCGCCGATAATTTATGAACGACGCCAGTTTTTCATTGTGCGCGCTGCCAGTTGCTAGCGAAGCCGTGAGTTGTCTGTAGAGGGACTAGCTGTTGTGGGCATAGCAGGATAGACACGTGGAATGATCTAGATTAAGTATCTTCGGAATTTGGCAGAGTTCAGCTCTTTGACAAGTTTTCTTTGTTGATAATTGATAAGAAGGCTGTCATTTTCGACATGTTTCTAGTTCTTTAGATAATGTGATTTAGAGATTGTGGGTTCGTTTGTTTCCGAGTTTTTTTGCTGAGCTCTTGCAAAAACTTTTTCAAAATGTTTTAAAACCTCAAACCAAATCAAAGGGCCCATACTTTCACCGGGTTACTCTGCTTCGGAACTGTAATGTCCATACATACTTTACATACAAGAACAAGTAGTCTGCAGCATACCCCACGTCACAACGTAGCCTAGATGAGTAGCCACCCTACTGCTGGGACGTGCAGCCGGCAGAGGTCGTTCGGCTGCAATCTATCTGTCACGCTGCGCCCGCACCCGGACATGCTCCCACCGCTCCCACCGCTCTCTGACGAGTAGCTAGACAACTACTTACAGGTCCTTACTCCTGATCGCTCTTGTACGAACTCTTGTAAGGTTTTGTGTTTGCGGAGAAATCAACAATATTGTGCACAAGAGTTTAGATCGTCTCGTTGTATGATAGTCGCTGTGCGGCTGCAGATCTTGAGAATGGAAGTGTACAGGTATCGTTGTTTATGGTGGAATTTCTGATGGAAATCCTTATCTTACAGACATGTCCTCCGTCTTTGGAAGACGAAATCTCCGAAAGAGGGCTGATGGACTAGAATCGGCTGAAACTACGCAGTGGCTGATCTTACATAAGTAAGGGATTACCTTTGACACTTCCAAGTGAAAACAATCTAATTCAGGCTATGGCTATGCATAGAGTTGAGTCTTTCATAGCTGTAAAGGGGTTTATTTATAACCGTTGCTTAAGGGGCTTACAGGAACTAAACACTAAAAGCGCAAGTTTTAGAAACAATAAAAGTATAGGATCGACTACAGTAAACAAAATCAGAAAAATATTTGAAATTCTTCAGGTTAAATGCTAGGTAGATAGTGAAAACATAATACAACTAATTTGATACGATAGAAAAAAATATGAAGATACCTCTAAAAACTTTCTTTTTACCATAAATCCATACTAATATACATACAATCATTCTGATTTTTTGTCAGATTATTCTACAAGCAACATACTTACTAAAATACTAGTGTTTTATTTTTTTAGTCCAAACAATAGATTTTTTGTAATTAAATAAATGTTTCATATTTTGCAATAAATTACCAGCGTTGTGTCATCGCGCTTCTCTTTCTTCTCTATGCAGTCCGACAGTGACCGCGCTTTAGGTCATGTAAGCCCCTTAAAGTTAAGTAACGATTAACGACTATTTAACCATATATTTTTGACGTTTAAATGACTCTTAGCTTTAAGCAACATTTATAAATAAACCCCAATATGTTCGGTAAGCCACTGATGTTGGTACAACAATCGCCATAACGAATCACCGTTGAAACTTGTAAGTATGAGATGAGATCAAAATGTCATGTGCCGAACTAGTTAAAGAACTCTCCTACCAAGAACTATAAAGGTTTTAAAAGCAGTTTATCTTAATTATTATTATCCATTTATATTAGGCATCAAGGCTCATATAAAACACATACAATACAATATGAATATAACGCGGGCACAAAGAGCAATTTTAAAGGTAAAGTTTAAGAAGAGAACTCGCCACCCAACACACTTACTTTACCAAGAGTCTAGAGTTCTAACGGTGCGCAAACTATAGGTACATACTGGCTGCTGTCCTTAAATTTCACAAAACTGCGCACCATGTTATTCTTGACGACAATCGTTCACTTCGCAAATGGAAAAGGCCAACTTGCAAGCTGAGTTTTGGCAAAAAAGCTTTTGCTTTCATGGGCCCTCACCGATACCCAAAAATAAATAAAGAATTGAATATCTTAAACTCGACTAGACATGTGTGTAAGAAAATCGTAACTAATTGGCTGCTAGATTTGGATTATTTGGACACTGAAAGTATAATCACTATTGGCTGAATCAAAACACACATAAACACATCATAACACTCACTCTCTCACAACACTCATTACACTTACACTACACACTATACTTAACATAATCACCCCTTTCTTTTTTCCATAACATGCACACAATTATTTCCGTAAGTTGAATCTACTTATTACCTATATGTACTAATCTATTAGTCTGAATAAAATACAGCTCATCCAAACGTTGTGATGAAAGAGACTGGACCTCACGACACAGGGTATCCTAGTGTGGGGTCCAGTGTTACTCGAAATCAGAATGTAAAGTTATTTTTTGTGATTATATAAATTATTATAATACATATAACTTAAAAATACTATAAATACAAACAACAATGAAGTTTTGCACTTGTATTACCAAGAATTTTAAAATTCTGTACATAAAGATACCCTAGCAAATCAGTAATTACAAAATTAATAGCTATACGACGAACAATACCAAGGACTGCCACACCCACTGTTCAGTTTGTAATCTCCCTACATCCCTAAATAACCAGCCAGTTAAACTGAAGTAAAGTCTTTAAATACATGATTCATACGCCAACTATTTAAAAAGCGTTGCGCTCGATAATTAGTAGTTTCCTTTTGTTTTATTGTTTGCGCATCAAGTGTTCGAGACACGCAGCGGGGCAAGGCACTGCAAGTAGGGACCGTAGGGAGTCTTGTTCTTTTTTCGCAAGCAATCAGACTACAATATGAATTATGTGTTATGAGTGCACCTGCAGTTTCCACTGGGTTTGATTTAATTTCATATTGAATGACTTGTTCGAATAATTTTATAGCTTTTCTGCATGCTTGCATCTCCTGGTATTATGCAATATATTTTTCAGGCTTCATGCATCTGGCAGAAAAAAACTATATTGCTAGTTCTACAGACAAGGGAATATAATTGAATTATTTTCGGCCCATGGTTTTTTAAATTTTAAAGTTAACTATTATAATAAAATATGATAGAGTATTCTAGAATTGAAAGGGTCGGTGAATATATTGATTAATTTAGAAGTTATAGGCATTTTTCAATCTGCAGAAGACAGGGAAATGAGAGTAGATACAGGTGACTATAAAAGATTGTTTGATCTGAAAATCGACTTGACAGTAACAGATATAGTAAATTAGATATTTATGAAATAAACAGAACAATAAATATTATGCATAAATAAATCTAAATGTGTACTATAATACCAATCAGGGAAGTGATAATTTAGACAAGATAATGCTGTCGTTAAAGAGAAATAATAATTACGAAGAATATTAAGTTGTCTTTATTAAACGAAATTTTAAGACAACATAAATCTTTTAAAGACAAAGAATAATCAACATTTTTCCGACTACTACAAAAAGTAACAACCACTTTAATCTGGATGTCACAGAAATGATATGCAATCAAATAGTATTTGTATAGTTTATCTTGCAGCATTTTAATAATACCAGCTTACTGCACTTGACTCGGTAGAACTCAGAGCCAAAAGGCCTATAAGGGACCAGACGTTGGTGGCTACGCTTCACACCCCGGCTCATCGGCGTAATGTTGCTTGCCTGTCGGTCTTCTACAGACTGTATTTCGTTGAGTGTGCGCAAGAGCTCCACGACCTGATCCCACCATCGCCCTTTTACCACCCGACAACCAGACGTATTGCAGCTTACTATCCACACTTGATTAAAATCCCGACAAGTCGTACTTAGCGCTTCTCCTCCACGTTTATTATGCGCACAGCCAATGTGTGAAACTCTCTGCCGGCAACTGTGTTCCCTCCCATATTTAACCCGTCTGCCTTCAAATCAAGAGTGAACAGGCATCTTCTGTGCACGCCCGTTCCATCATAGACCTCATCCATCGCTTTCCATCAGGCGTGATCGGGGTCAAGATCGGGCCCATTTAGCAATAAAAATTAAGCTCTCATCAAATCTACAGAAGCTTTTTTTCCAGCATATTTATTTTTAGTGTTTACTGGATCTCTCTTGCCATGCTTTTCTACATTGTCCTTTTCTCGATCCGACATTTCAAATATAGTCTTTCATAATACCTGTAACTCTCACCTTTAAATACATATTTTTGTTTGTCCTTTTCTTTGTACGCGGCCAACTTTTTCGGCTCTTTTTTTTTAATTTCAGCATAACGTTTTCTCTCATTTTCTCTTTTTTACCCGACTGCGTCAGAAGGAGGGTTATGTTTTTCGAGTGTATGTATGTATGTATGTATGTATATTTCTTTGGCACGCTCTGTAGCCTAAACGGCTTGATCGATTTCAGCTTGAGAGGTGCCGTAAGATTCGTCTTAATTGTGAGAGTGACACTGGGTATATCAAAATTGAAAATAAAATAAAATGGCCGATTTTTGGCGCAATTTGTCTTAAAAAAAAATCTCGAAACCTATCGAGTGGGGTATCAAAATAAAGGGTTTTAAAAGATGATTACAAAAAAATATAATAATATGTAACTTATATGGTTAAAAGTAATTCGAAGTGACAAATCGTAAAAAACACGTACCAAGAACTAAATCGTTTGCGAAATCTTTCACTAATCGTAAACTAAAAAGCTGGAAATAAAAAAAAGTAATTTAAAAAATAAAAAACCCGACTGCGAAACTGAAAAGCTACAAACAAGCCCATTTTAAATTAAATAAAAGTTGGAAGCAGGCGGGACCCATACCATTTTTATTATATTTTCAAATTCAAATGGGTCCCGCCTGCTTCCAAGTTTTATTTAATTTAAAATGGGCTTGTTTGTAGCTTTTCAGTTTCGCAGTCGGGTTTTTTTATTTTTTAAATTACTTTTTTTTTCTCAATATATCTTCTCTTGTCTGCGATTTCCCTTTTGGTTTACCCATATCGGTTCTTTAAAGAACTTCTAAATTATTTCGGATCTTAAATTATTGCCAAATATAAGTAAAAATAGAATTATCTACATTAAAATAATGAAAAAACAGTAAATCTAAGGGAGATATCAAAATCATTATATTAAAATAACTACTCTGTTGTCTGTACTTGACAAGACGATTCGATTCTAACGATGGTATAATCATGCCTAATTTAGGAATTCTTATAGGCACCATCCGTCTCCAGCATCAGACCAGCTCAATCTTACTATATTATTGCATTGTCACCTGACTTAAACAGGTGTATAAAATTTCAATTCCCTGGGAAGTTGGTCAAATTTGACTTGCAAGATTTGACCCATACATATTAACTACACACGCAAGTCGAATAAAAGCGTGTATGCAATGAGCCAATGCACAGTTCATTTAGTGCTAACAGCAACAGAACAAGCCTTTTATCACTTGCCTGGAGCGTACTCACTTCCCTGTTTATGTATTTCCAGAGAAGTGATAGACCGGGAAGTGATATTTTTAATATTTTTCCCCTAAGTTGTAATTTATTGTGTACTAGCTTCCGCCCGCGACTCCGTCCGCGCGGATGTCGGTCTTCACGTGGATGGTTTATTTCTCCATTTTGAGTAACTCTGACAATGACATCTTATAAATATCTATTGGACCCAAATACGGCTAAGCCTATAATAATTAAGGAGATCCCTCTATTGAGCTACTGCTGTTGAGCTCGCGTTCTGTAGTAAGTATTTTTTTCATAGTAATTCCGACCTTGATAAGTAGCATGTAGCAGTAAATTACTGACAATGACGAAAAGTTTGCAATAATAAAAAAGTGATCGTGATAATGCGACAGAAAGATAATTGAGAGCTTCAGCATACACAACATTGTTAGTGAGCTCGTCCGGAATATGAACATGAAGATTTCTTGGACTGCTCACATGGGAAAGAGCTACGTAAAGTTGCCCGTGTGAAAAACAACTCGCGGTAAGATCTACGCCAGTAACTCCTAGGGTCTGACCTTGAGCCTTATTTATTGTCATGGCGTAACACAAAGCTACAGGAAACTGTATTCTCTTAAATTGAAATGGAAAATTATCCACTACGGGTAATGCAACGTGTGTTCTACAGAACAACGTCTATGAATAAAACCGAAAAATAAGATTTTTTTTTCTACGTATTTTTCCAGGATAAAAAGTATCCTATTTTATGCCCAGGATAATAAGGTATAATTATACCAAGTTTCATCGAAATCGAACCGTTAGTTTTCACGTGATGCCTGCATATACAGACAGACAGACAGACAGACAGACAAAATTTTTTTTAATCACATATTTGGGTTTGGTATCGATCCAGCAACACCCCCCGCTATTTATTTTTTCAATATTTTCAATGTACAGAATTGACCCTTCTACAGATTTATTATATGTATAGATTGTTCCCCTAAATGGAAATTGTAATTGTAATAAAATAAAGCAATCTTCTATGGATATCAAAAAATCACTGACTGTGTCAAACGATTGTATTGGTCTCGCGATTTCCGATTGCTGTAATCAGTAATAATTGCTTTTATTTCTTCTCAATCATACTTCCACGAATCGCAATTATTGCAGAGCTGTAACTAACGATTTTCTGTAACAATATCCTACTCTAATAACATCATGACAGTCATTAAGAAGTGTCTTGACGATGCGTAAGCATGCGTGATCCATCGCCGCTCGTTTGATGTCCACCGCGCACAGGATGGGCGGAAAGCAGCTCATCACCGCATTATATTGTAGTCTTTGCAGCTCATGAAGTGATTTTTTATTCCGTTGGTGTAACTGCTGTATGGCGTTCCAATGGGAGGATAAATAAATAAATAAATAAATGGATTGCTTTATCTTATTACAATTACAATTTCCATAAATCTTTCGTACAACTAAAAGAAATACTTGCAATGCATTAAAATGAAATAATATTTTATAATTGAAAATAGGTACCCACGTACCATGTGAGTGAGAATTGGTCTGACCCGAACGCAACTATCTCCACTACACGGATACGACTGATCGCTGCTCGAGTGAAACAAAACACAGCGGTAACTATATGCTGTCGTCACATCTTTCTTTCTATTTCCCGAGTAGCAACGTTACTTGCTATTCAATTTCAAGGTGATTTTAACAAACTTTTATGTGACAGGGAAGTGATACTAAATACGTGTCACCTTTGTTAATCGACAAAATTCGGAGAAAATGAGAGACCGTCAAACTGTTTTAGCTTTTCTGTAAACCATGTACCTACATATCGTCGCTAATCTAACTAAGTGACGTGACTAACTCGAAGCACATTTTACAGGGCAAGCTATTTGCAGTTGAGGGTTACCTATGATTGAGGGTAGCTTGCTCTATATAAATTCTACTGATACAACATTGAGCACGTGTGTAGTTCTGATTAAGATCTTTATATTGGTATTACTACTATTGTTATCGTGTTAATATTGTTTTAATAATAAATATTTTATACAGATACGTCACTTTGTGAGATCTTTGTTTTTATTTTGTTCTGAATACATGATCAGATAGGTCGGGACAATTTGTTATGAAATTGAAAATAATACTCGGTATTAAAGGAAAATCAGCTTTAATCAACACATAAAACATAGGTATAACTTGTCATTACCCAACATTGACAGTAAATTTAACTCAAACAATTATACTTTTTATTAAATTAACAGTTCTTCTTCGAACTTGTCACTAATATTATAAATTTGAAAGTAACTCTGTCTGTCTGTCGGTTTTGTATGTCGGTCTGTCGGACTGTCTATCTGTCTGTCTGTCTGTATGTTACCTTTTCACGCCTAAACCACTGAACGGATTTAGATAAAATTTGGGTAAGGACATAGGATAGTTTTTATCCCGATATTCCCACGGAATCGACACTTATGCGGGTGAAACCGCGGGGCGCTGCTTGTACGATTACTTTTAACAAACCATAAAAGAGTCTTCTAAAACAAATAATAAATCGCAGTTTCTTTATCAATAGTGACAAAATCAAGTGAGTCAAAATGATAACCTGGGGACCTGATGACTTGTACTACAGGCGTTGCTTGCAATGCCTATTTCAAGCACCAGTCTCTCACAAATGTAAACTTATCCTTAAGCTAGTTTTAAGCACTACTACTGTACTTTTGTGAAGAGAAAATAAATGAACATTATTATTATTATTATAACAACGTGAGACTCTTACAAAATAATTGATGAATTATTTTAGTCTAGTGAGATCATACCTATACATTAATTAGTGAGGAAGTGATTTGTAGAAATCTATGTGTTCAGCCAACCTGATCACAGGTGCGTCACCAGTAGTTAAAGAAACTAAGTCTTCAAATTTTTCTTTGGCTATTTTCGGTGTAACATATTAATTTCCGTGTGCAGAAAAGAAGATCTTTGACGTTTCAGATTTAAAGACCTGTACGAATCTTCGGTATGAGTAGTTTTAAAGAACAGAGTCGTAGGGTCACTTTTGCGAACAGAAAATGCTGTCATTTCGGTCCAGTTTACTGGGAATACTTGGTCATCACTTCGTACCGATAGTAGACGTAAATAAATCAGAAGATAACTTTTTAAAGTTAAGAAAATCAGCGTAGGTAGCTAAAAACCAATACATGATAAGGTTTACTTCTTCGTGCTAACTTAAATATTGGAATCAGTTGAGAAGGCACAAAAACATCTCCAGTTTTCTTTAAAGCATAGCCTATTACAGCATGGGCGGAGTCTCCCTCACTCGGACCATGGTTTGGCATAGAGAATTGTAATGTGATCTCTTCAAGATTGGACGTCTATCAGCTGAAACGACTAAAAGACTAAAGTCACTTATGATGACCCCAATTTAAGTAACAATTGATTTTTTATGAATCTCACTAAAAGACCTATGTTTTAAGATCCATGTCCATCTTATTAAGATTTTTTTTTGTAAACTGTAGATACATCGGTCTCGATTTTTGCATTATCTTAGGAACGGTAAGGCATACAGATACGCCGATTAGACAGATCGATTCGACTGTGAAAATGTATCAATTTATACTATAGTTAGGTCGGTCGGTTTAGTCCAAAATGTCAGATACGTCAGTTAGTTTAAGTTAATTTGTCGTATAAATATTTGCTTAGGAGGGATGATTTTTAGTGTCCAATTAGAAACCAATATAAATTTTTCTCATAGTGTCTCTTACCACAAATAATTCTGCCGTCATAAAGAAAAAGGGCACAACTAAATTTTTTACCAAAACTGGCGCGCCTTTTTTTTCTGATTCCAAATATGTATATAACTCAAGTTTGGATAAAATGTTAGTTGTGCCCTTTTCCTTTATGACGGCAGAATTACATACATATATTATTCTACGACCTGAGCCAACCATAACTCCTCAATTTGTAGAACTAGCCAGAGGCTTGTGGCTAAGTAATAACAGCCGCACGGGTCGATTGATCAGGTTAAGCTACGCTTGCCGCGGTTGGTCCGTGGATGAGTGACTATCTTTACATATCAAGACCTCTTCGTCTCCGTGTCTCGGAAATCACGTTAAGCCGATGGTCCCAGCTGCCATTCGTGAATCTGTGACAGTCGTTACGGGTCGTCAGAAGCCTGAAAGTCTGACAACCAAGGGGTACCTATCGTATTACCTAGTAATTGGGTTGTGGAGGTCAGATAGGCAGTCGCTCCATGTAAAATACAGTCCAGGCTTCCAGTCTAACCAGTGATTAGACTGGAAGCCGACCCCAACATAGTTGG
The DNA here is from genome assembly GCA_916614155.1 of Mesoligia furuncula. NCBI lineage: Eukaryota > Metazoa > Arthropoda > Insecta > Lepidoptera > Noctuidae > Mesoligia > Mesoligia furuncula. The sequence continues at coordinate 32,043,000 of OU744797.1, read as the reverse complement.
GAAAAGGCTAGGCAGATGATGATGTAGAACTAGCCATATACAGGGTTATTGGTAAAACATTAACAACCTCTTAAGAGGTCATTGTACTTATCATTATGAACAACTTTTACTATGGGACCAAACTCGAAATCGCGAAAATAAAAATCAGCTGTTCCCTACATTTTGACGAGTTACATCAAATCCAAACGGTTCAATCCACCATTACGCACCCGTAATGGTGGATTGAACCGTTTGTCGTTTTTTCGTAATTTTGTCTGTAGTTAGTAGTTGCAAATGGCACCCCATTTGCAACTACTAACTACAGACAAAATTCGTACGTTGTGCGTGTAAGTAGGTATTTTATTAGGGTGTGCAAATAGTTCGACTTTGATTTTTTTAACCGACTTCAAAAAAGGAGGAGGTTCTCAATTCGACGGTATGTTTTTTTTTTTTTTTTGTGTGTTTGTTACGCGATTACTCCGCCAATTGTGGACCGATTTTCAAAATTCTTTTTTTGTTTGAAAGGGTATACTCTCGAGGTGGTCCCGTTATCATGAAGTTGAAATCTGATAAGAGGATCCCATGGAAATCGAGGGAAACCCTCAAATTTTATCGGCAAAGCTATAACGATTTGGGTATTTTTTAAAATAACTTGAGCATTTGCTCTCGGAAATCATCATTTGGTAAAGTGGAGCTGATGAAGAAGACCACAGATGGCCATTGGAACTACTCTGATGACAAATATTTCACGGGTTGCGATTCGATTACTTTAATATGGTTGCTAAGCAATTTATGCTCGTCACAATGCGTATGGTGAGTGGTTGTTGAGGAGTTCTCCTGGTTCTTACCAGGAGAACTCCTCAACAATTAACGTCCCAACATCGGGAAAAGCAATATTTTGTAACAAGTGATGAGCAGTTGACATTAGGCTATTCAAAGTCAAAGTCAAAACATTTATTTCAAGTAGGCACTTAAAAGGCACTTTTGAACGTCAAAAATTACGAAAAATAGAATTGATTCTAGTCGCCCATTCCAAAAGGTAGTTTTCGTATGGAGAAGAATGGGCAAGAAACTCCACCGTTACTCTTTTAAAATGTTTTACAATATTTTGTATACATTAATTATATAATATGTGAAGACGATGCACCTAAAATAAAATAAAATTACTATACCAAAATAGGTACAAGAATTAAAAATGAAAACATGACATAAATTAATTATCTAATAGATACATGGTGCTCACATATTTACAAACATGGTAAAAATAAACGATTTTCATTTAAATAAAAAATTACAAGTAATAAGTCAGTGTGTGAGTTTAAGTAGTTACAGAATATAAATCAACTTCAAAAAAAAGAAGAAAGAATCAATTTTACAATTAAATTAGCAACCAGTTTGATTTTGTCTAGACTCTAGATTGTCCTATGGAGCAGGACCAGCATGTTTCCAAGCGTTCTTATCTTGGATATAATCTTCTAATTTATAGTATGCTTGTTTACAAAGTGTACGTTTAATGTGAGTTTTAAATTTTCTTTCATTTAATTGCAATATATCACAAGGTATTTTATTGTAACATTTAACACAGTACCCCATAAAAGATGTATTTACTTTGGCTAATCTAAAAAATGGTTGATGTATTTTATCTTTATTTCTAGTATTAAAATTATGTCTATCGCTTATTTTATTAAAAAGATGTAGATTTTTTCTTACATACATAATATTTTCATAAATGAATTGGCAAGGTACCGTCATAATATTAATCTTTTTAAAAAGTTCCCTGAGAGATTCGCGGCGACGTAGATTATAAATGGCTCTGACAGCTCTCTTTTGCAAAATAAAGATGGATTCAATGTCAGCAGCTCGACCCCATAGTAAAATGCCGTACGACATTAAGCTGTGAAAGTAGCTAAAATAGACTAAACGCGCGGTTTCTACATCAGTTAATTGTCTAATCTTTCTAACAGCATAAGCGGCCGAGCTAAGCCGCCCCGCAAGAGATGTTATGTGAGGTCCCCATTGTAATTTCTCGTCTAGCGTGATTCCCAGAAAAACAGTTCGATCAACAAATTCCAGTTTGTCTCCATTAAGTACGATGTCACATTCGCTACTTCTAACATTAGGTAATTTAAATCTAATGCATTTGGTTTTCTTTTCATTCAGTACCAAATTATTTACCGTGAACCAATCTTGGACCTGAAGAATAGAGTTATTCACATCGTCAAGATTTTGTGCCCGTCTGTCTATCTTAAAGATCAATGATGTATCATCTGCAAATAACACCATCTTCGGTTGATTTTGAAGTAATTGGGGTAAATCATTAATGTAAACTAAAAAGAGGAATGGACCCAATATCGAACCTTGAGGAACACCCATTGTCATTTCAGACCCTAATGAGTTTACGCCGTTAACTTGAACTTTAACCTTTCTATCTTTCAGGTATGATCTTAGCAAATCAAGTGCTGTTTTTCTAATTCCATAGTGCTCCAGTTTTATCAGAAGTGTTTCATGGTTTACGCAATCGAACGCCTTAGAGAGGTCGCAAAAGATTCCAATGGCATCTTTTGCTTCTTCCCAGGCATTAAAAATGTTCTTTATTAGGGTAACACCGGCGTCAGTAGTGCAACGCCCTTTGGTGAAACCGTACTGGTGTTCATGAAAGATGGAATTTTTATTAAAGTGACGTAACATTTGATTGAGCACCAACTTTTCAAACACCTTACTGAGAACTGGCAGAATTGAGACAGGTCTATAATTGTTAGGTTCTTTACTATCACCGGATTTGAACAATGGGACAACTTTACTATGTTTCATAAGATCCGGAAAGACTCCTTGATCAACACTGGTGTTAAATATGAAAGCTAAATAAGGCGCAATGGTTTCGATGAAAGATCTACATACTTTTACAGACATTCCCCAGAGATCTTCTGTTGATTTAATGTTAAGATCTTTAAAAGCTTTTATAACAGCCTGAGGGTCTGTGTGCTGAAACCTAAACTCCAAAGGGCATGCCTTTACATTCTTTTTAAGTAAGGCAGCAGAAAGCGTGGGGGATGAATTTAAAGCTTCAGTAGTTTTAAGGGGAATATTAGAAAAAAAGTTTTCAAATTCCTGAGCTATTTCTACATCTGAATTGATGGGGCCATGTGCAGTATCTAAATTAAATTCAGTATTACGCTGTTTTTTCCTACTTGTTTCGTTATTTATTATTTGCCAAGTAGTTTTTATTTTATCATCAGCTGATTTTATTTTATTGCTAATATAAAGAGCTTTAGCTATTTGACACACACTTTTAAAAGTTTTTGAATATTTTGCAACATACTGATGAAAGTTTGTATTATTCATATGTTGCTTTAAGCCATAGAGTTCAAAAAGTTTTTCCCTGCTTTTACGAATACCTGGAGTCGCCCAGTCACTAAATAAAAACTTAGTGTAAATACTTTTAGTTTTTAGTGGAAAAGTGTTATTAAACTGCGCGTTCAATATTGAAAAGAACTCGGCGTAGAACTCATTTGGGTCACCTATATTATTAAAATTCTGATCACATAATTTACTGGCCAAAGAATTATTTAATTTCTCTAACTTTTTACATGTAATTGTCCTAAACCTTATTTGAATTTTTTGTAAAGGCATGTAGGAGCTAAATGTTATTGTTTGTCCACTGTGATCAGATGGCAACTTATTTACAATTTCTTTGTGTAAGTAATCACAATTAAAAAACATTATCAATACAAGTGGCAGAAGAAGCTGTCACTCGGGTTGGTTCAATAAAAACATTTGACAAATCAAATGACTTAAAAAGACTTAACAATCTGACAGTATTCGAGTTATTTTCCAATAAATTAATATTAAAATCTCCACATACGATTATTGACTTACTACTAGTACTATTATATTGTAACTTAGATAAATTACAAACGGACACACTAAAAAGTGAAAAATCAAAACTTTTTACAAAAAAAAACAACCGACTTCCAAAAATAATACTAAAAATTGAAAAATAACTTTAATTTCGGAAGTCGGTGTCAATAAACGAAAATGCGGAACCAAAGACACCGACTTCCGAAATTAAAGTTATTTTTCAATTTTTAGTATTATTTTTGGAAGTCGGTTGTTTTTTTTTTGTAAAAAGTTTTTTTTTTAAACGAGTGTGACCTTGGCAAAAAAGTGTTAAGCAATGAATTTCTTGAAAGCTTGAATTCTTCAGACTTTGTTTTGAGATGAGTAGAATGACCTCTTAAGAGGTTGTTAATGTTTTACCAATAACCCTGTATAGGTTATCAAAATATTTCCTCCCGAGATAGTCATGAAATCATTATCATCACGATACAAGTAATGACATTTTAAACTGTCAAACACCACATCTTCACAAAATTAACAATTTTATTTTCAAATTATCAACAATGACCAAATATCTAACCCGGCCCACATTAGGTTAACCCATCCTATCGTGTCCGATTCAAGGCATCGCATTGATATTAAACCGATCGAGTGTGAACGCTGCGTGGGCGCAGACGCGTCGTAACATCGTTACGTGGCCCATATTGTAAACGACCAATATTATATTAACATATGAAGCCCACGAGTATTGGCTCATTTTATTTGTAGGATGATCCTTACTGACACGACATGTAGAAGTGAGTTTGTCTGTTTGTTTCATCTCTGAGACTCCGAGGCTGCACCCTGTAATCGTTTCTCAAAAACACTCGAATGAGGGAGAGATATAGAAAGTAGATTAGCCAGAAAATACAAGACAAGTTTTACCAAAAGCCGGCAAAATAATGGTAATAAGAAAGAAACAGACATTCCACCCCCCCTATAAACAAATTCCAATTTGCTAGTGATAGCTTAATTAAATGTTTATGGTAATATGTTTGTACGGAAAAAACGACAATATCACCGAAGCTGTAGGTATCAGTATAAGAAATCCCACACAAACGGACCTTAGACGAACCCTGGAGTCCCAAACTAGTAATAACTTTTCGATACGTTACGAAGTCATAACGAGCAGTAATCTATGTAGGATATCGACGCGGCCATAACGCGGATAATAATAGCCGTTATACCGCGATGTAGCAGGGATCGCCACTCCAATGACGGGAAAGTTTACGTCCTATTCATAACGATATGGAATATGATGGCCATGGGGTCCTTAAGATGTTGGTCTGTTTGTTGTTATGGCAGCAAGAGGAGGTACGATATCTCAGATAATATAAATATAAGGTCATGTAATATTATATTTTCTACCTTCTGGCTTAAGCTTTTGATGGAGGCCCTCAGTGTTAAGCTCATGAGATATCCTACCACCGCAGCTATCTGCTCTACTAATTAGCACAGCATTGCTGTTTCAGTTTGGATAATAGAGGTAGGTATTGGTAAGATTACAGGCTCGTAAGACACCAAGTTATTGTTTAATGTTGCCAAATGGACGATCGAATGGGATCTTTCTAAAAATGACACATGATGACACTTGGATTAATGTGAGTTTCCTTCTAAATATCTAACTGGCCTTTGTTAAACTCAAACTTAAAGCATTTACCTATCTCAATTAAACCATTTACAGGCACTTTTGAATTGTCAAGAAGTCGGTCAGTCAGAAAATATGAAGCTAGTTGCCCATTCCAAAGCGTAGGTACAGACGCCAGCATATCAACCTACTACAATCTGTCAAATTTCTTTAATAGATTTTCAACTTTATCGCTAGGTAGGTATATCATAAGGTTCAAAGTTGTTTGGGAACATTTGACAGTTTCGGGTTTCGGGTGATGTGCTGGCGTTTGTGTCTACCTATGGAGAAGAACGGGCAAGAAACTCCATGGACACTCTTTTAAATTATATTTTTACAAAAATATTAGTTACACGTTAGCTGCGGTAAAAAAATCATAAACTTTCATCTGGTGCGGTGGCGGTCGACATGCACATCCATCGACCTTTTTGACAGTGCGTATCAGTCCTTTGTGACCTGACACCACTAGGATAGATTAAAGCGCTATAACTTTGCGAATACATGGTGTACACTGTTTTTTTGTTTTTTTTATACTGTTAAAATGATCCTGAACCCAGTTTCTTTACGTTCGTTTCGCCCCTGGATCTGCCAAACAGGAAATGAGAAATCAACCAAGGAAAGTGTCAGGCCGATAACGACCGATACCGCACTAGAAAGTCCTTTTTTAGGATTCCGTAGTTCCTACAAGGAACTCTTATAGTTTCGTCATGTCCGTCTGTCTGTCTGTCCGAGGTTTTGCTAAGAGACCGTTAGTACTAGAAAGCTGTAATTTTGTAGGAGTGCGTATATCAATTACGCCGACAAAGTGGTAAAATAAAATTTGGAAAATATTTTTATAGGGTAGCTCCCCTACATGTGAAGTGAGAATGAATATTTTTTTCGTCGTCTACCCCATCGTGTGGCATATCGTTGAATAGGTCTTCTAAAATGATTTGGGGGTTGCTAAAATAATTTTTCGATTTAATGCTACATTTACGAAATATTAAACTTTAAAGTGCACATTTTTGTTCCAGTAGGGCGTCCGTCCCCCCCTCTAAAACCTAAACTGCTAGCTTGAAAAATCTGAAAAAAACTCGATGATAGTGCATTTTATGAACTTTAAGTGTAAACAATAGCGGTTAAGATAACTTTATTACTGGAAGCCGAACCCAACATAGTTGGGAAAAGGCTAGGCAGATGATGATAACTTTATTAGTTTAGCGGTAATAGTCGTTGAACTTGGGTGTTGGATAATTTTGTACCAAACACAAAATCCTCAGCATTAATCCTCTAAAGTGACTAAGATGAAGTAGTTGCTTGTTTATAACGGGTAAAGACTTGCATTGAAAAACAAAATATGTTTTTTTTTTTTAGGGTTCCGTACCCAAAGGGTAAAAACGGAACCCTATTACTAAGACTTCGCTGTCTGTCCGTCTGTCCATCTGTCCGTCTGTCCGTGTCCGCCTGGTGACAGACATGTCACCAGGCTGCATCTCAAGAACCGCGATAGCTAGACAGTTGAAATTTTCACAAATTATGTATTTGTGTTGCCGCTATAACAACAAATACTAAAAACAAAATAAAATAAATATTTAAGGGGAGCTCCCATACAACAAACGCGATTTTTTTGCCTTTTTTTGCTCGATATCAATAATGGCAATAGGTAGGCACTTGAAATGTTCACAAAATACTCAGTTGTATTTTTACTTCAATAATAAATAATAAAATTAAAATAAAATAAATATTTGACGGGGGCTCCTATACAACAAATGTGTTATTTTCGGCGCCTATACAACAAATGTGTTATTTTCGGCGTTTTTGCCTTGTGGTACAGAACCCTTCGTGTGCGATTCCGACTCGCACTTGGCCAGTTTTTATATTCAGAATAAAAAACAACAGAATCGTACTACATTGTGATAACGGGCTATTACGGAACCCTACACTGTGCGTGGCCCGACACGCACTTGGCCGGTTTTATAGTGATGGGACCGACAAAAATATAGGGTTATCGAAAATAAAAAAAGAATTATAAGAAGTAAAAAAGTGTGTATTTAGTAAATCACTAAGCCGGACAGGAACACTAAACTAATTTGGTAGGTACGTGACTTTCTTTATAACACTGCACGCAAAGAGATTGATTGCATTAGTTGCCCACAAAAGGCCCGCCGCCGCATTGACCGGGTATTTTTCACCGTCAGTGCGATGGTGGTCGAAAAGGGCCCGCTACGATGTTTTAATGCCAAATACCTACATTTGTAACCACGAGCCGAAATCTACAGGAAAAGTTTTTAACCAGTGCGCAAATTTTTTTTGGTGGCTCAGTGTAAGCAATAGAACACATTTCCATTTTTAGTTTATGACTTTTTTTTTTTCATTTTTCCACTTTGTCCCAATTTGAAATAAGCAAGACATGGATATAATTTAATAGTAATACTATGAATGAGCATGAATGAAAACGCCAAGGCCGCCCGCCGGCCGCTGGACGCCCAGCGCACGAGACGGGGGTGCGGGGGCATGCGGCGCGGCGCCGGCGTTTGATAAACAAAACGCATGCACATGCAGTACGTCACTTGCGGAAGCGGAGGTCGGATGTCCCTTCGCCGTCCCTGCGCGCGTGCCGCGTACTAGACTAGCGTAGTGACAATGTCTCATTTTACTCACCGCGAGTATTATGAAATGGTGCGAGTGTATTTGTTAAGCAATGAAAATTTACGAGCAGCACGAAGAAGATACGAAAGGGAGAGCGTACCTCGTATGCGAGCCCAAAGGATCCTCAATCCCACGGTCCCTAACGAGAGGACAATTTTAGCAGCAAACCAAGGTGTATGAAACAAGTAAAATGCCGGGGTGTATGTAGAAGAGGCTCAGAGCCTAGATGACTTGAAAGAAAAAATAATTAACGCTTTCAATGAAGTAAAAAGTGGTGTTAGTGTCCTAAACAAACTAAATGCTTACTTATTTAAACGTGCACGTTTATGCCTTGAAAAAGGAAGAGGTCACTTCGAACAATACCTAAAATTATTGTGATTAATAAAATGTAGAGGTAAGAAGAAATTATAAACAATCTTAGTGTCTTAGGTTCTCTTTGATTAGACATTGACGCAAATTGTATCATGTCTAAGTACCTATCATACCTAAATGTTTTATTTTGAATGGACTAAAACGTATTACTTTCTTACTTATTATGATTTATTTTCTGCATTTTGATGGTCCTAAGCCCATGAAAGTATGAAGGATAAATTGGAATTTACGAAAAATTACGTTTACAAATAACTTTACACAGTCTAAACTTAAAAAATTGTAGCGCTAAACTGGGGTCAATAATCCGCCGTCGTCGCATAGAGCGAGCGCGTGAGTACTTCTGATAGCAGCTGGCGCGTCAGGCGACCGGTCGACGCGCGGCGTGAATCGGGCGACCGGTCGACGGACTGGCAAGCGACGTCCATAAAATAAATTTCTGAGTAAACAAGTCTCGTAAGCGTTAACTTAATTTTTTACTATTGAAACATATCAAAACAAAAAATACGTGTTTATTAAAATATATTCAAGTTTATTTTGTCAAAATTTGCGCACTGGTTAAAAACTTTTCCTGTATATTTGTCTTTGTCGAACTTCTACAAATACCGAAGATATCGTTCCGCACCAGCGAGAAAAATATAGTTTTGACCGTGCGCACCAGCGCTAACTACCGTATCGAGCAGATTTTGTGTGATCCGCAGTGAACGTGTTTATGTTGAATTTATAATTTTATGTGAGAACGATGTAAAAAAGACGTACGCGTTAAAAGCGTTACATACAAACATCTCTAAACACATCTTAGTCCATGGCAACCAGCTTCTGAATACATAGTATTTATAGATTAATTAAATACGTAGCTGCCTCGGTCCGTTCCAATAAATAAATGCACTCTACCTCCTTATTATTGCAAGTCCCCTGGTAATGTGCCATGTGGTGGTGGTTCCGTGTCCTCTGACCGTTGCTATGTAAATGCAGCTTTGAACGGCGCAGGAGCACGACGCGCCCACAACGTTAATTAGACTGCGCCGGCGCAACCGAAGAGTAAACAGAAGCAAGAATACTTAGCATACGCTAGTATGCTAAGTATTCTTACGGTGTTTAGATTTGTTTTAAATTTAGTGGGAATTATAATATGGAGAATAAATAAGTCGCAACAATGAAATCCCTTCGGTATGAGCTTAATATTATATAGTCCACAGCTGAATAAGGTTTTACAAAGGTACCAAGTCGTAATTAAGTGCAGTAAGTGTTGTTTATGTGATCAAAATACCAAAAGAGGACGCTACGGATCCAACTGCCCCGGTACTGTACAATAAGATAGAGAATTCGCTCTATGAGGCCCAGTGTTATGTGAAAAGTTAAAATATCACTAAGGTTTCTTGGACGTTAACAGCCATCCATGTAAGCAATCAATAGTTTCGATAGTTTTAAATTAATTGAGATCCAGCTAATTAATAGGTGTCTGTCCTCTTTGGTGCTTCCTTATCACTTCACTCTTCTATCGACTGCCTACGATAAGGGACCTCCCGCGTCACCGCGGCCATCTTTACCGACGCATCGATCCCGTCTAATTAAAATGTAAATGAGCTTCAGTGAGCGCCTCTGTCGGTCGTCACGTCGGTCCCAGCCTCCTGGTGCCATCACCCGCCCATACTTATTTATTACTTATCAACCACAATTAAAATGTCCAAGATTCGATCCGATGACTTTCAACTTTTCTATAAAGTATCAAATTAGATTAGATAATTTGAAATGAGGTTTTATCGTAGATTGAGTATGTGCGCTGGCGCTGGGTGCCAGATTTTAATGATAATAAAATTGAGATGATTTTCGATGTTTTTGATAGAGTTTGAATGTATTATTATTGAGGTATTTTGATGTTAAAAGTCACGTATGTTGTGTAAGGTCTATTTTATGATTTTGGTACCCATTAAATTAATATCAGATTAATTCTAAATAATGTCGAAACGAAGAAAAAGATCATGATTTTGATATTCTCACTTGTACAGACTGGAAGACGAACCTTAAGGCTCATAATCCTGTTAGACCAAGGCTAGACTGATGATGAATCTCTCAAGAACAATTCAATCATGAGTTTCACCCCCTAACCCAACCAAACCTTTCCCGTGTATGACATCACGTGTATCGTGTATCTTCAACCCAGACCACACAGGCTGACAACCGTCAAACTAATAACCAATAAAAGCCATTAGGTGGGACATGCAGGTTCCGTACAAGACGACACTTAACCTGCGCCCGCGCAGCCTAATTAGCGCGGCGTGTAGTGCAGCGTCGCGGAAATGCCCGATGTGTGCCAAGCGTTGCGGAGTGCGACACGACGCGGGCGCACGACAGCACGGCAAGCCAGAGGAATGGACGCCATTACAATGATGTAGGGGTCCAGCGACTGAAACAGGTCCCAATAATTGTTTCGGATTTTGTAATTGGATTTTAAAGCAAGAACGAACTGTTCCTTTGGTAATTGTTGGGTTTGGAGTGTGATTTGGTGAACAAAATCTTTGCACAACATTAGCATATTGTAACTTAGGTTCCTACCTTCTCATTAAGATGAGGCTAGTTGTCCTTACATAGTATAAAACAAAGTCTGTACGCGCATAACTTCCGGATGACTGCACCAAATTGGAGATTTTTAGGGTTCCGTACCCAAAGGGTAAAAACGGAACCCTATTACTAAGACTTCGCTGTCTGTCCGTCTGTCCGTCCGTCTGTCCGTCTGTCCGTATGTCTGTCACCAGGCTGTATATCAAAAACCGCGATAGCTAGACAGTTGAAATTTTCACAAATTATGTATTTCTGTTGCCGCTATAACAACAAATACTAAAAACAACATAAAATAAATATTTATGGGGGGCTCCCATACAACAAACGCGATTTTTTTGCCCTTTTTTGCTCGATATCAAAAATGGCAACAGGTAGGCACTTGAAATATTCACAAAATACTCAGTTGTATTTTAACTTTAATAATAAATAATAAAATTAAAATAAAATAAATATTTAAGGGGGGCTCCCATACAACAAACATGTTTTTTTCGGCGTTTTTGCCTTGTGGTACGGAACCCTTCGTGTGCGAGTCCGACTCGCACTTGGCCAGTTTTTTTTTGTTGTGTTCGGTATTGCCAGGACAAGGTTTGTATGATGAATTTCAGAAATTCGAAAAAAAAAAATTGCACCCGTGCGGAGCTGGGGCGGGCCGCTTGTGAATAATAAACACTGTATGTAGCTAAAGGGTCGCATTAATCGACTTGTGTGGCTGACCGCGCCTACCAACAGGCCTGCTGGAAATACGGTCAACACTTTGTATTCTAGCATTTAGAAAGAAAATACCTACGTATATTTCCGTTAATCATGACGCAGAAAAAGAACACAAACACAAAAAAAAAAACAAGTTGGGGTAAAATATGCGTCACATCCACGCAAAACGGACATCGTTCAGCATTAATGCTAAGACCCTTTGCGAAACAGAGCCCAGCGCTGGTTTTCAGCGACAGCCGGCGTTGACGATTTCATACAATTAATAATCTTTACATTTAATTCTGTTCTAATTTAAATTTAATATTTAGCTGAATCAATAAGATTTCACCAGTTGCGTGTTACTACAGCCTAGGTGCTCCTCTGCCCAGCCCTTCGGGCAACACAGGCGTGATGTTATGGTATGTATCATTCTATCAGTTGCGTGTTACTACAGCCTAGGTGCTCCTCTGCCCAGCACTTCGGGCAACACAGGCGTGATGTTATGGTATGTGTGAGATCCGGAACGCATCCATAAGACACTTACTCGGTCTTAGCTCTCTCTCTCTGCTGCCTTCGCATCGCAATGTCATGTATGTGCTCTTTATTAAATAAATGCCAATTAATTAATTAAAGTGCACATAACTCAACACAGGCGTGATGTTATGGTATGTATCAACGTGCGTGGCGTGATGTTATGTGTATGCGACTTTTGTCGCTGACTATACATAATTACTTCTATAAATCCATCTGAAAAAGCGGGGAACAATCTGGAAGTTAAGTATAACAGGCCGTTGTTGGTAAGATTTCAGTTGATTAAGATTTACGGAACCTACTCTACAGAAGACTTCCAGAATATTTTAAGTGATTTTACACATTTATAACAGCCGCTAGGTGTGTGTTGTTATTATCAAACGCCACCATCTCAATAACTTAAGCAAACGAGTCTAGTTATTCAGTGCTAAGGAGCAGCAGCACCGCGCACGACACGAGCGTCCTCCGCAACATAGCGCTGCGCTGCGCGCTGCTAATAGTTGATACCTACATTATTTATTCAGGACATCATAAACTTGGCTAACGAGAGCTAACGGCACTTACGGCCCGGACTAATGAGCGGAGTGTTCCATGCGTGCCGCGCCGTGCCGTGCCTTGTCGCGCCGTGCCGCGCCGCGCCGTGCTGCAGTCACGAAAACCGTTATTGTTTCACGTACTAGGCTAGCAATATTGACTGTACCAATCAAGTAGGTAGTGTTGTCATTTTAATAAGTACTCGGAAAATCTGGGTAAAATTATATAGGGTGACTGATAATTAGTGACCGAGACTTAAACACGTGATTGTACTCATCATTATGAACAACTTTTACTATGGGGCCAAACCTGAAATCGTGAAAAAAAAACAGCTGTTCTCTACATTTGTGTTCGTTTATCTCGTGAAAATGTAGAGAACAGCTGTTTTTTTTTTTTTCACGATTTCAGGTTTGGTCCCATAGTAAAAGTTGTTCATAATTATGAGTAAAATCACGTGTTTAAGTATCGGTCACTAATTAAAAGTCACCCTTCTCGAGACTCGATATTATAGTATGATGGTCCCAATCCAAACAGTACAATAGAATAGACTACCCACCATACCTACTCTTTATTATGTAGGTACCTACCTGAATTACATCTGATGGATTCAATATCTAGCCATTGCCGGGTACTCGTTTATAGTTGACGGTACAAGTGTCAGTAATCAGAAAAATCCGCAAAAGTTGTCCGGGACACATTTTTTTTTTTTTTAATTTAGCTGATCCGCCGTGCCGTGTGAAATAATGAGAGCGTGACGATCGAGCTGATGCCATCAATGCATCGACACATTTGTGCCAGCGTCGCATGTCACACGCGAACAAACACCGCGACCGACACAGGGCACAGGGCACGGGGCAACGGCCGCACCTACTGCTTGCACCATCTCAGACACATTGCCAAAGAACTCATTAAAAACATGACAAAAAATGCCTATTACTATCCCATTACTATCCCCATCACACATAAATCTTCGAAATCCAATTAATAAAACGGTAGCCGCCTCCCGAACGAACCGATTCGATACGTTTGTTCATAAAATATTCTAACGGTAGCCGTAATCGATTACAATAATTGTTAATCGATAAACTATTCGCTTCATACGTATCGCTAATCAATCCGATTTCACGCCGTGACGCACGGTTAAATACTATAATCGTTGTACCTAATGGATAAAAAGATAATTCGCGAGGGGATCTCTATTGCTGGAGGGATAAACATTAGATGCAAATTAGAAGCCGACAACAGAAAACCACCCTTGCAGCAAACGACAAAAGGTCTATTTTAAATGTGAAAAATCAATTTCTTTTGCAAAAAACTGTAATAAATAACTGAATGGGATAGTTTAATCCCATTTTATGACAATAGGCATCCACTTGCGCAGCTGACGTCGTAAAACCCGCGCTTGATGCGGTATTGTTACATGAGTTGTGACCCTCGCGGAGGGTCGCAGGACAATAGCCGAGTTTTTTGTGGTTAGAATAATGATGTAGGACAAGTGGACAATCAGGAGTCTGCGCACGTTTGCACAAATGTTTGTCGACTTACCCCTGATGAAACTGAAGATGTCCCATGTCTCTGCGGTACCTACCTACCGCGTACGATGTCAGCTCGCTATGACCTGAAACGGCTCTTGAATAACTAATGAGCTAAGATTTTCTCTCTCCGGATTGAACCTGCATGCCATTAGATAGGTAGTTTACAAACAAATATGTAAGTACCTATATACAAAAATAAAAAGAAGAAAACACTATGAAGACACGAAACTCATAATGTTTAGGGTTCCGTACCAAAATAGTAAAAAGGAACCCTTATGGTGAAATTCAGTGTCAGTCTGTCACAGCTGGATATCTCAAGAACTACTAATGCTATCAACTTGAAATTTAGAATCGTTTTAGATGAGGTTTGCCCAACTATTTTGCAAATTAGAAAGAAATAAAAATATATGTATATTTTTTGCAACAGGGGCTGAAAGGGGTCTGAAAAATTCGAAGTGCATGTGGGGTATCAATATGAAAGAGCGTAGTTTGCACATTCTCAAACGTTTTTTTTCTTTTTTTTAGGCCGCATTGTTTTCGACTTTTGATGAAAAATGTAAAAATAATAATGTTGTATTTTATTGTAGTAAAAATACTGTTGTATTGTATTGTGTTGTACTTTGGAGATAAGGCCCCCCTTATCTCCAAAGTACAACCCTTATCTCCGAAGTTTGCAAAGAGAAAAATCTGAAATAATTCTATGTGATAGAAGTTTATGTAAAGATTACAGGAAAAATAAAACAAAATCTTTAAATAGCACACTTTTTCAGAAATCTCAACAATAGTTACATTAGTTCCAATATCGGTCAAGAGATGGCGCTGACATAAAACTGCAATATTCTACACCGCAGTGCACAGTAGGTATTAAAATTCTCTGACGAATATAGGCTTCGCCGATGAAAATTTAAAAACATATGATAGTACGGAACCCTCGGTGCGCGAGTCCGACTCGCTCTTGCCCGGTTTTTTACCTACCTAATCGAAACTTAATAGGTACTTACCATCTACGATTGTAGAGGCATAGGATCGTTTTATTGATTCAATAAAACGGCAAGTTGAAATAACAGAATCGTTCAAAGAACTATCGTCAAACGAATTATGTAGTTTCCAAATGTGGCGGTTCAGCATAGTGTTAGTTGTCCGTGTCCGTACAAGGCAGCTTTTTTCCGTCGTGATGGCGGATAGCGCGACCTGGCCGCGACCGGTCGCACACCTCGCCGCCGCTGCATCGCTTCATTAGGATCGCTACTTAATGGCTTGGGGCAGCAAATGGCGCTGTAAAGTATGCCTGTTAGCTGCTAGATTGTGGTGCAGTTAGGAGGATACATTGTCGTTGTGATGCGCATTTTATGTTTTTGTTCAGGTGAGCTAAGATTTAGTCGGTCTAGATCTATAAAGGCAGGTTTACGAATTTTGAATCCACCTTTATCAACTCCCTAACTGTAATATTATGGCACCTACCTTATAACCAGGTAGCTTACCTTATAGGACATCTTCAATATTTTTGGATACCTAGTGGTGTTTACAGAGGACATAATATAAACATTGAAGTGAGATAGCGAAAGAAAATTACCTACTACGGAATGCCAAACAGGCCAGAGCAATATAATACAGGTAAGTAACACAAATGGTAATTAAAATAATCACTTAGGTAAACCGTGGCATATGTATGTTAGTTCGGCCCCTTTGATCCCATGATTCCCCCTTTGATCACATGTTTCGTATTGCCAGATCGAGCAGACGGGCGACAAGGGAGGCGCGCCGTGCTCATTGTCATCAACACAAACACAGCACGACAAACGTGCCATATGATAATACGATTACACTATTGAAATCTATGGGGGTTGAAAACACAAAAAAAAATTCTCGTTAGATAAACCCATTGGGAGCAACTGTCGGCGTTAATTAAAAATGCAATAAGTACTTACCTAATAATAATTTATGTCAAAGAAAAAAAGACACATTCGACAATAGTACTCAATGCCACACATTCTATGGTAAAACGTCGACCTTGTGCTGGTCAAGCGTAGTACCTACGGAGTTTCAATTTAATTCATACTAATCTCAGACCAAAAAAAAAAAAAATAGACAGCGCGCCACGAACATTAAAACTGAAGCCACCTTTTTATCTATGTGTGTATCGAAGGTTTGCCATTTGTCAAATATTTTCCCTATAATTTGGGGATATTTGTGCGAGTAGAAACTAGTATAATATTGTACGAGTAAGATATTGTTGAGTATGGTATTGGTATTCATTGGAAACCCAAAATATTCAATACATAAAAAAGAAAATAGGAATATAACTCGAAGTAACAAATCATATTTATATGTATGTATTAATCGAATGGGGAAAATTTAAGTCGTATTATGGCAACCCCCGTACCTTATGTCACTACTTTCGTTCGTTGAGGTTTTTTGTTCGAAATAATCTAAAATTTAATATTATAGAAACGATATTATTTCAAGTACTTACAAGTGAAAAGTGAATCCGTAAGACTTTTTATATGATTTGCTGTTGTTTTTGCAACTTTTCACTGCACAGGAAGGCATAATTATATTTTTTTAATCTATGTTAACTTGACGACGACTTGTGACGTACTAAGAGCGATGAGCATGGTTTTAGTGTAGGTGTGTGCGTGAGCGTGTATGTTTACTTGCAGGAGCACGGTTTTATGGCTTCACTTTTGATGTTCGCGGCGCGCCGTCTTTCTTTTTTTGTTGGTCTGAGATACTAATATTATAAATGCGAAAGTGTGTCTGTCTGTCTCTTACCTCTTCACGCTTAAACCGCTGAACCGATGGTATAGAGAAGTTTGACTCCAGGGAAAGGACATAAGTAGGATAGCTTTTATCCCGATATTCCCACGGGATCGAAACTTACGCGGGTGAAACCGCGGGGCGCTGCTAATAAAATATGAGGCCGCTTAAACATTCTGGTTTTGTTACTATAGTATAGGTACCTTTAACTTGGCGGATGTCACATGTCTTCGAATTATTTGGTTCTAGGACCTGCCGGTTTCCTCACGATGTTTTTCTTCACCATTTTGAAAACAATGGTGATGTAATTATATATCTACACGAGCAAGGCAAAACATTTTACATTTACAATAATTTTGATTATTGTTTTGTTGGCAAGATTGGCAAAATCTCCGAGTAAAATGGCTGTGTGACATCCGAACGGACAGATGGACAGACAGATATGACTAAATTGCAAGGGTTCCGTTTTTGACATTCGTCCACGGAACCTAGATTTTGGATATCGAGTTTACTGGCGTTAATTGGCACGAAACTGATGTCTGAATTGATTCACATTAGGTGTTAAGAATTACCTATTTAAAAAATACAAAATAACCACCAGTTTCGGTATCAGCACCCCCGAAACCCATGAAAATGACAACTATGACAAAAAATGCACAAATTGTGATACGCATTGTAGTGTATGCGCAGGCATTGGCGTGGCAGTCGCTTACCGCCGGTAGGCGCGTGCAGACGTTATCTGGGTTTCGCATAGACTACTTCACCTTAACTGATCTGTCAAAGTGTGTTTTATTAACCCAGCGAACATTACAAGTGGCGACGAGGATAAAAGTAAGTGCTGAAAACATTTACCAAAAAAAGGGGAAGAATGCACGCTGAAAAATAATGCACGTTGAAAGTTGTTTACGATCTGTTAAGCGACTATATTTCGATAAGGATCGTTTATAGTTGGATACTAAAGTAAAAACAGAACGTAGTCACGCTGTACCTACCTACCTACACGTAAATAAATCGTTACCAAGGTAGATGGTTACAGCTAATGATTGCTTTATTGTCTGTTTCGTATGATTAAGTTACGAAAAATAAATTCTGCTTCGACTGATGTAAACAACAAAAGCGTAGGTAAATGTTAAAAAGGCCATGCAGGTAGGGTTACCATATCTCAGGATTTGTCCTGAGATCTCAGGATTTTTAAACTCTTCTCAGGATTACGGCCGGACTTTGTAAATCTGAGGAAATCTCAGGAAATCTCAGGATTTTCAAAATTTTCAATAAAATAGAGTAGAATTTTTAGATCTTTTTATTCAAAGGTACAAAACAGAAAAACAATCTTTACACATAGTGACTAATTAAAAAAAACAACTTTGGTCATGTTAATTGCACAAATAAAATCAACATTATTTATCTATGAAAGTTTCAACTACTTATCAGTACCTTACGAGAGGGGTGGAGTGCATTCGCGCCCAACGCGTGGGCATGACCTCCGAAAATCGAGATCCTCAGTGCACAAAATTATTAATAATATAACTTTTTAAATTGTACATTACGTTTGGGAAATAAATCTGAAATTGCCACAAATTCTCAGGATTTTTTAAAGAAATCAGGGTTTTTCTCCGGACTTTTAAATTTTTCATCTGGTAACCCTACATGCAGGGAATATTGTTCACAACAAAACAAAGGGCCATGCCTGAATAGTACGCAATTATTTTAAATGTGCTGTAGGTAATGCAAACAGTAAATTATTGTTAGGTAGTTATTATTATTGAGTAAGTGCTTTCATTTAAATAACAAGATAATTGAGTTATTGCACGCTTCTAATTTTAAATAAAATTAATAACCGATTATTATCATAAATCTTGGACATACTTAACTTTTCTGTTGTAAATAACCTACATACCCACTTATTGTAAATATAAAACAAAATCAGTAGATACTATTTTAATCAGGTCACTGGTTTTGCCAGGATCAATTGTTTGCATTTCGACACAGAAATATCAAGGTCACGCAAATACTATTCGCAATACGACCATGCTTAATGGATAAATATCAGAAAAGACCGGGAAACGTTAGTGTAAGCATCAATAATGGCTTAATTACTAGCATATTTACTGCCAACTAGTTAATAAACCTAATTTGTTAATAGATAAAAGTTATCATCAGTCAATTCCCATAATAATAGTAAAGTATAACACTTAATATCGTGTCCTGCGTGTCCTGTCAGCTGCACGTTACAGGAACTGATGGACGCTGGTGAAGGCGCCAAACAAGTATCCGAATTCTGGGCCGAGTCCATTTAGATTGCTATTCTGGGCCGAGTTCACTTAGATTGCTATCGACACACTAAAAAGAAGATTGTAAAGTAACGTTACTGAATAAAGTTATTCAGTTTATTTAGTTAGTCATACTTACGCTTACGTCAAAGGTCATGCTGAATCCGAAATGCTCTAATGAGCACGCATACGAGTCTCAAAATCCTGTTACAGGACGCCACAAAAAATGACTCACGCAATAAGTACTTACATAACATACATACATAATCAGCCTATAATGTTCCCACTGCTGGGACACAGGCCTCCTCTCGGTGGGAGGGAGTGGGCCGTAATCCACCACGCGGGCCCAGTGCGGGTTGGCAGATGTCACATGTCTTCTTGTCTTCAATAAGTACTTACAAAAATATAATAGGGCATGCAGTTGTGATACTGTTACTGATTTTCAGTAAAAGCCACGCAAAAATAAGAATCGATACAGAGTAATGTATTCATTGTAATACTTACGAAAGATAACAAAAATAAAAATAAAAAAAAACCGTCCCACAGAGGATAATTTCCTGCATGTAGGAAGAACTACCTAATGAGTACTACTGATAATGACATAAGTACCCGAGTTCTAGGGTGACATAATTTAGATTGCTACCTATCAACAGACTAAGGAAAAGACAAAAGCTATGTAATTGTTACTATAATTAAATACTAGTACCAACCAGTTAAAATAATAAGTATACATACTTTGAAATAAAATGTGGGCAAAGTGAAAATAAAAAGTCACAATAACAACAAACTGCTGTTTGATGTTATTGCAATGTTAATAATAATAACAGAAAGCTGCCATCTTAAACACCTGCAGAATAGTTAGGAAATTCATGCAGTTAGAGGAAGAAAACACACTCTAATACACACCACACGTTGCATTTACTTGGTTTTGGCCCGTAAATGTAGCTAAAACCAGCCTAAGCGGTGAGAAAAAAAGACACAAAAATAATAAAAATAATGTTTATTTCCAGAACAATGTTCACAAAGGTTACAAGTACAGTAATATGGTACAACAAGTACATTGAGTATTATCTCCTGGCACCCAAACTAGGTTTATAGCCTGTGACTTGGGGACAGATAGATGAACAAAATGTTTTAGTAAAACTCTTTTCACCAGTAACATGAATTAGAATGACATAATATTTTCTTATGATAATATGATGAATCGGTAAATCAATTTTGTAGAAGAGAAGTTCCCTTCTTCTGTTGGAATTTTGTGGTAGTACCTTCAAAGGTCACTAAGTTACAGGTGCCATGTAACATTATGTGAAACCAAGACAATAATGTACAATAAAGCAATAAAGATTGCTTATCTATTCAAACATAGGTGGGAGAACAGGCGTGATGTGGTTATGAGATTATAATTCTTATTTATCATAAAGTTGATAATACTGCCCTATGTGAGGTAATTAAAATGTATTTGTGATGTACCTACCATTATTGATGTAGCACACAACTCAGTGGCAACACTGCTCGAGTCAGTCACGGCTTACCCCCGTGTCGACCCCTTATGTAAATAATATCGAGAAAATATTATTCGATCAAATAAAAAAATGTTCCAGCGAAAATATCGTTAATGTACCAGTTTTAACAGAAGTTCCACTACGGTAAAATCGAAGTTAAGTAACAAATAAAATTATTATCTTACCTACTGTTATAACTAACTAGTGTCATAAAATCTGTTATGGTTAATGATTGAACTAATCGTAGTCAAATCAAATGCATTTTGCACTGGCTATTGTAATTTGTAATCAACAAAAGAATTCATAGAATTCATTACAGTGTTGTAATATCAAGTGAACATTTGCTTTAATCACATAGCACACGTCGTCAAAGGACCTTTGTTCGACTTGCTGGCTAGTCAAATATGAACGGCGGTGATTTAGTTTAAAATAAACTTTAATTACAATTATTACAATTATAGGACAAAAAACATTGAGCAACTGTACTGGGTATGGTACAACAAGACATATTTTGATATACACACATCAAAAGTGTCTAGGGATCAACATATATTTTTGCAATAACTTTTCTCCTGATTGATATTAATTAAAATTTTCTTTAAGGATTCATCAAATAAAGTGTTTTCGTTTGTCACAGTAACGATAAACCAAGTCACCTTTGCATTAATAAAGAAATTTGCCATTTTCCTAATAAAGGGATTTTTGACATTTGAACCACTAACACAAAAGTTCGAAAAAAAGACTGAAATAACAGTTTTCTTTAAAATTTTATTGGGTAACTTAAAGAATTAATAATCCGTGTTTCTACCGCGAACACTAACAACACAAGAACATCGGTTTGGCATACTCAAAATGAGTTCATCCAAATCACGCTGTGGAATGGCCGCCCATGTTCGTTGCAACAACAAAAAAAGGTCTTCTTGCGACTGGATACCCTCCATATTCGGCAGAGCTCTTCTCTGTAGCATATCCCATGCATGCTCAATCGGGTTCAAGTCTGGCGACTGAGCAGGCCAGGGCAGGACATTGATGTTAGCTGCGGCGAGAGTCTGTCTTACAACTCTTGCGGTGTGCGGTCGTGCATTATCATGCATTAACTGAAATAAGGGACCGATTTGCACTTGTAGAGGAACGATGACGTCTGATACAATCGTCTCAGCATAAATTTGAGCGTTGAGGTTGCCTCTGATCCAAATCAACTCAGTTCTTCCGCCGATCCAAATACCCGCCCATACCATGATGGTTCCACCACTATAAGGATGGACTTCCTGGCAGGATTTTAATCGCTGTTGGCCTCCAGGGGTTCTCTAGTGTCGTATACGTCTTGTATCCGGTCTCATACCAAAACGAGACTCATCAGAAAAGCACACGAAACGCCATTGTTCTTCTGCCCAATTTCTGTGTTCAAGAGCCCATTGATATCGAATCCTACGATTGTGCATTGCTATAAGTGGTACCCGTAGCGGTCTTTGGAAATGAAGGTTCACTTCATGCAAGCGGTTTCTGACTGTTTGGTCGCTAATTAAGTTCCCTGAAGAGTGATGAAGCCTCACGCCTAACATCATGGCGGTTATTGTTGTAGCTCTTCGAGTTAAGATTTGAATGTATCGGTCTTGTCTCCGTGTGGTGCAGCGATACCGTCCTCCATGGCGCTCAGCCACGGTACCAGTGCTTCGGTAACGTGTCCAAAGTCGACTGATAACACTCTGACTTGTATTCAGAGCTAAAGCCACAGTACGTTGCCGGGAACCAGCTTCTATCATTCCCACGGCTCTGAGCATTTCTTCCCTGCTTAAATGACGTCGCCGCTCCATAATAACGTTGGTTTTAATCAGTAGTAGGGAAACAGTAGCACTAATAATGTCTTCAATGCGTTGTATGTTTTTATAGGGAAAATATTGACAGCTGATTTTCATCTTTTACTCGAATTTGATTCACAGTTCCTGATTCAAATTATGAAATGCACCAAAAAGGATCCATATAAATTTATAAAATCATAAATTTATTACACACATCAAAAGTGTCTAGGGATCAAGCATTTTTATGCGGATTTCTTGAGATTGAGATGTGGCTTTGTAATAAATTTATGATTTTATAAATTTATATGGATCCTTTTTGGTGCATTTCATAATTTGAATCAGGAACTGTGAATCAAATTCGAGTAAAAGATGAAAATCAGCTGTCAATATTTTCCCTATAAAAACATACAACGCATTGAAGACATTATTAGTGCTACTGTTTCCCTACTACTGATTAAAACCAACGTTATTATGGAGCAGCGACGTCATTTAAGCAGGGAAGAAATGCTCAGAGCCGTGGGAATGATAGAAGCTGGTTCCCGGCAACGTACTGTGGCTTTAGCTCTGAATACAAGTCAGAGTGTTATCAGTCGACTTTGGACACGTTACCGAAGCACTGGTACCGTGGCTGAGCGCCATGGAGGACGGTATCGCTGCACCACACGGAGACAAGACCGATACATTCAAATCTTAACTCGAAGAGCTCCAACAATAACCGCCATGATGTTAGCCGTGAGGCTTCATCACTCTTCAGGGAACTTAATTAGCGACCAAACAGTCAGAAACCGCTTGCATGAAGTGAACCTTCATTCCCGAAGACCGCTACGGGTACCACCTATAGCAATGCACAATCGTAGGATTCGATATCAATGGGCTCTTGAACACAGAAATTGGGCAGAAGAACAATGGCGTTTCGTGTGCTTTTCTGATGAGTCTCGTTTTGGTATGAGACCGGATACAAGACGTATACGACACTGGAGAACCCCTGGACGCCAACAGCGATTAAAATCCTGCCAGGAAGTCCATCCTTATAGTGGTGGAACCATCATGGTATGGGCGGGTATTTGGATCGGCGGAAGAACTGAGTTGATTTGGATCAGAGGCAACCTCAACGCTCAAATTTATGCTGAGACGATTGTATCAGACGTCATCGTTCCTCTACAAGTGCAAATCGGTCCCTTATTTCAGTTAATGCATGATAATGCACGACCGCACACCGCAAGAGTTGTAAGACTGACTCTCGCCGCAGCTAACATCAATGTCCTGCCCTGGCCTGCTCAGTCGCCAGACTTGAACCCGATTGAGCATGCATGGGATATGCTACAGAGAAGAGCTCTGCCGAATATGGAGGGTATCCAGTCGCAAGAAGACCTTTTTTTGTTGTTGCAACGAACATGGGCGGCCATTCCACAGCGTGATTTGGATGAACTCATTTTGAGTATGCCAAACCGATGTTCTTGTGTTGTTAGTGTTCGCGGTAGAAACACGGATTATTAATTGTTTAAGTTACCCAATAAAATTTTAAAGAAAACTGTTATTTCAGTCTTTTTTTCGAACTTTTGTGTTACTGGTTCAAATGTCAAAAATCCCTTTATTAGGAAAATGGCAAATTTCTTTATTAATGCAAAGGTGACTTGGTTTATCGTTACTGTGACAAACGAAAACACTTTATTTGATGAATCCTTAAAGAAAATTTTAATTAATATCAATCAGGAGAAAAGTTATTGCAAAAATATATGTTGATCCCTAGACACTTTTGATGTGTGTACAAAGCCACATCTCAATCTCAAGAAATCCGCATAAAAATGCTTGATCCCTAGACACTTTTGATGTGTGTACATAAAAATATGTGCGTGTGTGTGTGAAAAACACAAATGGAACAAGTTCCAACAAAACAACCTAATGGTTGCGAAAAACACAAATGGAACAAGTTCCAACAAAACAACCTAATGGTTGCGAGAAACACAAATGGAACAAGTTCCAACAAAACAACCTAATGGTTGCGATTAATACTGGCAAGTTCACGAATGAGGTTTATATTTATTTAATTAATAAAATTGTTTCTCCAAATAGTTAGTGGCAAAATATAGCATTATTGATTGACTATTTGGGAAACACGGGAAGTACTGGTGTTATTTTCGGGAACATGCGAGTGTAAAATCTAATAATTCTAAATTTGCTTATATCTCGAAAACGGTGCGTCCTATCGAAAAAATAATGGAAAATTTGCCCCCCTTTTAGAAACCCCTTGTCGCAAAATTCGCGACATGGACAAAAAAAAAAAAAAAAATGACTATGTTATTTGTACAGCGTTTTAACTTTCTTATGCTTAATATGTACAGTGAATTTATAGTTTTACTTTTATTTCGTATAACCTCATTTGTTGATAGGTGCCAACCCAACTGTTGGTTAACAGAATTGCCTAATATTAGGCAAATAAGATCGCGGAAGTCGCGATACTGATAGATTATGTGGTTAACCGGTATCAAAACATTACGAAGTAATTTGAAGAGGTAAACAATCAAATGAATAGTGGGTACCTAAAAGTTAACAATAATTTATACATTGGTATAACCAACCAGTGTATGCAATCAATGGGTGAAAACTCATCAAGTTCATACATTGGAACCGACTAGATTACGCAATTTACAAAATAAATCATGGTTAGACATTAAAAAGATTTTGATCTCTATTGCCAATCCTAGATATGAGGGGCACGTGGCTAAATAATAACAGCCGCATAGGTCGATCGATCAGGTTAAGCTACGCTTGCCGCGGTTGGTCTATGGATGGGTGACCATCTTTACATACCGTGTCCCTTCCGTGCCTCGGAAAGCACGTTAAGCCGTTGGTCCCGGCTGTCATTCGTGAATCTTTGACAGTCGTTACGGGTAGTCAGAAGCCCGGAAAGTCTGACAACCAGTCTTATCAAGCGGTATCGTATTACCCAGTAACTGGGCTGTGGAGGTCAGATAGGCAGTCGCTCCATGTAAAATACTGGTATTCAGCTAACTGGAAGCCGACCCCAACATAGTTGGGAAAAAGGCTAGGCAGATGCCAATACCTAGGTATGGCAGTAGAAATCACAAAAGAGATAAAATTTCCTGACCTGTAAATAATGCAAATTGCATAAAAGGGTAAAAGTTTCCTGCCTTGTAATTAATGCAAATTGCATAAAAGGGTAAAAGTAAAAGATGTAACTTCAGTAAAAATCACAAATGAGATAATAATTCCTTGCCCTGTAATTAATCCAAATTGCAAAAAAGGGTAAACGAAAAACGGTAAACTTAGTAAAAATCGAATAGTAATAGACTAAGTAAAAATCACAAAATAATAATAACAATAATAATAATCTTTATTTCAAAAAGCCAAGTACAATTTGTCCATCTCAATCAAGCATTAAAAAAAAACAAAACAAAACAATGAAGTACAACGCTATGCATTATTTGAGACAGAGTGAACGTCTGTGTCTGTGCTAGTATAAACTGTGTTACAGACACAGGCTGCAAAAGTGATAATAGTTCGTGCCCTAAAATAATGCTAATTGCAAAATTACCTTTAATCTCACTACATTTTGACAAGTTTTGACGTTTGTTTGTCGCCGATATGAGACTGAGACTAGATTTTGAACGTTTTAAATTAGTAGAATTGGCCTTCTGGTGTCATACCGCACCGTGTCATACGTAGGCACATACACATAATAATAGCATTTAATTTCAGCACAACAGTGGTGGTGGTCTAGCCCGACTAAGTTCGTGGTTTCGAAACCAGGCAGGCATTTTGTGTATTTTCACTCATCACCACTGTTCATCAATGGTGAAGGAAAACACCGTGAGGAAACCGGCATGTCTGAGAACCAATACTTCGAAGACATGTGATTCATTAAATTGGACGCAATGGGCATCCATTAGATTGGACGCATTTGGACATCCATTAAATTGGACATTACAAAATGGTGAAGAAAAACATCGTGAGGACATCGGGAGGACATCATCGTGAGGACATCGTGAGGACATCATCGTGTGGATCGTGCCATATGTAACACTCCATTAAATTGGATTTATCAAAGCGAAAGTTCTAGGAAAATCATCTACTTTTACAATATTTGTAAATAATTTGTAAATATGTGAGCACCTGTATCTATCACATAATTGATTTACCTGCCATTGCTTCATTTTAATTCTTTTTACCTTTTGTGGTAGGCTAATTTTATTCTAAGTGCATTGTCTTCACATATAATTATATTATATAAACAAGACATTGTAAAACATTTTAAAAGGGTAACGGTGGAGTTTCTTGCCCATTCTTCTCCATACGAAAACTACCTTTTGGAATGGGCGACTAGAATCAATTCAATATTTCAATAAACATGACAACAACAAACATATCACTTCAATAAAAATAAAGGAGGGATGTAGTGTATGCGCAGGCATTGGCGTGGCAGTCGCTTACCGCCGGTAGGCGGGTGCAGACGTTATCTGGGTTTCGCATAGACTACTTCACCTTAACTGATCTGTCAAAGTGTGTTTTATTAACCCAGCGAACATTACACGCATCATAATAGATTTTGATTTTAGGTAAATAAAAACCGTCCAAGTGCGTGTCGGGCTTCGGGCACCGCACATTGTAGGATTCCGTAGTAGCCCGTTATGACAACGTAGTACGATTCTGTTGTTCTTTATCTATATATATAAAATTCAAAGTCCTGACTGACTGATATATCAACGCACAGCCCAAACCGCTGGACTTAGAGACTTGAAACTTAGAAGGTGTGTTCTTTGTGAAGAGTAAGTATCCACTAAGAAAGGATTTTTGGGAATTCAACCCCTAAAAGGTTAAAATAGGGGATGGAAGTTTATATGAAAGTCCGACAGTTTTGAAGTTAGGATCTTCTAATTTTGTATTTAGGCTGTCTCAGCGTTTTTGATAATTCCACCCCCGAAGGGTTAAAAAGGGGGATGAAGTTGTGTATAGAAAGTCATTAATTATCGACGTAAATATCACAAAATTTATTATCTAGGCTTATGATTGGAAGCTAACACAACGGTGTTCTTAGAATTTCATCCATTAAGGGGGTGAAAAGGGGGGTGAAATTTTGTCCTGACTGACTGTTATAGTATCAACGCACAGCCTAAAACGCTGGTCGGTACCGCTGGGTAGAGAAATTAATTTTGGAGGGTGTGTTCTTTGTGAAGAGATAGATATCCACTAAGAAGGGGTTTTTGGAAATTTAACCTTTAAGGGGTGAAAAGAGGGGATTTTGTTTGTATGAAAAATCTTATTCCTTGAGTTAATAACCATGAAACTTGGCACGAATACTTATCTAAATAAATTATGAAGTTTACCTTTTTTTTTAAACTACCCCCTGAAGGGGGATTGGGAGGTGTCAAAGTTTGTATGGAAGAATTTTAACGCGTGGTCCGATTAACTCGAAACTCAGTATTTATACTTATGACCGAAAATAAAGAATAACTGTGGGGGTGAAAAACGGGGATACAGTTTATAAGAAAAATGTTATTCATTTGGTTAATAAACTTTGCAAGAATACTTGCCTAAGCAAGTAATAAAGTTTCTCATTATTTGTTTATCAAAACACCCCAACACCCCTTGTGTTGGGGTGTTAAAGTTTGTGTGGAAGAATTTTAACGCGCGGTCCGATTTACTCGAAACTCATTATTAATACTTTTGACAGAAAATAATCAATAATAACAGCCGCACAGATCGATCGATCAGGTTACGCAGGCTACGCTTGCCGCGGTTGGTCTGTGGATAGGTGTTCATCTTTACATACCGTGACCTCTCCGTGCCTCGGAAAGCATGCTAAGCCGTTGGTCCCGGCTGTCATTCGTGGATCTTTGACAGTCGCTAGGGGTGGTCAGAAGCCCGAAAGTTTGACAACCAGTCTTATCAAGGGGTATCGTATTTGGGTTGTGGAGGTCAGATAGGCAGTCGCTCCATGTAAAATACTGGTACTCAGCTGCATCCCGTTGGACTGGAAGCCGACCCCAACATAGTTGGGAAAAGGCTAGGCAGATGAAGAATCAATAGTAAGTGTATGGGGTTTTCGAAAATTATTGACCCCTGACGGGACAAAAAGTGGTAATTCGATTTATAAGGGGATTTTAATGAGTGCCTTGATAAACTCAAAAAAAATGGTACAAATAAATTTGGACTTGAAACTTGGCACAAATAATTATAAAGTTCGAATTTTTTTGGAATTCTAAACTAACCCAAAGGGGAAATTGGGGGTGTCTTTAGTATGGAAAAAATTTAATGCGCGGTCTAATTAACTCGAAACTCAGTACCTATCTAAGACCAAAATAAATAATAAAGTGGTTCAGGGTTTTTCTAAAATCTACCGCTAATGGGGTGAAGAGGGGTAGTGAATTTCACAGGGCAGAATTTTATTACGAGGCTTGATTAACTGGAAAATTGGTATAAATAATCTAGATTGTGTTTAGAAATTCCACCCCTATGGGGATAGAAAGAGGGGATACAGTTTATATGAAAAATCTTATTCATTTGGTTAATAAATTAGAAACTTGGCAATATTTGGGTCAGTAAATAATAAAGATAAATATTTAACCCGCTGTCGGATTAACTCGAAACTACTAAAACAAAAAATACTTAAAAAAAGTGATTTAGGGTTTTTCAAAAATTGACTCCTACGAAGGTGGAAAATTCTACTGCTTGCTTCCATTAACTCGAAAATGGGTATGGGTCTTTGAGTCAAGTTATGAACACAACCCAAACGATTTTTCATAATTACTCTCCTGGGGGGTAAAAAGCTGGGATGCAGTTTATTTGAAAAATGTGATCCCTTTGAGCTAAACTAAAAAATTGGCCCGAATACTTATTTATATCTAAATAAAATTTTTCATATTTTGTCTTTCAATGCAAGTCTTTACCCGTTATAAACAAGCAACTACTTCATCTTAGTCACTTTAAAGGATTAATGCTAAGGATTTTGTATTTGGTACAAAATTATCCAACACCCAAGTTCAACGACTATTACTGCTAAAATAATAAAGTTATCTTAATCGCTATAATTTTCCTTTTTAGTTCATGAAATGCACTATCATCGTGAATTTTTCCAGATCTTTCAAGCCAGCAGTTTAGGTTTTAGAGGGGGGCGGGGGGAAGCCTCGTGTCAAAGGTTTTAATGAGGGTTTTGATAAAGTTTTTAGTACTTATAAACTTATTGCCTACTTTTGTAGCTATCGAACGAAACTGCCTTTATGCCTGTAGGACCTCTACATCGGTAGATATGGCAAAATAAATGAACCCTACAGAACTAAGTGAAAAAAAAAATTAAAAAGGCCGCCATTTCAAAACAGTAGGGGCAAAATACCATAGGTAGTAAGATGGATTTCGATAAAATTGATCACATTGCTTCGCTTTAACTGGTCGGACACCGGTGACCAGACACACTGTACCTATATGGCGTACAAAATTAACATACCTATGCAATTACAATTAAGGTGGCATGTCAATACATTAAAATTAAAATAATTAAATTTAAAATATGTCAGGAAAACATGGTCACAACAATTCATACATAATTAATAAATAAAATCATATGTGCTTAATTAGCAGGTCGGAATCGTCATACCTCTGTTTATCAGTAGTAAACTCAGTGATGGAGTAGTAGCATCTATCTAAAAAGAATTTAAACACAGACCTCTTAAAGGATCCCAGACACTCTTTATTTCTAATAGCTGCTGGTATACTAGGTACTTATTATATATTTTTGGGGCCATATCTGGCACACTTTTGCCGAAAAATGCGGTTTTTGAGAGGCAACATGAATGGTATTTTGATAACGGCGAGAGCGCAGTTTTTCACAGGTTACAGCGAACACCCATTCATATATGTAACGGTAGAGTGAGCAAACTAACTTCCATAAACAATGGTTTACAACTATCAATCGATTGTAATTTGGTAAACGATCACAAGCATTTCTTCTGACCTTTAAAAGCAATGTCTCTTGTGAGTCAATGTCTCTTTCAGTGGAGTTGCCCCAGAAAATGATTCCTAATTAATTGATGAACCTAATGCTAGAAGCCACATAAGAATTATAAGCTATTTGTACTGTAACGCGGTTAATCTTTTCGATAGTTTGTACAGAGCATACGGCGTATGCTCTGTACAAACTATCGAAAAAGGTTGGAAGCATTGACTAAGCTTCTTAGACAAAGCGTCGATATGATGTTTCCAAGTCAGATGACTATCCATATAAAGGCCCAGAAATTTTGTGATATCACTTTCATGGATTGCTACGTTACCATATTTTATATTTAGTTTCGGTTTATTTCTTCTTTGATTAAATGTCATTAAATATTTTAGTTTTGTTAAGATTTATTTTTGGATTATTATTAACTAACCAATTTATTATATTTTTAAGATCGTCATTTATGTAATTTTCAAGAATATTAATGTCATTACTAGAGAATAAAATAGTGCTGTCGTCAGCAAATAAGACCATCTGGTGCTTACTGACTTTAGGCATATCATTTAGGTAAACGTTAAATTATAGTGGGCCAAGAATGCTACCCTGGGGAACACCATAAGTTATTTTCCTAGGACGTGACATGTATGTTCTTTTAACTTTCGAGCTCGCACATAGCCTATCAAGCGCTGTGATTTGAGTGCGATTAGAAAGATAAGATTGTAATTGGTTTCATGCAGATGCTCTAATCCCATAACGCCCAATTTGTTTAGCAGTTTAACATGATCTACATGGTCTAATGCTTTAGACATATCCATAAAAAAGGCCACCACTGGAGTTCTAGCATCAACACTAGAAACAATTTTATTGATCACGTCATAAATCGCCATATTAATGGATTTACCTCTCCTGAATCCAAATTGTTCTCTGGCTATGAGATCATGCTTTTCAAAAATCGACGAACTGACTGGCGTTCTATTATTGCGGATTCTCACTGAACTAATGTATATTTCTCTATGCCAATAGTACTTTCTAATTCCATACTAAACTACAATTGTTTTGTTTATTTTTTTTTTATTTAGCGGTCTGTTGTCAGTGCCTACATGCTCTGTGGTCAGTGCTTTTATTTACACTTGCGCGCGCATTGCTAGTGCTGACTATGCGGAAAAACAAAACCAGCGCGCCATTTTCCATACAAGTTAATATTTAACAATACAAATCTGTTTTTTTCCTTGCAAGTGTGTTGAAAAATGTCGTATGAAACGCGTGTGCATTGATCATTATACTCGAGGCGGTATTATTCGCGCGAGCCGCATGTATCATAATGTACTATTATACTTTTCCTAGGCATTCTATATTGTACCGAAAGCGCAGCCGGCAATGTGTGAAAAAGACGAAAGCTCGGGGTGACCTTCGCTCGCTCTTGCATCCTATGTCGACGTAGCCCCACTTCGTAGGGCTCCTATTCCTGTGTAAAGGGTTTAAAGTAACCTAACCATCATTGATAAATATAGACCAAATCTATTTACTTTACACATTGCCGGTGAACCAGCAGGTATTCTATAGAATCCCTGGGAAATATATACCTACATTACCTAGGCAAAGTATGTAACGGACAATAATATTCATAATATTTCATACATTGCCTGGACGCCTCAGGTATTCTATCTATACTTTGCGTAAGGTATTGTATAGAATACCTGAATTATACAGATTACTGGTAACATATACAGGATTCCCAGAATTTGATCCTTATTATGGACACTATCGAGTGGTGTAATACTACAGTGTGTTTTTTTTATCAAAATTAAGGCTAGAAATATAGATTTTTTTTAAATCCAATGATGCAGTTTTAGTTTTCATCAAAATCGAACCCGCGATTCCTTTCGAGTACTTTTCGCTATTCCTCATAGTTTCGGATTTGGCCATCCACGCCCACTTGAAAAATTCACCCTGTATATGTCGGAGTTTGTTCTTAATTATTACAATTGTGAGTACCTAGTCACTAAAATTTGTTATGATTTGTTTTTCTTATTAATAATTGAAGTGATTTTATTATAAATTATTGTCTAATAAATTGGAACATTATTCATTTAATACTTGATGTACGCACTAATTGATTTTGGCAACTTATCTCGATTAATGTTACCGTTGGTTTTGTACAAAACAATTGATAACATGTTACTATGATTTTAAAATGATTTACTTTGTGAAATCACCATTGTCTATTTACGACAATTATTCTTGTATTATTTGATTACATAAAAATGTATAATATAATGTAAGTCTTTTTACCCGACTGCGCGACGCAAAGGAGTGGTAATGTGTTCATCAGCCTATGTATGTATGTATGTATGTATGTATGTTTATATGTTCCTTTGAAGCACTATACAGACCAAACGCCTGGGCCGATTTTTATGATTCACACGTTAATCGATTCCTCTTAGTCCGGCGAGTGTCACTAAAGACATAACGTTAGTGAAAATTCAATATGGCGACTACTGGACGCCATATTAATTTTTTTTTTTATTTTTTTTTTTTCAAAACCTATCGAGTGGGGTATCAAAATAAAGGGTTTTAAAAGGTGATTACAAAAATATATACAACATATATACTTAAAAGCAATTCGAAGTGACAAATCGCAAAAAAACGCCTACCAAGAACTAAATCGTCTGCGAAATCTTTCAAATTTGTAAACTAAAAAGCTGGAAATAAAAAAGTTATTTAAAAAAATCAAAAAACCCGACTGCGGTAAAAAACTTAGGTAAGTTTAAAGAAACTGAAAAGCTAAAAACAAGCCCATTTTAAATTAAATAAAAGTTGGAAGCAGGCGGGACCCACATCTATTTTATTGTATTTTCAAATTCAAATGGGTCCCGCCTGCTTCCAACTTTTATTTAATTTAAAATGGGCTTGTTTTTAGCTTTTCAGTTTCTTTAAACTTACCTAAGTTTTTTACCGCAGTCGGGTTTTTTGATTTTTTTAAATAACTTTTTTATTAGATTTATCACATTTTAGTGTTTTGTATTAACTCAAGTACCTAAACACGTTGACGTACTTCCGTGCGTCATCGGACAGAGTTGTTGTGGGGCGAATGCGTGGTGGGGCCAACATGGGACAAACCCTTTATAACTGAGCGCATTCGTTTGCGCTAGAGTCTGCTACAAGCCGCCCGCGGCTCCCTTGGACCTTACCGAGCTGCGGGCCCTGCTTGTAGGCAGCACGCGCGCCACCATCCTCGCCGGCGACTTGAACTGCAAGCACCCGGCGTGGAACTCCTACACAGCGAACACCGAGGGGAGGCGGCTCTTCGCGGACTCGGAAGCCCTCGGCTATACGGTGTCCGGCCCAGAGACGCCGACGCACTACCCGGACACTGCGCGGTACATGCCGGACGTGCTGGACATCGTAGTCCACCGGGGGCTAAGCAGCCAGATCACGCAACAAGTGATAGACGACGAGTTACAGTCGGACCACCAACCTGTACTCGTCGTCTTATCGGGAACGCCGACCCGACTGAAGCCCATAGCGCCACGTGTCGAGTCACGGACTGGACAAAGTTCGAGGAAAAAGTAGAGGCCACCACGCCGACTCGGCCTATCGCTACCTCCGCGGACGTTGACAAGACCGCGGATGACGTCACTGCTTGCATACACGGCGCCTTAGAAGCGGCGACAAGCACGCAGCCGCAGGGGAGAGGGCTACTGCCGCCCCTGCCGGCGCACATTAGCGCGATGATCGCCGTCAAGAGGCGTACTCGCAAGCAGTGGCAGCAAACAAGATGCCCGACTCTAAAGAGAGAGCTCAACCGTCTCGCGGAGAAGGTTAAGGCCGAGTTGCAGGCGCTTACCACCGCGGGCTGGGAGGACAGAATCGACGCTACGACGGACAGCTGGCCGTCACTCCACAAGCTCTGCGGCCAGCTAACGAGTACCCCAGCTCCGGTGCGGCCCCTGCTCAACAGCGACGGGGCGCTAAGGTATGTAGCAGAGGACCGGGCGGAGGTCTTCGCCGACCACCTGGAGCGTCAATTCCGCCCAAACCCGACTAGCGACACCGACCATGTCCAACACCTGGGAGACTACTTCGCAACGCCGATAGCTCCCGATGAAGACCCAGTCTTTTTCTCGCCGGGCGCGGTCCGACGCGCCATCCTAAGGACGAAGCCCAGGAAGGCCCCCGGTGCTGGTATCACCAACGCAGTGCTGCGCCACCTGCCGTACCGTATGGTAGCGGCGCTGGCGCGCCTGTTTACGGGGATGCGCACGGGGGCCTTTCCCGCCTCGTGGAAGGAGGGGCGCGTCATCATGCTGCCCAAGGCGGGAAAAGACATTCTGAAGCCGGAGAGCTATCGGCCGATCACCCTGTTGCCGACAGTCTCCAAGGTGTTCGAAGCACTCCTGCTGCGACATCTCCAGCCCCACATCGCGCCACGCTCGGAGCAGTTTGGGTTTCGGGCGGAGCACAGCACGACGCTCCAGCTGTCGAGGGTACTGCACCACCTCACAGCCGCGCTCAACAAGAAGGAGTACTCGGTGGCAGTATTCCTTGACATGGAGAAGGCCTTCGACCGCGTGTGGCACGACGGCCTGATATATAAGTTGGCCACTTCAGGCGCGCCCCGTCGCGTCGTTATGGTGGTCTCTACTTTTCTCTCCAACAGGACATTTAGGGTGGTGGTCGA
Source organism: Mesoligia furuncula (assembly GCA_916614155.1). NCBI lineage: Eukaryota > Metazoa > Arthropoda > Insecta > Lepidoptera > Noctuidae > Mesoligia > Mesoligia furuncula. Next base: position 32,007,709 of record OU744797.1, on the reverse strand, counting down.
CGGGGCGCTCTCTAGCGCCCGCCCGGTGCTCGCGGGTGTGCCGCAGGGCAGCTGCGTGTCGCCGGCGTGTTACTCACGTTACATAGACGACATCCACACTACCTCGGACGCTATGTTCGCGCTGTATGCCGACGACGCCGCGTACATTACTACATCGCTCAATGCGAAGTACGCGGCCGTCAAGATGCAGCGCGCGCTCGATCTGCTGCCGGAATGGCTGTCCAGGTGGCGGCTGTCGGTTAACGTGGGTAAGACGCAGGCCATGGTCACCGGCTTTGCGCCCCTCCCACCACCCTTGAAGTTGCAGGGAGCCGACATCACGTGGTCGCCCCGGGTCAAGTACCTGGGGGTAACCATTGATCGTCGGCTCACGATGGGGCCACACGTCCGCTCGGTCGCCGCAAAAGGTAGGGTCGCCCGCAACCTCCTTAAACCGGTGCTCTCGTCCCGAATACCGGCGCGCGTCAAATTGGGCGTGTTCAAGCTGTACGTGCGCGCAATACTGACGTACGCCGCCCCGGCATGGTTCGCCCTCACGTGCGAGTCGAGCCGAAAGCTGCTCCGCGCGCAGCAGAGTCTGGCGCTGCGGACCATTATTGACGCTCCTCGCTACGTGAGGAACGATGTCCTTGAACGGGACCTCGGGATTGAGAGCCTGGACGAGTTTGTGCGGCGCCTCGCGACGGGAATGTTCGCGCGTGCCGACGCATCCGCCTGGCCGCATGTCCAGGACATTGCGCCCTGGCACGCGCGCCCCTCCGACGCGAGACCCCTGCCCCGCGACCTGGTAGCGGACGACGACCCCATCGCACCGGATTGACGCCTCGAGTGAGCCGCATCCAGGTTACACGCGGCTCACTCGATTCAATAGTACTCCACACACACTACATACACTCGTCGCGTGGCGTGTGCTAGGTTAATATAGGCACGTCACGCGGCGAACGCAGACACCCACTACTCATCAGACGCCTAAACTCACGCGCGTATGCGCAGCGCGTTCCGCGGTACGTGCAGACACTGGGCGGTGTTACACAAAACAATACCGCCCACACACACATGACTGCTCCTTAGCCCGGACCGTGCCCGGCTAGCTCTGGAAGCGGGACGGGCGGGAGCAATACACCTAATTCTGTAGAAGCGTCGAGTCGGCACCTCTGTCGCTGGTCGTCCCCCGCCGGGCCTCCCCTAGGTAACTGGGGGTCTCACCTGGCGGGGACAAACCGCCGAGGTGTCGTGAAGAAAGCGGCGCTGAGACACAGCGTCGCGGCGCGCCTACAGAAAAACATCATGCAATCACTCACATAGGCGCGCGTAACTTACGCGTGCCTAACATTTGCCGCAGGCCAATGTAGCCGACCGAGGGAGGGGCCTGTTTTTGCAGGCCACCGCATGGCCTCCGCGGCCGGGGGGCGAAGCCCCGGAACCGCTCGCCACGCCCCCTGACGGGGGCGTCGCGATATCTCCGAGCGCTAGAGTCAGTCGGTCTTCAGAATCGACTCCTTACAGAGCACTCCCGTCAAACCTGTCGGTTTACTAAAGTTCAGCCTTATACCGGTATTCAAAATACGCTATTTTTGGGTAGCTCTGTCACTACACGAACAGTAATCGGTACTACGATTTGTTCGCAATTACTTTGTTACTGTACATAATTATTTTACTGTTTATCTAGTTGTGTCATGTACCTACAGTGTGTGATTTGCTAATATAATTAATTGTTCATAAAATTATAATCGGATTTGAACTGCAAACCGTCTTTCTATTGCGCAATAACCAACACATACCCACACTACGCCCACAGTACCTAGTTAAATATGCCTGACAACTACGAGACACTAAACCTACCTGCTCCGATATATATATATAAACTTTAATGACCTGACTGAGATAGCAACGCACAGCCGCTGGTCCTAGAGACATGAATTTTGGAGGGTGTTCTTTCTTTGTGAAGGGTAGGTATCCACTAAGGAGTTTTTGGAACTTCAACCTAGTAAATTATGAAGATTGACATTTTTTGTTTTTCAACTACCCCCTGAAGAGGGGTTGGGGGGTGTCAAAATTTGTATGGAAGAATTTTAACGCGCTGTTCGATTAACTCGAAACTCAGTATTTATACTTAAAACTAAAAATAAAGAATAACGTGAATCGGGGTTTTTCGAAAATCTACCCCTAACGGGGTGAAGTGAAAAGGGGTAGTTAACTTTACAGGGAAGGATTTTACTGCGTGGCTTGATTAACTGGAAAATTGGTATAAATAATCTTTGAGTCAAGTAATGGACACATCCCAAACGATATTACGGAATTCCACCCCTGTGGGGGTGAAAAGCGGGGGATACCTACCCAAGCAGCACACATAGCTGTATAGTCACTGGACAACAGAATTTTTGAAAACTCGAGTCTGTTGTGCTTTCTGTACAAGGGCTGTATATCCGGCTACACAGTTCTCATAATTCTAAATTTGGCCCCAAATTAACCAGCCCTGAGCATTATAGTAGCTTGTTAACAGATGTTGAGCATTCTAAGAGCTGTACATAAGCTGTAGATACAAGGGCTTAGACAGCTGTCAATAGGCCACTATCCAGCCCCTTTAATTCTCTTAGACATCCAAAAGATGGTTTATGGCTTAGTAACGGCTATTGTTAAATTTACAAAGAAATGGCAACAAAAAACGATTTGTCCAGTGCAACTATAGTGTCATGGCGGTCTAACTATTTCTGTTGACAAATAATAATTTCTAATTTAAGGTAAGTCTTTTCACGTTTGTTTTGTTTCTCTATTGGTAAATTGTACTGCGGGTGCCACTTTACTGTTAAATATTTAGGTGATATTATCAAATATTACACGCGCCATGGAAATAATATAGTTTTACTAAAAATGTTATACAAAATAAATACGGTATACGAATTATTTATGGATTTTTACTAATTTTTTCCATTTAATGAGCATTCATATCTATTTGTAACAATAAAATAATGTGTTTTTACTTAAATAGCTGTCAAATATCATGAACATTTAACAGATATCAGTGTTTTTTTTTCATAAGTAATCAGCTTGTTTACATTAAAATGGCGTTAAATCGTTATCCAGCAATAATTCTAACTAAATTCCCTTGACCCTCTCTTTTCAATGGCCATAACTAATTCTATTAATCAGCTGAGAACTGTACGCTAGCTGTACAATGGCTTTCAGTTATTCTAACGACTGGTTGAAGGAGTGAAGTGAGAATATACAACAGCGTCTTAGGGATCTCTAATCTTGATAGAAAACCATTTCGAGCATTAGGTAATTGACTTGATTTTGTGATCCTATTTATTCTCGCCTGTTATCCCAACTAGCGAGCCAATAAATTGTCATATTGCTTAGAAATGCAGAATATAAAGTAAAAAGGTATTCCGATATTGAAAATCAAAAACATCAGCCAACCTAGCTAAATATTCACCTCCGCTTCTTTTTCCCATTAATTTACATCACTTTACCTAATTTGATGCCTTTACTTTAGACACTTCAACAGCAAAGTAAGAGAAAAGAAAAGAAAACCAGTAAAGTAACGGAAACTGAAAAAGAAATGAGTGGAATTGAAAACTATATTTTATTATTATTATTATTAAATTGGTGAAGAAATTTATTTAATGCTAAGTACATATTTTGAGATAGACAAAAAAAAAACAATTAAGAAATAGAATATTTTGACGAAGAAGAAATATGTAAGTACTGCTTGAATAACCAACTAAAGGTTTAGCACATAGAATTACCAAAGACATATCTTGAATCTGTGATTAATAAAATAAAGCGCAGTAAATTTATATAATTACTTTTATTTTTATTGTCAATTCCTTACCCAGCAGTATTAATATATAATCTCATATTAGTATAATATTCATTATTTACAGTGTATGTAAAAGTGGTATGAAATATAACTCGTTTTTCTGCATAATATATACACATTTGAAATTCACATCTCATGGGTATATTGTCGTTCTAATACGGTCCACGCTGGGTAGTTTCGCTTTATTTAGGTAGGTATATCAAAAATTGATGACACCCTCTGATTTCATTTAAGAAGTTTTAAAACTTCTGTGAAATCGATTATTTTGTACTTAGCCATTGATTGTACTTCAATATATCACGGTTATTTGTCATAAAATATTTATCTTTACATTTTGAGCAATATGTCTCTTTATTACCCATTCTTTTATAGTTTCTTTAAATAAAATGTATTTCATATAAATATTTTCTCCGTCATCTTCATATGTCTGGCTGATCAAATCCATTAATTGTACGGAACTATGATCATTGGTAACAAAATGTAGGTATGTGTCCGGAACCCTCATTTTTAATCGACACCGGCACGTGACTGTAGCTAGATAAATGAAAGAGATTTTCACTATCCTTGCTCCTTTGCTTATTGTATACTTTTGAAAGTTTATTTTTAACTGCACCAGTTCTTTTCCAATTTTTCCATGGTTTAACCGTATTCATTTTAAATTGTATTTTATTCTCGCACGAAAATTATTTAGCGTTGCGAGGTTATGTTAAAATTGACGTTATCATAGCACTACTAACCTATGTTTACTCTTCAATCATTCTAGAGGCTGTAAAATAGCTAATATTTACACTATAAGCTTTGGAATTAAAGTAGAGTAAAGCTACACTAATTTACAGCTCATGCAGCAAGTAAATGCTTTTACCCAGCTACTACTAAGCTCATTAAGTTAGCATCATAATAGAATTGGTGTACGCCATAAAACAGCCAATGGCGAAATTTGATTCTCTAATACAGCTCACAACTGAGAAAAGGTGTAACTTTACCGCGTTAAGCAGCCGTTTACAAGCGTTGGTCTTCTCAACCAGCTGGTAGCATTATACGTAGCCAAAGGCTGGACAATAGTTCTTTCAAATTCTACTAAAATGCATTTTGTGGTTTTTTTCTCCATTATACAGCCATTAGTCAGTTGTGCTGCTTAACAGAGTAGAGATCACCCCTCCTACAGTCTCAAGAATCAACTTATCCGTTAGTACAGCTACATAAGAGACTTTGACTGTAATATAGCTTGTTTATGGATGTAATTTCCGCTAATGTGTTACTTGGGTACAGTTTATAAGAAAAATCTTATTCATTTAGTTAATAAACTTGGCAAGAATACTTGCCTAAGCAAGTAATAATTATCATAATTAGTTTATCAAAACTACCCCTCAAAGGGGTTTTGGGATGTTGAAGTTTGTGTGGAAGAATTTTAACGCGCGGTCCGATTAACTCGAAACTCAGTATGTAAGACCAAAATAAATAAATAAATAAAGTGGAGGGCCCATATGGATTCGCTGGTCTGAGGCGTACCCTACCTATATAGTGTTACGGTACCTTAATTCTACATTACAAATAGGTATGTAATTTGTTTATCTCTAACATGAATCGTTTGAGAATCCTTTTCGTTTGACACGGAACTAGTTATAAAAAATTCAACATTATTTTAAAACGGAACTAGTGATTAAAAAAAACTGGCCAAGTGCGGGTCGGACTCGCACACGAAGGGACCACAAGGCAAAAACGCCGAAAAAAACACGTTTGCTGTATGGGAGCCCCCCTTAAATATTTATTTTGTTTTTAGTATGTGTTGTTATAGCGGCAACAGAAATACATAATTTGTGAAAATTTCAACTGTCTAGCTATCGCGGTTCTTGAGATACAGCCTGGTGACAGACAGACGGACAGACAGCGAAGTCTTAGTAATAGGGTCCCGTTTTTACCCTTTGGGTACGGCACCCTAAAAAACATCAATAGTTCCATCATGGAACTGTTAATGGTAGGTACTAGTGGCAACGAAGGCCCTAAAACAGCCACCCTAAGGTGGATACTCGGAAACGCATGTCCGAGAATCCAAGCCTATAATTTTCGTTTATCTAACTAGGCCTAAGGTGGATTCTCGGGCATGCGTTTCCGCGTATCCAGCTTAGGGTGGATTTTATTGAGGTGGATAAACGGAATAACCCCTAGCTGGGTACCAATGTCATGTTATGTGTAAGGAGCACTAAAAAATAAAAAATCACATTATAATCTATTTTCATGATTTAATAGACATGTAGGATTACATATACATATTTTATTTCATCATAAAACTATATTTATGCAATAATTTACTCAGCTAATGTGTTCTAAGTGAAGGTGAACAGACAACAAATAGGTATTACGAGCTCGTACCGTCAGGCCGATGCTTTGGGGACCAGCTGAGTGTCATAACCAAAATAATATTTTCAATACCAATGGATTTTTATCCGATTCATGCGTTAAATTCAAAAATCGTATGAAATTCCATTGTTTACTTTAGTAAGTCTTGATTTATTGCACACTGTAAGGCGTAAGTGTTTGCGTTTTATTTTATTGAATGGGGTCCCCACGGCCCCCACGGCCCCGGCCGCGTCAGTACAGCCACCATCCGACAGATCTCATATGTTCGTGTTAGCTACACATAATTAACACAAACTTTAACGTACGCCTGTCGCAATGTCGTCTACACTTTGTTAAACTATTCATTAATACATTCGAAACAATCAGATCACAATTTAGAAGTTATAAACACCAAGTTCTTATAATTAAGGGTCAAAGCACCCATCAGGACGTTTCAATATTCGATTCAAGTTCATTTTTACTTCACCGTGTATTAAACAAACAGTATAATAAAATGGGCATGGTGATAATTTATATATATATATAATTATAACGAAGCATAAAAATGACGTAAAGTAAAATCAAACATAATTGATAAAACTCTCAAAAACATTTTTAACAAGAGATTCAGAAACAATCAACTTCAAGTGGAGGCGACATTGCAACACAATTATACAAAAACATTATTATATTTCCCACCAAACTGTTACCTACACTCTGTTTATACTGGCAAGACAATAAATATGTTTTCCAACTAATAGACAACAAAATAAGGGCTTTCAGCCGATTTGTACAAATATTAAACCACTCTTTGGCTATATAACACCTCTGGGAAGCGTAAAATATATTTTATTTTATTTATAAGCATTCCAAAATTAGTAAAAAATAACTTATGGTACTTACGCCGTCCACCATTTGCAATCTCTACGAACTGAATAAGGAGCGAGTTCATAAAACGTAATGTCGGCCAAATTAACATGTCAAGTATGATACTTAAAAATATTGTGCACAAGAATATTGTAAGATTGAAAGTGAAACCCGTAAGTAGTGAACGTAACTTAACTTACTGTAAATAAGTGTTTTGAAATATTAATATTACTGGTTCATATTGGCCGCCATTACATTTTGAAGCTTCCACGGTTTACAGCGTATTTATAATGTAAACTTTTTAGCTATAAAGATTGCAAATAAACGGCGTAGAGATAAAATAATGCGCTATGTTTGACACAGTACATATTGGTACTAAGTAGATCGCGGACTGAGTGCGGCCGGCCGCTACCGCCCGACTGCGGGTGTACTGTGCGCGTGTCGCTGGACACTGGGCACTGGACACTGGGCACTAGGCACTGGGCACTAGGCACTGGGCACTGGGCACTGGGAAGGTCGGGCGCAGTAACGTGCCGACAGCGATAATATAAATTATATAGATAAAAATAATAATACAGCGTGATATGTCAAGTTACAGCTAGCGTTAATATGGCTTATGTTACAAAATGGCATTAATCAGTGTAACACTATTACTTTTCGTTTCTGTTACTGGACAAACGAGCGACATTTTCTGCAAACGCGCGACTGAGTCGGGCAATACGACTTTAATATATTGTATCTTAATAAGCGTTTCTGTCTCTTATTTGGTCTATAGCTAAACATATTATTTGTTCATATTTTATTCTATTCTAGTGTAAGGCATTGCGATGTTTCGGGTACTATTTACATGTTTCAATAAGTGTGTCAGCAAAAGAGAAAGGGTAGTCGGTAAATCAGGAATTTAGGCCAATCAAGAACGTAGGAAGAGGAAGAATGGTTCGATGGTTCATGATTTGTTTCATTATTATTGCCGGATCGCGGACCTGAACACTTATCGGAGATTTTCGAACGAATGAGGCAGACGAGACATCGGAGTAGATAACAGAAAACAGTCCTTATTGCCTAACTCAGGCCCAGCGACGCCGGGAGACGCGCCGCCGCCCGCGTGACGTCACGCACTAAGCTGTGACAACAAGCTATTTATAACAGGTGGAGTGTGAATCCTCACAATGCCCGGCCAGCCCACAGAACACCAGATAAAGTAGATATTTCACATTATAATGAGGTCATCGAGGTTCTTCACAGATCTTTCCTTAAATTAGTTCAGGTAATCCTGAGACTGGCCGGTCACTGCTAACAATAGTCACCAGTTTAACACGAGGGATACTTTGGCACAGTCGGTGACAGACAGACAAAATTAAATAAGCGTTATATTTTCATTTATCTTAGTTAAGGAGGTAATTCTTTCGATAAGGTATTAATTTAAGATTTAGAATCAATGTTGGAAGGCAAACTAGACAGACGTGACAAGCAGTAACTGAACCTCTGTATTCATTTAGTTAAGCTTTCATTTAGAAATCGCATTCAAATTCATTTACTGCTCATCCCTTTACAATTCAGCCAAAATGCAAATCTCAAAGGTTTGCTGTCACCAAGTCTAGTAATCTATGGTACCTAGGATAAAAATAATGTTCTCATAAAAATTATATAGTTATCTATGTGGTATGTGATCAACTCTATATAAATAGCTTTATTTAGTGCTGGCTCATCATGTTTTGTACATAACACTTAGCGACGGCAGTACGCTCCGACTACACTTTAAATTGTACTACGATTAATTATCAGCTATTATGTTATAATCAATAAATTTATATATTCTTCAAACAATATTACATTTGACAAATCTGACAATAAAATAAAGTAATCGTGTAAAAATTCAAAAAAATAAAATATAAGTTTCAAAAATGTTTTGATAATTTTTTTCATAGTTTTGTTGCAATAAGGTCGGAAATGAGAACACATGTGCGTCCGGAAATAAACATACTATATCAATAGCAATGTAATCACAGCTAAAGTTAGTAAGGCCGCGTACACACGACGCGACTGCAACGTGTCGACGGCGACCACACGCGGCCTAGAGCTCGCAGGAGACAGGCCATCATTGCGATTCTTTACTATGTGCTGTAACAATCTTTATAAACCAATAAATAGTTTAAACAAATTAACCTGGACTACGATACATAAATAGTCAGTATCTCATTCGGTTCTCACGGTAGTCATAAAGTTCTACAGATTCATAACATTAGTAGGCTGAAAGGCAAACCAGGGCCGTCTCCGGCAGCTCTCCAGTGAACGGTAAGTACAACTACCGAGACGAGGCTTGTGGCGCTTGCGACACTACGCGACACACGGCGACTTGTCGCGTGTCTGCCGAGGGCCTTATATATATTTACACGTTTTCCCTGCACGAGTTAACAACGGCACATGCACACCTGTTATGGCCACGGACGGTATAATGTAATGGTGCACACGGTGGAGGTGGTGAGGTCCCGTGGCAATATATTATACATCACACCCAGATACGGGCCCAGGTTTGTACTGCATTATGTTACAATCACAGAAAATTATCTTTTAGTCCGCGCCCTCGACGACACGCGTCAAGCGCCGCCCACGCACACACGCACACACGCACACACGCACGCACACACGCACACACGCACACTCCCTCACACGCACATCCACACACAGCGTACGAATAAAAAACCACAATGTGAACAACACACAACTATGAAATATTTACGAATAAATTAATAACATGACCGTGCCGACACGCCGGCACACGTAACATACCTCTATTATACTATATACTCTATTTAATTTATTTTATATTAGTATGATCCACATCAAAAATTAAATCTTCACGTACATTTAACTTATCTAGTTAGCAAACGCCCATTGCCGGCGCCTCAGGTTACAAGCACCGTGCTATGAGACTGCGCAGCTGAGCATCGCTCTGCAACACACTTACACAATACATACTGTTTCAGTATACAGACTCACGTTGCACTTACAATAAGTCATAAGCGAAGTTGCAGAGTTATGCGACACTGATAACATTCAACTTTTCATTTAACGGTTTGTGTTTTATGGTGAAAAGTTATTGATTGGGTATTACGTGTATTCTTTTACCAAATTAATATACATAATTATTATTCATGTGATAACAAAAGAATATATTTCTTTAACTTCTTTAAATAAATCACTATTTCAACAGATCTGTCTCATAACCTCGCGATCACCCGATCAATACCTTCCCACCGCCCTAAAAATAAAATGGCCACGAAATTAATAAACACCTTAACAAGGTAAACTAAGCTTTAGTACGTAGATAATAAGATGCAACCACTGTCACTCCGTTGCCGGCGAGACATCACTCCACGCACCCAACGAAAAACATATAAAACACAATAGTTATATAGCAATAATAACGGGAACACGTACAGAGATTTATAATTTAATATATTTATATTATTTTTTATAATATTATACACTAACAACTACATAAAGCAATACGTTTGTGCTTCCGCTCGCCGCGGGCGCGTGAGTGTACCGCACAACGCAACTGGTAAGTAAACTTAACCCAACGTTAATTTAAACTATTAAACTTAAACCTTTGGTATTACATCGATAACTAACAACTAATTAAATAATACTTCATTCAGAATACTGTCGCGATGCGAGACGAGACAGGTGCCTGGCACATGCTCAGCTTACGTCGCCACCATGGAGCCTGACTAACGACTACTAACCCAAAGAGCCGTTCCATACTGTCATTGTTATTATAATTATTTATTATTATAATAGTGACGTAAGTTGAATATGATTCTAGCTGAAATGTGATGTCAAATATTAAAAAATCTTTTCAATAAAATGGTGGTGTCTGCGACAATAATATTGATTTATAAATAATTGCCAACGTGATTACCAAAGTAAACAGGACGATGACTATAAAAACAGACAATCATAAAAAATAATGTACTCAAAGTACGACAAAAATATACTTAAAATATTTAATATAAAATATCTAACAAAATATTATGTAAAGAGAATCTCAACTAAATGGTAAATGCTTGTGTTACATTTGTACACAAATAAATACATTTTAAATTTAAACTTTTAACCGAATAGTTATAAAATATAATGGTAACACTTTGGTTTGTTCGTGACTATTTCAGGCGGGAACAGACTTGGTAACACATTACGAGCGACATAAAGATATAATATGATTTTATGACATCACATGTCCGCTAAAGCCGTATTCAAGGTAAACAAAAGTCGTGCATCAGTATTGCAGCAGCATGCCGACCGACGACGATATAACACATAATAGGTGCTGAAACATTGCAGTGCTACTTTTGTTTCCCGTGAACTCGGGGCTTGAGCGTGTTCGCTTTGCGTTAATAAAGTCCTGTCGGGTGTTACCAGTCTGTTGCCCCTTATAATGTACGTGACAGATGTAACACAAGGTCAAAGATCAAGAAATACTGTTGTAACACAAACGTGTCGATGAGTATTGGAGGAAGGCTTCGCGCAACAATACGCGGGACTAGAAGTTACGATGTACTCGGGTACGCATCACTAGTACTGGCGGCGCGACCGAGGGGCCGCATCCGAGGGGCCGCGACCGAGGGGGGGGCACAGGAGCTGTTGGGGACACGAAGGCTCGTATGCAAGTTAAACAAAAGTGAAGAAACGTAATGTTTTAGGCGTTACTTTGGGTAAATACATGACAGTCAAATGTTATGCAATTTCTATATTTAGTTTTAATTTAGCCAAAAATCGGTGGAAGTAAAACTAAATAATAGAAAATAAATTGTAATGCCTCGCACCGTTACGTTTCTCATTGTTTTCCGAAAGTTTTGTTTAGCATAAATACGAAACTTTGCAACGTTGCAGCGACAATGTATTCTATATTGCCAGCGACATGTGCCCTGAGCCCTCGGACACATGTTGCTGAACAATATTGAGAAAATTTAGTATGTGCATTAATACGGGTGTTTAGGCCAATACCGTGTCACATCCGCAGTGACGTCGTCAGTGTGTCCCAGCTCGGCGCTGGCTGCGGCTCTGTGCCTGTCACTGTGCCCACAATGAGGGCTTTTAAAAAACTTTATGAGCACTGGTTTGAATCAGGGCTCCTGATCCACACCCCTGCTTATAAGTGTTTTGTGTGAGGTAGCAGAGGTATACCCGCCCTGACAAGTGTTGATCGCCTAATAACTTACAATCGGAAGCTAGCTGCGCTCCGCCGATGTGTTTCATGTCTGTGGTTCAAACCCCGCCCTGGCGAACTATTACACATAGAACTGGTACAATAGCGTGCCCCTCGGTCAGTTCTCTACGCGAGTCGAATCAGAACCCACGTGGGTCTGATCACCTCACTAATAACTTTAGGGTATCGGTATTTTCTATAAATGTAAATAAAATTTTATTTATAATGGTAAATATACTCTGCGAGTAATCTCATACGTTTAACTTGACGAGCAAGCTTAATACCGGTCAATATCGCGGTAGCTCGCGTCTCATACATCGCGGACTTTCTCAAAAAGAAATTCTGCTAATCGAAATAAATATTATGCGCGAATGACTAAACAACCAAATCTCTTCAAAATAACATCCACAACGCCTAACAGGGGTAGACTGTACGAACACAACATCCAATCATTACAAAAACACCAAGTTTAAATTCAAAGCACCGATTAATAGGTACGTCGTAAGTTTAATAAAAGAATGAACGTTGCAGCGACACTCTCGTACATTCGCACGCACACAGACACACGCACACACTCAGTCACGAAGTACACGCAATTATAACACTCTACTACGCGTATGGGGTTTACATCGTCCTCCGACGCGAGCGCAGCGACACTGTGTCGCTCTGTGTCGACACAGTGTGCCACACGCAGTGTCGCTCTGTGTCGACAGTGTGCCACACGTAGTGACGCGCTGTGTCGATACTATGTGCGACACGCACAGTGTCGCCCCGCGCGCGCCACATACTATGTATTGTTCAATATTTACAACAATCGATAATTGCTCTATAACTTCAATATAGGATTCAATGGAAAATATACTCATCGAATCAACAAAGACCTTGTTTTTTTATTTATTCATATTATATTAGTTGTGATGTGAAGAGATTTATTACGTCGAGGCGGGCGCGCGCGACAGGCGACCGCGACGCACAACGACACGCCGCCGCCGCGCGGCCGGGCGGGGCCGCAGCCACACATATGTACACAAAGGGAGAGCGGCCACACTCGCCGCGCGCTGTGACGTCACCCTCGCCGCGCGGTGTGACGTCACCGCGCCACCTACATAACAACACGTGTAAGCGACCGTCGCATGAACTAGTGGACAGAAACATCATAAGAAAACCGTGTTTCAAGTCAACTTTGGCAACGTCTGTACAATGTTACGAGGTATTTAAAGCTGATGTTTCACGAGACCCACAGGTTACGTTCGATATCGTGAATTCAACGACTTGTTCGAACAAGTCTTACGTGCGTACGAGCTAGCGTTGATATTAAATGGAAACTTTGGTTTCGCTCGCAAAACAAGACAAGCGCATTTATTGAGGTATATTCAATTTTAGAACCTGACACCTGGCAGTGCACCGCGTGGAAATAATTCTATCCGAAGCAATAAGAAATATCGATCGGAGACATGTGTTACCTCATATACAGGTATTATTGACGTAGTCACTGATCTGATACCAAGGTTTGATGATGACTATACATATTATATTCATAGTATATTTCGCAGATGTCATAGCGCGCTACTTGCTCTATCATCATCAACATTACTTCGGTACTTCGAGATTGTTTGTTCCAATAATCTCAGAAGCTGTCAACACTGCATAGTGTTGCTACCCCCGCGGTACACTGCCCGCGTCGCACCGCGCTTGTGAACCTGTGAGGTTCTGTGATGATTGTACGGACATGACGCAATTCGGACGAAGTTTCGAATCCAGCATAATTATATCGGAAGTGCTCGCCCTCTCAGCAGGAGTGCTGTATCAGCTAAAACGGTCGAACTTCTTCACTAAAAGTATCACTATTTACGCGGAAAGAACTCGTCAAAAGTCACATTTGCCAAATTGCGTCCTTGTAAACTGTCGCAGTGAGAGACTCGAGCGCTCCTAAACTAACATACACTAAAAGACAGACAACGTACATTCAAAAAACGTACAAAATAAAAACGTAATAAAAATAATACTTCGTCCGACGTTGATACTAAAGACGTCGCGCGCTACTACTAGAATTAAAATAAGAACAGCGTCTGCGCTTAACTTACGCATCGTCATGACTAGACAGATGTTGGCATTACACTTAACATAATTATGTAAAAAATGAGAGTGGCGGCGTCGCCCCGTCGCGAGCTGTGTACCGTGTGTACCGAGTGTACCGAGTGTACCGAGTGTACCGAGCACTGCACGTGTACGGTACGTGCACTGCACGTGTACCGCAGCAGCGCGCACACAGCTCAGGCTTGCGGAGGCTTGTCGACGGGCGGCGCCGGGTTGAAGTCCTTGTTCACGAACGAGAAGCCGCGGAACTCCTCCTGCAAGGGTAAAGTCAAGCGTCAGTACTGGTCAGTTGCTATCTCGCAACAGAAGGCCGATACCCGATAATCAAAAACGTTCAAAATATGTTCGTGTTAGTCGTAAGAAGATACGCTCGCAATCAACTTTTCTGACACTGACATAAAGTTGATATTGTTTTTTAGAAATCGTATTTTGTTTGTCTTTGTCAATCGTTACGGACAGTCAGAAGCCCAAAGGGTATCGTTTTATCTTGAGGCCAGATATGCAGTCGCTCCATGTAAAATACTGGTATTCAGCTGCATCTGGCTAGACTGAAAGCGACCCCGACATAGTCGGACAAAGGCAGGCAGATGATGATTTAGAGTCAAGAAAACAAGCTGCAGCAGTTCGTCACCTGGTTGATGGCTCGCACGACGTCGTTGGGCACGGGCGTCAGTACGGGCTCCTCCTTCGTGAACTCCGCATCGAAGTTGGCAGCCTCGCGCTTGCTCTTCTTTAACACAAGGAACGCCATGTCAATCATAACACGGTACATATTACAGTTAACTAAAACTGGGGAAATTAGTAGTATGTATATGATATTTTTTTCGTTTATAATTCCGATAAGTATTATCAGTATTTCCAAATTCTGTCTTAATTTTGAAGACAGAATTTGGAAATCACTACATACAAAGTAAATACCAACACAAACTTTACAATAGGAGAAGGACCCAAAACAAAGCTGAGTCATTATATTCTTCTTGTCATTGCGATCAACTACAATGGCTACGTCCCCGACCATAATGAAAGCAGTCCTTTGACGTGTGTTACATCTACAGTTAACAGTGGTCAAAGTTGTTTCTGAGTAGTTATTTCTGCTAATTGATACTAATAAGTTTGATGTACAGAATGCGGAGAAATTCTGTTAGTGATGGTTCTTTTGTTACATTCTGTATAATTATTCTTTGTTGTATTATAAAGGACCAGTCGCAAGGGTCGATTTTAAAGATTAAGCAACGCTTGCCGAGGTTGGTTGAAGGTGTAAAATATCCAGTTGTATTCGGTTAGACTGGAGCCGACCCAATATAGCTAGGAAAATGCTAGGTAAAGATGATTGTAGTATTATAGTGTATAGACATAGTGTTACGAGCTTCGGGTTCGTGACAATAAAAACTGCCGATTTAACAACACTAATATCAACTCAAACACACTAATTATAAAACACAATTGCACTACTGATCACTCTTAAGTCGCACTTGAAGATCGCTTGATGTATTCGCTTGTATCGCTTTAACCAAACTGACTCGGTCGTGGCGCATCCCGGCCTTATATAGTGCCGCAGATAGTTCTAGAACCTTCCATTGTAGAAACATCTAGAATGTTCGAGCCCCCCGACCGACCAGATGTCGATAGTTCGAGAAAGTTCTAGAAAGTTCTCGCATCCAAATTTCTAGAAGGATCTTGACTACTAGTTCCGCGACTCGATACTAGATGGAGCTAGTGGTAACTAACGTCATCATATACCAGGCATTAATTGTGGCGCGCAACAATAGTAATGTCGCGAATAAGACGCGGAACACTCACGACTTTGGGGCGGAAGCTGCATGAGCGCGTCCCAGTCCATGTCGCGGAAGATGATGTAGTATTACAGTGTATAGACATCGTAATGTCGCGAGTAAGACGCGGAACACTCACGACTTTGGGGCGGAAGGGCGGGCGCAGCCGGCGCTGCATGAGCGCGTCCCAGTCCATGTCGCGGAAGATGATGTAGTATTACAGTGTATAGACATCGTAATGTCGCGAGTAAGACGCGGAACACTCACGACTTTGGGGCGGAAGGGCGGGCGCAGCCGGCGCTGCATGAGCGCGTCCCAGTCCATGTCGCGGAAGATGATGTAGTATTACAGTGTATAGACATCGTAATGTCGCGAGTAAGACGCGGAACACTCACGACTTTGGGGCGGAAGGGCGGGCGCAGCCGGCGCTGCATGAGCGCGTCCCAGTCCATGTCGCGGAAGATGATGTAGTATTACAGTGTATAGACATCGTAATGTCGCGAGTAAGACGCGGAACACTCACGACTTTGGGGCGGAAGGGCGGGCGCAGCCGGCGCTGCATGAGCGCGTCCCAGTCCATGTCGCGGAAGATGATGTAGTATTACAGTGTATAGACATCGTAATGTCGCGAGTAAGACGCGGAACACTCACGACTTTGGGGCGGAAGGGCGGGCGCAGCCGGCGCTGCATGAGCGCGTCCCAGTCCATGTCGCGGAAGATGATGTAGTATTACAGTGTATAGACATCGTAATGTCGCGAGTAAGACGCGGAACACTCACGACTTTGGGGCGGAAGGGCGGGCGCAGCCGGCGCTGCATGAGCGCGTCCCAGTCCATGTCGCGGAAGATGATGTAGTATTACAGTGTATAGACATCGTAATGTCGCGAGTAAGACGCGGAACACTCACGACTTTGGGGCGGAAGGGCGGGCGCAGCCGGCGCTGCATGAGCGCGTCCCAGTCCATGTCGCGGAAGATGATGTAGTATTACAGTGTATAGACATCGTAATGTCGCGAGTAAGACGCGGAACACTCACGACTTTGGGGCGGAAGGGCGGGCGCAGCCGGCGCTGCATGAGCGCGTCCCAGTCCATGTCGCGGAAGATGATGTAGTATTACAGTGTATAGACATCGTAATGTCGCGAGTAAGACGCGGAACACTCACGACTTTGGGGCGGAAGGGCGGGCGCAGCCGGCGCTGCATGAGCGCGTCCCAGTCCATGTCGCGGAAGATGATGTAGTATTACAGTGTATAGACATCGTAATGTCGCGAGTAAGACGCGGAACACTCACGACTTTGGGGCGGAAGGGCGGGCGCAGCCGGCGCTGCATGAGCGCGTCCCAGTCCATGTCGCGGAAGATGATGTAGTATTACAGTGTATAGACATCGTAATGTCGCGAGTAAGACGCGGAACACTCACGACTTTGGGGCGGAAGGGCGGGCGCAGCCGGCGCTGCATGAGCGCGTCCCAGTCCATGTCGCGGAAGATGATGTAGTATTACAGTGTATAGACATCGTAATGTCGCGAGTAAGACGCGGAACACTCACGACTTTGGGGCGGAAGGGCGGGCGCAGCCGGCGCTGCATGAGCGCGTCCCAGTCCATGTCGCGGAAGATGATGTAGTATTACAGTGTATAGACATCGTAATGTCGCGAGTAAGACGCGGAACACTCACGACTTTGGGGCGGAAGGGCGGGCGCAGCCGGCGCTGCATGAGCGCGTCCCAGTCCATGTCGCGGAAGATGATGTAGTATTACAGTGTATAGACATCGTAATGTCGCGAGTAAGACGCGGAACACTCACGACTTTGGGGCGGAAGGGCGGGCGCAGCCGGCGCTGCATGAGCGCGTCCCAGTCCATGTCGCGGAAGATGATGTAGTATTACAGTGTATAGACATCGTAATGTCGCGAGTAAGACGCGGAACACTCACGACTTTGGGGCGGAAGGGCGGGCGCAGCCGGCGCTGCATGAGCGCGTCCCAGTCCATGTCGCGGAAGATGATGTAGTATTACAGTGTATAGACATCGTAATGTCGCGAGTAAGACGCGGAACACTCACGACTTTGGGGCGGAAGGGCGGGCGCAGCCGGCGCTGCATGAGCGCGTCCCAGTCCATGTCGCGGAAGATGATGTAGTATTACAGTGTATAGACATCGTAATGTCGCGAGTAAGACGCGGAACACTCACGACTTTGGGGCGGAAGGGCGGGCGCAGCCGGCGCTGCATGAGCGCGTCCCAGTCCATGTCGCGGAAGATGATGTAGTATTACAGTGTATAGACATCGTAATGTCGCGAGTAAGACGCGGAACACTCACGACTTTGGGGCGGAAGGGCGGGCGCAGCCGGCGCTGCATGAGCGCGTCCCAGTCCATGTCGCGGAAGATGATGTAGTATTACAGTGTATAGACATCGTAATGTCGCGAGTAAGACGCGGAACACTCACGACTTTGGGGCGGAAGGGCGGGCGCAGCCGGCGCTGCATGAGCGCGTCCCAGTCCATGTCGCGGAAGATGATGTAGTATTACAGTGTATAGACATCGTAATGTCGCGAGTAAGACGCGGAACACTCACGACTTTGGGGCGGAAGGGCGGGCGCAGCCGGCGCTGCATGAGCGCGTCCCAGTCCATGTCGCGGAAGATGATGTAGTATTACAGTGTATAGACATCGTAATGTCGCGAGTAAGACGCGGAACACTCACGACTTTGGGGCGGAAGGGCGGGCGCAGCCGGCGCTGCATGAGCGCGTCCCAGTCCATGTCGCGGAAGAACACGTGCGCGCGGATGCCGCCCGCGCCGCCCAGCACGCCGAGACGCCGCACCGGGTTCTTGGTCATGAAGCCTGCAACGAGACACAGTATAGGTTAGTATAGTTAGCTTTCATATTTAACACCAGTGTTGACCAAGGAGTCTTTCCGAATCTTATGAAACATAATATAGCAAAGTAGTACCATTATTCAAATCCGGTGATAGAAAAGAACCCAACAATTATAGGCCTGTGTCAATGCTGCCTGTATGCGCTGCTGAATGGGTCGCACACACCTTGGATGTTAATCTGAATGATAAGTCACGGATAGTCAAAGATGATGGTTTATTGAGTATATTTAACTACCACGTAACTAATGCTATATGAATGCTATGTGAATGAGTACAGCTGATTATGAACGCTGATCGTGTACTGTCGCGTTACACTATAATTTGTGCAAGGCGACGGAAAAGTGCTGATCCCTGCAATGCGCGCGTGCCATGTACGATACCTGACTCGTACATATTCCCGGGCGAGAGAGATGTGAATGGATGATGAGAATGAGTTTACAGAGTGCTTAAATGCTAAACTTATAAATTTCACCCAAGTTACAATACATAAATTAAATCTATTCTTAGCCGTAACTTGAATTAGTCACTGTCACCAGACACTGGTGTGACGAAAGCAGGTGTCCTCTTGTGGCGTTTGATGCTGCTGAGTAAGCTAGCAAAGCTTTTTAATTCAGCCGCCTCTTCTCGTGGCTGTTTTGAGTCTCTAGTGCGTGGCGTCGGATCGACGACGGGGGTCGCGTGCTGTCTACGCGCCTGCGGCGCCGGAGGCTGCGTCTCGGAGTCCGACTGTAAGTTGGCGCTCCTCTGCCGACGACGACAAATCCACCGACCCATATAAACTGCGGCTACTAGTACAGCGCCCGACAACAACACGTAGATTGCTGTGTATTGATGGATATCGTGGCTCGAAATTCCTGAGTTCAAGGCGTTTTCTGATTTCATCTGCTCGATCTGTTCTTTGATGTGCCGCAATGAGCTTTCGTGATCAGTGATGTTGATTTCAACTTGTGGCAAGGTAACGTTGATGATGTGGTTGATAGGTGCGATTTGCTGTGATTGCAGGTCAACCGTAGTTTTCATTTCTGAATATCCCAGTTTGTGTGAAAAGACGGTGAAGTCTTGACCTTTAATTACGCAATCTGAATCCAGTGCTATGACCCCGGCCTTAGCGATTTGTATTGCGGTAATCTGATACTCGCATATGACACGAAGTGCACACTGCCCGCAACAATAATAAAGGTAAGTATTTATTTTGTTCAATTCCATCCAATTATTGCGGCATGCTGCTATGTTTGTAAGACATCTGTTTGTGCCCATATCTTTGATACACATGCTGTCTTCTGACTTAAACTGGAAAATGGGTTTTCTGGAGTGACAGAGGCGACTAGACTCGTCGTACTGCACACATTGTTGTATGTCTCTCGCCGTCATCGTCAGATAGGTGTCTTTGCGTAAGTTAATCGCGATGTAATCTGATATCGGCATGACGGCGACTGTAGTGTTACCATGTTGTTGTGGTATTGCTATGAGTTGATATAGGTCATAACTCTCTCTGTTGACCAGTGGTATTCTAATTTCAAATATGAGGTACTGCTGTGTTACCCTTGTTTTGACCTTCAGAAGGTGGTAAATTTTTGGTAGTTCAGTCTGTATGTTTTCTATCGGTAAGGATAACTCTCGCGATAATTGTCCTGAGATTATGCTGAGTTGATCTCGTAATTGCTTCGGCGATAGCAAATGGACGCTGAACATTCCATGATGGATGTCTGTTATTGTGTCGATTATTGTATCTTGTATAGATTTTAGCTTCGTGAGCATATTTGTAGCTATGACGGTGGACAGTGCTAGTTCGTTCATCACTTCTTGTTCTTGTAAGTTTTTGTTCAACATATTGGTGGCCTTTGTAAGATTGTTTAAATGTTGATTGATGGCCTTGTGTTGCCGATTGATTGACTCTTCAGTTCTCTTGAGTAAATTATATTCTGCTTCTACTACTGAAGTCTGGTTCTTCCACAAGAGTGCCAAGTGATTTTCATTTTCTTGTATAATAGAAATATCTTGCTTGTATTGATTGGCGAAACGTTGGTCTAAAACTCCAAATAAGCTGTTGGCAACATAACCCACACCGTCGATGAGGCCTCGCCGCCGTCGTGTGCGTTCTTCGAAGTGCTGATTCAGTAACATTCCATTGTAGTACTTCAGTTCGTCATGAGAGTGACGTAGCTGCAGTAGGATGATGTCACATAGAACTTTGTTTGTTTCTCTTTCACAGACGCTGTTTATTTGTTTGAGGTATTTGTCGAAGGTTGCCGAGCCGTCCCAATAAGGGTTCATGTCGTAATACACGATGAGTTTCCATTCGTCGCGAATGAACTGCATGTTTGAGATTCGGTCAAAATAGAGTGCTTTGTGTATTGTTGTCAAAGTATATGGAGATGCTAACTGTTCGTGGCCAAAGACGGATGTCATGAAGAGAAATAGTGTAACGAGAGTTGCTATCAGATTAGACGTCATTCCAGGTCGTCGATTTGATTGGCTTTCTGACATTTTCCCTGTCTGCTCGTCTTCTGTAGTTGATTTGGGTTCAGATACCAACACTGACAGTTTTATCACTGGGCGCTTGAGATACCCATTTTTTGTTTTCAGGGTAACAACCCTGACCAGTCCATCGGTACCGGGATGTAGCTCGGTAACTCTGCCCAAAGCCCATCTTCCCGCGGGGAGGTTAGGCTCGTGAATGATGACCACGTCATCTACTCGCACGTTGTTGTGAGGTCTCCTCCATTTACTCCTTGTTGAGAGTATCGCAAGATATTCGGATTGCCACCTTTTCCAAATATCTTCGAAAATTTTCTGTGTTCGCTTCCACCTTGTTCTTTCATCTTGCTCGGTGTCTATAATAGTCAATATGGGGCCGCTGCTTAATAAGTGTGAAGGAGTCAGATAATTTAAATCATCTGGGTCCTCTGTAAGTGCGCACAGCGGCCGACTGTTGAGGCATGCTTCGAGTTGAGCCAGTAAAGTACTGTATTCCTCGAACGTGAGTTTTTGCTCGCCAACGACACGTCGAAGATGATGCTTCAGACTTTTTACCGCTGCTTCCCAAAGGCCTCCTGCGCTTGGCCAGGCGGGGGCATTAAAATGCCATTGTATTCCCAACTCGTTGATCTCTGTATAAAACTCGTCATTGAATGTCTTGCGTAGTTCTTTCAGTTCTAGCTGCAGTGCTTTGTTGGCCCCAACAAAATTGGTACCATTGTCGCTGTAGATATGATGTGGTTTACCCCGACGTGAAGACATGCGTTTTAGAGCAGCTAAGAATGCAGATGAGGTTAAGTCTGATACTAGTTCGAGGTGCACAGCTTTCGTCACCATGCTCACGAACACTGCGATGTACCCCTTGCTTGTCTTGACTCCTCGCCCTTTATTGAGTTTCACGTCAACGTATCCTGTGAAGTCAACGCCGGTGTGCTGAAAGGGACGCGAAGGATTGCTCCGTGATTCAGGTAAATCCCCCATCATTTGCTTTTGTATGACGGCTTTATGCTTCTTACAAGTAATGCATGCCTGTAATCGCTTCTTTACAGCTCTGTTTCCGCCTAATATCCAGTAGTTTTGTCTGATCCTCGCGAGCGTCGTCCGAGCCCCCGCATGAAACGTGCTTCGGTGGGCTTGATCGATAATAAGGTCAGTAACGTGGCTACTGTGAGGTATGATTAATGGATGCTTCATATTTTCGTCAATATTCGCATGCTTGAGTCTGCCTCCCACTCTCAAAAGTCCATCCTTGTCCAAAAACGGGTTGAGGCACAAAGTTTTGCTTTTGTTATGTACTTGCTCCTGTTTTCGCAGTATGTTAATTTCCTCCGAAAATTCCGTTTCTTGTACATATTTTATAATCCTATGTTTTGCGGTTTCCAGTTCATTTCCGGTCATGTAAGCAGTGCGCTCGCTGTGACGTCGTGTCATACGTAGCACCCATGCAAACACCCGCACAGCGCGTGTCAAATTACTGTTTCTCTGTAGTATGGATTGTATTACGTCATCGCTATGAGGTTGACGAATAGTGACGTTGCTTTGTTTTGATTTTCGTTCCTCTTGATCCGTGACGTAGACGCACTTCTCTGCTTCTGATGACTCATCGAATCCAGGAAGAAATTGTGGGCCGCTCCACCACAGATTATGTTGCTTTAATTGCTCTGTTGTGATGCCACGGCTCGCACAATCAGCTGGGTTGTCAGCTGATTTTATGTAATGCCAGTTGTCAGATGGTATTACTTCTTTGGTTTGTTTGACTCTGTTCGCTACGAATGGTGTCCAGCGATTGACGTTGCCTTGAATCCAGCCGAGAACTGCAGTGGAGTCACTCCATCCAAAAACTTTGATTTTGCGGCCGTTGAGGGCTTGCTGTACTTTTCGCATAAGTGTTGTAAGTAAATGCGCCCCACTCAGCTCTAGACGTGGTAAAGTGAGCTTCTTGTTCTCTGGCACAAGTCTTGTTTTTGCAGCGACGAGTGTAATGTTGGTATCAAGTTTACAGTACACGACACATGCATATGCTTTTATTGAAGCATCGCAGAAGCCGTGCAGTTGAATTGTGCTTTGCTCTTCTATCCGATACCATCTTTGAATTCTAAACTGGTTGATGATTTGTAGTTCTGCTTTAATTTGTTCCCACTCGGTGCTTATTTCAACCGGAAGCTGATCATCCCACTGAATGTTAGAGAGCCAAACTCGCTTGAATAATAGTTTTAATTTGGTTGTAATCGGAGCTAACCAACCGAGTGGATCAAATATCTTTGAGATATCTGATAGTAATGTACGTTTTGTATGTTGTTCTGTTGGTTTTGTTTTGTTTATTTTTAGCTCGAACGAGAATGTATCTTCATTGGGGTTCCATTTCAGTCCGAGCGTCTTTGTTGATTCTGCTTGCTTGAAATCAAATGATGGTTGATTTGAGGACGCTCTGCTGACGTTTTGAAGTAATTCTTCGTTGTTCGCTGACCATTTCCGTAAGTTGAAACCTCCCGACCGTAGTAACCGGATCAAATCGCCTTGCAGTTGTTTGGCTGACGATAACGTGAAGCTTCCACTTACAAGGTCATCCATATAGAATTCTTCTTGCAACGCTTGTGCTGCCCTGCTGTGCTGATACTTGTGGCCTTCATCAGCTGCCAACTGTTTCAACGTCATCATAGCTAAGAATGGAGCTGCTTTCATGCCGTAAGTGACTGTCGTGAGCTGATATTCACGTAAACGTTGGTTAGGACAATTCCTCCAAAGTATCTTCTGATAGGCTTGGTGTTCAGTGTTGCAAAGTATCTGTCGATACATTTTTTCTATATCCGCCGTATATGCGAACTGATACTGTCTCCATCGCAAGATCAATGACATGAGGTCTTGCTGTAAGTTTGGGCCACGCTTCATGAGGTCGTTCAAAGTATGGCCCGTGGATGTTTTCGCCGATGCGTTGAATACTACTCTTAACGCCGTAGTTGTGGAATCGGCGCGCTGAACACAATGGTGAGGTAAATAGCAAGTCGGTGTCACGTTACTAGTACACTCGACCATATGATTCAGTGCTTGATATTCATGAATGAACTGTCTGTATGCTTCTGCTAATTGTGGCTGTTTGCTGAATTTTCTCTCAAGTTGCCTGAATTGTGCCAAAGCCATGGGTTTTGTAGCTCCTAGCTTTTCTTGAAAGTTTGGTTCGAACGGTAGCTCAACAATGTAACGACCTTCTTCGTCGCGAGTTGTTGTGTTCTTGTAGTGCTGCAAACAATCCAGATCATCCTGTGTCATTCCCGAGTTTTCGGCTATGTCTTCTACTGTCCAAAATTGTTGAATATCTTCAATGTTATTCGTCACAACGTTGCATTGAAATGTTGTTTGCACGTTTCCACATAAAATCCAGCCCAAACGTGTTTGCTGTGCGACTGGCTGCGATTTGTTGTGCCTGATGATACCTTCTTGGATTATGTCTGAGTATATCTCAGCCCCGAGTAGAATGTCGACAGGACGACTCTCATGAAAATCTGGATCAGCCAATTTGATATCTTCTAGAAATGTCCATGATTTTGGTTTTGTGAATGATTTGTTAGGCAAATTGTTTATCAAATTGCGCATAATGAAGACATCGGTGTCAAATGTATAATCACCGTGAATGGCACTGCACGTGATTCGTATGACACCTTTGCAATTATTTTCTTTCGCCCCGACACCGAATATGACACCTTTGCAGCGGCCACGCGGTAAACGTAGTTTTTGTGCTGCTTTTTCCGTTATCAGGGATGTTTGTGAACCCTGATCAAGGAGTGCTCTTAAAGTTATCAGGGACCCATCATATGCTTGCACCTTGATTAATGCTGTGGTAAGCAGCGTTTCTGTTACATCTTCTTGAGACACGTGGTTGCTGCTGTTGCCTGTTGTTTTCTTGCTATCAGTGGCAGCTGTCGTTTGTTGCACTGAGTTGCTGTTTGATTTCTGTCCACCCCATTTGCCGTAAGCGTCGTGAAGCAGTGTATTATGATCTGAGTTGCAGACGCGGCATGTTTTTCTTGACCCGCATTCCTTGCTATTCGTATGTACATTTAGACAGTTTTTACATAAATTGTATTTTGCAACTGCTTTCCGCTTTGCGTCAGGCTGTAATTCGAGAAATGTTTTGCACGAAAACAACTTGTGCTCTTGATTGCAATGTGGACAGTTTGTTGGACTTTCATTGTCTTTTGTCAATGACTTTGATTTATACTTATTATTTTTGTTCTGATTAGCGCTGAATGCTTTATACGAATGAAATTTCTTGTTATTCTGTGCAGGCTCCGACTGAGATGATTTTGCTGTTTCTGGTTTGCGACGAGATGATTCCCATGATGTAAATTTACCTTCTAGAAAATTCAGAAAATCTGCTAGTTTGGGTAGCTCGCGCGGCTCCGCCAGTGACTCTAAGTAGTCGTTATGAGTCACCGTATCCAACTTTTGTGAAAGCATATGAACCAATATTGGGTCCCACGATGACGTGTCTACACCAAGGTTCTTGATTGCATTGATACATTCTTTCGTCGTATCGTGGAGTTTTTTGACTGATGCTGCCGATAAATGTTGAGTGATAGGAACACCGAGCAATGAATTGAGATGTGACGTGAAGATCAGTTTTCTGTTGTTGTATCTGCGGTTGAGGATCTCCCATGCAGTCTCATAATTTTCCGAGCTGATTGATAGGTGCTGAATGAGTTTCTCGGCTTCGCCTTTCACTTTGCTTTTGAGAAACTGCATCCTCTGTGCGTTAGAAAGAGACGGACTAGAATGGATGGTCTCAACAAACAAATCTTTGAATGATGTCCAGTGTTCGTAGCTACCACTAAATGCTGGAATTTCGATCTTCGGCGTCGACCTTTCTCGATGAGTAACCGACCACATTTTTGAGTTGATGGTTGCTTTCATATGGTTGTAGACGAGCTCGCACGTGTTGTAAGACATCTCATATTGTACGTCGGCTTCATTGGGCAAACTGTCAAGCTCCCAATAAAGTGAATCAACTGCTTTCCACCTTGACTCTAACACCTTTAAGGCGTCTTCACACTGCCAATTTTCTTTGAGGAGGTCCACATTGATGTTTGATGCGGTTCTTTGGAACGCTTTGATATTGCTCCTTTGTTTGCGTAGCATCTCGTCTGTTTTGCTATTACTTGCAATCTCAGCTATTTCAGGCACCTTTATTGAAAGGGGTGATTGGTTACCTAGTCCAGCTCCACCTGCGCCTTGCTCTTGAAGGAGTTTTGGCTCCAATGACTGCGAGGAGGTTGACGGTGCCTGCTCAAAAGTGAAGGCTGACGGCTTTAACACGGGTGACGCTGGTTTTTGTTCTTGAGTTAAATACTTGATAAAGAATTCCCTAGTGCTTCTGTAGAATTGTCTTGTCTGTTCATGGGAATCCTGCACAAAGTATTGATGAGAAGGATCCTCGCGCTCGCGAATCTTCTCATGGTTGTTTTGAAATTCAGCCCAATACTTGTCGAGAAGGTCTACTTTCTTCTGCACACTGTCGGGAGTCTTACGGCTTCCTCCGTCTTTTTTGAAATTGATCAGAAGTTTTTGCATCGCCTCCATGACTTGATATTGAGTTTGAATAACTCCCTCCATGATGGAAAAAATTAATACTTTGAGTCACCAACCTGTTTCTGACGATACTGCCGATGTGCTTCGGTGATCTCTTGTATTTGCTGCCGCTGGTGTAATTATCTCCGCGGTCCGTATCCTCTGTCCAAGTGATGCTTCCGTTGTTGAGCTGGGCAGATGCTGCTTCTGGTCGGCCAGCCCAACCGAATCGCCACCACACAAAGAACGCGGAACACTTATAATCCTGAGGCTCGAAGGACCAAAAAGATGTATGCGCTGCTGAATGGGTCGCACACACCTTGGATGTTAATCTGAATGATAAGTCACGGATAGTCAAAGATGATGGTTTATTGAGTATATTTAACTACCACGTAACTAATGCTATATGAATGCTATGTGAATGAGTACAGCTGATTATGAACGCTGATCGTGTACTGTCGCGTTACACTATAATTTGTGCAAGGCGACGGAAAAGTGCTGATCCCTGCAATGCGCGCGTGCCATGTACGATACCTGACTCGTACACTGCCAGTTCTCAGTAAGGTGTTTGAAAAGTTGATGTTCAATCAAATGTTACGTCACTTTAATAAAAATTCCATATTTTATGAACATCAGTACGGTTTCACGAAAGGGCGTTGTACTACTGTTACCCCTAATAAAGAACATTTGTAAAGCCTGGAAAGAAGCACAATATGCCATTGAAATCTTTTCCGACCTCTCTAAGGCGTTCGATTGCGTAAACCATGAGACACTTCTGACGAATCTGGAGAAATATGTAATTAGAAATACAGCACTTATTCGCTAAGATCATACCTGAAAGATAGAAAGTTTAAAGTTCAAGTAAACGGCATAAACTCATTAGGCTCTGAAATGACAATGGGCGTTCCTCAAGGCTCGATATTGGGTCTATTCCTCATTAATGATTTTAGTAAACGAGAGGTTAAGTGGCAAACGAGTTAATAACGTTGTTGCGTTGACTGGTATTATATTATATTCAGCACAGAACAAATCATATTATGTAGCGTTATGATTAGCGAACAACAACTTGAGATTTTATTACGTTTCCACCCGACATTTACTTGCAAAGTAATATTCGTCGTCGTCGTTTCAGCCGATAGACGTCCACTGCTGGACATAGGCCTCCCCCAATTTTGGGAGGGTTTGCCATAATCGCCACGCTTGGCAGGCGGGTTGGCGATCGCAGTATGGTATGATGGTGGAATACATAGAGAACGCTGCTGCCCATTCTCCGGTACGACCCTTAGTCGCCTTTTACGACACCCAAGGGAAGTAAGGGGTGGTGGTATTCTTTAAGTCCGGCACCACACAGACGTAATATTATGATAGGACAAAGGCAGCTATACCTAACTACATTTTCGGTTGGCGATTTCGGTTATTAGAAAACGAAGAGTGAAATCAGATTATAAGACTAAGTCAGATCGGAAGTTCAAAGGTTCGTTTGGTAGTTGATGTTTTGGATGGTGATACACATACGTTAAAAGCTTTAAATTCGAACCGTACTTCTAAATACGCTCACGATAAATTATGAATGATGCCTTTAGGTCATGTAACAGTCGAAGTAGATAGTGATCACAGTGGTGATGAGCACGCCTACATTATGGAAGGCACGCGAGTAGCGGTTCTTTATCGGCCGTAGTAAGTAGTCACAGGGTGATACACATGGATCCATGCGCTGGATGTGTGAGAGCAATGCGATTGCTAGTTGGCCGGAGAGCCGTGGCCTTAGAGTGGTTTACTCGTATGTGGTTTGTGTCCAAGGCTCTCAAGTGAAAAAGATGGTTGTTAATGTGGATAACGATGGTACAGTGGGCTGCATAAATTGGGTACCTCAGTTGTATGAAAATTTTAATACAACTGGGGTACCCAATTGATGCAGCCCACTTTACATGGCTCTGGTGATTTTCGCTTTCATTAGATTATCAAATTTTGTTTACATGGCTCTGGTCATTGGATGTTTTTGCTAAAATTAATCAAAGTTTGTTTAGATAATTTAGAGGTAAAACAATACCTATTAATTAACTAAAAACAATAAGAAGAGGATTAAAGTTTTCTGGTTTCAAAAGTCAGAAGCCGTAAATGGTCAGAATTGGCCAAGTGGAACATGCTGCTGTTGAATTTTTGGTTACAGGTTAACACACAAGAACGTGTGCAAGCAGGATAGCAGGCTCGATGGCAGTCCCAGACAGCATCTGTTTTCGATGCGGCAACACCAGATATTTTGCTTCGAGATGTCCACGAAGCAATGATGGAGGCGCCAGTATGGCGGGTTCCCAGGCGGTTCCGGGCCAGCGTCTGCAGCAGCGCTGAGTAGCGAGTGATACGGTTCATGTTTGCTTGTCAGCAATCCGGGCAGTGTACTGATGAATACTGGGTGAGTCATATCCATTTTACGATTCTGGCATTGAATGCTCTATCATCAAAGATTCTGTTGTGTCGAAAGTGTATTGGCAAGCGTGCAAATAATATTGTCAAAATAACGGAGATCGGTTGTGGTAGTGTGCAAAATACCCTTCAAGTTTTATCTGTGATTTTGATTAACAATCTGCGTTTAGAGATCTCGTTTCATGTAGTACCGGATAGTTATCTGTTTAGTAAGATTTTAGATCAGATTTAACGTTAGTATGACATCTGATAGTGTTGTGTCGTGTCGTCGCCTTATAGGTTTCGTTGTTAGATTAAGTAAAGTTTCTAATGAGTTTAAAAGCGATTCCTGTCGAGTTAATTTCGATAAAGCGTATACTGACGTTCGGGCAGACTTCGTTCCCAGTCAATTGAAGAAAACTTTCTAGTGGTGTTTCTAAAACCTGTGTTACAACAGTAGGGTTGTAAATTTGACTATTAGATCGTAGTATTACTGTTAATCGTCGGCCTTATTGGCTTAGTTAAGTGACGACTGATGATGTTGTGACTGATATTAACTTAGATGAGATAATAGAGC
Source organism: Mesoligia furuncula (assembly GCA_916614155.1). Lineage (NCBI taxonomy): Eukaryota > Metazoa > Arthropoda > Insecta > Lepidoptera > Noctuidae > Mesoligia > Mesoligia furuncula. Next base: position 31,977,707 of record OU744797.1, on the reverse strand, counting down.
CCGCGACACAGGATATTGAAAAAAATGCAATTACGATAACAAACGATTCAGATTATAATGAGAGTTTCATGAGTTGAGTATGCATTGCTTATGAAATTTAATTTGGTAATTTCTAACTGATTTGTTACAATTATTTTGATTGTTTAACTGATTTAACTTGTTGACCGGTCGATTCTGGCCTGTGTTCGCGCACAGAGCGCCTCATGGTAGTAAGCACATGTGGCGATGGGCCTCGACCGCACTTTATGTGCAGTAGATTATGTGACAATTGATCTGGTAAGAATCGTTGGTGCGATTCTGGACTGTATTTTTGAACACTGCCGCCGTAAGTAAAAGGGGCGCATCTGAGGAAAGGGAATACAGAAAAATAAACCTTTCTAAACAAAAAAGGCGCATCCATTAAGGCTCTTTTTTCTGTATTCCCTTTCCTCAGATGCGCCCCTTTTACTTACGGCGGCAGAACAGAGTTTGGTAAATAGTAACTGATTTGTTACAATTATTGTGATTTTCTTAGGTTCTACTTATTGATCGAACCTTTTCTAATGATTAATGTTGTATGGGGTGCTATTTGTACGAAACCTTGATAACAAGGCATTGTAAATTATAACTAGAGAAATTAAAGTAACAATGAGATCTACCTTAGTTATTAGGTATTGGCAGGATAGGCCGATCTAGTTTACTCTGTGAGTATATTTGATCCACAGGTACCACACCCGAGGACGGGTGCTAGTCAGGGATGGCCGTGTCGTGGATAGATAGCGCGACAGTACAGCGAACAGCGCCATCTAACAATTTGATTAGTAAACGGAGAATCATGTGATCAGAAACGCAAGCAAGCCCTACCGCTTGGACACGATCGTCGGTGGAGGGGATGCAGCGAGGACGGGTGGTGAGACCGAGTGTTAGAGATATTATATTAGGGTCATTTTTAGGTAGTCCTATCTACACTAATATTATAAAGTGGAAAAATTTGTATTTTTGTTTGTTTGTTTGTAATGGATAAACTCAAAAAACTACTGGACCGATTTTAAAAATTCTTTCACCATTAGAAAGCTACATTATCTGCGAGTAATATAGGCTATATTTTATTTTAGAAAAAATAGGGTTCGTAAGATATTAGTGGCTTTCGGACCCAAGGTGTAAAAAATCATCCAAAAAAATTCCTTATTTGGCGTTCGCCGCCTAAACTATAAAAGAAAGACCATAAAATGTTCTAATTAATTAAAGACCCAAAAAATATCTACAAAAAAGTCCGCGACACACTATACCTAAGTATCTATTTCGTGTTAAGCACAACAACCATTTTTTTTTATTTAATAATCTTGAATTTTTTTAGGACTTCATTTAAACGCATTTATTTTACGCATTTCATTACTCCTTATCAAAATAAACTATTTTGTCACAAAGTACTGTTTATATAGATAATATTTGGTCTTTAATTCATTAAAATTGGACGTTTGGTTTGAAAGTTATGGCGAAATCAATATAATACTATTTCTGTGCTCCGCGGCCCGTGGAAATTATTAAAATTATCTGCCTGTTTGTCGCCTAAAATGCTGAATTTACTTTTGGGTAGTTGAACACATGGGGGGTCAAACTTAGGCTTTTTGTAGCGGTAATCGACATCCACGCAGGCGGAGCCGCGGGAGACCGCTATATAGGTTATATAAATCAGAATAACACATAGGCTACTTTTTGTCGCGAAAACCGACATCCACGCGGGCGGAGCCGCGGGCGACAGCTAGTTATTGAATATATTAGTTATCGCATATTATGATACCATACCTAACACTCAGTAAGTAATCTTACTGAGTATTAGTCAAATATTACTGAACCGATTCATTATTAACTACTCACTCTAATATTGATACCTGCGTAATATAATCCGAATACAATATGGAGTCGCTGTGAGCTTTGGTCACTGCAAATATTATAAACTAACTAGCTTTTGCCCGCGGCTTCGCTCGCGTTAAGTATTATTTAAAAAAAACTAATACATTTACATCCTCCATCATCCCTTATTTTATCCCCATGGGGGTTGAATTTATCAAAATCCTTTCTTAGGGGATGCCAACGTCATAGTAGCTATATGCATGCGAAGTCTCAGCCCGATCGGTTTAAAATTGACAAAGTTTCATACAAACTTTCATCCCCTATTTTATCCCCTTGGGGGTAGAATTTATCAAAATCCTTTCTTAGCGGATGCCTACGTCATAACATCTATCTGCATGCCAAATTTCAGCCCGATCCCTCCAGTGGTTTGGGCTGTGCGTTGATAGATCACTATGTCAGTCAGTCACCTTTGAGTTTTATATATTTAGATATCCGTATTAGCTAATACTAGACAATGCGACAGAAATAAGTGACCAAATGTAAAAAAAACTGTTTTCATTGCTTGCTGACTTGGTAAGCAACTCACGCAGCCTTCATACGAAGCCCGACGTGTATAACTACGTCTTTACAATACACACATTACGATTACGCACGCACAACGACAATCAAGCAGCCAGGTTCTATTCATACAATACAATATTTATCTCGCTCACTCGCCCGCCTCGGGTCGGTTTAGGCGCGTCTAGTCATCTCGCTCACTCGTCAGTCAGATAACCGTGGTCGGCAACAAATAGTAATAGCATAGCGAACGAAGCGGGTCGCCTCGCTATCACGCGTCATCATTATTTGACTAATACCTGGTAGCCTATTACTCTATATTCGCAAATCCTAATATGAATATACATGACTTGTATTATGATACCTGTACCTATTAAGAATATATTAGTCACACCTCTACCGAGTCACAGTATAAAGATCATACAGTATTTCGACTTCATACAAACGGACGAAACGCGAGCTATACCTACGCGCCTCGACCTCGGCATGCGCTCGGCATGCAGACAGTCGCGACTGTACCGCAGTGACGAACGGACGGTGTGTTGTTTTTTTAACATTAACCGCGCGATTTTTTCACTAATAAGTTTAAGTACCTACATATTTAATATGACGAGTAGGCTATATTGTGCTACAATAAGATTATACTATGATTAAGATATACGGACTACACTAAGATTAATTTGTGGAACCAAACATATAAATTGTAAAGTAGCTGCAGGTATCTATAACCATCATCTGCCTAGCCTTTTCCCAACTATGTTGGGGTCGGCTTCCAGTCTAACCGTCTGCAGCTGAATACCAGTGTTTTACATGGAGCGACTGACTATCTGACCTCTACAAACCAGTTAAGTAGTGGGTAATACGATACCCCTTGGTAAGACTGGTTGTCAGACTTTCGGGCTTCTGACTACCCGTAACGACTGTCAAAGATCCACGAATGACAGCCGGGACCAACGGCTTAACGTGCTTTCCGAGGCACGGAGGGGTCACGGTATGTAAAGATGGTCACCCGTCCACAGACCAACCGCGGCAAGCGTAGCTTAACCTGATCGATCGACCTGTGCGGCTGTTATTATTTAGCCACGGGCCGCTCAGGTATCTATAACCAAGTAAAAGATATTCCTTTTTCTGTACCTTGTCCATGTTTCCCAAAACAATTTTTAATTAAGCTTTAAATTAGAATGCGGATTTTTTATACTTTAAAATTTAATAATAAAGCATTTCGTACGTCTCAGTCGAGGCGCAAATATTTTTCGGTCGCAAATTTATAAGATTTGTTATTCAAACATAAACATGGTTTTTTAATGAAATCTACCAATCAAAAAACAACACGCATTTTTATTAAACACTTCAACAAGCATTTTTATAATTCTCAAAGTATTTTATTTGTTTATAATACATAAAAAAGTATATTTATTTATTTATTTTATTATTTATGTACACACAGTAAAATACAATAACAAAACTAAACGGAAACACAAAGTAGGCAAATGTAATTAAAATGCTGGAGGCGGGCAGCCCTATCGCATGTTTAAGTACCGCGCGGCTGTAGGCATTTATTTCAAGGTTACGGCCGAGTTACCATACTGTATGATCTTTATACTGTGACCGAGTGTTGCGACAGTCTACTCGGACAGTCTTAGCAATCGCTCGTGTTTGTTTCGGTTGTTAATCGCTAGTTTATTAAAGTTACTTTAAATTCAAATTATCTATTCGTTCGAGTACCCACTGACTACAGTGGGTACTGACTCAACCTACCTAAACTATGTCGGATCGTGAAGAAGACCCGATGTATCGCATCTCGGCCACCCAGTGATGCGACATATTTATCTTTTGAAGAAACTAGTATTTGCTAATTTGTTATAGCTAATCAAATTGCAAAGATTTCGGACAACATTAATGTTCTATTTGAAAGACGTAAAGGAGATTGACCAAAGGCAGTCTTGAAAAGTTGCACGTATGAAAACCAAATTAATATACAAATTATTTGCTTATTTTTTACAAGCTTTTCACTTCAGGAATTTTGTTTTCGTATCCGGAATTATGATTTTAAGATAAACAGTAAATTAACGATTGCTAGGTACATTTCCGTATAGTCATGATGGACGTTTCGTTCTCTTCATTTGTACGAGTTACGTAAGTATGCGCCTTTACATAAAAACTTCACTAAAATGATATTAAACTCATAAATAGCTAAATAATTAGTAATATCATAATTATAACGTAGGTACTGTATAATATGTATTTCGTAGTTCCGTTGTGAAAATATTTATTTTTGTGTTTCGTCTCACGCAGATGCAACTGTCAAGGCAGATGACAGACGTACAGGTAGGGATGACGATTATTCCTAAACAAGATCGATTTTTAAATCTATCCGAATCGCAGGAAAGAATCGATTCAGCAATAAATTGAGTTCTGATAGATCTGTTCCCGCCATTATTCTACATCGACAGATTTACTATAGATAAAATCACTTATTCGTTTTGGTGTTGCCAGCATAATTAGTCAACTGTAATGAATAATCGAATACAAAATAAATTAAATAATATTCTTGGTTACAAAAAAACAGAATAAAGAAACTGCGTATCAAAACTTAAAAGTTGCAATCCGCAGGAAAAATATCGGAACTCGTTTTCAAGTTTCTAAAATCGATTAAAAAAATCTATAAATCATTGTTTAAGATCGAAAAAAAAATCAATTTACTTGACCTATAAAATCGATTCTAGATCGCCAACCCTAAGCCGGCGCCGCCATTACTGTTTATGTGTCGATTGAGAATAGTCTCTCCACTTTACGGAAATTCGTTGGTGTTTGTTTTTTTTTTCACGATTATTCACTTTTTTTTTCAATCAGCAGCTGTTCTCTTATTTTGTTTTTAACTATCTTTGTTGTTTTGTACCTACATGAGTGATCTGTGGTAATTTCTTAAGTTGCGAGTAGTGTAGACATAATTTTTAGGTTATCTCCGAATTTGTTTAATTACTTTAAAATTCGGATACTTGTGTGAAAATGAACACTTTTATTTAATAGTATATAAAGCGTAGTCTGTAATAAATAAAGATTTATTGTGTTTCAACTTAAGACGGATTTCCATACATCGTTGGTCATGATCCTTTAAAATGATTCACTGTCTGAAGAAAATTATCAACACATATCGACATGAACATTCACAACTTTTTTTAATGAATTTTAGTTCCTGAGACCCTCGATCGGGGGCGCTTTGAATCGGCACAAAAAACAACTGTCATTTCGTATAGTTTAGTTAGTCCAGTGTACTTGTTTATTCGAGATCAGTGGGCGACTAAAATTAATATTTTATTGTAATTTATATATCCGATTCGTCCCTCAATGTTTTTTATTTATTTTAACCTTTATTTAACATATTTTAACTTTGAAGACCGATATGAAAAATAGAGAGTGAATGATAACTAGAAAGTCGACAGGGTCAAATAGAAGAAGACATCGTGTTGCACCGACCCAAAATAACATTAGACGAAGGCAAGAAATGGATAGTGATTGTACAATCTCGCCTCATACATAGATACCACTGACCTCTATAATACAAGTACGCTGGACTAACGATACCCTACGAAATGACAGTTGTTTTTTGTGCCGATTCAAAGCGCCCCGCTCGTAGCCCCAAGGAAATAAAATTGACACGTTCTTTCAAATGGACGTTGATTTGTTTACTTCGTCTCTGATGATTTAGGTCTAAATCGTGAAAAACTAGTTTATTTATGTATTTTGTGTTTACTACGTGATATTTGGAACATTTTTATTATGAAAGCATGCGGATTTTGTAAAACTCGCTGCCAAAAAGACAGCGGATTAACCTTTCACAAGTAAGTGAATTTTACGACTATAAATGTTTCGATTGCCTAAGTGAACATTTTTATTACTATATATTTAGAATAAATGTTTTCATTAATATCCCATCATATTTAAGTGTAATTAGGGCTCAGTTTTCACATTTAGTGAATACAATAATTTGAATAGGGTTGTAAATGTTCCATGTCGATAATGTGTCGATAGTTTTCTTCAGACAGTTAATAATTTTAAATTTACGTCTTTCAAATAGATTATTACTGTCGCCAGAAATTTCTGCAATTTCATTACCTACCTAAAACAAATTAGCAAATACTAGTTTCTAATTTCAACAGATAAATCCATACTAATATTATAGGTAAATTCGAAAGTAACTCTGTCTGTCTGTCTGTCTGTATGTTACATTTTCACGGCTAAATCACTGAACGGATTTCAATATTTGGCAGAGTATAGTTTTTATCGACATATCTCGCGGGCGAAGCCGCGAGCGGAAGCATAGTATTATATGTAATGTGTACTTGTTTCCGAAGTAAAGACCTAACATCAAAATAAAACTTGTCATCTACAATGTACTGTATTCTTTAGTCAGTTTTACTTTAATTAAATACTTAATTTCAGATTTCCCATCAAATCATCTAAGCAGGGCTTAAAAACATGAAAATGGAAAATTGGAGTCCTAAATCGAATTATCATCTTTGTAGCAATTTCACTGCGGACTGTTTCGTTAAACACTCTACACTTACGCTCTTCTCCATACGAACACGGCCTTTTGGAAGACTAGAATCAATTCTATTTTATTGTATGTTTGACGTTCAAAAGTGCCTATGTACCTATTTGAAATAAAATAATGACGTTCAAAAGTGCCTATTTGCCTATTTGAAATAAATTATTTGACTTAGACTTTGTTATTTCTTGTGTTTTGTTCCATTAGTATGCACGCAATAATGAAAATGGAATCCCTCTCCTTTCCGCTAGTAATGACTACATGGTAATGTTACAAGGTTCACTTTAGGCATTCAATTTGACGCTAATTGTTGCTTTTTGTTTCCTACATGGTTCAATTCTTCCGAATTGAACACCAAAAGTGACAACACAAAGTCACGAAGAATACAGCTGCCATTTGATTTACTAGGTTAGAGCGAAATGGCAACATAGTTTTTAGTTCATATTACGAACTAATGTGACCCCAGTTCAGATTGTAAAACTAGTGTAGCCAGGAGATATTAGCTCAACCATAGTAGTTTTTAGGCTAAATTCTAAGCCTATCCCCATATTTAAAGCTCACTGATCTGACCGTCATGCGCTATAACCTTACTAGGACACTAACCACTAGTTTATAGCGTGCAATCTGACCGCGCCCTAATGAATTTTCAGATAGGGGGCCGGCGAACTACGCATGCTAATGCGTAGTTCATACAAACGTAATACCAAAATCATTTGTAATTCAAACATATTCTTAAGGTAGTGTGTGTATTTATTCCGATTAGATTACAGAATATCTAGGTTCCCAAATATATATTTTGAAAGGACTCTGATATAAAGACGAGAGTGAATTTCAAATTTCTATAGAAAACTTATTTTTCTCATAACTCGTCTTTAAATCAGTGTCCATTCAAAATATATATTTGGGAACCTAGATATTCTGTAATCCAATCGGAATAAATGCACACTACATTAAAAATATGTTTGATTTACAAATTATTTTGGTATTACGTTTGTATGAACTACGCATGCTCCGCCGGCCCCTTAACTTTTGCAGAGCAATTACACTATTACTTAAAAATGAAGCATAAAAATAACTGGGAGTGATCCGATATTATTCTCTTAAGTAATAAATTACTCTCAGTGGTTATAACGGTCGATAAAATTCATAAAAGTATTTTTTTATCGTAGGATATATCCCATCTCTAATATTAGTTCTATGGTCCCTTCACATCGCTATCAGCGCCAAAATGGCGAAAATCAAATGGCTTCAATCTGTCATCCATAGTCTGCAGTCCAGCGTACTTGTATTATAGAGGTCAGTGATAGATACTAATGGATAAAGACAACAGTGTACAGTTACCAGCACGTAACTTGGCAAGAGATTTTCGTAGTGGGGGAAGTTCGCGCATGTAAAAATGTATGAAATTGTGCGTGCGCAAACCTCCCCCACTACAAAAACTCTTGCCAAGTTACGTGCCGGTAACTGTAACAAACATAACAACCTTCATAATAGGTGGGAATACATTTATGGATGTCTATTCCCACCTATTTTGAAGTTGACAGATTGCTATAATATTATGAAATAAACAAACACAAACAAATGATTCACCTTTGAGTATAGACACGGCCTCCTTGGAGAGCCACACGGGATACAGCACGTCGTCGTGCAGAATGGACTCGAACAGGTCGTCCTCGTTGTCGGCCTCGAAGGGAGGCTGGCCAGCCAACATCTCGTACAGGAGGACGCCTAAAGCCCACCAGTCTACTGAAGGGCCATACTCCAGCTCTTGGAGGATCTAAAAAGTAAACATGATTTTTACGATCAACCATCAACCGCAGGACAATAGTAATATTTAAACTCAAAAATCTGCAAAACAAAAAGTGCTTTTTATTTTAAGGTCGGCATCTGACTCAGCACTATGCTACCGGTGCGATGTGCGTTAAAAATGGATAATGAACAGAACGACCCTTATTATATTTATTTTTATCTAAAGTTATTTGATCAGCGTCACATTCACGTTATGTGAGCCATAGAAGCTATCGTGATAAGGCGGTTCTACAATGACAAGGTTTGTATTGAAGCAATCTCTACAAATGTTAGAAACCTATTTTATTCCAACGAGTTCAATATTGAGAACGTGCTACATACCTCCGGCGCGATGTAGTCGGGCGTCCCGCAGAAGGTGGTTGTAGTGGTACCCTCTGAAACCAAGGCGTTATGACTCTCTGCACTATCACACACTCTTATCTCTCATCTGCGGGTAGTGCGAGCCCTCAGCTCTCATAATCTGTCAGTCACAGGGCAACCCTGCGCGCCCCGGTCACCGAAGCAACCGAGAAGTGCGCAGCCCCCTCCAAGCGGTTTTTACATCATAGGGCAGCTGTTTAGGGACACCCACATCTTACACAAATGTTCTCAACAGGCCAGGAGACCTAATTAACTAGTGGAGGGAGGTGGGCTAGTCGGGATAGCCACCATGGCCCACGCACAATGCTCCATTTGAAGGACTAAGCGCGGAAACCAAACCCATAACACAGAACATAGATTACTATTTTTTGTCTCTTATGGAAGAGGAACTAACTGTTGATCATCATATTCATATTCATAATCAGCCTGTAATGTTCCCACTGCTGGGACACAGGCCTCCTCCCGGTGAGAGGGAGTGGACCGTAATCCACCACGCGGGCCCAGTGCGGATTGGCAGATGTCACATGTCTTCGAATTTTTGGTTCTAGGACATGCCGGTTTCCTCACGATGTTTTCCTTCACAGTTTTCAGAGCAGAGGTGATGAAATAATTTACACAAAGTAAAGCGCCTGTCTGGGTTCGAACCTACGACCTAAAACTCGTAAGTCGCGTCCGTTACCACTTGGCCACCACTGCTCTAACTGCTGATCCTTTTCACTAAATTTTATATAAAATAATGGCTTTTTTCCGCGGCTACGCCTGTGTGGTTATCGAGATAAACTAACCCAGCTAATGATCTATCTGTGTGCCAAATATATAATAAAGTTCAGCCGTTTAGGCGTGAAAGGTAACAGACAGACAACTACTTTCGCATTTATAATATTAGTATGGATGTATAGATTAGCAGATATGCTAGCAGTACAATGATTCATTGCTGCCGGTATGAGCTAAATCACGATTTTATTTGGGTTAAATTCTTAAGTACTTTCTAAGTATACAGGGTGTAATTGAAAACATGCGACAAATCTTAATGGGAGATTGTACTCATCATTATGAACAACTTTTACTATGGGACCAAACATGAAATCGCAAAAAACAAAATCAGATGTTCCCTACATTTATGTTCGCATAACGAGTCAAAATGTAGGAAACAGGAGATTTTTTTTTCGCGATTGCTTTTTTGGTCCCATAGTAAAAGTTGTTCATAATGATGAGTACAATTTCCTATTTCGGTTTGTCGCATGTTTTCAATATCAATCTGTATATTAGACATCACTAACATCGGTGAAGGAAACCATTGTGACTTATATACAGCGTGTAACTGAAGGGGGGTATCAACCTTCGGGGGATTTGCTATTACTATGGGAGTAATAGTAAAACATTTGATTTACTATTACTATGGGAGGTCCAACATTTCTTTTCATACTTCGACCTATGTTCTTTGGGGAAAGTTGTTCAGTTTCATGAGCACATTCACCTCCTTCAGGGTTGATACCCCCCTTCCGTTACACGCTGTATAAGTTAATATAAGTCCGAAATCGTCAACTCGTCTTGAGCAGGCGTGGTGATCAATGTTCGTGTTTTCTCTACAGGAGAAGTGACCTTTGCCCTGCAGCACTGCAGTGGGAGCATCATCGGCTGGGTTGTTGTTTAGTGTACAGTATGTAGGTGGACTACTGACCGAGGATGCCCTCCTTGCACATGCCGAAGTCGGCCAGCTTGCAGTGTCCGTCGCTGTCGAGCAGGATGTTGTCCAGCTTGAGGTCGCGGTAGATGACGCCATGCGAATGTAAAAACTGCAGTGCTAGCGTCACTTCCGCCGCGTAGAACCTGGAAATAAACCATTACAAAGTTACGGATTTTTCAGGAAAAGACAAGATCTTCAGATAACTCTTATGAGCGTTGCGCCGTACGGCATTTCATACAAACTTTCAAGCCCTTATTTTTCGAAAATTATGAACCGATTTTAATGAAACTTTGTACGCATAAGCAGGATACAAAGGTCTAAAAAGTTAGTAGAGAACATTTTCATCTCTGTTTCTATGTAAAAAATAAAATCGGTCTAATTTGGCTGTAACACAACTTTTCGAAAATGTTCTCTACTAATTTTTTAGACCTTTGTATCCTGCATATGCGTATGAAGTTTAATTAAAATCGGTTCATTCATTTTGAAAAATAAGGGCTTGAAAGTTTGTATGAAATGCCGTACGGCGTAAACGCTCTTAATAGGAGTATTTGTTTTGTGTGCAACTTACATTGCAAGTCAAAAATGTCACTTCTTGCATGATAACGTCTGTACTTAAGAAGGGATTGTGACCTCTTGAATTTGTTTGGGTGTTTCTTCTCAGAGTATTAGGAAACATCTCATCTATTTATTAAATGTGTTTTTAAAAACAATTTACAGAAATAAATTATTTTTTATAATTTCCTTTTTTTCTTGTGATAATACTTTTTAGTCCTTTAGTTGACAAAAAGCAAAAAAAAAGAAATTCGTCCGATGTAATCCCATCGTAACGAAAGGGGGAAACAGAACGACACTCGAAAACTGTACAGGAACATTCGTTCCCTCGGCTGGAGCAATAGGACAACGCGAGTCACCTGGCTCTGGGCTCGTCGAACTTCCTGGCGCGCTGTATCTGGAACATGAGGTCGCCGCCGTCCACGTACTCCATGACGAAGAACAGCCGGTCGCGCGTCTGGAAGGCGGAGTGCAGCGCCGTGAGGAAGGGGTGGCGCGCCGCCAGCGCCAGCACGCGCCGCTCCGTCAGCGTGCACTCCACGTCGTCGTCCTGGATGATGGCGTCCTTCTTCAGCACCTTCACGGCGTACACCTGCCGGGCACACGCACGGTACTTAGGAAACGCTGCCGTCCACGGCCGTAATGTGGGAACGATATCTTTTCTGCAAACGTCATCTTCGGTAATCATCGATCACGTAAAAACTTACATTTGTCTCTTTGTGACTAAAAGACAAACAACAATCATTAAGATAGAAATTCAAATACAAGTCGTATTTCTACTTCGACAGCTCCATGTTATCAATTCCAACCGTTGTCAAAACCTAGCCTGTCAATTCCTATTTTACAAGCTTTTATTTTTTAACTTTTCTTACCTAAATAGCAATATTTTTTTAATAAATAACAATATTTATCAATTCCCACCATACCTAACTATTAAATAAATATTTTAGCTAAATAATATTATATTATATACAATAACGACATATACCTCGTCAGTGCCCTTCTTCTCTGCCAGCATGACCTTCCCGAAGGAACCCTTGCCCAGCACCTTGATGAAGTGGAAGTCGTCCAGCGACACTTTGTCGTGACCGCCCGCGCCGTCGTCGCCTGCGCAACACAACAACACTTTAGGTAGATATCATATAAGAGGCTTATACCACAAGTGAGTCCATCAGCAGCTGCGACACGCTTCAAAATAAGAAAAAGTTGACCGTTATTAAAAACCCAAAGCATTTTTGGACTATACAGAGTGAATTTTTCAAGCGGACGTGAATGGCTAAATCCGAAACTATGAGGAATAGCGAAAAGTACCCAAAGGAGTCTCAGGCTCGATTTTGAGCCAGGAATCGAAACCGTTGATTATAAAAAAAAAACATTGTATTATGACACCATTCGATAGTGTCGCTAATAAGGATCGAATTCTGGAAAGTAATGTAGTTGTAAATGTGTAGTTTATTATTATTAATGACATACGGCGAACTAAAGAAAACAGCTAATTTATTCCCGACTGCGGCGAAGCCCAAAAGGAGGGTTATGTGTTTGATCTCTATGTATGTGCGTTTCTTTGTTCCCTCGTCACTCCTAAGCGAATGAACGGATTTGAGGTGCAATATTGTGGAGTTCGATTTTTTTTTTCTTCTAATAACATCCGAGAAGGATATCAAAATGAAGGGCTTTAAAAAGTGATTACAAAAATATACATATACAACTTATATGGTTAAAAGTAATTCGAAGTGAAAAATCGTAAAAAACACGAAATATAAAAACCCTTTCACATTTGTAAACTAAAAAGCTGGAAATAAAAAAAGTAATTAAAAAAAACTAAAGTCCCGTCCCAATAACTTAAGTTAAAAAAAAACAAAGCTAAAAACAAGCCCATTTTAAATTAAATAAAAGTTGGAAGCAGGCGGGAGACCCATTTGATTTGAATTTGAAAATATAACAACTTTTATTTAATTTAAAATGGGCTTGTTTTTAGCTTTTCAGTGTTTTTAACTTAAGTTTTTTACCGCAGTCGGGTTTTTTAGTTTTTTAAATTAAGTAAGTACTTACTTTTTTTAACAATATACTTTTTTTGTTTCTTCTGTTACCTACCTATTAAACCTTAACACTGATTAATTGCTCAAAATGATGACTATTGTTTTCAATGAATAGCTGATTCGACGTCTCAAGGATTGCACTGGATTCAGCATAACAATATTATTGATTCCATTTAGAATATTTTCCAAAGATCGTAATAAAAAATTTAATTTAGAACATAATGTTTTGAAGGTGACTGCGCTGCGGGTGTGTGTTAATAAAAATATTGAGCATATTTTCGAACAAGGTACAGGTAATGTCGGTATGAATATTTTAAAATAAGAAGCAGTTTATTAAAATCCAACATTTTCCTTAAGTTTGCCGTATGTCATTACTTCCCAGAATTTGATCCTTATTAGGAACTATCGAATGGTGTAATAATAGTTTTTTTTATCAAAATCAACGGGTTCGATTCATGGCTAGAAATATTGATTTTTCAAAAATCCAATGATGCAGTTTTAGTTTTCATCAAAATCGGGCACGTGACTCCAAATTCAAATTAATTTATAATTTGTTTGAAAGTTATTATCATAATTATACAAAGATCGCTGTAAAATACCCATAGGGCAATAATACAATATTTAACAGTTATTTAAAATCTATTTTATCATTAATATTATTATTCATATCAACAGAAAATCTCTTCAATATTCTACCACATGGGCGTCCAAATGTTAAATAAGTTGATAAGTTTTATTAAAAGGTCAAATTATGGATGTCAGTCAGAAATAAAATAATATAAATAATAATTGAATTAAATTATTATGTCAAAGTGTAATTTAAGTAGTCATTTAAATTATAGTAGCATTTATTACATAAAAATTATTTAAATTGCTTCTTAAATCCAGTCAAATCTAACTCTCTAATTGACTTTTTAATTTTATTATAAATTTGCGGGGCTCCACAGAATATGCTTTTCCGAATGAGCGCTGACTTGGCTTTGCGTCCGCGTAGCATGTCATTTCGCCTGTTACGTTGTACAGTATCAGTTAGGTAAGGATACAACTTTGGGTTTAATCTTACAAATAAGGCTGTTTCATATATAGACAAGGCTGGTAGCGTCAGAATTTTGTGCTTTCTGAAATATGGTACACAACTGTCCGTTGTCTGAAGCCCAAACATAGATCTTATACAGCGCTTTTGCGCTTTAAACGCTACTTCTCGATTAGTAGAGTTACCCCAAAATATGATGCCATATCTTAACACAGATGCAACAAGACCATGATAGGCTGTGAGTAGTGCATCCGTGTTAACGGTTGGGGCAAGTTTGTATAAGGCATAGGATGAACAACTTATTTTCTTACATAATGTTTCACTATGATTCTTCCAGTTAAGCTGGCTATCTATTATAAGACCCAGGAATTTTGCACTGTTTAAGTCATTAATTACATTATTTTGGAATTTAACGTCCATTTTTATACTAGATTTTTTGTGGCCAAAATGCATAATCTGAGTTTTACTTAAATTAATTTTTAGGTTGTTGTCATTAAGCCAAGAGATTATTCCGATTAACGCTTCATTAACATCAGCTTCATATAGGCCAGGTTTATTACCAGCTACTGTTACCGTGCTATCATCAGCAAATAGGGTTATAGGGTAATTTATGGCTTTGGGCAGGTCATTAATATAAATTAAAAAAGCAAAGGACCCAGAACACTGCCCTGTGGTACGCCAAAGTAAACAGTACGTTCTTTAGATAGGTATGTGACTTCTTCTTTCGTCTTTAAATTTTACTCTTTTCGAGTACTTTTCGCTATTCCTCATAGTTTCGAATTTGGCCATCTAAAATTCACCCTGTATTTACTCTACTAACTTTTAACTGGTTCTTTCGACTTTTAGCTTCGTTTACAAGAGGTTAGTTTCTCAACCGGCGAGAGGCGAGAATGTAATGCTTGATCGACGATTTTCGCTTACGAGTCTTGTAAGCAAGGATTGTCAGACGATCAACACTCTCATTAAAAGAATGATCACGATGAGTGTATGTTTCTAAAGAATAACAGGTAAGACCTCCACGGTTGAAATCCCACACTTGTACAATGTCGCAGCTGCTAAAATGATCACGCATGACGTATAAGACCAAGAAAAGGAGTAAACAAGTATGATAGGATAGAAAGTCACAATGTTGTGCAAGCTTTCCGTAGAACCAAGTAAGTAAGCAGGCCACCAATGAAAAGTTTTGAAATGTCCTCTCCATTATAAGTACCAAAGTAGATAGATTAAAAAACCTGTGCTATAAGTGTTGCTATCGCAAATAGTCAATGTTTTAGGCTTCGAGTGTAAGATGTTAAAAGCCCCCACTCATGCAGTTTATACCCAGTTGAGGAACCAATATTTTAAAGCTGTGTCTACACGAAGGCTGTAACTCCAATTCATTTACACTTTAAAACCATAAATCTGGCTGAAAAATGTGTGGAAATCGGAGTCTTCTCGGAGTATAGTCCCAGCATTACGCATTATATTAATGTGCATAGAATATAGCTGTTTCACCAGCAACGGATTTTCAGTTTACATTACAGTTACATTACAGTTATATTACAGTTAACAGTGCCATCCAAATTAGTCTGCAGTTTCACGTCAAAAGCGAACTCTATCAAAACGAATTAGGAGTGATCCCCAGTTTATATAAGGTGTTGTTTCCATACATTTACAACTCGAACCAAGTGTACAATGTTACTCTACTGACTACTAATTAATGTTATTTATAAAAAGGTTGTTCAAACGGTTCGCGTCAGAGCCACAGTAATTTATGTAATTATTTATTACTATGTAAAGACGCTCAAAAAGAAGAAGTGAAGGAGCTTCTACGATTTTAAACCTAGATTATGATTCCCATACCACCACCGCGTGTTGCCCGCATAAACTTACCACTGAGCAACTTATACCTAAGGCTAGAAGTCTCTTATAAAACACTATCGGTAAATAGCGGCACAGCATAATAATTACACTAATGAGCGTTTCAAGAAAACCGTGTCAATACATTTTCATAGCAAGCACCATGCTATGGAAATGGCAAGACGCTGTGGACGGCCGATAACGTTTATAGGGGACTCAAGCCTAACCACAACATACAAAGCGACACACACGTATAGCTTGACTACAGCAATCAAAGCGCCAGCACCGAGCGACAGCGACACAAAACCCGCCCCCTGGGGGTGACATTGAACAAAACTCGCCACCTTGTGGGTCGGTGTCGTAACACGTGAATATCTCCTCCAGGTCGTCCCAGTGTGAGCGCCATCCCGCCGGCAGTTGCACGCCTATAGGAGGGAACGTGGGGGGAAACAAAACAATATGGTAAAACAAAATAATGAATTATGCACTACGGAATGGTTTGTGTATACGACATAATTAGACAACTGTGTGGAGGCCGGGCTGTCCCACCACCCGCTTAGCACTATATTCGCACCAGAAATATTTGTGAATAACGCCACCGGTGTCGCCGAGATAAAAATACAAGATGGCTGCTAAATACAAATTATTCATCCCATGTAAATGTCACAACTGCCAGTTGTCTAATTACTATGGTTGGCTAGAATGTGTGTTTATTCTATTTGTGAATGTTTGTATAGGTAATACGGGCTGGTGTCCGCAACTCCACGTCAATGCGCGTATTTTGAGTACGGGAACGTAAAATAAAAATGGGGAAAAAAATAATGAATGATTTAATTTTCTTTTCTATTCATTCACAGATTCCATACCGTTGTTTCATGCTGTTCAAACATAATTGAAACAACAAACCAAAATAAACCAAAGCTTTATTTGAACAAAAGATAAATACATGAATAACATACAAGTTATAAGATAAGCAATACTGGTAAAAGTAACAATCACTCGAAGCGGCCACAGTAGCGTACGAAGGACTACTGCTAAATAACGAATGCAGTGGGTTGACTATACAACTCGGCAATTGTCTTAACAAGCCTCGTTTACTTTAAATTGATAGTGCAGTGTTAGTATTACGCCACTGCTATTCTAAATTAATTGTGGCTAAACGAGGTATAGTACTGAAATAACTCCAACGAGTAAGCTTTGGGTCGAGTGCAATAAAAGATTACACATACACCCTTGAGTGCAATATTAGTATTTAAATTTTTATAATTGGTCCAACAAGTTTTAACGTTTTTCCAAGAATCAGCGTCCATTCTATAGATTCTGTAGACGCATGTAATATCATCAGTATAACAAATTGGTCGAAATAAATATAGTCAACACGCTGCATAAAAACTAACACTCACAAAATGCTACGATATCACACAGCTACGAGATAAATAAACAACTTAAATCTACATAAATACATTGTACTGGGAATATATCAAAATGCTACTCTATTGTAGATATAAAATATAACTAGCAGGCATTGTAAATTAACCCCTTACTAATAAACGTTGTATAGCGTCAGTATAGTTACACAATGCTTTGTCTTCTTCTTTCGAAAGTCAAACTACTGACGACTGAAAGAGAGCAATCGGTGTGGAACTAACTATTCATCTGATATAATATGTTTATTAATAAGGAGGGCAGATCTATAATGACTGTGTTGGCAGTTTCAATACGGCAGTATGTTTTAAAACTTCGGCAATATTGGGTGAGGTTTTGCATAGCTGGGTCCAAACTAGAAAAGCGAATCGCGATATTATTTTGTCCTAACTGACAGACTTGAACACGTGATGTGCGTAAGATTTTAAGTTTCCTCGTTTCTTATAAATCTGATCCATGCTACGAGAATAAGATTTACTACTTTTTCTAATAATATTGGATAACGTACAACAAAGTTCAAAGCACTTACTTGCGTTTAACATTCTGCATTCGGCCACTTTCACGTGTAGAACCTTCAGAGGTTCATAAACGCATTCGGAATGCAAAAGTAATACTATGGAGTGAAAGGTTACCAACCTTTTTAGATCCCCCAAAGAGGGATGCTAAAAGTTTAATAACCCTGAAAACTTTTCCTCTCTCTCTCTCTATTGCTATGGCAGTGTCTTTCAAGCGGGTGAAACATTAGTGTTTTTAGGGGTAAGACTTGGTGTCGACGGGACCATTTTACTAAGCCTACACCACTTATCTCTCATAATATTTTAACCTTAATAGGGCCCTTAGTTTCATAGTTTCACCAGCTGCCCCACCCAACATGGCCACTACTAGCTGCTAATCGTCGTCAATGTATCGTATGCACGAGTTACCTTTGTCGTCGTGTTTGTCGCCGTCCTTGTTGTCCGACTCGCCCGACGATGCCAGCTCGGGCGCGCCTTCCATCAGGGCCGCGTTTAGGTACTGTGGAGAAGGAAATACATGTATTTAGATGAAGGAGTAACTTCTCACAACACAAAATGCTGTCTCCATAAACAGGCAGTATAGATGGGTCAGCAGGAGCACAGGTATCTTAACAGTTGTAGCTACAGGAATACCGTCTTAGGAGACTTTCGACTTAGCTTCAAGAGACATTTTGATCAGCATTCACAGATTTTGAAAAAAAAAGTAGAAATAGCAAGAAAATAGTTTTTTGATGCTAATGGATTCCGTTTCTTGTAAGGATCAACAGAACAACAACTATAGTTTCAATTTGAGTACTAAACGTAGTCAGAAATCGCAAAATACTTTTCCTATACTATTTCGATCGAATCACTTATTTCGATCTTGGTAGGTTGGTAAATAACCCAGAACAATAAATACTTGCCAATGAATTCCGACCTTAGAGACCAAGTTAAAATGTATCATGCGCCTGTGGTTTCACCGGCACTCATTCCATTTAAGGTGAATGCGCAGTGGTAGACCGCGAAATTCAAATTTTCTTACGTTTTCTGCAATTTGCAGGTCAGTGTCAGGTTGTATCTTGATCAAAATATGATTCGCGACTATAATAGATGTAGGTGTTTACAGAATTATAGTCATTAGAATCATAAGTTAGATTTGTCCCATATGCGCTTTTCCATGAGATTTGTTCTTATGGTACAAATCTAACTTAGAAAGATGTATTAATGATTCTAATGATTATAATTCTGTAAATACGTACCTGTTATAGTCGCGAATCAAATTTTGATCAAGATACAACCTGACACTGGCCTGAAAATTGCAAAAATATTAATAAAATTTTAACGGGCTACAACTGCGCATTCACCTAAGAGCGCTTTGTATCACTTCTGCTAGTGATCTAAGAAAACGTGTGCGCTCGGCGAACCTCGTCAGATACGAAGTTCTTCACGCGATACTAGCACACACTCTTATATAATTGAAAAAGACAGCAAGTGGGACAGAAACTCACATGGAATCGCTTTTTCAGCGTGACGACATCTACCAGATAACTCCTAGCGCAAGCGCGTTACGGAACTTCGTTCCAAAAATAGGTTCTTATCAGAGAACCCGAAGTTATTTTCAAGTCTTCATAACCAGGCAGTATAAGTAATTATTTTGTTTCAGTTTATAGGAATGCTGTACAGTACCTTGGAGGGTCTGGGCCGAGGGTTCTTGTCGGGCGAGATGCCCATCTCGTTGAGGATCTCCGCCATCATCTTGGTGTTGATGCCGCAGTTGTTCGCCACGTTCTTGTGACACCGCTTGTGGACGTTCATC
This sequence comes from Mesoligia furuncula, assembly GCA_916614155.1. Lineage (NCBI taxonomy): Eukaryota > Metazoa > Arthropoda > Insecta > Lepidoptera > Noctuidae > Mesoligia > Mesoligia furuncula. The sequence goes on along the minus strand of OU744797.1, from coordinate 31,957,713 downwards.
GAACATACTGCAATACAAACATATTTAGTGAGTTGTGAAGATGTGCAATTCTTCCAATGTAAAAATATCAAAAACATGTTATATTTTTCAGAAATATGGTAATAAACTTGAAGATTTTTAAATTGACGAAATAGTTTTTTCCACTGCTTTACTAAATCACAAACTATGTTCAGTGCTAATTTTTTATCAGCTCATTGTATCTTGTATCTCCTATTGTTAAGCAGTCTACCAAACCACCTCCTTTTAATTTGATGTCTTCTTCTTTTCGAGTCGATGGTAAATTGTCGCCCAATCGCGGCATCCAGTAGCGTTTTTAGGTCCTCAGAAGTGCAGGTGTATGGACACTTTGCCGTGTCCCAATGTCACTTACTTACTTAAATCAATAATAAATAAATCAAAGGATATCTAACCTTCACACTGCAGGCCTTGCTTGATGAGCCCGTAGAGCAGGGACCCGCAGTGGTCGCAGAACGTGAACCGCTTGTACGAGTGCACCACGAAGCGGTGCGGCACGTTCACGTTGAAGCGCTGCCCGCCCGACACGCCCACCGCGCTTTGTTGCTACACACACGAACACGTCACCATCAGAAGTACATCATCACTACGGGACATACATCAACATCACCAAATACTACCTACTGGACATAGGCCTGTCTCGAGCATCATCACAATGACCAGTCCTGTGCTACCCGCACTTCCTCACGATGTTTTCCTTCACTGTTTACAGAGTAGTAGCAATGGGTCCTTCTCTCTGATTGGAACCCGTGACCAACGGCTCACACATATTATAGTGGCGGACATAAGCCACTTACGATATGAAGCCACTCTTATACCATCGAGAATAAATGGTTATGCATCGTGATTGGATTGCCAGACGAAACACAAATGAATGCATGCTTTACTTCATTACAAACAAAGTAGTTAACAAAAATTATAAGTAACTTACGACTGAGGCTAATATCTAAGGCGAAAGTGCAAGCGTTGTTTACTTTCAGTGATAATAATATTATGAGCAAAGACACTTGCATTTGACGGCAAGCTGGATTTCTAGCTACTTCCGATTGTTTGTAATACGACTTTCTATATTCTTAGGCCTCTTCTAAAAATTAGTTCACTCCAATATGGGATGAGTAGGATATTTCGCTTTTACTTACAACGTTTCTCGTCAACAGCCAGATATTCCAAGTAAACTAACTACAGCCAACTCTAAGACTACTCCACAGTTAATAAACAAAGATTATACTTACTCTTACCTCTTCCTTCATGCCGGGGCACTTGGTAACGACGGACGAGTGGCAGCGTTTGTGGACCACGCACGTGCACACTGCGACAATCGCACATGCGTCAGTTTAAACTGCGTTAATAATTTATGTGATTTCGGAAAAACAATCTTAATGTCAGTCCCAAAAGTTTAGTTTGCGGTACAACTTTTTTGACAGTACCTACCAGTGATTCAGAGAAATCAACTTTATTTGCAGTGACTTGAAGTTGGTAAGTATTTATGGTTGAAAAAACGTAAATTGGAAACAAGGATTTGATTAGACTATATTGTGTTTTGTGTGTGTAATGTAATATTCATAACATGTGTCGGTGTATTGTGGTGATTCTTACCTTGGCATTGGTAGCCTTGTTTGCCCAGACCCCTGTGGAATGAAAATAACACTTAGAAATGCATTAGACAATATAAGCTGATCAAGGTTTACGAAGTGGAAATAACTGTAAAAGAAGCTGAATAGGAACGTAATTCATACAAAATTATAAAAAGTTTTTAAATCGATTGTCGCAACTTGGTGATGTAGGCTTCCTGATATTTCCAATTTTCAAAATTATTTTAATGGTCCCTGACCACTATTCTTAAGGATTAAAAATGTATTGGGCAATATCTAGGTTCTATGGATTTAACTGACATACCAGATGAACTCCCGACAGTGGCTGCAGAAGGTGGGCTGCCGGAGGAAGGTGGCCATGAACTTGTGTCCGTTGACTTGGTGGACGCGGCGCCGCATGGCCCCGCGACGCCGCGCGAAGCCCGCGCCCTCCTTGAACTCGCGTCCGCCCGAGCCGGAGCCCGAGCCGCCGCCCCGGGGCGCCTCCACACCCGCTACCAAACACACAGTTACCATCGTCACAGGCTTGAATTATACTGATCGAGGGATTTGTCAGAACGGACGCTCTATCGCGAAATCACATTAACTTGTTTGCAAGCGTCGTGCGACAGCTCATTCGTTACCAAGGCGTACGGTCGCGCGGACTATTATAATCCCAGCCTAAGTTGTTGTCATCGGTGTCTTAAGGCCATACACGCTGACCTATTGCGACGGTAGTTTCGATACAAACACGACCAACGCGAAATGCGAAATCACGCTTTTTCTGAAAGCTGATCAAGCGTCTGATAAGTAAAACTACACACATTCGAGCTTACTCGCGACATCATGAAGCAAAACATAACAAACCGAATAGCCCCGATTGTTATACAATGTACTTGCATAATCTTACTATAATAAAATAAACAGCCCGTCACAGTGACTCGAAATTAGCATGGAAGAGTTGTGATAAAAACAATCATGAATTCATGATGCAGGTCTGCTTCACTATTAGCATTCACCTAATTCATGTGCGTGTGGTGTGAGGGCCACGTTGTTAAAACTCTTTGAAAATGTGCTCAGGATTTAGTGAACATTCCCAAAGAATTGTGAAAGTTGGAATCAGATTTTGTGAAAGTCCAACAACCGAGTTATAGACTGTAAAGTTGGGTCCTCAGTTCTCACATAGAGGATTCAAACTCAAACCATTTATTTCAATTAAACCATTTACAGGCACTTTTGAATTGTCAAGAAGTCGGTCAGTCAGAAAATATGAAGCTAGTTGCACATTCCAAAGCGTAGGTACCTATGAAGAAGAACGGGCAAGAAACTCCATGGACACTCTTTTAAATTGTATTTTTACAAAAATATTAGTTACATCATTAATGTTGAATTTACAATTATATGTGAGAACGATGTAATAAAAATACGTACGCGTTAAGAGCGTCCAGAGTACAGCAAATAGTAAGATGACAACAATCCAAAAATAAAATAATTAGAAATAAGCCGAGGCAGCTGAGTGATGACCAGCCCCAACTGACGGCGCCCGTTCACGAACATGACGCATTGAGGCCCACCTGAGCCTGATAAGCTATGGACACTACAGAAAAAGTCTTTATGCCAAAATCTAAGCTAATGCGAAACAAAATTTGTGAAAACAAGACATTATCGCAAAACACTGTCCTACTTTGTATATCTTCATACAAAATGGGCCCTCAATTCTCATACACGTAAAAGTTTATTACGCAAATAAAATGAAATCATTAACTTACAGCAGTAGCTGCAAGTTAATGATTTCATTTAATTTAGTAGCATATAGGATTTCAAACAGTAGTTTGAAATCCTATATGCTACTAAATAAATTGTGAAAATTTATGAAAGCAAGAACAGGTCACCACTTTTTGTTGTTTGAAAGTTATCCCTCAGTCCTCGATTTCTTTTGTTTTCGATTTATTACGCTTATCGTATGAAAGATAAGACAAATATAAAATTGTCTCTTTTTGTGAAAAAAATTGTGCAACGTATTCGATACCAGAAAGAAATTAAAAGACCCTTTATTGTATAAGAAAATCGAGTTTTATGGTTATTATCTGAATTAGCAAATAACCTGACCACAATTTCTTTTAGATTGCAGTAAAGATTAGTTAATGTAGGTTTTAATAAACTTTCTTCGATTTTTCGCTTATAATCGTCATAGCATTTGTACTCAAGTTTCGTTATCACAAAAAAAATACTGTTACCCAAATCATTTTTGCTTGAAATATAGTTCGTTCTGAAATAACTAATGACAATAATCAAATAATTTATTTATTATTTTTATAAAGGCTTTTGCCCAGCCATGGGACAATGTAGGCTAAATAAAAACTGGCCAAGTGCGAGTCGGACTCGCACACGAAGGGTTCCGTACCACAAGGCAAAAACGCCGAAAAAAACATGTTTGTTGTATGGTACCCCCCTTAAATATTTATTTTATTTTAATTTTATTATTTATTATTAAAGTTAAAATACAACTGAGTATTTTGTGAATATTTCAAGTGCCTACCTGTTGCCATTTTTGAAATCGAGCAAAAAAAGGGCAAACAAACACATAACCCTCCTTTTGGGCTTCGCCGCAGTCGGGTAAAAATGGTATGGGACCCCCCCCTTAAATTCTTATTTTATTTTGTTTTTAGTATTTGTTGTTATAGCGGCAACAGAAATACATACTTTATGAAAATTTCAACAGTCTAGCTATCGCGGTTCTTGAGATACAGCCTGGTGACAGACAGACGGCCAGACGGACAGACAGCGACGTCTTAGTAATAGGGTTCCGTTTTTACCCTTTGGGTACGGAACCCTAATAATGCTACCTAATATTATAAATGTAAGATATTAAAAATATTATTACATGTATTATATAATTGTTGTTTACATATTATATTTATGCACAATTATAGTTGTAATATTTAGTGTAGTTACTAAACAATAGTTTCTGATAGTGCAGCGGAAGTTGTAGGTAATAAAGCATTAAGGCGAGTTTTATGAAACAGTTCTAGTGAAGAATAAAAATACTAATAATTTTTTAAAACGCAAACACATCTTCGGTCAAGACACTCCATCGTCTTCGGTCAAGATATCAAACATTCAAGGTAGGTAAGTTTATTTTGATACATAGGTACTCATAATTTTATAAGTACGTAATATTTTATTAAATAGTACTTAGATAGTCACTCTAAGAATTGTTTAATTCAATTTCACCTATTTATAAATTGTAAAGTTTTTAAAGTAAAATATAATTATTTCATACTCCATAAAACATCTTTGTTATTGTGCAAGTAGCTACCTAGGATTAGAAAAAATATCCAGGAACGCACTCCTTTATTAGGTACTAGCTTCTGCCCGCGACTTCGTCCGCGTGAAATTCAAAAGTCACATGGCTCCATCTATTATCATAATATTGTTATTGTTGTTTTCCTCGGGAACAGCACTTTTTTCGGGATGAAAGGTTCAGTGGTTTAGGCGTGAAAAGCTAACAAACAAACTTACTTTCGCATTTATATTATTAGTTAGGATTATATTTAGCCTACATTGTCCCGTTGCTGTGCAAAAGCCTTTATAAAAATAATAAATAAATTATTTGATTATTGTCATTAGTTGTTTTGGAACGAACGAGATTTCAAGCAAAAATGATTTAGGTAACAGTATTTTTCTATGTGATCATTCGATTTCCGAACTTATTTTTAGGGTTCCGTATAAAAACGGAACCCTATTACTAAGACTTCGCTGTCTGTCCGTCTGTCCGTCTGTCCGTCTGTCCGTCTGTCTGTCACCAGGCTGTATCTCAAGAACCGCGATAGCTAGACAGTTGAAATTTTCACAAGTTATGTATTTCTGTTGCCGCTATAACAACAAATACTAAAAACAAAATAAAATTAATATTTAAGGGGGGCTCCCATACAACAAACGCGATTTTTTTGCCTTTTTTTGCTCGATATCAAAAATGGCAACAGGTAGGCACTTGAAATATTCACAAAATACTCAGTTGTATTTTAACTTTAATAATAAATAATAAAATTAAAATAAAATAAATATTTAAGGGGGTCTCCCATACAACAAACATGTTTTTTTCGGCGTTTTTGCCTTGTGGTACGGAACCCTTCGTGTGCGAGTCCGACTCGCACTTGGCCAGTTTTTTTTTTATCACGAAACTTGAGTACAAATGCTATGACGATAATAAGCGAAAAATCGAAGAAAGTTTATTAAAACCTACAACTCTACATTCACTAATCTTTACTGCAATCTTAAAGAAATTGTGGTCACCCTATTTCCTAATTCAGAGAATAAAAATAAAACTCGATTTTCTTATACAATAAAGGGTCTTTTAATTTAAATCTAGTACCGCATTTGTTGCACAATTTTTTTCACAAAAAGAGACAATTTTGTATTTGTATTATCTTTCATAGGATAAGCGTAATAAATCGAAAACAAAAGATATGGAGGACTGAGGGCCCGAATTTTATCAAGGACATAACTTTCAAATAACAAAATGTGGTGACCTGTTCTTGCTTTCATAAATTTTCACAATTTATTTAGTAGCATATAGGATTTCAAACAGTAGCTGTAAGTTAATGATTTCATTTTATTTGCGTAATAAACTTTTACGTGTATGAGAATCGAGGGCCCATTTTGTACGAAGATATACAAAGTAGGACAGTGTTTTGAGATAATATCTTGTTTTCACAAATTTTGTTTGGCTTTAGCTTAGATTTTGGCATAAAGACTTTTTCTGTAGTGTCCATAGTTTATCAGTTTCAGGTGGGCCCTCAATCCTCTATGTGAGAACTGAGGGCCCAACTTTACAGTCCTTAACTCGGTTGTTTGACTTTCACAAAATCTGATTCCAACTTTCACAATTCTTTGGGAATGTTCACTAAATCCTAAGCACATTTTCAAGGACCAAGGGATCTTGCCGAGTCCAAGAGTAGCAGACAATCTGCCAATAAGATGTATAATCACCAATCTGTCTGCTAAGTGTGGTGATTTATGTCTGTTTCATTTGAATACCCATTTAGCACAATACCACAGAATAACTAATAGTACTAATGACAATACAGCAAAATATTTGATACTACTAAAGTAGTACTTAAATAAAATATGTAACTGACCTTGAGAATTCCATTTCAGATCTACTTTGAGATGCAGTTTCCCTTGAGGTTCTAGGTCCACCTGGAAACATCAAATGTTATAAACAAACTATTTTGTAATTAAATAATTATTTATTTACATCTTCAACAGCATAATACACATTATTATTACAAGTGGACAAGAGTTTAGAAATTTAACATTTTTATTACCACAGTCTTGCGTGTTACCCATGTGAGTACTTGAGTAGTACAATATAAACATATTGCTTCTTCCCCATTAATTAGCATTATTGCAAAGCATACAAATGGGATAGTTTCCCATTATAAAAACAGTATAATTATTCTAACTGTCTAACAAGTTTAATGACCCGTTTAATTTAAATGGAGTAAGTAGGTACTGAATTCATTTAATAATTTACAGTACTTGCAGGAAATTGTACCATTTATCCTGATATTCACATGCAGATTAAAACATATCAACAAAGACAAAGACGGAGTTGACACATTTGAAACAATGTCAGTGAATCATCATATCACATCTCGAAACAAGTTAAGAATAGCTGAACCAATCATTTATCATACCCACACAAATCACAATTACATAAATACTACCTACCGCTACAACCGTAACGAACAAGGAAAACTGAATGAACAATTATTTCCTGAAATCACAAATAAATGTAAAAATGCACCTCTTCCTTAAACTTCACATATTTAGGGTCTGGACATGAAAACCTTCTCCTAAAATTATTCATCACGTACACAGACTCAACAGTAAACGGCACATACTAAATGTCTGCAGTGTCACTAAAATGGCTTATCAAAGAAAACAAATATTATGTCAATTGATGATAACAAGCTGTAAGACAAATATGGAGTCTTGTAATCTTATCTGTGGATTGTGGAAGATAAACACGCACTGATCTAAGGATCATTTGTTAATCAGTCTTGCAGTGAGCTTTTATCAATGTGGTAGTTTTAGTGTTTTTGTGAAATAAAGTTTTATTACTGGGATATCATTTTCTTCAGCATTTTATTACTGTTTTTGTGGCAGTTTGAACTTATTTCTTTGAAATGTATTGATATTTGAATACTGTAATTCTATCAAGCTACAGTACAAGGATGTTAATCGGTTGTTACTTCAAGAATCCCTCATCAACACAGTGTTGTAAGTACAAACAGCACTCACCCAAAAGTCTGTGGCGTCCTTGTCTCGGTGCATGAGGTCTTCAAATGGAATTGTGCAGTTGGCCACAAAGTCATCTGGAGGTATCGCAGCATCGTGGAACACCGTGATCCCCAAACTGTAGCATTACACCCAATGAACAACTATTCCACATATATTATGTTGTAGGTATTATTGTTTTATACATGTATAGGGTTTGATTCTCATGTGAGTCATAATATGATGTCATTGTCAGAAGTTTCACATTCCAATAAGAATTATTTTGGTCATGTTTGACAAGTTCAGCTGTTCAGAATGAGACTTGATGAATTACTGTTGGAAATAATACTGAGTATTTATATTTATTTACAACACAATTTGATTGATTTCAGGGACATACAGACCACACTAACACATTATTTATATTCAATTTTAAAAGAAATCACTTGACCCAATTGAATAATCGACACTCAAATAAAAATAACATGTCAAACAAATAATCAATGGAATGATAATAACATACCTGCCAACATTATGGACTTCGTGAATGAAGGTCTCATTCCACACAGGATCGAATGTCTTGGGCTTGGTGCTGGAACGGTCTAGATGGTGCTCGTCGGCGTCTATCGACACGTACGGATCTATCGGCTGGTCGTCTGCAACCATACCCCGTATTTACATATTAACACCAACACCCATCTCGGTAAACACGCTACACCTACTTTATATATAAAATTACAACTAAATCATGCTCCTGTGACGAAAATCTTTGCACAAGCATCCGCAATGATATGTTGGGGAGGCACCCGAGCCGTTAGATGAGGCTCACCTGGCTTGCCGAAGGTCATATTATGCCGTTTCTGAAAGTCGGTCGGCCTAAGACCCGTCGCCTCGCAAACCCGTACTCGCACCGTGCCACTGAACATGGTGCTGCCGGCCAACGAGCAGTATCACCGAGACCGCGCCGCCACACGATCACTTCCACACTATATGCCCACTTAAAATCATTGAAGGTGCTTCATAATAGAAACAGAAATTAAATAAAAGGCTTGACAGCGACAAAATCGGCCATGGATGGATATTTTTCTCTATGGTTACTAATGGATTCCAATTTCGATTTCCTGAAGAATGTTATGGGATTTGGCTATGGTATTTACAGACAAAACAAAAGGATGGACCCCGATTTCGACTCGTCAGAATCTATTCCAATCTTCTCTTCTATAATAAGAATAGTCTTCCAAGTCACTTATTATTCCAAAATAGTTGAGCATCGTCTATTTGGACTGGTTTTTAATAGTTTAGAAGAAAACTATCCAACATCTCAGCAGACAGAATGATTTTTTTTGCATGATTTTGTTGTTTGGGCATAATAGTAAACATCATTTTGCTAGTGAAAATTTTTCGTATATTACTTATTTTCTGTAGGCGTTACTTCTTTACTTTATTTATTACTTTTTATTATTACTAAACTTTATTTTATTTGATCCGCAGGATCCAAGTTAGGCTGTCCTTGGGGGCATAGCCTAGCCTAGCAAAAATGAAAATGACAGTGACAGATTGACGGTGTCGTGATGTCGCATTGACATAGTAAAGAAGTGTTGTAAATGAAATTCAAAGAGTAAAGTAACTATAGAAAAAGTACGCAGTCAGTGATGGTGTACGCCATTCCTTGGTGTACGCACATAGACCAGTGTTGCCAACAGATAAACTAGCTCTCCACCAGATTCAACTTCGAAAACCACCAAAGGACCACTAACAAATTTAATATCGGCCCTACCCCAAAAATGAGTATAAATAGCTAAAATTTTACCTAAACAAATTTTTGGTTTTTACGAAAGAAAACAGTAAATAAAGTAGTTACATTATTAAAATAATGTTCTAAATATAATGAAAAATGTTAAAAATAAAACATTTAAAATCAGTACATCAACATGCAATATTATTAGTAAATCAACAAGTTAAGACGAGGAACATAAAAATTATTCAATAACAACAACAACTAAAACAATAAAAAAGTAATATAGTGATACTTAATTCTAAAATTCGTCTTCTTCAGATGAATTTTTGTCTACACCTGTATCGTCGGTTTCACACTTATATGATTCTTTAGTACCGATTTCTTTTAGAACTTTTATTGGAATTTACATAATTATACAGTAACAGTAAATACTCCTGAAAATTAAATGAAGTAAAGATAATATGTATTTAGTAACGTTATAGTGGTTGAGTGATAGCATTTTCAGTAATTGAAACTGAATTCTACTAAACCACTTGAAAAACCACCAGCCACTAAAAGCAATATTTCGCCACTAAAAGGGGGGGTCGAAATCAGAGGCTTGAAAACGAAATGAATTTCGTTCTGTTACCACTAATGTTATCGTATAACGTTCCAAAATTAGTAACGATACTAAAATATAAAAATATCAATAACGTTACAAAAGAAAACGTTATAGAATATAATTTTCGTAGAACAATATTATAAGTAACGTTATAGGTATCAGTAACATTAAGCTTATCCGATTGTAATAACGTTACAGGAGAAACGTTAAAAATTAGTTTATAACGTTATTATTCATACTTTTTCGTCATCTTATTTATGTCATGAAGCTGGCAAAGTTTAGTACCTATCGAAATCAATAACGTTATTATATCGTTATAATAACGATAAATTGATAATATTGTAGTGAACACTTTCAGATTTCTTTCTGTTTTTCAGTAACGTTATAGCCAAGGAATTAATTTTGTTACAATCCTGGTAACAAAATTACGAGTAACGTTATTTTAAGTAACGTTGAAGTCCCTGGTCGAAACCACTAGTTTTAGTGAAAAATCCACTAAGTTGGTAACACTGACACAGACTAAAAATCTTCGGAGAGCTTTTGACTTTTGTTGTTGTTGAAAACTTGAAATAAACTATTGAACATAAACATTTTGCAGTGAATTGTAAACATACACACACAATGGGATTCCTAACAATATTGAAGAAGTTGCGGCAGAAGGAAAAGGAGATGAGAATACTCATGTTGTATCCTTTTTAGAACAGATTTTTATATCATAACCCTATTGTACCACATTCACCTTCTTTGATTTTCTTAGCACAGCTTTCTTAGAGGTTTGGACAACGCCGGTAAGACGACGATATTGAAGCGTTTCAATGGCGAGCCCATCGACACCATATCCCCGACGCTGGGCTTCAACATAAAGACGCTAGAACACCGTGGGTATAAGCTCAACATTTGGGACGTCGGGGGACAGAAGTCTTTAAGGTAAACTTGTAGATCGTGATTATTCATCAGTCGTCAAAGCAGTACTCGATTTTTTATTTTCGTCTGTAATATTCTAAAGATGTTGTAAAGATTGTTTTAAATGATGTATCAGCTGATTGCAATTCTACAGAAATGCTGCCATCTGGGGAAAAAAAATTAATACTTGCCCACTTATACCACATTGCACATATTGACAAAATGTGAAAGTAAAATCCGCCCCTGAGACAACCCACCCGACTGACCGAGTATACTCCTTTTAATTTCCTTTTCTTTGGGAAAGACAGTTTAGTTATTGGGCAAAAACATTGAACTGCTGGAAAGCTATTACAATTAGTACAAAATTATTATTATTATTATTTGGTTAGACAAACTAGCAGCTTATTAGCTGATGCATGTGTGTTGTATAGCATGAAGATATTTAGTCTGTCCAGTCCAAAAAAATGCTAAAGGTTTTGTAATAATCTATAGTAATATGACTGTAGTGGCAGTGCAGTCTGCTATAATGCTTCAAAGGCACATTTCCTCAGAGTTATAGGTACCTACTCAGACATACTATCTTCCCAGCCCCCATGTAAAGAGAAATTCCAAAATCTGTGATTTTGATTACGACATGGCTGACAAAGTAAGGCACTTTTCAACATCAAAATTTACAATAAAATAGATTTCATTCTAGTCGTCCCTCCCGAAAGGTAGTTTTGTATGGAGAAGAATGGGCCAGAAACTCCTACTCCTCTGTTACTCTTTTAAAATATTTTGCAAGATTTTGCATAAACTCAAACTCTATTGCATTCATGTGTACTTACATTTCTTATACATTCACTATATAATCTATAACATAATTATGTGAAGATGATGCACCTACAATACAATTACTCTACCACATAAGGTAAAAAGAATTAATTCTTTTCACCTTATGTTGTAGAGTAATTGTTTGTTTGTAAAGCAAAGACAGGTAAATCAGTTATGTGATAGATACATGGTGCTCACATATTTACAAATATTGTAAAAGTAGATGATTTTCCTGAAATTTTAACAAGTATGTGAATTACAGTAGTCACAGAATGTATAAATCAATGTGATAAAAATGAAAAAATATATAATTAAATTAGTTAAATAGTGGGACAGGAATTTAAAGCTTCAGTAATTTTAACAGGAATATTAGCAAAAAAGTTTTCAAATTCCTGAGCTATTTCTACATCTGAGTTGATCTGGCATGTGCAGTCTCTAAATTAAATTCAGTGATATGCTGTTTTTTCCTATCCTTTTCATTATTTATTAATTGCCAGGTAGTTTTTATTTTATCTTCTGCTGATTTTATTTTATTGCTAATATAAAGAGCTAGCTATTTGGAACACACTTTAAAGTTTTTGAATATATACACTGATGAAAGCTTGTATTATTCATATGTTGCTTTAGGCCATAAACTTCAAAAAGTTTTTCCCTGCATTTACGAATACCTGGAGTCGCCCAGCCTCTAAATAAAAACTTTGTGTAAATAGGTAATTTTAGTTTTTAGTGTAAAAGTGTCATAAAACTGTGTGTTTAATAGTGAAAAGAACTCTGCGTAGAACTCATTTGGGTCACCTATATTATTAAAACTGTGATCACATAATTTACTGCCCAAATAATGATTTAATTTCTCTAAATTTTTACATGTAAAGTCAAAGATTAATAATTCTTTGATTTGCAGATAAATATGGTTACAAAAGTTCTTACAATGGTAGTATAATAGTAGCTTAACATATTCAATCATAACATAATGACATGCTTTTTGGTATAGGTACAATTAGATCAATTAAATTTAAACTGAAGGAATTCTTTTATAGTATAGAAGGGATTCTCAATTAACCACCTGTGTAACCCCCTTCTGAAGCGGACCATTGGAAGTTCTTTAATTTGGTTAGGAATCTTGTTATAAATCTGAGCACACATAGGATAGCAACTTCGCCTAAGCTCCGTTTTCGTTCCAGGAATAATGAATCTATTGGGGGTATCTAGTTTTGAACTTACATTTATCTCCCAGTTTTTCAAACATCTCAGGATGAGATTTGGTAAACTTATATATTTCCTCAATATAAATACCAGTTAATGTAAGTATTCGAAGTTTTTTAAATAGAGGTTTACAGGATGTAAGTGGGTCTACATTACAAATCGCACGTAAACATCTCTTTTGTGCGACGAAAGCTCTTCCGAGATGCACCTCGTTTCCCCATACCAGTATACCATAACGCAGTATTGAACCAACATATGCATGATAAGCTTGTAATGTGGCTTGTCTACTTGTTAGGTTAGATAAACACCATAGAACATAAGCAAACTTACTGAGTTTTCCACATATCATAGCAATATGATTAATCCAGGAACACCTCTCATCTAGAACTATCCCAAGAAAAGTCATACTATCTGATGTTGTATTTGTTGATCTTTATAAGTGATGTTTAAATCCATTGTATTCCAGTTTTTGTTACGAAATTGTACATATTTGGTTTTACTTATGTTAGGTTTAAGGTTATTCTTTTCCATCCAAGTTATTACTTTGCTTACTGTTTATTCCCTCATTATAATTTTCTTTGGTTTTAGGGATAATTAGGGATTCATCGTCTGCAAAGAGTATGCAGGGATAATCAGTTACTTCTGTCAGGTCATTGATATATATCAGAAAAAGTAGGGGGCCTAAAATAATGCCCTGTGGAACGCCTGTGCAATTGTAACCTATTTTAGATTTTTTCAGTCCACCGTTTTGATTTGGTTTAAGTATCCATAGTAATTTCTACAAATTGTGATCTGTTTGTAAGGTAACTTTTTAACCATGCATTTGCTTTACCGTGTATTCCATATTTATCACATTTTTTTTAGTAGTAGCTCGTGCGATACAAAGTCAAAGGCTTTTGACATGTCAAAAAATACAACAGTTGTCGGGATTTTCTGGTCAATATTTTTAGTAATTATGTTAAAATGCCGCTGTGGTTGTCGATTTCCTTTTTTTGAAAAGCTGTTCAAGTTTCAAAATTTGGAACTTATCGATAAAATGTATGAAGTGCTTATGCATGACCTTTTCGTAAATTTTTGCTAAAATAGGCAGTAGGGCTATCGGTCTGTAATTTATCAACAAGTTTTTTATTACCTTTTTTATGTATTGGTTTAATAGCTGTCATTTTCAATTTCTCAGGAAACACACCTTGAATAATGATAAGTCTATTAGATTTACGAGTACCTACGTATTTTATAATTGTTCTAAACCTTATTTGAATTTATTGTAAAGGCATGTAGGAGCTAAATGTTATTGTTTGTCCACTGTGATCAGTTGGCAACTTATATACAATTTGTTTGTGTAAGTAAAGAAAGAAAGAAAGAAAATACATTTATTTAGCACAGACTAGTAGTAGTAGCAAGTAATAACAATTACAAAAAATATTATCCATACAAGTGGCAGAAGAAGCTGTCACTCGAGTTGGTTCAATATAAACCACTGACCTGTATTATACAAATATGATAGAGGTCAGTGATATAAACATTTGACAAATAAAATGACCTAAAAAGACTTAATAATCTGGCAGTATTCGAGTTATTTTCCTCAAGGCTGACATGGCTATCCCACAAGAATTGTTTTTTTTTTCTTTCTATCATATCTTGATCAGGCTTACTTATTCAACTATTGAAATGATTCAGATCATACTGGAAGAACTACTTCGAGAGCACAGACGGCGTGGCGTGGGTGGTGGACAGTGCAGACGCGCGGCGCCTCTGGGACTGCGCCCGCGAGCTGCACTCTCTGCTGCGGGAGGAGAGGCTGGCCGGAGCCACGCTGTTGGTGCTCGCCAACAAGTCTGATCTACCAGGAGCTCTCACATCACAGGAGATTAGAGAGGTAATTGTAACAAGAATATGAGTCTGTTAACAAAAAGAATCTATGATTTGAGAAACTTACAATAAAATATGGTCAATTCACACTTGGCACAGTATCAAATAAGATTGCTAGCACCCTCAAATCTTGATTAAATTCAAATGCAGAGGCTTTTGTGCTAGTATCACATGATAGCCCTAAATCATACATAGTTTATCATATTTCATCAGACTACAGCTGAACTATATTTTTCTGGGCGACTGCCCAGAAATCCACCACCAGCATATTCATTACCTAAACAAAAACATAAATAATTGATGTGCGTGTGGTGTGAGGGCCACTTTGTTAAAACTCTTTGAAAATGTGCTTAGGATTTAGTGAACATTCCAAAAGAATTGTGAAAGTTGGTATCAGATTTTGTGAAAGCCTAATAACCGAGTTATAGACTGTAAAGTTGGGCCCTCAATTCTCACATAGAGGATTGAGGGCCCACCTGAAACTGATAAACTATGGACACTACAGAAAAAGTCTTTATGCCAAAATCTAAGCTAATCCCAAACAAAATTTGTGAAAACAAGATATTATCGCAAAACACTGTCCTACTTTGTATATCTTCGTACAAAATGGGCCCTCAATTCTCATACCTACTCGTATAAGTTTATTACGCAATTATAATGAAATCATTAACTTACAGCTACTGTTTGAAATCCTATATGCTACTAAATAAATTGTGAAAATTTGTAAAAGCAAGAACAGGCCACCACTTTTTGTTGTTTGAAAGTTATCCCTCAGCCCTCCATTTCTTTTGTTTTCGATTTATTACGCTTATCGTATGAAAGATAAGACAAATACAAAATTGTCTCTTTTTGTGTCAAAATTGTGCAACAAATTAGATACCAGAAAGAAATTAAAAGACCCTTTATTGTATAAGTAAATTGAGTTTTATTTTTATTCTCTGTATTAGGAAATAGGGTGACCACAATTTCTTTTAGATTGCAGTAAAGATTAGTAAATGTAGAGTTTTAATAAACTTTCTTCGATTTTTCGCTTATTATCGTCATAGCATTTGTACTCAAGTTTCGTGATAATAAAAAATTATTTCGGAAATTGAACGATCACATAGAAAAATACTGTTACCCAAATCATTTTTGCTTGAAAAATCGTTCGTTCTGAAATAACTAATGACAATAATCAAATAATTTATTTATTATTTTTATAAAGGCTTTTGCCCAGCCATGGGACAATGTAGGCTAAATATAATCCTAACTAATATTATAAATAAAACTAATAACTAGCTAATATTATATTAAAAATATTATTACATGTATTATATAATTATTGTTTACATATATGCACAATAGTTGTAATATTTAGTGTAGTTACTAAACAATAGTTTATGATAGTGCAGCGGAAGTTGTAGGTAATAAAGCATTAAAGCGAGTTTTATGAAACAGTTGTAGTGAAGAATAAAAATAATAATATTTTTTTAATACGCAAACACATCTTCGGTCAAGATATCAAACATTCAGTTTGTTTTGATACATGGGTACTCATAATTTTATAAGTTCATAATATTTTACTAAATAGTACTTAGATAGTCACTCTAAGAATTGTTTAATTCAATTTCACCTATTTATAAATTGTAAAGTTTTTAAAGTAATATAATTATAATTATTTCATACTCCAGAAAACACCTTTGTTATTGTGCAAGTAACGTTTGTTTTGATACATAGGTACTCATAATTTTATAAGTTCGTAATATTTTACTAAATAGTACTTAGATAGTCACTCTAAGAATTGTTTAATTCAATTTCACCAATTTATACATTGTAAAGTTTTTAAAGTAAAATATAATTATTTCATACTCCAGAAAACATCTTTGTTATTGTGCAAGTACCTACCTACGAATAAAAAAAACATCCAGGAACGCACTGCTTTATTAGGTACTAGCTTCTGCCCGCGACTTCGTCCGCGTGAAATTCGAAAGTCACATGGCTCCATCTATTATCATAATAACGTTATTGTTGTTTTCCTCGGGAACAGCACTTTTTTCGGGATGAAAGGTTCAGTGGTTTAGGCGTGAAAAGCTAAACTCAAACTCAAACTCAAAGCATTTATTTCAATTGAACCTGGTACAGGCACTTTTGAATTGTCAAAATTAAATAGTCTGTCAGTTAGTCAGAAAGTTGAAGCTAGTTGCCCATTCCAAAACGTAGATCTCTATGGAGAAGAACGGGCAAGAAACTCCATGGACACTCTTTTAAATCAAGTTATTACAAAATCCTGGGTACATTATTCTTGTTGCTTCTATATGTGAGAACAATGTAAAAAAAAAAGACAAATGAAGAAACAATTCAAAATATAAGATTAAAAATAAGCCTTGGCAGTTAAGAGGTGACCAGTCTCAACCGACGGCACCCGTTCACGAACATGACGCGTGGATCAGCACCATCCAGCTCAACCATTTTGTAGGGAACCGAATAATCCAACACACGCGCCACCATCGGTGAGACATTTAAGTGAGCATGACACGTTCTCAACTGCCATGCTCTTTCAAGTCAACAACAAAAAAAAAAAAACATAATAAACGGAAACATGGTTCTTACATTTACAAAATTAAAAAAAAAATGCTTTTAAATTATACAAAACTATAGTTTGCAAGTTATTTAAGTTAATAGAATTTTACTACAAAACAGGAACATATATTTAATCTTGAAGTATTCAACAATTAAAGCTTGATTAAATTAAAATAAAAAAATTATGTTCGTAATGTCAGAAAACTAAAAAAGAAAAAGGGAAGCACCTCTTCCAAATATTGAAATTTTAACTAGTGAGCCCAAGTGCCTGTGGAGCAGGACCAGCATTAAGCCAAGCATTTTTATCTACGATATAATCATCCAACTTGTAATATGCTTGTCTACATAGTGTGCGTTTAATGCATGTTTTAAATTTCTTCTCATTTAATTGAAGAATATCGAATGGTATTTTATTATAACATTTTACACAGTAACCCATAAAAGAAGTTTTTACTTTAGACAATCTGAAACGCGGTTGATCTAATTTGTCCCTATTTCTAGTGTTAAAATTATGCCTGTCACTTATCTTACTAAAAAGATGTAGATTTTTTCGAACGTACATAATGTTTTCATATATATATTGACAAGGAACCGTCATGATGTTAATTTCTTTAAACAGTTCTCGTAGAGAATCGCGTCTGCTGAGCTTGTAGATGGCTCTGACAGCCCTCTTTTGCAAAATGAAGATAGAATCAATATCTGCAGCCCGTCCCCACAACAAAATACCGTAAGACATGATGCTATGAAAGTAACTAAAATAGACCAGTCTCGCGGTATCCACGTCTGTTAATTGGCGAATTTTCCAAACAGCATAAGCGGCCGAACTTAGCCGCCCTGCAAGTGATGTTAAGTGCGGACCCCACTGTAGCTTTGAGTCAAGCGCGATCCCCAGAAAAACCGTATTTTCGACGAATTCAAGTGTCTCCCTATTCAATACAACATGACATTCATTACTTCTAACATTCGGTAAAGCGAATCTAATGCATTTAGTTTTTTTCTCATTTAATACCAAATTATTCACAGTAAACCAATTATGGACCACATGCATAGCGTTATTTACGTCGTCAAGCTCTTGTGCACGTCTGCTTACTTTAAAAATCAGTGATGTGTCATCAGCAAATAACACCATTTGTGGTTGGTTTTCCAGTAAATGAGGTAAATCATTTATATATACTAAAAATAGGAATGGCCCCAATATTGAGCCCTGCGGTACCCCCATTTTGACTTTTAAGCCCGATGAATTCACACCGTTAATTTGAACTTGCTGAAATCTATCATTTAAATATGATTCTATTAAGCTAAGAGCAAGTTTACCTAGTCCGTAATGCTCAAGTTTCAAGAGCAGTGTTTCGTAATTCACGCAATCAAATGCCTTGGATAGGTCACAAAAAATGCCTATAGCATCTTGTGCATCTTCCCATGCGTTAAAGATGTGTTTTAATAAGGTGACACCGGCGTCGGTTGTACAACGTCCTTTGGTGAAACCATACTGTTGATCGTGTAAGATGTTATTACGATTAAAATGATTGAGCATTTGATTTAACATTACTTTTTCGAACACCTTGCTAAAAACCGGCAAAACCGATACGGGTCTATAATTATTAGTGTCTTTGCTGTCCCCAGATTTGAAAAGTGGAATAACTTTACTGAACTTCATTAAATCCGGGAAAACCCCTTGATTTACACACAAATTAAATATTAAAGCCAAATAGGGTGCAATTGTCTCAATAAAGGATTGACAAACTTTAGTGGACATGCCCCACAGATCTTCGGTAATTTTGATCTTAAGTTGCTTAAATGCCTTTATAATGCATTTAAGCAACTTAAGATCAAAATTAACTAACAAACTTACTTTCGCATTTATAATATTAGTTAGGACTAGCTTCTGCCCGCGACTTCGTCCGCGTGAAATTCGTACTTTCCTCTTAAAATATCGAAAATGTATGTTTATGATCTTATCATTTATTTAGATAAATAAGTATTTGGGCCAATTTTTAAGTTTATAGATCAAAGGGTTTTTGTATTTTGCTAATAAATTGTACCTATCCCCGATTTTCACTCCAACAGGGATGGAATTTTGAAAAATCATTTGGGATGTGTTCATAACTTGACTCAAAGACCCATACCCATGTTCGAGTTAATGGAAGCAAGCAGTAAAATCCAACCCTTGAACTTTATAACCCTTTTCCAACTTGGTAGGAGTCGATTTTTGAAAAACCCTAAAACGCCCTTTTTATTTTTACCGACGTCAAAAAAAGGAAGAGGTTCTCAGTTCGTCGGAATCTTTTTTTTTTAAGTACGTTCCCGATTACTCGAAGACAGCTAGACCGATTTGAATTTTTTTTTTGTTTGAAAGTGTATATATACTTTACAGGTTGTCCCATTGTCATCAGGTCAGGATCTGATGATGGGATCCTGGAGAAATCGAAGGTACTCTTCAAATATTATAGGCACACCTATAGCAATTTGGGTATTTTTTATAGTAACTCGTGCATTTGCTCCCGAAAAGCACTATTTGGTGAAGTGGAACTGATGATGAAGACTACAGATGGCCACCGAAACTACTCAATAATAAGTATTTTACGGGTTGCGATTCGATTACTTAAACATGGTTGCTAAGCAATGTATGCTCGTCACAATGCAAATGGTGAAATGGAGCTGATGGTGAAATACCAGGACAATTCCTTAACAATTAATGTCCCTGCATCGGGAAACGCAATATTTTGGTAAAGCCGATGAGCAAGTTGACATTAGGCTATTGTAATTCAGATAAATTATAAACAGAGCCACTAAAAAGCGAGAAATAAAAACGTTTTAACAAAAAAAAAACCGACTTCCAAAAAAACACTACAGAGTGAAAAATAGCTTTAATTTCAGAAGTCGGTGGCAAAAAACTAAAATACAGACCCAAAGACACCGACTTCCGAAATTAAAGTTATTTTTCACTTCGTAGTGTTTTTTTTTTGGAAGTTTATAAACCAAATAAATAAAAATTTTCATATAAACTGGGCCCCCCCCTCATTTTACCCCCATAGGGATGGAATTTTGAACATTCTTCTGGGATGTTTCTATGACTTGACTTAAGGATTATTTATACCAATTTTCCAGTTAATCAAACCACGTAATAAAATACTCCCCTGTTAAGTTGACTACCTCTCTTCACCCCGTTAGGGGTAGATTATCGAGAAACCCTGATACGTTATTCTTTATTTTTGGTCATAAGTATAAATAGGTACTACTGAGTTTCGAGTTAATCTAACTGCGCGTTAAAATTCTTCCATATAAATTTTGACACCCCCCAATCCCTCTTTAGAGGGTAGTTTAGAAAAGCAAAAAATGCCAAATTTCATAATTTACTTAGATAAGTATTCCTGCCAAGTTTTAAGGTTATTAACTCAAGGAATAAGATTTGTCATACAAACAAAATCCCCCCTTATCACCTCCTTAAAGGTTGAATTTCCAAAAACTCCTTCTTAGTGGATACCTACTCTTCACAAAGAACACACCCTCCAAAATTCATGTCTCTAGGACCAGCGGTTTAGGCTGTGTGGTGATAGATTATATAAAAACAAAATTTCCTCCCCCTTTTCACCTCCTTAAAGGTTGAAATTCTAACAACACCGTTGCGTTACCTTCCACCGTACTACCGTAAGCCTAGATAAAAAAATTTGTGATTTTTGCTTCGAAAATTAAGGACTTTCCATACGCAACTTCATCCCCCTTTTTAACCCTTCGGGGGTAGAATGATCAAAAACGCTCAGACATGTATAAATTCATTTTCAATCCTCAGTCTAAACACAAAATTTGAAGATCCTAACTTCAAAATTGAGGGACTTTCATTTAAACTTCCATCCCCTATTTCACCCCTTTAGGGGTAGAATTCGCAAAAATTATTTCTTAGTGGATGCTTACTCTTCACAAAAAACACACGCTCCAAGTTCCATGTCTCTAAGACCAGCGGTTTGGGCTGTGTATTGATTGATTATACAGGGTGTTTGGTGCATCGTTTGCCAAATGGAATTGGCCGAAAGAAGAGGTCATTTGCAATCTCTTAAGGCCCAGTAACTCATTCCTTGTTTCACTGGTTTTTTTAAATGACTTTTTAATTTTTATTTGGAGAAATACAAGAACTCTGCATTTAAGCTTAATTTTTTTTTTAAGTTATGAGTATAGCCTTCAAGTTTTATTTTAATTCTTATGTTTACTCTTGTATGGTTCTATGAAATTAAAAATGTACTTGCTAATAACATCTAGTTCCTTTTTAATAACTCCCAAAGTTTTTGAAAAAAGGAAAAATACACTTAACACTCAACTTTAAATTGCTGTAAAAAAAAAAGTAAAAGCGATCGGGATCTTCGAATTCTTTTAAAAGGTTCTCTAGTTTGTCCCCTTTCCAACGGTGTGCAATATACCAAAAAAAACGTTTGATAACTTCAGTAATTCGCTAAATTTGTAATCGACACACATCAGGCTGATATTCGATATTACGGTAAGAACACTGGTTTTCACATAAATAACATACTTTAAGAAGGTGGATAGTGTTATCTCACTCTTACGCAGTCTTTTATCTCTTTCTAGGGTTCTAAATTTCCTCGAACTTGAAATAAAAAATAAACTTTTATTTAATAAGTACCTAATTATAAATTTTGTTCAAATTCTCCACTATTGCGTACACACGCGCGACATCTTCGTCTTATCTCGACTGTAGTGGTGTGTAAACGTATTTCTGCTTTGATAGTGACGAAAGCCGCCTCAATGCGTTGGATAAAATCATCCCTAGTCTCAACTCCCGTGGAGTAAACACGTTCTTTGGGCCACCCCCAGATGTAAAAATCTAACGGAGTCAGGTCTGGGGAACGGAGGCCAAGGAATAGGGCTATCCCTCCCAATCCATGATTCTGGGAATGCAACATTTGGATGTTGTACTCCCTGGCGGTTAATCTCCAGTGAGCTGGATAATCGTTTTGATGAAAAACGAAAGACGATCTGTCTTGTTCACTGAAAATTGGTAGCTGACCTAATGATTAGGGTGTCTATTTGTAGATATTCTTGTAATAAGAAGATGTCGCGCGTGTGTACGCAATAGTGAAGGACAATTTGAACAAAATTTATAATTAGGTACTTATTAAATAAAAGTTTATTTTTTATTTCAAGTTCGAGGAAAGTTAGAACCCTAGAAATAGATAAGAGACTGCATAAGAGTGAGATAACACTATAGACTTACTCAAAGAATGTTATTTATGTGAAAACTAGTGTTCTTACCGTAATATCGAATATCAGCCTGATGTGTGTCGATTACAAATTTAGCGAATTACTGAAGTTATTAAACGTTTTTTTTGGTATATTGCACACCGTTGGAAAGGGGATAAACTAGAGAACCTTTTAAAAGAATTCGAAGATCCCGATCGCTTTTAGTTTTTTTTTTTACAGCAATTTAAAGTTGAGTGTTAAGTGTATTTTTCCTTTTTTCAAAAACTTTGGGAGTTATTAAAAAGGGATAATATTTTTGTGTTCACCAAAAATCTAAAGGTACATCTATGTATGCATTTCTAAAATATTGATCTTAAACCCGTTTAATTGTTTTACTATAATTAAACTACTCGGCCAACAAAATATGTTACATCAAACAAATTCCAAATTAACACCAAGATATAACACTTTTTTATTGTAGTGCGCTGCAAATATTCTATTGTAACAATAACTATTTTATTCTTCCCCGAAAAATACTGATCGTGCACCAAATATTCCTGAATGTTACACAAAATATTTAGTATGCATCTACTTGCGATCAGGATACATAACACCTGCAGTAGAAGCCAAAAACATAGCCATCGGGCAAAAACGAAATGGGAAATTATATGTGCGGCAACAAAAGTTTTATTTAGCACCTGCAACCTAGCGTCTTTTTTTATATGTGGGCGACGAGTTAATAGAGCAGCTTCAATTATATTAATTCATCATCTTTACTATTCCCACTTTCTGGTTGAAATAGGTCGAATCTGTCCCAAAACCGAATCGGGGCACCCCGACTCCACGTAGTCTTTTGGCTGCTACCCCGAGGGTGTATTTAAAAATCCGGAGGCGCGGAGGGAGTGCAGCCCCCGCCCGCTGTAACTAAGCATAGGCACCCGTGCGAGCCGTAGCGGCTGAGGCTGGTCGCCGGAGGCGACCAGTAAGCCGAAGCTGCGGAGGTGAGCATGGGTGCCTATCCTTTGTTACGTAAGGGCGATGGGGCTGCACTTCCCGCAGCGCCGGAGACGTGCAGAAGCAACTTTGTATTGAAAACTAGTGTTTTGAGGTTAGGTTACAATAATTTGTTTTTCTCAAGAATGGTGCGTCCTCGTTTCATGGGAGTGGTACCAGGAGGAACGGGGGAACAAAATATATTTGCAGACGAGAATGACATTTTAAAGAAGCTGCCTTAATTAGCACCCAAACGAAAACGTGGGCGTCCTACAAAGGCAAAGTGCGCTTTATTGGTGCAATAATTTAAAGAAGTACTGCAGAGATTGAGTGGACTGATAATGTGAACATTGTAGGAGTAAAGACTTTGTTTAACATTTTGAATTATTATGGTTCGTACTGATTAGTATTAAAAACATTTTTAGTAAGCATTACATTTTATAATGTGTTCATTTTTTATTAATAATGCTACATTGGACATTAATTGGTGTTTGATTCAAATACATTTTGCAGTGCATTATCTGAAGTAAAACTAAAAAAATAAATGCTTGTTTTTAAAATTAGGTGTATTACTATTTTTACAAATTTGCAACAGTTGTTAAATAGATGCTCGTTATGACATATTTTAATGAACATATTTTGGTGCACATTCAGTATATTTGGTGGAACACAGGTAAAATTAGGTAAATGAAATGGGAATAAATTGAAGTACTTTTAAATACCATCCATTAAAAAGGAACTAGATGTTATTAGCAAGTAAATTTTTAATTTCATAGAACCATACAAGAGTAAACATAAGAATTAAAATAAAATTTGAAGGCTGGAAGGAAATTTGAATTAAAAAAAAAATTAAGCTTAAATGCAGAGTTCTTGTATTTCTCCAAATAAAAATTAAAAAGTCATTTAAAAAAAACCAGTGAAACAAGGAATTCGTTACTGGGCCTTAAGAGATAGCAAATGACCTCTCCTTTCGGCCAATTCCATTTGGCAAACGATGCACCAAACACCCTGTATAATTAGAAACGAAAATTTCACCCCTCTTTTCACCCCCTTAAGGGTTTAAATTCTAACAACATCGTTGCGTTACCTTCCATAAGCCTAGATAGTAAATTTAGTGATTTTTACTTCGAAAATTAAGGATTTCCATACACAACTTCATCCCCCTTTTTAACCCTTCAGGGATGGAATTGTAAAAAACGATGAGACACGTATAAATTAATTTTTAATCCTCAGCCTAAACACAAAATTTGAAGATCCTAACTTCAAAACTGACGGACTTTCATATAAACTTCCATCCCCTATTTCACCCCTTTAGAGGTAGAATTCCTAAAAATCCTTTCTTAGTGGATACTTACTCTTCACAAAGAACACACCCTCCAAGTTTCATGTCTCTAGGATCAGCGGTTTAATCTGTGTGTTGATATATCAACAATCAGTCAGTTTACCATTTTAATATAGATTATATTTAGCCTACATTGTCCCATTGCTGGGCAGAAGCCTTTATAAAAATAATAAATAAATTATTTGATTATTGTCATTAGTTTTTTCGGAACGAACGATTTTTCAAGCAAAAATGATTTGGGTAACAGTATTTTTCTATGTGATCGTTCAATTTCCGAAATAATTTTTTTTTATCACGAAACTTGAGTACAAATGCTATGACGATAATAAGCGAAAAATCGAAGAAAGTTTATTAAAACTCTACATTTACTAATCTTTACTGCAATCTAAAAGAAATTGTGGTCACCCTATTTCCTAATACAGAGAATAAAAATAAAACTCAATTTACTTATACAATAAAGGGTCTTTTAATTTCTTTCTGGTATCGCATTTGTTGCACAATTTTTTTCACAAAAAGAGACAATTTTGTATTTGTCTTATCTTTCATACGATAAGCGTAATAAATCGAAAACAAAAGAAATGGAGGACTGAGGGATAACTTTCAAACAACAAAAAGTGGTGACCTGTTCTTGCTTTTATAAATTTTCACAATTTATTTAGTAGCATATAGGATTTCAAACAGTAGCTGTAAGTTAATGATTTCATTATAATTGCGTAATAAACTTTTACGTGTATGAGAATTGAGGGCCCATTTTGTACGAAGATATACAAAGTAGGACAGTGTTTTGCGATAATATCTTGTTTTCACAAATTTTGTTTGGCATTAGCTTAGATTTTGGCACAAAGACTTTTTCTGTAGTGTCCATAGTTTATCAGTTTCAGGTGGGCCCTCAATCCTCTATGTGAGAACTGAGGGCCCAACTTTACAGTCTATAACTCGGTTATTAGACTTTCACAAAATCTGATACCAACTTTCACAATTCTTTGGGAATGTTCACTAAATCCTAAGCACATTTTCAAAGAGTTTTAACAAAGTGGCCCTCACACCACACGTACATAATAATTGGACTGCAACGGGCCACAGCAAAAAAGACGAAAGGGGTTTGAAGATCCGTGGCATACCTACCTGTCCATCATTTTGATTTTTTTTTTGCAAAATGGCGGCCACGCATCACACCTTAAATCGATAGCTGACATCAATGGAAACATAGAACATAATGCGACCAAACCCTGTAAAGTGTCACGTTTCCGAAATGTTAACGTTCAAAGTTGATCATGATCACTTGACATGTATATTTTTTTTTACTTGCTGACATCTTTTTGCATAGATGTTTGAATCCATCACTCTGAAAGTTTAAAGTAATCAAACATCTATGCAACACACTGACCTCTATAATACATTGTATTATAGAGGTCAGTGATGCAACAAGATCTAAGCAAGTTCAAAAAATATAGATGTCACGTGCGTGATCTACTTTGAACGTTAATATATCGGAAACGTGACGTTTGACGGGGTTTGGTCCGATAACATTTTCTGTTTGCATTAAAGTCAGCTATCGATTGATACGGGGTTATTGGTAAAACATTAAGGTGAATGGATAGTGATAGGTAGTGGCAGACCTCGAAATTCAATTTTTTTTACGTTTTTGCAATTTGCAGGTCAGTGTCAGGTTGTGTCTTGATCAAAATATGATTCGCGACTATAATAGATATGTATTTACAGAATTATAATCATTAGAATCATTTATATTATCTCTGTAAGTTAGATTTGTCCCTTAAGCACTTTTCCATAAGAGATTTGTTCTTATGGAACAAATCTAACTTAGAAAGATGTATTTAATGATTCTAATTCTGTAAATGCGTACCTGTTATAGTTGCGAATCATATTTTCATCAAGATACAACCTGACACTGACCTGAAAATTGTAAAAAAACGTACTAAACCATACATTTATCTACATCTTCAGGCCTTGGATCTGGACAGCATCAAGACCCATCACTGGCGTATCGTGCGCTGTTCCGCCGTGACAGGGGAGAACCTTCTCGAAGGCATGGACTGGATGCTCGACGACATCGCCTCCAGAATCTTCACGCTCGACTAGCGTCTGCATTACATAGGCTTCTATTTATTGTCTAAAAGAATGAAGAAAGGAAAAGGAATGGAGGTTGCATGCATGAAGTTTTGTAAGACTACATGGATTGAAGGAAAACTTTTGATCTTGCGTGTGTGTGGTAAATCTAAATAGAACTAGGCTTTTGAAAGCTGGATGTATAGGCCCGAGTTTTGTTATGTTCCGCATTATGAGATTGTGTACATTATGTGGAACAAAAAGGGCTCCTGAGTGGTGAAATGTATCAAATACTATAAAGAACTAATTTTTTAAACATACTAAATTTTAACGCAGGTGTTCCAGAATCATGTTCTGTATCCACAGCAACAGGTAGCGCGTCGATGTCCGTGCCTGCCTGTGCACGCTGTGTTTAATTTACGTAATTTAGAATGTATTCTTTTCTAATGTATTATTTTTTTGCTGAAGTAATTAGATTGATGAATATCATTACCTATTCCTAACAATTTCAACTCACTCTCTATTTACTATTTTTAATCGTAGTTATGTATGGCTTGCAAAGTTTTTACTAAATTACCTAGAAAGTATTTATCTCATTCCAAACAGCACTCGCTTCGTAATCTAAAGCAAATAAAACTGTGATGTTTTTGTAAATTATTAAGTTTGTAATAATAAACTTTTTTAACAAACCCATTGTTTATTTCATGCCTATACTTGTTACTGTTGGAACTGTAAGATATCATTTGTTTTACTATACAATAAAAATGAATCACCGTTACATCCTAGGTGAACTCGAGACACGAAGCGATTTAATTCCGAAATAAAACTTCGCGCGAATACCCGCGATTTGATTTGTTTATCTGAGACCCTGCGGCCGAATCCAATCACTGCATTCCGATTGAAGAATATTTTTTGGAGGTCCTGAAGTTCGTACTACATCGCATCATCTCATTTGCCGCCTAAGACGTAAGGCAAGGTGACGCGTTGACTTGAAGAACTTCATAATCCGGGTCAACAAAATAAAGCTATGTTATTTTAACATAGCATATAATGTTCCCACTGCTGGGACACCGGCCTCGTCTCTTGAAGAGGGAGTGGGCTAAAATCTACCACGCGGGCCAAGTGCGGGTCGGTAGATGCCACATTTCTTCGAATTTTTAACATGGTGTTTGTTAATTTACTATATCGAGGTACCAAGTCAAGTCAACGCGCCAGGACAGGCAGCTATGGTTCAAGACATACTGAGGACATGGACGGGCACTTATATCGTTTCTAATTCTGGATAACAGCTTTGGTGTTTTAAGTTTCGTATATTTATTATATTCAATATCAATGTATTTGCCTAATTAATTTAAGAGAACATACCATACTAGATTACCACAATCTAACCATAAACACACATTCTAATAGTTCATTCTAGTAGCTTTCAATCAATGTCAACAAAGCAATAATGCTAAATTCGCTGTTTAACTGCCCTTAAAGTCCTCTATAACTTTAAACCATGCGTGGATACTTGTTTCCATTGGCAGAATGACCAGAGTTTTCAAGATTGACAGTTCAAAATTGTTTAGTTAAAGTTTCCATTAGTTTTCATATCATATTACTGTAAACTGGAATCTTTTTAGATTATAGTCACATGATTTAGATGCAAACATTGCATCACGATTGTTTGTTGGCATTTCCAAAAATCTTACTATAACGACTTGCACACCAACACTCACGATGCCTCACACAACAAAACAGGGCAAGCAGGACAGGCCACAAACATCACGATCGACTCTAGTATAAGTTGAGCACAGCTGCCGCGCGGTAGTGTCCCGTTAGGAATGGTTCTCAGTGTCCATGGATGCTTGAGTGTCGTTGAGGGTCGTGTCCAGGGACAGCTGAGTGGTCTCATCCGCCGTCTCAGTGTCCATGGTTGTGTTCTGATCTGTGTTGGTCTCTGCTTTGACTTCGTCTTTGATTTCTTCTGTTTCTGTGAGGAAAATATTTTTTTCTAAATTATGTTTTTTTTTTGGAATGACTTAGATTCAGTGGAACAACATCTCTTAGAACATGTGCAAAAATAATTCATCAAATTCATGATTATTATTTCCATTTTTTGTATTTCACTCTAGAGCACAGTAGACTCTTTTAGCTACATATTTATCAAGCTTTTTGGCTGTACCCTTACCCATCTTTTCCTGAGTCTCAGGCTGGTCCACTTTAGGCTCCTCCTCGTTTCTGTCATCTCCATCACTATCCTCTTTATCATCAGCATCTGCTGCAAATTTATCTCTCTTCTTCTTTTCATCTTTATTCATGTCCACATCCTTCTGGTCCTCTCCATCGTGGTGGTCAGGGTCGTTCTCTTTGGTGCCAGGCCCTCGTGGTCGGAGAACTCGCTGCTCTATCCGTCGGAGCTCTTCCTGAAGCTCTTGACGTTTTTTGACCATGCATTCTGAGGACACGAAGAATATTAATATA
The DNA here is from genome assembly GCA_916614155.1 of Mesoligia furuncula. Lineage (NCBI taxonomy): Eukaryota > Metazoa > Arthropoda > Insecta > Lepidoptera > Noctuidae > Mesoligia > Mesoligia furuncula. Next base: position 31,928,098 of record OU744797.1, on the reverse strand, counting down.
TAGTAATATTTGTCATCTCTTACAATTCCTACTTCTACGCTTCTAATGCCTGCATTGTCCAATGGCAGGTGAATGCTTATTTACAAATAGAACAACAAATCTTGTATAGTAGGAGATTTAGTATTAAGTCCCAGAAATAGAAACATTGTAGCAAAAATAAAAGTATCCATACGGCATACAGCCTCTTAATTAAACGGATGATGTGTAAATAAGCTTTAATTTGACTAAGCCTGTGAACCATACCTTCAGCTGAAAAAAAATATTGTTTATTAGAAAAAAACTCAAGTTAATTTCGTTATTCAATTACTCACTGCGATATAATGGACCATATTTTGCTGTAAATCATAAATTAGCATGAGATGGTATACTAAGAGCTTAGTTATTCAAAATACTTTTGGAATGGCGACTTGAATCAATTCTATTTTGTAGTAATTTTTGATGTTCGAGTGCCTTTTATGTGACTATTTCAAATAAATGCTTTGACTTAAAATAGCTTTTTTAACCCATCTTTTCAAAAAGAGCTAGTGTATTCTTCGTAAACAGGGACGTTCTTCGTAAAATAGCCCCTAAATAATAATAATAGTCCCTAGGGACTAAAATTGATTTGAATTTGTAATGTGGATATTGTTAGTAAAAGCTCCAATCACCAAAGATATCAATGACAAACATTGTATGAACAAGTTAGTAACAGGCTGTATGTTAAAGTAAAACGCGCGGGAGCCAAATTAAAACAAATTGTTACGATGCACTTCCATGATTGTTCAAATATAAACATTAATTAGCCTCTAATGATTTCTATGTATTGCTCGTAATTCTATGTAAATAAATAAACATACTATTCTTACTCATTAGTTGCACTTACTTATTTTTTCATAGAGGGTGATACAAAGTAGAGCGTCCACCTCGGGAGCAACATTATTTTAAGCTCGAGTGACATACTTTGAATCCCTCGCTGTGCTCAGAATTCAAAGAAAATGCCTTTTTTTTGGTCATGACTTGACTGAACTACATCTGATTGTTAACAGTGTCCAAAATTAAGATATCAATCAGGTTGATGGGGATGTTAAATTGAGGATACTAATGGCTTGAAAAAATATATGAACTTTTAGAAATGGATACCTACTTTCATGATACTTTCTACTTGACTCTAATTTCTCTGTGGCCTTCTCAGTCATCTTTTTTGGCAGCCAGTAGATGTGTGGCTTGGACTTGGTCAGGATGAAGTTGGCCAGGCTCTTCTGTGAGGCCTCCCACTTCTCAAACTCCTGGACCCGTGCCATCTTGGCCTCTAGTGCCTTGATTGTGGCCTTCTTGTGTTCCCGTTCTGCAAACAAAGTCTTTCTTTCTTTTTGTTCTCTTTCCTTCTCTTGTCTGGCTTGCTCTTCTATTTTGCGTTCCACTTGCGCTTTCTTATCTTCCTGTAAAAGTTAGGTAAATACTTGTGAGCTATTTCAATAAAAACATTTATGCCACAGTGAATATTGACCACAGCCAGATTCACTTTACATATTGATGTGCAAGAGGCAATGTGTTGACTGTGCCTCTGGTTTAAATAAAGCCACAAACTACTAAAATTTAAAAATTATATAATCACTGTAAAGGAGAAAATACTGAATTTGGGCCAAAATGAGTTATATAATTATACAGGGTTATTGGTAAAATATTAACAACCTCTTAAGAGCTCATTGTACCCATCATTGTGAACAACTTTTACTATGGGAACAAACCTGAAATCGCGAAAAAAAATCAGCTGTTCCGTACATTTCGACGAGTTATACGAACGTAAATGTAGGGAACAGGTGACTTTTTTTCGCGATTTCAGGTTTGGTCCCATAGTAAAAGTTGTTCATAATGATGACTACAATGACCTATTAAGAGGTTGTTAATGTTTTACCAATAACCCTGTATAGTTGGATTCAATTTTTTTTTCTGCATCGATCAGTTATGTTGTTGTTGTGTGTGTTATTCTTGTTGTTGTGAATCCATTGATATATTATTTCTATGTGCTAAAGATTAAATTACTTCGATTTTGATTTCTGTCTGCTATTTAATAACTCATTTTGGCCGAAATGGCACTTTAGCATTTTCTTCTTTCCATTGACGATATGTATGTAACTTTTAGATAATAATCAAATTACCTTAGTCTGTAACACAATTTCTTCCTGTTTGAATTTCTGTAGTGTTCCCAAAAGTGAACCAAATATGCGCCTATTGCGAGTCCTGGCCTGCTCATCATCCCCCTGGGCACGTAATACTGCAGCCCTGGTGGGGAGCTCTCGAGAAACTGCTGAAGGCACTTTGGCCCTCTTGTTGCCAGGACCATCATCTTCTCCATCACTGTCATGGACCCGGGCTGATAATCTGGAATATTATGGTAGTGTTTTCTAGAGTTACCTGTTTTTATGATCAGTAAGCAAATCATTGCTTGCATAATAGGTATTAATTATAAATTCAATTAATATAACTATCTAACTATGTCAATTGTATCTTGTAGGCAACATAATTACAAAACAAATTAAAGATATGATTGCTGATAACACTGTTTGGCTTTTAAATTAGTATTTATGAAAGAAAGAAGACCAGAATAGACAGAAAAGCGGATGTATAACCTACTTTATCGTTAGCATGCAGTATGAAAAGCCTGTGTTGCTTGGAAACAACTTCATATGACTTCTACTTCTCAACTTTATTAATATAATTTTACTTCATTTGCTTGAAAATCCTTTGAAAAGAGCAGGTCTTACTCAGCCCTAAACAACTTCTTAGATTTTCAAGGACAACATACTAACAAAATATTGAAATAGAAAACATGCACTTTGTGTGAGGCTACTAGAAGATCAACATTCCGATTTTGTACGACACTCATATACGCATTACGTAACTGATATAAAACGCAAGTACGCAACGTTAATTAGTTACCGTAACCAATTAGTTACACAAACCAAACTGTATACCTGCTGAAAACTGTTTTAGTCTCATGTTTTCGTTTCGCAAACTGATCATCATTTTTGTTGAAATTATTTCCACCGTCTGGGAAAGAGTTTCGGCCTCCTGAACGATTGTTTCCCCTGGCGTATTCTCCCGTAGAGTTAAATCTAGAATTAAACACGTCAAGTAAATAATATAAACACAGAATCACAAAATTTACATTCAAGGTGATCGCTAACCTATCATTGAATCTTCCGGTAGTTTGAACTATTTTTTTTATGTTTTCATCTATTTTAAACAAACTACTCTTTTCATTCTCTAGTTGAGCACGTAAAGTACTAAACGATACAGCAACTTCTGTCCCCATAATATTAAAAATAATGGAAAAATACTATATTCATTTAGCACTTGAGCTTTTTTAATCTCATTAAAACAGCACTCCACGGCACAGATTAAAAATATTTTCATTTGGTTTCGTCTGATAGGTACGCTGATTCTTAGGAAAACGCAACGTTGAAAATAATTTACAAATTTTTTTCTTAACTCTTTTTTCTCAAATATCATTGAATTAATTTGTAAGAAATAATTGATTGCAAAATGTTGTATATTTTTGTATTCGATACCTAGTAAACAAAAGTAGTTTTAAATGTTAACAATAGATGGTGCTAGTTTGGTGAAATAGTTTTTGCTATTCGATACTAGATGACGCTTTAATACTCAAAGGATGACGCTTAACGACTAAAAAATTGTTTTTTTTTTTAATAATTCCAATTATATAAAATTAATTTAATTCATAATAAAATTAAGACTTGAAAGACAAGATAATCTAAAGTCGCTTCCCTGTTACTATTTTTCACAGAAACCATTTTTCACACGCACAGTTTCAAGACATGTTTGGCACATACCATGAGAAAACTTATAGTCGGTGCCTGATAATAAATCTGTGCTTCCTGTGCGGCAGGCGGCAGGTGTCGAGAGGCGGCGGCAGTTTAATTTCACGCGTGCCCGAGCGCGGCCTGCCCGGCGGCGCCTACGCACCCACTACGCACCGTCACCCGTCGCCGTCGTCACTGCCTGTCACAGTGTCTCCAAAAACCGTTACACTGCAAGAAAATGCAGTAATTTCACATCATAACGTAGGTACCTACTTCATAATGAACTGATACTTTACATTTACTAAGATTTAGGCGAACTTGAGGAGTTTATCCAACATTTTCTTTATTATTTCTGAATCTTTCTGCCGCATACCAACGAGCCGAGGCCATGTAGGATTGGTAGCAAAGCAGCACACGGGGCCGCTGATGTAGACCACGAAGGAGGTGGCGGACTGGCGGGACGACTTGGCTTCCGTCTTCCTTACCTAGGTCAGGTACCTAGGTAAGGAAGACGGAAGCCAAGTCGTCAAGTGAGCTACACGAGTTAGCTAACAAACACATAACCCTCCTTTTGGGCATCGCCGCAGTCGGATAAAAAAGCAACTCGTTGCTCGTGCTGAGAGGAAGTGGGCCGTAATACACCACGTGGGCCCAGTGCGGTTTGGTAGATGTCACATGACTTCGAATTTTTGGTTCTAGGACATGCCGGTTTCCTGACGATGTTCTTTTTTACCGTTTTGAGAGCAGTGATGAACCAATTTACACAAAGAAAAGCGCCTGACTGGATTTGAACCTACGATCTGCATATCGTAAGCCGCGGCCGGACCACTGGGCCGTCGCTGCTCATCACAGACTAGGTAGGTACCTACCTGCTTACCTGCATGTCCACTGAAATAGATTTAATTCTGTTTTCACGAGCCTGTTCGGCTCCGTAAACGTTTCACGCGGTATCGGCACGGTACACTGATTGGAACATAAATACGTTTCATCACACTAGGTAGGTACTCCTATGATCTTGTAGCCTAGCACTTAGCAGTTAAGCTCACTTATAATAACTAAACTAGTAATGGGTACCTTCTTGCAACTTGTTAGGCACTTTGGGAGATTATTAAACTGTAAGAAAATTCAGCATCCCTAGTTAAATAAATTTTTCAAGTGTAAAAAGGAATGTCGCACAGTAGAGTTGATGGCCGGACAAAAGATGTGTAGGTTAGTCGCTAGTAGCTCCAACATGGAAATGTTCATGTTCCTGTTGCGTTAATATTTTTTTTTGCTGAATGGGCCCGCTCTTGACCTGGATCAGTCCTGATGGAAAGCGATGGATGAGGTCTATGATGAAACGAGCGTGCGAGGAAGATGCCTAATAATATAATAAGTATTTTCTATTTAAGTGTTAAAAAATTAACCCTACAAACTTTAAGAGGTGCCTCAGACCATCGAACTGAACAACTTCGTGATTTCAGCGTTGGTCCCAAAGTGAAAGTTGTTTAGTTCGATGGTTTAAAGCACCTCTTAAAGTTAAACAGCACTTGATTTGCTAAGATCATACCTGAAAGATAGGAAGGTTAAAGTTCAAGTAAACGGCGTAAACTCATTAGGGTCTGAAATGACAATGGGTGTTCCTCAAGGTTCGATATTAGGTCCATTCCTCTTTTTAGTTTACATTAATGATTTACCCCAGAGGGGTCCGTGGCTAAATAATAACAGCCGCACAGGTCGATAGATCAGGTTAAGCTACGCTTGCCGCGGTTGGTCTGTGGATGGGTGACCGTCTTTACATACCGTGACCCCTCCGTGCCTCGGAAAGCACGTTAAGCCGTTGGTCCCGGTTGTCATTCGTGGATCTTTGACCTGGATTTTTTTCAGAAACCCGAAAGTCTGACAATCAGTCTTATCAAGGGGTATCGTATTACCTACCCAGTACCTAATTGGGTTGTGGAGGTCAGATAGCAACATTGTAGCAACATTTTATTTGATTTTGTTAAATAATTTTATCGGACACACACGTCTCTATATGTTTGTTATTCCAGCGTATGGCACTCGTGGGTTGCAGCTGAAAATCAGCGTCAGGTGGTACACCTTGTGTTGTCATCTGACATTATGCTGAGCTGAGGCCCTTTTGGCATTACAATCTTTGTTTTCTGTTTTTATAGTTTTAAGGTGTATTTATTTTGCTGTAATGCCAATAAACGCATTTTTCTTTCTTTCTTTCTTTCTTTCTATAGGCAGTCGCTCCATGTAAAATACTGGTATTCAGCTGCATCCGGTTTGACTGGAAGCCGACCCCAACATGGTTGGGAAAAGGCTAGGCAGATGATTAATGATTTACCCCAATTACTTCAAAATCGACCAAAGATAGTGTTATTTGCAGATGACACATCACTGATCTTTAAGATAGACAGACGGGCACAAAATCTTGACGACGTGAATAACTCTATTATTCAGGTCCAAGATTGGTTTACGGTAAATAATTTGGTGCTAAATGAAAAGAAAATCAAATGCATTAAATTTAAATTACCTAATGTTAGAAGTAGCGAATGTGACATCATACTGAATGGAGAAAAACTGGAATTTGTTGATCAAACGGTTTTTTTGGGAATCACGCTAGACGAGAAACTACAATGGGGACCTCACATAGGGATCCCTTCTTTTCGCATAATGTTCTTTGTCCTAATATTCTTCGGCATAACGATTTTGGCACAATTTGTTTTGGCATAATAATACTTCGGCATAATTTTTTTAGGCATACTGTTTATGTTGGCATAATCATCTTAAAGACTAATTTGTTTTGGCATTTTGATTCGCATAACGTTAGTAGGCCTAATGACTATTAGCATAATAGTATTTAGGGATACAATTAAATAAATTTAATATGCTGTGCAACAAAAGTTAGTGACAAAACCGAATTGCTGCAAAACTGACTCCACGTAGTCTTGTTTGTCCTACCCCTAGAGTGTAATTTAAAATCGCGTAGGCGCGTAGGGGCGAGGCAGCCCGCGGGTTGAGGAGCAGGCGGCTGCGAGCGAACCGCTGCGGCTGAGGCTGGCCGGCGAAGCCGGCCAACAAGCCGAAGCTGCGGTGGTGAGCGAAAGCCGTCTGCGATGATTAGCACGCGTGGGGCCGCCGGAGGACCGCAGCGCCGGAGCCGTGACAGAAACCCTGCCTGCTGCATGTTGCATGCTCGCTTGAATGCTGCATGCTGCATGCTTGCTTGCATGCTGCATGCTTGCTTGCATGCTGCATGCTTGCTTGTTTGCTGCATGCTTGCTTGCATGCTGTATGCTTGCTGTATGCTTGCTTGCATGTTGTATGCTTGCTTGCTTCATGCTTCCTACAGCCAAAAAAAATCCACAAAATTGTTCAATACGTTATATTATATTAATATGTTATATATTACCCGATCCAGGAGATATGGCTTTTTTCCAATCGTCGAAATAAATTGGTATATCCTCTTCGGGCCAATTTATGCTTTAGGATATTATGCTTAAAAAAGTTATGCTTTAGAACTTTATGCTTAATAAATTTATGCTTTAGAATATTATGCTTAATCATTATTATGGTTAGAGAAATTATGCTTAAAAAAATTATGCGTAAGCTGTTATGCGTAAATATATTATGCGAAAATATAATTGTGCTAAACAAAATTATGCTAAGTTATATTAGGTCTTAAAATTTTATGCAAATGGATAGGGAACCCCTCACATAACATCTCTTGCGGCGGCTTAGCTCGGCCGCTTATGCTGTTAGAAAGATAAGACAGTTAACTGATGTAGAAACCGCGCGTTTAGTCTATTTTAGCTACTTTCACAGCATTATGTCGTACGGCATTTTACTATGGGGTCGAGCTGCTGACATTGAATCCATCTTTATTTTGCAAAAGAGAGCTGTCAGAGCCATTTATAATCTACGTCACCGCGAATCTCTCAGGGAACTTTTTAAAAGGATTAATATTATGACGGTACCTTGCCAATTCATTTATGAAAATATTATGTAACGTAAAAGCTCCTATTAACGACCCCCTAAAATGTGTACTCTATTAACGATCTAATTTTTAAATCACTCATATTAGACATAATATAGGGTTCCAGATAAGTCATACCTTAAAAATTAGTTACGTATTTTTGTTGGACAACAAAAAGAGTAAAGTTTGTGTGTTTAAATAGCCAGTGAAAGAAATAATTTGACGGTGAGTGCGACGCGCCCGAAGCGGACGCACTTTTCATAGTGTCGCGTCTCCAGCCACGTAAGTACACCTAAATATTACTTAAGGAAAATGACACACTAAAAATGGATTTGTCTTCTTGCTATCACATTACAACTGTAACGTATATATTCGTTTTCTAAACTAACTCTTAATATAATAGTTTTTATTGGTTTTTGTGTTATAAAATCATGTTTTAATTTAAGGCGGTAATAGAATCCAAATTTCAAAACTTGATTCTAATAACGACCCATGGCGTTGTTAAATTTTGAGAACATTTAGTATTTTAAAATAATATCTATTATAAACCACCTCATTTGATTTGATATTTTTTCTTGTTCAATTCTTAACATTATTTTACTTCGTTAGATCTATTAACGACAAAACTATTTCTTAAAGTTTTTGTGTAAAACTCGATTCAACTTTATACAATATCCCTATTAATAAAATGTTATTACACTGTAAATAACCTTTATTATCTGAATTAAAGACTAACTGACATTAAAAGAAATAATATAGCAATGAGATCGAATTTAACAGTATTCTATAAAGCGGATATTTTATCTGTTTATTATTAATTTTATTGGTCGCTAATAGAATATTGTAACCTTCATACTTGATTCTATTACCGACTCACAGCTGTGACGATATTTTTGGTAATATTACAGTACACAAAAACAAAATGTATATTTTTGAACAAATCTGTAAATTGGCTGTATTTCATATGTTTTCAAATCAAATAGAAATGGCGGGACGTAATGGGGGCCATGTAACTTTTTAAAGCTTCTTTCGAAGAATTAAATTCTATATCTCTTTAAAGATTGTGTTCTTTTATAGAATCATGGAGCCGCAGAAGCGCAAGCAGTACGCCTCAACTAGAAGCTACGCTTCAAGCTATAAATGAAGGGACCAGCATATACGAAGCTTCAAAAACCTATGGCATACCGAGGACAACTCTGCGTGACAAGAGAAATAATAAATATATGAATGAACATTGTGGAAAACAAACTGTTTTAACGAAGCATGAAGAAAAAAGCCTGGTAGACTGGATTTTCTATCTCGGGTATTATAAAGGTATTTTGTGATTGTATTACAGATAAAAATATTTTTGTTACTGATTTATAATAATATCTAATTAGTATGTAGGTAATTAAAAAGTAAGCATTTAACTAGACTGATTATATTTTTTATTAATTAAAATAACAAAAAATAAGTGCTCTAAGCGTTGCAATAAATAATTATGTTCATATTGTAATAATGTTGATCTCATAACTATTGTTATTATATAATAAATACCTTAAAAATGATTTTTTATTTTATTTAATAGTATAGAAGAAGTGACAACTTCGTAGCGGTCGGTAAAAGAAGTAGAAAAATCGGTAATAGAATCTTGGCGCATTCTATGGGTCGGTAATAGAATCGACTACTCTTTTGGATTAAATAATTATTTAGTAACTATTGTGTTATTGAATATTGAATTTAGGTACTGAATTGCAAAGAATACTTCGTTGAGATTAATTATAAATTATAACATCTTTCCTAACATAACAGCTTATATCTATTTTTTAAAAGTGAATCCGAAGACAGCTAAAACTGGCGGTAATAGGAGCATTTACGTTATGTAAGAAAAATTCTACATCTTTTTAATAAAATAAGTGATAAACATAATTTTAACACTAGAAATAAAGATAAAATACATCAACCATTTTTCAGATTAGCCAAAGTACATACATCTTTTATGGGGTACTGTGTTAAATGTTACAATAAAATACCTAATAATATTGCAATTAAATAAAAGAAAATTTAAAACTCACATTAAACGTACGCTTTGTAAACAAGCGTAGATACTATAAATTAGAAGATTATATCCAAGATAAGAACGCTTGGAAACATGCTGGTCCTGCTCCATAGGACAATCTAGAGTCAAGACAAAATCAAACTGCTAATTTAAGTGTAAAAATTAATCTTTGTTCTTTTTTTTTACATTGATTTACATTCTGTAATTACTTTAACTCACACCCTGACTTATTACTATTAATTATTTTTATTTTTTTAATGACAATCGTTTATTTTTACCATGTTTGTAAATATGTGAGCACCATGTATCTATCAGATAATTAATTTATATGTTATGGTTTCATTTTTAATTCTTTAACCTATTGTGGTACAGTAATTTTATTTTGGGTGCATCGTCTTCACATACATGTTATATAATTAATGATGCAAAATATTGTAAAACATTTTAAAAGAGTAACGGTGGAGTTTCTTGCCCATTCTTCTCCATACGAAAACTACCTTTTGGAATGGGCGACTAGAATCAATTCTATTTTAGTAATTTTTGACGTTCAAAAGTGCCTGTTAAGTGCCTATTTGAAATAAATGCTTTGACTTTGCTTTGACTTTGAAAGTAGGTACTCCACATTGTAGATGATCGCCTCGTCTGTGATAAATCTATAAAATAAGATAGCAACACCGTCTTCGAAAAACTGCTTGCGCCCTTTGTAAGTCTCCATTCATTGAAGACATGGTATCTATGCTATCAGATATTTCTCGCGAGACTTCTCAAGTAGGGAACTTAATTCTGCATTAATAACTTGTTGTTTTAACTCTTCCGGTGTTAAAATACTGTTCTCGTCACTAGTTTCACACATATTTTACGATTATTTTAATATTTTTTAACTTATTCAACTCTTTACGTCAGCTACGAAATTTTATTCCCGCTCTTTTATTTAAATTAAGGCGTGTTCGGAAATAGCACCCATGATATTTTATTATTCAACTTAAAATATGGCTTAGGTTTAAGCAACCACCAGATATAAAGAAATATAACGCCCAAAAAATCGTAAGTACTTACCAGAATTTAATCCCCATTTTAATATGAAATTATCACCAATAAACGTAAAGTCTGATATCCTAAAAAAGGCAAGTATCTTCAGGATAATCGCTGAGCTACCCAAAAAGGTCACGCATGCACCAAATATGTACTCGAATTTTATTTAAAAATTTTATCCAAATATGTTACACACTTTTATCCTAATAAAGTAAATTAATATACAAAAATCATTGTTTACCCAAAAAATATAAATGAAGTTCTAAAGGTTCACCGATTCTACCGTAAAATGTTTACTAACGGCTGAGCTTCTTAGAGCTTTCAATAAAATAACGGCCACAAAAAAAAAATAGTTTATAAACCACATGTTTTATTTCTACATACAAATAAACTTAAAACTTAATAAGGCAGTCCTTAGTGTATTTTTAAAATTTTAATGAAGAGTGGATCTTCAAAAAACTTAATCTTAGTGATAAATGAGTCTTCAAACAACCAACATTAAAACAGTCATTTAGTATGCATAATTATTTAAAAATATTAATGAAGAATCAGTCTTCAAATAACATAACATCACACTCCTTTGTATGGTGTTACCATACAAAGGAGTGTGCTGTTATATTATTGTTTTAAAATCTTAACAAATAAATCAGTCTTCATAAACATAAAATACAATTATTTTGTGTACTTAGTTATAATCATTTTAAGCCGCGAGACTCAACTTATTTGCCATCAATATAATATACTTGGTTATTTGCATACATTTTATGGCAAACGTAGTGATATATTTGGGTAGTAATGCCACAAAACTTTGGTAGTTAAAATTTGGTGCACGTGTGGCCTTTTTGGGTTTTGAAAAGTTTTTGTAGTGCAGGCATGACTTAAATAGCCCGAAATATTTTGGTACAGGTTTCATTTATTTGTACATATTATATTTTTTTTGGATGAGGCTGTTTAGGGTAACGATTGTTTTTTTTGGTGGTCATTCAATTTCATCCCTTAAAATATATTACGTAACATTATTGAAACTAGAAATAAATATTTACAGGTTAAATATCAGTTTTATTTACAGTAAATACTTATTTTCGTTTAAATACAACAATAAGTTAAAAATTCAATAAATTACATTAAAAAACATAATCATCTTTTTGCACAATTTCAAAGTTAGTACGAAATTCCGATTTTGAATTCGACCTCAAAGACGACTTTGAGGTCGAATTCAAAATCGGAACTTCGAAAGGGCTGGTCTTTGTCTCTCTCTATTTCTAATAGCGGGAAAGAGATAAAGTGTGAATGTTTCGAAATTTATGACTAACCCAAGGCTGAATAAGATAGGGGAAGGTTGCTATGAATGGACCACATAACTTTACGACCTCATACCTACCTCAAAAAGTGTAAGTGTTAAAATGAAAGCAGTTTATTATTTTTATTTCGTAGGATCTTTGTTTATAATAATCAAACGCCCAAACAATTCGGGCTTACATTTTTTGATATAAACGAAGAAAACAAAATCTAGGGCTGTTGCCTTCTTTAGACCATGGGCACCTTCAATGAACCACCAGCTTGCCATCAATGGACTTCGAGAAATTTGTTCTACAGGTCCAATCGAGGCAACTAATTATAATTATCAATATTACAAAATTGTGACATACGAGGAGAGACAAACATTACTCATACCCATACGACAAGCAAACAAACTATAGTTATAGGCTACATAATTATTAATAACATTTTACATTTGGCACTTTTACTATGTTCTTTGGTCTTTTGGTTTACTCCATCTAACCTTCGTTTCAGTGTTGCTTTCGGGATTCCATATATTCTGCTCGCTTCATTTAAACCAACTCTTTGTTTCCTTACTGATTCTAAAGCAAGGTTCATACTTGTTTCATTCCATGCAAAGTACCTACTTCCTTTTTTCGGCAACATTCTGGAATTTTAAATTTATAATGATTTTTCTATGCTTTTCCATAATTAGTGAAATACTCGGGACCTATTCCCATAATTATAACCAGAAAAATACAGTAACTAAAAAGTTGCTATGATTGGACCGGTCCAACGGTGGAACTCTCTTGGGGTCCAGTGATGGCAACAAGGTACTCGTTAAGAAAAAAATAAAATAAAATATACATGGTCATAATTAGACAAAATTGAATAACGCTCATGGAATCACAATTAAATTGTCTAATAGTTCATAACAGTGCACACAGACAAACACGAATGCAATGATACTTACGTCAAATTGTCCTGAATGTAATAATTCGATTTTGACCGCCGCAAAGACAACGTCATACGTCTCTCCTCGCCACGTGCCCCAGCGTCACTAAGGTAAGAGGGGGTGCAACTGAGTCGTCACGGAATCGTTTCGACTAGTTTGGGTATTGCTAGCTTGCATGGTTTTGGAAATACCTTGGTGGTCCAATGAGAGTGCTAGTCCAATGATCGCAACCTTCCCCTATTCGCGGCTTTCTGAAAACATAAATTAAAAAGTTACTTTGTCTCACTCAGTGAGCAAAATGCGATTTTGCTCACTGATTTCAGGCAGCAAAACCTACATGTTTGAGCTACTGAAGTTAATATATCATTTTTAACCCACTCCAAAAAAATAAGGAGGAGGTTCTCATTTCGGATGTTTATTATACCTACTTATATCATATACAATATATTTTTTTATGTATGTTCGGGCATAACTCCGTCATATATAGACGGATTTGCAAAATTCGTCGATTGTTCGAAAGTGGTTTATACCGAAATGGTCCCATTTAAATTTCGTAAAGATCTGATGATGAGTTTCGGAGACAGACAACGGTTAACTCTTCAATAAAAGGCAGCAAATCAACCGCGATTGCTGCTATCGCATACGTATGCATTGTTTACGCAATGAATCAACATAACATCGCACCTGTACCCTCTAAACAGGTACGCAGATGTGTTCAGTATACCACGGTACAACCACACATTTCTGTCTAAGTTGTTATTGGGGTATAATCTTGCAAGTAAATAATATTTAATTAACCGACTTCAAAAAAAGAGGAGTGCATGTAAAAAGTTAAAAATAAAAAAACGACGGGTTGCACTCCGGGAGTGCCGGCAGAAGTGAAAACTTGAATATTAACGTTGTGCATTTTTGATATTTTGGAATCTTACGAATTTTCGACCAGGTCACGTGTCCTGACGCGAGTTTAACATTTTTTACCCATTACCTACCCATTAAAAAAAAGAAGTGTACAACGCCGCTAAAGAAGTTTCACTTCAAAAATTAAATCCATGACGCGTAATGTCGTAAAAAACATGAAAATAATTAGGTACTACAATATTTTTATAATCTTTATAATCTTATGATCAGGTTCACGTGTCATCTTACGAATTTTTGATCAGAGTCACGTGTCCTGACGCGAGTTTAACATTTTTTACCCATTACAAAAAAAGTGTAGGTACAACGCCGCTAAAGAAGTTTTCACTTCAAAAACCTTTTTTACAAAAAAAAAAATAAACAACCTACTTTAAAAAAAACCACTACAAAGTGAAAAGTAACTTTAATTTCGGAAGTCGTCGGTGTCAATAAACGAACGACACCGACTTCCGAAATCGAAAGTTATTTTTCACTTTGTAGTGTTTTTTTTTGGAAGTCGGTTGTTAGAATTGTTGTCTGTTTGTCTGCATTTATGTTCCAGCATCATGCAAGAACTTCCAGATAGTTTCTGTTCAAACTTTGCATAGATATATCTTGTATGTGTGGTCAGTTTAAAGGCTATATATTATCACGCTATTGGCTATGGGGGATGAGCAATATTGCATTATGTTTGTATTCCTCTATAGTTTACCGCTAATTGTATAAAGACGAACCAAAAGGTTAGGACATTGCAGATAGTTACAAATTTAACGTTTTAAATGATTATGCGCTATTATTATACGCTATACGCTATACTTTCATGTCGCTAAGCAGTCAATCATGACATACACAGGGTGGAGTTATGTGATGGGGCAATAACAGGCACCTTGACTGTTGCAGCTGCACGAGAACGTCGTAGGCATAGTGGTTATATTATCTATGGTCGTAGGAGACTGTCCCTAACTTTATGAGACATTTTAATAATTTGCATTCACAGATTTTATAAAAATGTACCATTTAGCAAGAAAATGCGCCATTTTCACAAAAACTTTTTTTGATGCCTAGATCCTGTTTCATATAGGTAAGGATACCTGGTTGCCTGGAAGAGATGGCAGAAAGCGATAAGGCCGCCCATTGTATATTTTGTAGTGTTTGATGTATCTTTTTCATGTTATGTATTTTTGTGGTGTACAATAAAGTATATGTAAATAAATAAATAAGGATAAAAAAAAACGTTCTAAATTATTTGAGGTAATTTTTTCTCAAAATGTTACGGGGACAACGGGAATACAGGAAAAAACGCATATTTTTCGAAATTCGAACTTTAAACTTTTTGTTAATTTTCAGCTAGTCTTCATTGCAGGTGGTTTATCAATCATAAAAATTAAGTTGGAGTCTCATTTCTTACGGAATGTATGGGGAAAGCTTTTTGCGATTTCTGACTTTTTAGTACACAAATCTCCGTAGGTCCGTTAGAGTTTTTTCGATTTATTCTTAGTTCGTTTCACCTTATAATATAAGAAACAGGCGCTTGCTGACTGTGTTTTGTTTCCAAATCTGTGAACGCAAATCAAAATTTCTCAAAGAACTAAGGATGATCTCATAAGTTCTTTTTCCTGTAGCTACAACGGTTTAGGTTACTACCCTTATGCCCCATATTAAAATCCACCCCGTATCAGAACAGCTAATTTAGTCAACATTCAACAAAGCAAATAGCTTACAGGTTTGACGACTTAATTACAAAC
Organism: Mesoligia furuncula; assembly: GCA_916614155.1. Taxonomy (NCBI): domain Eukaryota; kingdom Metazoa; phylum Arthropoda; class Insecta; order Lepidoptera; family Noctuidae; genus Mesoligia; species Mesoligia furuncula. The sequence continues at coordinate 31,912,410 of OU744797.1, read as the reverse complement.
CTGTAGTTGTAAGTTCCGCTGCGAATTATTGATATTTTTTATTTGTATTCTTTTCGTTAACATTTTGTTGTATTATTTATGATACTGGTAGTTCGTGAAACGTACACAGAAAAACGTAAAGTTTAGGCCTCTTCTATCACCTATGGATACAATAAAAATAAAGGTTAGGTGACTGTTAATGAGAAATCCTGTCTACTGTATTATAATTGTAATTGTCAGTCAGTGTATCAGTATTGTGCAATAAGTGGTATCTATGCAGGATCGCAGGCGTTCATTAATTCACTAAAAAGGAAAACTTCACAAGCAATGGGAAATTCTTACCGGAGGCTGCGCGTGCCTGCCTCAGGACGACCTGCTTCTCAGTCGCTTGCTCCCGCGTCACCAGTCTTGAGCTGCAATTTTGTTTGCTCAGACCAAAACTGCAAACGTTTACCTACTACCTACTGGGAAGTTCTGGGAAGTTTTATAAAACGTGGCTGTTATTTTTGCATATTGTGGTGTCTTATATACGACTTCCACGCAAGAAAAGTCGCGGGCAGAAGTTATCTATCCATAGAAATAAAATAATCGAAGTGTCTGTTTGTAATGTCAAAATAACAGCTTTTCACTAAACCTAAATACTGTACTTATAACAAAAATAGTTTTTTTTTGGCCTGCTGTCAATCTGTTTGTTCCGGTTAATCTCCGAACCGGACCGAATTTGACGGTACTTTCACAGGCAGATACCTGAGGTTTTATGGAGGCTTAGGCTTTTATTTTAGAAGAAAGATAAAAGAAAGAATTAGTAAAAAGGCACATTATTGTTTTCCGATTTCCACATGAGCGAAGTCGCGGGGTCAGTTAGTAAATAATATATGTGAGTATGGATACAACAGCATACCGAAAGTATATACACTGCTTAGAATAACCCACAGGATAGGAAAAGTGCAAGTAACAAAGAATTCCGTTTAGTGTTGTTGTGTATTTTCCGGATTAGGTTTCAAGGTTAATCTTTATACAGTTACACACTCAAAGTCAAAGCATTTATTTTAATTAAACCAATTACGGGCACTTTTGAATTGTCAAGGAATCGGTCTGTCAGAAAGATGAATCTAGTTGCCCATTCCAAACAGTAATACAGATTTACTGTAACTGTTACTGTGTGTGAGACCCGTAATAACATATCTACCAGACCATTGACAGGCCGCTAATTATTTCACAAACTTTAACATTCTTTTACAGTCCATCATAACAAATCAGTGTGCCCTCTTCCACAATAACTAATAGCGGCACACATCCCTCACTCCACCGCAGTTCTCTTCCCGTAGGTACCTACTGATCGCGAGTACATCACGCTCTGTGGTGCGTGCATCCTTCCCTGCGCCGGCGCAGCGCTATTATGAAAAAAGCAATTAGCTGAAATGTACGCCTAGGGCTGACACAATACTGTAATTTGGGAGAAACAGATTGTTTAGTTATTGATATTAATAATAATAAATTATTTATTTCAGACCAACCATACAATCCATAGGTAGGTAGTATTAGTATATAAAATAGTTTATATACATGTGCATAATTTAATTTAATAATTTAAGTTTATAAAAACGACTAAAATATATCCTCCGCCTACTGCACCCAGTCCGTCTCAGCCACCTTTTTAAGGTCGTCGGTCCATCTAGCTGGAGGGCGTCCCACTCCAGGACTCGTCTGCTCCACCGGCCATCAGTCCTTCGACAAACGTGGGCAGCCCACTGCCTCTTCAAATTGCTTAGGTACTCTGCAAGCTATGCCGGTGACTCCGGTTTTTTTCCTTACTATAGGATAAAATCTACGTTTTAATAATAAACCAGCCAAAGAGCTGAGAAGAAAAACACTACAAAAAAACAGACATTTTTGTCCACAGATTTGTGAGTAACAATGTTCTTAGCCTAATGTTAGTATTAGTAAGAGTAAAAAAGTAATGATAAATTCAGGCGCTTGCTGTCGCATGAAGTGCATCCAGTGCGCCATCAATGGCGAGTCCCACTGGCCGGCGCGCGGCGGGTTAATTTAATTTAATTCTAGGTACTTAAGTACTATTATGTACATCACCACTTTTATTGTTTTTCTATTATATTCCACGTATGTAGGCGAGTGATTTATTTATTTAATGGGATTTTAAACGATGTTGATATAAATAATAGATTGTAATGAAGGGTCATTACAATATATTATTTTATTACAATCGTTTAAACTTCAAAGTAGTTTAAAGTGAATCAAATGCAACAATAAGCTGTTATATTGACGTGATTGCGTTTAGATCTAATCAGAAAGAAAATTTATTCTTTATAAATGTTAAAGAACCTACTTAAATACATTTTATTTCAACAAAAAATCTAGTGTTGAGAATGAAAAGGCACTCTGTATTAAAAATTGATACAATTGCCAGTCGGAACATCTTTCAGTTATCTACCTATACACCATAGGTAGACAAGTCTAAACTAGATACGATATTTGAGCCATTGTCCACCGCAGGGCTCCCGCGACAGCCCTGCAGCCCTGCGGTGTCTCCGCGCTGTAGTTTCGTCTAAATCCGTCGCGTGCGCCCGAGCGTTCACGCGTGATATGAAAAATGGTCGCCGCACTTACTCGGGACACTCACGCGCATCCTACGCGAGTTGATTTAAATTACAGAGCTTTGATTGACTTAGATATTCATTTCCTTTTGATTTTGCGTGACACTAATTTTGGTGTTTTGAGAAAGTTGTTGAAGGAATATTTTTGAATAGTTTAAACGACATACTTACATGAACTTACTTAGATTACTTCTACAAACTTCAATCTTAACGAAAAAAATTGAGATTCGTTTTCTACGTTATTAAACCGTGTATAAGTGAAATAGCTTGTACATTACAAAATCGTTACAGTATAACTATGATTTTATAGCACTTTGACATAAAATATGTATAATTAAACACAAGGTTCTAGTGAACACATAATTTGAACAGCGTGGTTACTGTGTTTCATAAATCTACAGCAAACATTTGAAGCTGTTAATTTTATTTATTCATAACGGATAGATAAAATTCATTTGATGCAATTCTTTAAAAACATAACGATCAGATTGCCACCCATGGGAACAGAGAGCATTCTTCTACAGAGTTACATTATGACACCGAGAAACATTCAAATATAATAAACCTGCAGAGCGCGAAAAATTTCCACGTTTTGGTTCGATTCGTAGCGATGTCGGTCACGCGTAGCAGACTACGGCGTAGATGCACAAACTTGCACGTAGATGTCTCGTAGAAGATCAACGAAGCGTAGCGCGTAGCCGCTCGGCTACGAGCGTAGCATTCACGATTAAAATAATATTGTAATAGTTTTATTAGTTTTCTATTATTTTTCAGAAGAAATCAAAATACCTATTGCACGAAATTTAGTGTGGTTAAGTATCAAGTTAAATAGGAGAAACTAACTTTATGAAGAAAAATCAAATAACTACACCAAGTATACATCAGTGATTACAAGACACTATCATAATTTGCTTTAAAAATCCTATAGGAAGTTGATGTCAATGTCCCAATAGTCTCTCTCCATTCCCACTTGCGTATGCGCATGTACGTTGTGTTTCAGTGTTTGTGTACGATCACACATTTTTGTGTCAGCCGCGCCACGCTTGCTTACCGTAATTGATGGTCAGCCGTGTCTGGTGCCTCGTGATCTACCCTCCGCCTGCTATTTGTAGACGAAGACAAAGGAGCGGGTACTGCTTCCGGCTGATGTGGCTTTTACAAGAAAATTACCTATTTGAGTAACTACGTCAGTCTATGTCGTCATCATTATTTTTAGAGAAACGTGTCGAAGATTGTCAAAATAGATATGAACCAGCAGGAATCTTAGATATCTAATGACTGTTATAAATCCTTGATCTTTCACTGCCATGCTGCTTGTCATCAGAACCTGTAGGCATTTAGCTATAGATAGGTACCATTATCTATGTTGAGCACAACACAGCACAGTACATGCATCATATGTACAGTGTTTCTGTTTATAATGTCGGTCTGTCTGCCCAAATAATTAGTAACAAGGCAGGACAGTTAGCTCGCAATGAATCAGGCGGTCGGGCAGGCCGCGTCGTGTCGCGATCAAAGCGCGCCCTCCGCCGCGCGCCGCCATTTACAACGGCTCCCGCCAAAACGACGAGCGCCATCTTGTTGTTCGTCGGCTGTCACCCGCACGACGGATCTGGCGGAACAGCGCACGCGCACGATGCCCGGCTAATAAAACGCTTATGCTGATTAATTGCGACGCACATTACGAATAACTCCGACCGTCTGTCACGGTTTGTCTGTTCATATCTTTAGAACCGACGCTGGAAATGAAAAAATACACTGAACAGGCGCAGAACTAAAATGTTTTATGTGACAAGCGAGGCGTGCCGCGGAACGAAACGTAGTTTTAATTCAAGTCTACCGCAACGAATTAAATAAATCTTTGAAGTGTAAAACAGAAATTAAATACTTATAAATACCTTCGTAATGTAATGAGTAATTGTGTTGATTTTTCAGTTTTCTCGACAAGTTTTCAAGTGAACTCATCTGACATCCTCATTTATAATTAATTACTGTGAAATGTGTTTTGAAGAGAGCTGAATACTCTCAGAAATAGATCAACTTCATGAAAACTATGAATAAATATGTATAATAAATAAATTAGTAGGACGTACCTGAATATAAATGGTAACTCATAGGAGTCATAGGACATCGAATTTCCCTAATTAATATTTATGTCAATTTACAGAGTGCTCACCGCGCATGACTCTCGCTACGTTAGAGTGTTGCTTCTGTGTAGTTATTGACAATTTTAAGGACATTGTAATCACATTGGATGAACGGACTGTGTGTGGAAATTTTAATTTCCCTCATCTCTAACCACACACAACTTCAGTAAACCCATCAACGTCACATTTCGACAATCACACGCATCACGCAATAACTTTGGATCGCAATGAGCCATCCGCCGACCAGGTACGCTACATGTGGCGGTAACAAGGTGTAACTGCGCTCGCGCAAATGGTTCGCAGCCAATCGCGGCGAGTCGCAGCGGACCGCGCGACTCCGCCGCGGTCGCTCGCTGCAGGTACTTACGAACTAATTGGACGTGGTAGGCTCATTGTGGTCATCATAGTCGGCTGTGCATCTGATTTATGATCGGAACATTAATTTTTATTCAAGTGGCTAGTTGCTGGTTGTTAGGATTCGAAATTGGCTGTCACTAACAAGATTTTGGCTGCATGGGTGCATGGTAGCGAAGGTGTCACTTGTCTATAACACAGAATTGTTGAACGACAAAAATATCTCCAGTGTCTTTACTACTGAAGTAATCAGTAGACTGTGCAGACTGCAGATCGTCGATTAATTTTGAAGTAATAAAACTGTTTCCTAAATGCACTTACGCTAGCTATTTACAGCTAGCGTTGCCATTAATGAATTCCACAAATCGATTATTGCAAAGTGTTTGAAACTGAATCAAATGAATAACGCATTTATTACATAAAATACATTATTCTGTGTCTGGGTGTAATTTATCTATAATATGTATGTATTTAGAAATATATAAGTATGTTTATCAGTTGTCTAGTACCCATAACACAAGCTCTGCTTAGCTTGGGACTAGACGGCGTTGTGTGATAGTTGTCGAATATATTTATTTATTTATTTTTATTTTATTTTATAACCTCTATATTTACGCACTCGGTGAACAGAGTACGAGGGGAGAGTATGAGAGGGGGTCATTTGTGTGTTTTCCTCAACTACAGCATTACTCTCTTCGCGCAGTAAACTTACACTTATCTGGAAAAACACGAATTAACGTTCCGTACCCAATTACATTCTGGCAAGCTCTCAGCATCGTATCATAAATCAGCTGTTGGTACGTCAGCGTATGAATGGCAGGCAGTTCCGCGTAGGACGTGCGACCACGCGACTTGAAAGCGCGCTTCCACGAAGCAACGGTCGAGCGGACGCGGTTACGCGCGGCTGCTAACCGCTAGATCTAGTGTGCTAGCAGCTTTATTTATGTTTATGTTGTTCGTGATTATTTTATGTTTTGTTTTGATAATCGAGTAATTTGTTTGTTAAACTAAGTTATTTAATCATCTTTATTTTCCCAGGTCAGTCTCGTCGTCATGATCGTTTACATGTGTGGCTAAATGGTCATGTAAAATGTGGAAAATTAACACATAGAAGAGAGATATAAAAAAAGAACACCAAGACCTACGAAGAAAACAAATAAATTAAAAAAACACAACGTGTCTTTGAATAATGTGCCTTAAGGAGATGAAACTCTGACTTCGGATTTTCCGCAATTTTTTGTACACCCGCAACCTTTTGTACAGCCGCAACCTTTTGTACAGCCGCAACCTTTTGTAGAGGCGCAACCTCTCGTACAGCCGCAACCTTTTGTACACCCGCAACCTTTTGTACACCCGCAACCTTTTTTACAGCCGCAACCTTTTGTAGAGGCGCAACCTTTTGTACACCCGCAACCTTTTGTAGAGGCGCAACCTTTTGTACACCCGCAACCTTTTGTACACCCGCAACCTTTTGTAGAGGCGCAACCTTTTGTACACCCGCAACCTTTTGTACACCCGCAACCTTTTGTACACCCGCAACCTTTTGTACACCCGCAACCTTTTGTAGAGGCGCAACCTTTTGTACACCCGCAACCTTTTGTACACCCGCAACCTTTTGTACACCCGCAACCTTTTGTACACCCGCAACCTTTTGTACACCCGCAACCTTTTGTAGAGGCGCAACTTTTTGTACACCCGCAACCTTTTGTACACCCGCATCCTTTTGTACACCCGCAACCTTTTGTACACCCGCAACCTTTTGTAGAGGCGCAACTTTTTGTACACCCGCAACCTTTTGTACACCCGCATCCTTTTGTACACCCGCAACCTTTTGTAGAGGCGCAACCTTTTGTACACCCGCAACCTTTTGTACACCCGCAACCTTTTGTAGAGGCGCAGGCGAATACGAAGTAAGTATACAGCGAGACAATGTCCTTGTCGACGCGCTACTTAGTCCATACTAAGTAGCGCGTCGACAGGGACATTGTCTCTTGGATGTAGTTCATGAGGCTGCTCACCCCCGCCTGCCCGAACAATGACTCCGCGAGGGGGTCTACAAGGTCTCCGCGAGGGGGTCTACAATGTCTCCGCGAGGGGTCTACAATGTCTCCGCGAGGGGGTCAACAATGTCTCCGCGAGGGGGTCTACAATGTCTGCGTGAGGGGGTCTGCAATGTCTCCGCGAGGGGGTCTACAATGTCTCCGCGAGGGGGTCAACAATGTCTCAGCGAGGGGGTCTACAATGTCTCCGCGAAGGGGTCTACAATGTCTGCGTGAGGGGGTCTGCAATGTCTCCGCGAGGGGGTCTACAATGTCTCCGCGAGGGGGTCAACAATGTCTCAGCGAGGGGGTCTACAATGTCTCCGCGAAGGGGTCTACAATGTCCCCGCGAGGGGGTCTTAATGTCTCCGCGAAGAGGTCTACAACGTCTCCGCGAAGGGGTCTACAATTATGTGCTGTGTTCATGGTTTCAGTTAGCACGTCGATGTCCCACCTGCCGCCTGTATGCTGTGTGCTGACGTCCGGGTGTTCACAACAACAAGCCAATCTTCTGAAATAAAATTTGACAAGAATATTTACTTTGATATTTTAATCGTCTTAATATTATTTCATATTGTGTATGTGAGGATTAATAGGTATTTTTAACCTATCCAAAAGCCCTTTGGGAATGTTCGTCCAGTCGTTGACCTACTCGGTTACGGCTAATCTGTCCACTCAAATCTGAGTTCTTTCCTCAAAACACCATTTCAGACACATGATCCTCACATGATCGGTCAATTACAGTAATTAGTCTTAATTACTGTAATGACCAAAATCTAGTCTCAATCACATCTGAGTGACAATTAATGTCAAAATTAAAAACTTTCACAGATTGAGATTTCACAGATTACAATGCAACTGTTCCTAAAAATGCGGGAATTGACCAAGATGATTTCTGATCTTTAGATGAAGCTGTGAGGTGAAACTCCGGAACAAACTCCGAGGGAGTTTGTTCCGGAGTTTCACCTCAGAGTAGTCGGATAGAAGACACTGACGTCATCTAGTTTTTTAAATATAATTAAATTGAAATCATAACCAATCTGCATTTATCAATAAATAAAAAAAAAAACTAAATTTACCTTGTACCCTTGAATACGAATGATTATGTGCATGAGCTTTTTTAAATTATGGTATACAATAAAGTATATTTTATTTATTACACCCTCACCGTGTTTTATACTGCACCTCTCTATACATCGACTCAAGAACATGCGCGTCTGTCTGTCCGTCTGTCTCCGCGTTTGAAGTGACGCGTCGTAAATCTGCCAACAAGCGATGCGGCCCGCGTCATCGCTGCACGCTGCCATCAACCACCAGACCAGGTGCAGGTAGGGTCATTGCTCATTGGAGTACTGCATCTTGTGGTGATATAAACAGAATATTATCTACCGCTGAGGAGCCACGGTAGTAAACTGGAACAATCTACAAGATTCCGTTAACATTACACAGCAATGTCGACTGATTTAAATAGGCCTTTCATGAAATAAATTGTTCTCATATTAGTTACATTGACAATACAGGACCCACAGGTGTTTCCACGCCCCGCCCCGTCTTTCGTTCTTTCTGACTGTTTTATTTGTGCTCGTCTCCTAAGGGTTATAAAATAAAAATAAATAAAATAAAAAAGCCTTTATTCTACCGTAAATACATAGAACAATTTAAGCATATTATTTTTTTTTTTTTTTAATCATTATTATCACATTCTATACTTACTACACATTTCATTAGGTATCATTAACATTATTGTTTATTATTTGAGTTCAATTCATATTATTTATTATTATTGTATACTTGTATATTTCATAATGTGTTTATAAGCTAAATGTAATTTAAATATACAGGGTGTTTGGTTCATCGTTTGCCAAATGGAATTGGCCGAAAGGAGAGGTCATTTGCTATCTCTTAAGGCCCAGTTTGCTTTGATAGTGTAAAATTTAAAATTTATAATTAAGTACTTATTAAATAAAAATTTATATTTTATTTCAAGTTCGAGGAAAGTTCGAACCCTAGAAAGAGATAAGAGACTGCGTAAGAGTGAGATAACACTATCCACCTACTTCAAGAATGTTATTTATGGGAAAACAAGTGTTCTTACCGTAATATCGAATATCAGCCTGATGTGTCTCGATTACACATTTAGCGAATTACTGAAGTTATTAAAAGTTTTTTTTGGTATATTGCACACCGTTGGAAAGGGGACAAACTAGAGAACTTTTTAAAAGAATTCGAAGATCCCGATCGCTTTTAGTTTTTTTTTTACAGCAATTTAAAGTTGAGTGTTAAGTGTATTTTTCCTTTTTTCAAAAACTTTATGAGTTATTAAAAAGGAACTAGATGTTATTAGCAAGTAATTTTGAATTTCATAGAACCATACAAGAGTAAACATAAGAATTAAAATGAAATTTGAAGGCTATACTCATAACTTTAAAAAAAAAATAAGCTTAAATGGAGAGTTCTTGTATTTTTCTAAATAAAATTTAAAAGGTCTTAATAAAAAAACCGGTGTAACAAGGAATGAGTTACTGGGCCTTAAGAGATAGCAAACAACCTCTCCTTTCGACCAATTCCATTTGGCAAACGATGCACCAAACACCCTGTATATTATAAAATATTAATATTGTTAGCATGCACGTTAAAATTATTTATTTATGGAAGTCGCCTCTGCGGCGTAGGCCTCCCCCAACTTTCTCCATTTTTCCCTATCTCTAGCTTGTCTCCTCCAGTCTGGTCCACCTAAGGGTTATAACGTGAAGTTAAATAGACTAGAGACCTACCAAACTCACACATATTTTCTACTTGAACTACATCACATCATCATGACGTGTCGGAAGTGTAACTGGTAACTTTTCTAATTGTATAGATTGTGCGCGACTATCCTGAAACAAAGTATTCTAAATAAAGCTAAAATGTACTCCTATACAACAATGACGTTACGAAGATGATACGATATGATTTGTTCTCACAATAATAATAATATCAGAGGGGCCATGCAAAGAAATGTCTTAGAAAAACTGTGATCCCATGTCTCAGTGCCGCCATCTGGTAAGATATAGCATAATTAGAGCGGCAATTTATTCAATTAGGTTCAGCTATCGCCCGGTAGATGGCCAGTGTGGCCAGTGTTGCCAGATACGATTTTCAATTCATCGATTAAAAATCGGATCGGTGGTGCCTGAAAAATCTAATATAAATCAAATCAGTTAGATAAATATCGAAAACTAAACAAATTAGGCAAAAATTGACTCAGGCAGAAAAAATATTCTAAGTAAAATTTTATTCGCTACTATTCATTGTCCGTGTCACCGTCTATGACAACGTATCTGTTTTAGTGTGTGTTTTTAAGTAAGTAGTTATTTACCTTTGCCGCCGAACTATTATGCTTTTGTGTTTTATATTGCTTTTTGTGTAAAGTAGACCTTTTTTGCAATTGTCGGTTGCGTTTCGTTTTTTGCAAAATTATTTTTTTACACTTTTGTTTGCAAATATTTGTAAATCTTATATCGATATACGTATATCCGAGGCGAGGTCCAAAGTCCGTAGATCTATGGATAAATCCGTAGGTCTGGCAATGCGGGGTGACACTAAGTACAAACTATAAAACCTGTAGTAGGGATTTTACCATATAGATTCAAACGTATCGATAATATTGAAAAAAGTTAGTAAGACAATTTTTTCGCATTTGAATAGATTGAAATAAGTGCCAAAAAATTAGGAAAGCAATAAAATTATCCATAGTTTCAATGTTTACAAATGATTTATTTAAAAAAAATATTTTTTCATACAAATTACTAAATTATCGTTATTATCTTTATATGTGTGTGGTATAGTTAATTCTTCAAAAGACCATTTCAGTATGAGACCATACTGAAATGGTCTTTTGAAGAATTAACTACTTGACATGATCTGACCAAGATTATATCTGGACCTCTTGAGTTTGTTTTGGCCTTTCTTCTCTGATTAGTCAGATAGGAAACGCCGACCTCATCTAGTTTTTAAAATATGATTGACGTATAAAAGTGTCTGTACAGACACCAGCACATCAAGCTTAGTTTTTAATTCTTCTAATATTATTACCCTCTTTTATAAAATCAATTAAACATGGATCGATTTTAAACTGAATGTTACTTGAATGAATCGATTATTTTGTCACACCACTATATTAATTTCGTTAAAAAGTGGTAACACTTAAGCTGTCATTTAACCCAACTATAGTAAAGTTACTCAGCAATAGATGGCGTTTAATACAAAATAAACAAATTTTCTAGATCTTTTTATGAAAATTATTTAATTCTAATTACTGAGTAAATATAGATAATACATACGAAAATAAACTGAATTTAGGTCCAGTTGTTTTACCATAACGAGACTTGCAGTAACGTAATGCACAACTCGGCATATTTCCATACAAAATATTTTTCTTATGTTGGACACGAATGCGTCAATGCGACTTGACGCGCAGGCGTACCATACTAGACTGAGAGACTTGTTACGCCTAGGTCACAAGTACCGGGACACTGTTTTGTTCGCAATGTCCCGTCTATTGTAAATACTTTAAATGTCTTTGAATAATATTATTATTATTGCTAACGTTATCGTTTTAACGTTTTCGAGAAAATCGTAATAGTGCCTGACGCTTCCGGAACCAAATAACATAATGATTCCACGGAGTACGAACTTAATGATAGTTGTTAACGTTTTATATCATATTGAAATACACACATCAAAAGTGTCTAGGGATCAACATATATTTTTGAAATAACTTTTCTCCTGATTGATATTAATTAAAATTTTCTTTAAGGATTCATCAAATAAAGTGTTTTCGTTTGTCACAGTAACGATAAACCAAGTCACCTTTGCATTAATAAAGAAATTTGCCATTTTCCTAATAAAGGGATTTTTGACATTTGAACCACTAACACAAAAGTTCGAAAAAAAGACTGAAATAACAGTTTTCTTTAAAATTTTATTGGGTAACTTAAACAATTAATAATCCGTGTTTCTACCGCGAACACTAACAACACAAGAACATCGGTTTGGCATACTCAAAATGAGTTCATCCAAATCACGCTGTGGAATGGCCGCCCATGTTCGTTGCAACAACAAAAAAAGGTCTTCTTGCGACTGGATACCCTCCATATTCGGCAGAGCTCTTCTCTGTAGCATATCCCATGCATGCTCAATCGGGTTCAAGTCTGGCGACTGAGCAGGCCAGGGCAGGACATTGATGTTAGCTGCGGCGAGAGTCTGTCTTACAACTCTTGCGGTGTGCGGTCGTGCATTATCATGCATTAACTGAAATAAGGGACCGATTTGCACTTGTAGAAGAACGATGACGTCTGATACAATCGTCTCAGCATAAATTTGAGCGTTAAGGTTGCCTCTGATCCAAATCAACTCAGTTCTTCCGCCGATCCAAATACCCGCCCATACCATGATGGTTCCACCACTATAAGGATGGACTTCCTGGCAGGATTTTAATCGCTGTTGGCGTCCAGGGGTTCTCCAGTGTCGTATACGTCTTGTATCCGGTCTCATACCAAAACGAGACTCATCAGAAAAGCACACGAAACGCCATTGTTCTTCTGCCCAATTTCTGTGTTCAAGAGCCCATTGATATCGAATCCTACGATTGTGCATTGCTATAGTTGGTACCCGTAGCGGTCTTCGGGAATGAAGGTTCACTTCATGCAAGCGGTTTCTGACTGTTTGGTCGCTAATTAAGTTCCCTGAAGAGTGATGAAGCCTCACGGCTAACATCATGGCGGTTATTGTTGGAGCTCTTCGAGTTAAGATTTGAATGTATCGGTCTTGTCTCCGTGTGGTGCAGCGATACCGTCCTCCATGGCATTCAGCCACGGTACCAGTGCTTCGGTAACGTGTCCAAAGTCGACTGATAACACTCTGACTTGTATTCAGAGCTAAAGCCACAGTACGTTGCCGGGAACCAGCTTCTATCATTCCCACGGCTCTGAGCATTTCTTCCCTGCTTAAATGACGTCGCCGCTCCATAATAACGTTGGTTTTAATCAGTAGTAGGGAAACAGTAGCACTAATAATGTCTTCAATGCGTTGTATGTTTTTATAGGGAAAATATTGACAGCTGATTTTCATCTTTTACTCGAATTTGATTCACAGTTCCTGATTCAAATTATGAAATGCACCAAAAAGGATCCATATAAATTTATAAAATCATAAATTTATTACAAAGCCACATCTCAATCTCAAGAAATCCGCATAAAAATGCTTGATCCCTAGACACTTTTGATGTGTGTAGTTTTACATATTATTCATGGGTAGTTAAACTTTTCAGCGTTTTCAGTACTTGTCGGCGCTCTTCATAGAGCGTGATAAATAAAATGTATAACAAGATTAACAGAACTTCTACATACAATTAACTACGAGTAACTGACTGTTATATTACAACAAAAAAATACATCTCATTAGCAAATATTGGCGAATTCAGACCGCAGCAGATAGTGCGCGGGCGCAGAGGCGCGGCGGAGCGCGGCCGAGGGCAGCCGAGGGCGACCGAACGCGCCCGAGTGCGCCCGAGTGCGGTGGCACGGTCGCCGCTCGGTAAATACCGACGATCAACATTTGTTTATGTAAGTAGCCTGTATTTGTGCTCATGAAAGCTTAGTCTAACTGTTTTTCACGGTCATCCTACATTAACATTTATTTTGAGAGAGTTTTCGATATCCAAATAATTAAATAAGTACCTACCTATGTCCACGGCGCCAGTGGTGGGGTAGCACCCGATTTTTTCTGAGTTCAAACTTATTACGACATTTTCATCTATGGCTTTTGCCTTCAACATTACCTATCAAAACAATTTGAATCTAGGTTTTAGTTATTTTTAATTTATTACCGAGTTCAAAAAAGGAAGAGGTTCTCAATTCGAATGTTTGTATAGTATATATTTTTAAATGTATTTTCGGGTATAACTCCGTCATGTAGAAACGGATTTCCAAAAAATTTTTTTTGTTCGAAAGGGGTTTATTCCGAAATGGTCCCATTTAAATTTCATAATGATCTGAACTCTTAAATAAATGCCAGCAAATCAACCGCGATTGCTGCTATCGCATATGTAGGTATGCATTGTTTACGCACATATCGACACCGACTTCCGAAATTAAAGTTATTTTTCACTTTGTAGTGGTTTTTTTTTGGAAGTAGGTTGCTTTTTTTCCATAATTATATTTAACCACCTTCAAAGAAAATTGGTCCAAGAATTGAAACCCTAGAGTGGCATTACACAAGGTGCTCAGAGGAATCCGGAACATTTCATAAAAAGGTTACAAGATGTGACAGTGAGTTTTTCAGGCTGAAACACAATACTTACAGTTACAGACGCTCAGTTAATGAACATCACATGACGACTGTGAGAAGAGATCGGCTTACAGGGCTGCCAGTTGCAGAGAGCGTCGGAGGGATCTTCAGAAGATATAAGACACCTAATTGTTAATAATTCATCGCGATGTGTGCGGGATCACCTATCCGACTATGAGAGTGCTGTCCAGAACATGAGCCGCTTGCTGGGACTGCCCAAATGTTCTCACACCTGCAGTTTTGAGGATCTTATGAACACAGTTACTGCTGCTATTAACGTGGCCACCAACTGGGTACAACTAATTTAAGAAGTACCATCGATTCGGACAGAAGAAGAACCGCGATGTGAAACTTTACTGCTGTCACTGAGTTTCTTGTCGACGTAGTAAGTAATTAAATTAATTCACAGAAAAAAGGTAAACTTTCCAATGGATGCTGTGAAAACGGACAAAAGGTGATCTCTTAATCCCTGACTTCTCTGATTTCCTAAGACTGATCATGCGCTGCATCGTATACGCTAATACGAAATGAGCTGTTTCGTCTTCTTTTTCTTTTCGTGTCGACGGTACTCTTCCTCGTTGTTTAGACCAGTAGGTGGCCACTTTGATTGCGGCATCAGTGGCAATGTTTCGCTGCTTCGTAAGACTCGAATCTGTTCAATGAAAACCTATTCAAATTGTAGGTACTCCTGCAACTCTTGGTGGTTAAACTGGATCCTAGGGAAATGTGCTGAAATAATACTTCGCTACTGGTAGCCCTGTGACAAGAACATGCTCCACACATAAGACGCGGTGGGAAGGGCGGCGCCTTTGATACCGATACACCGAGGGCTGACATCTACACATTGTGACAGTTGAGCTCATGTGTGTGTGTGTGCGAGCTTGTGCGTGTGCAGACAATTTTGACTTGTGACAGACGTTTTGTTGTGAAAAATGAACTAGTCTGATATCCGATAGTAGCGCTGAAGGTGGCTGGACTTCGAGCAGCTTTTTTTCATAAAAAATATTTCCTTATTCCCGATAGAAAGGTTTAGAGAACTATAATATAATATAGATAAGTAACTAAGACTGGTCAAAAAGATGACTGAAGATGGCATAAAATAAATAGGCCTATCATGCTGAGGTGAGGTGAGACTATCATGCTGAGCTGAGGTGAGACTATCATTCTGAGGTGAGGTGAGACTATCATTCTGAGGTGAGGTGAGACTATCATTCTGAGGTGAGGTGAGACTATCATGCTGAGCTGAGGTGAGACTATCATGCTGAGCTGAGGTGAGACTATCATGCTGAGGTGAGGTGAGACTATCATGCTGAGCTGAGGTGAGACTATCATTCTGAGCTGAGGTGAGACTATCATGCTGAGCTGAGGTGAGACTATCATGCTGAGGTGAGGTGAGACTATCATGCTGAGGAGAGGTGAGACTATCATGCTGAGCTGAGGTGAGACTATCATGCTGAGGTGAGGTGAGACTATCATGCTGAGCTGAGGTGAGACTATCATGCTGAGCTGAGGTGAGACTATCATTCTGAGCTGAGGTGAGACTATCATTCTGAGGTGAGGTGAGACTATCATTCTGAGCTGAGGTGAGACTATCATTCTGAGGTGAGGTGAGACTATCATGCTGAGCTGAGGTGAGACTATCATGCTGAGCTGAGGTGAGACTATCATTCTGAGCTGAGGTGAGACTATCATGCTGAGCTGAGGTGAGACTATCATGCTGAGGTGAGGTGAGACTATCATGCTGAGGAGAGGTGAGACTATCATGCTGAGCTGAGGTGAGACTATCATGCTGAGGTGAGGTGAGACTATCATGCTGAGCTGAGGTGAGACTATCATGCTGAGCTGAGGTGAGACTATCATTCTGAGCTGAGGTGAGACTATCATTCTGAGGTGAGGTGAGACTATCATTCTGAGCTGAGGTGAGACTATCATTCTGAGGTGAGGTGAGACTATCATGCTGAGCTGAGGTGAGACTATCATGCTGAGCTGAGGTGAGACTATCATTCTGAGCTGAGGTGAGACTATCATGCTGAGCTGAGGTGAGACTATCATGCTGAGGTGAGGTGAGACTATCATGCTGAGGTGAGGTGAGACTATCATGCTGAGCTGAGGTGAGACTATCATTCTGAGGTGAGGTGAGACTATCATGCTGAGCTGAGGTGAGACTATCATGCTGAGCTGAGGTGAGACTATCATTCTGAGCTGAGGTGAGACTATCATGCTGAGGTGAGGTGAGACTATCATGCTGAGGTGTGGTGAGACTATCCCGTTTTGCATCTCCTCATAACATCACGTCTGTATTCCCAAAAGGGAGGCAGAGGTGTACGTACGTAGCTGCGCATTTATTACACCTACATTTTTCTATTTCATATTTTATACACATATGCAGAAACTAGACTACTTTCTTTGCTCTTTAATATTTTACCTACAGACACCTTATTATACAGATTAGAAATACTGGGTTTAAATCTGAATCGAAACAAATGTGAGATGAACGTTTGCTCTTTATTTTTCCTGTTGTCATTCCCCATAGCTAGAGCCATATAGTTCGGTTATTTAAACATTAACAAAGACACACGACCGCTGAACACAAATTGATGATCCAATTATCGCTTTAGGCAACTGTTGGTTTAATTAAATATCTAATTAAAGGCACAGATACCATCTACACTGCTTCCGTTGTTTTACCCCCTTCAAACTTAATCACTCAAAAGTCAACCCTAACTTTACCGTAACAAAGCTCAGAATCAGAACCATTCTTACTTATGGACAACACGGCAATAATACCCAAGAGAACATGAACTCTTAGTTCCACAAATTAAAGTTGATTCTACCATAAAGATGTTTCCAGTAAGGGGTAAGGTAGGCGGCCCGATTACCGTTCGCGGTGGAGCGTAGCGCCCGCCGCTGAGATCTGAGGCGCATGGGAAGAGCCCGCGCATATTAATAGTGCGCAAGATACTGCGCAAACGCATGCTGACTGTAATAATGTTGTGCGAGGGTTTTTAGTGGAGGGCGTGTTGGTCCTTTGAGCAGAGAGTAGCTCGAGAGGGATGAGGCCGACGTGATGGCATTATTCGTAGATTTGACACTTTTTATTCAAAAGATTGTATTTTCGCAGTTGAAATTGAGAAAATGTGTTTTTTTACCCGACTGCGGCGAAGCCCAAAAGGCGGGTTATGTGTTTGATCTGTATGTATGTCCGTTTCTTTGTGGGAAAGTTACGAGGGATCGTAACTTCTAAACGAATGAACGGATTTGGATAAATTATACGTCTTTAGATTTGTCTTGGTAACGCGAGTGTTACTGGCTACATTAAAATAAAAAACAAAGTAAAATGGCGGATTTAGGGTGCCATATTGTGGAGTTCGAATTTCTTCTTCTTCTAATAACATTGAGTGAAATATCAAAATTAAGGGTTTTAAAACGTGATTACAAAAATATATACCTATGTAAAAATATGTATATAGGGCCTATGTAAAAAGTAACAGAGAAAACAATGAGCAGGCCACCTTTGGTGACAGATCGCCAACGCAAGTTGCAGATGCGTTTTCAAAATACTTTAGTAGCGTCTTCCTATCAACCTTACCATCATTAGATATCGAGCATGCTATCGCTGCTGCTAATGCGTCTCCTAATAATATGTCCCATCTTGTTGATATTGATTACGTTCACGAATCTGAGGTTCGTGGTGCTATGGCTCGACTTCCTCCAAAATCTACTCAGGGTCCAGATGGAATACCACAGTACTTGGTTAAGGACGGCTGCGAAATTTTCAAATTGCCCTTACAGTTTATCTTCAACCTATCTATTACAACGAACATATATCCAACGGAATGGAAAACCTCTAAGGTACTCCCGGTACATAAAAGCGGCCCAAAAAATGACATAAAAAATTACAGGCCAATAGCGGTTCTATCGATATTCGGCAAAGTATTTGAATCGGTACTCTATAAAAAAATATTTAATAAACTGCAACGGTGGTTCGCGGATGAGCAACACGGATTCCTTCCAAATCGCTCAACCGCGTCAAATCTACTTAATATAACTACACTCTTAGCTAAAAATATGAATGACAAAATGCAGATCGATGTAGCCTATTTTGATTTCCAGAAGGCTTTCGACCGGGTTGACAACGACGTACTTCTATGTAAACTAGCATTGGCAGGTTTCTCTGTGTCATCGCTAAAATTCTTCGCGAGCTATCTGCACGACCGCAAGCAGTTTGTTACATACAAAAATGCCAATTCTGAGCACTACTCGGTTACTTCTGGCATAGGTCAGGGCACTAATCTCGGGCCCCTTCTTTTTCTAATAGTAGTTAATGATCTTCCCACTTTTGTAAAACACTCCACAGTCTTAATGTATGCTGATGATGTCAAAGTTGCTCTGCCAGTAGCTAACTCCAGTGATACAGCCGCACTGCAACACGACATTGACAACATTCACACTTGGAGCACTATTAACAATCTCAACCTAAATGATAGTAAATGCGTGGTCATGACCTACTCGAAAGCCGCACAACCTATACACAACATCTACACTATGAATAATGAGCCCATGAAACGCGTCTCAACCGTACGTGATCTGGGTGCTCACTTCGATCCACACCTTACATTTAACCAGCACATAATACAGACCTGCAACAAATCCCGCAAAAACTTAGGTTTCGTCTTGCGTCAGGCCAAAATTTTCAATAATCGTCAAGCCATAACCATACTGTACAACTCCTTCATTCGCAGCTTGCTAGAGACTAACAGCATAATCTGGAACCCGCATGAAAAACTGTATACACTGGTCATCGAAAAGATTCAGAAGTCTTTTGCCCGCTATCTCTACTTAAAGCTTTATGGTTATTACCCGTACATGTACCCAACACCATTTGTGCTAGGTATGGTAGGGTACCAAAGTTTAGAATTAAGGAGAAATCTTAGTCTGGTAAAATATTTCATCCGCCTAATTCGTGGTACCCATTTCAATTCCTCCTTACTTCAGGACATCTCCTTTGATATCCCACTAGCCATTAGGCACACACTTCGCCCTCGCCGACGTCCTCTATTCAAGATACCTCAAACCTTAACCCTTAAGACCAGTCCATTGTACCTAGCCCTCACCCATATCAACAACATTCTGTTATATGATGAGTCCTTGGATGTCTTCGCGAGTACTGAACTGAGATTCCTGGACACTGCTACTCGATACATGGAGACCATTGCCACTCCCAGTACAATCTCCTTGGAGTAAATAAATTAAATGTATAGTTACTTGTTGTTAATAATTCTATTCCAATTTATCCTAATTCTATCTAATTTTGTCTAATTTTGTCTAATTTTATTGAATATTATGTAATTGTTATCTAAATATTGACCAAATTTGTTACATTTCATTTAATTTCATTTTTATTATGTGATTCAACCTATTTTTATGATTGTATGACATGTGGAATTACTAATAAGTATTGACTAATAACTTGTATGTGTGGTGCAAACTGTTAATATGAGTTGGTTATAAATAAATAAATAAATAAAATAAATAAAATACAACTTATATGGTATAAAGTAATTCGAAGTGACAAATCGTAACTCTCACGACCAAAACTCCTTGCAAGAACTAAATCTTCTGCGAAATCTTTCAAATTTGTAAACTAAAGCTGGAAATAAGAAACAAGTAATTAAAAATACTAAAAAACCCGACTGCGGTAAAAAAATTAAGTTAAAAATATAAACTGAAAAGCTAAAAACAAGGTCATTTTTACCGACTTCACAAAAAGGAGGAGGTACTATGTTCGGATGTTTGTATGTTTTTTTTTTTTTTGTATATTTGTTCATCGAATACTCCGCCAATTGTCGACGGGTTTTCAAAATTCTTTTTAGATAAAA
Source organism: Mesoligia furuncula (assembly GCA_916614155.1). Classification (NCBI taxonomy): domain Eukaryota; kingdom Metazoa; phylum Arthropoda; class Insecta; order Lepidoptera; family Noctuidae; genus Mesoligia; species Mesoligia furuncula. Next base: position 31,892,068 of record OU744797.1, on the reverse strand, counting down.
TAAAAGTTGGAAGCAGGCGGGATCCATTTGAGTTTGAAAATATAATAAAAAAATGTTATTGGTCGGGTTTTTTAGTTTTTTTAATTACTTGTTTTTTCCTCTAAGAAATAGGACCTCATGACCAATTACATACTTTAGCGATAATTAGAATGTTAGATATATGTTCAGCAGTGAGCGAGATGGAGTCATAAAGTTATGTGTCTTTATTGAAATTGCAACAATCCTGCACCTTCATCTACATCCACTTACATATCGATTTCTATATTACACATCAAACAACATTGCCAAAAAGACTTGGCTTTAATATTATAAGACGACAATCATGAACCATTCCAACATATCCTTGCAACAAGAAAAGAAGCGAACTATAATAGAATGAGACACCACCCCATATTACCCTCCTTGCTACAAGACAATGCGGCGACTTTGTTAACAAACTACATATTCATGAGAACTACTCATCACTGGTGTCACCCTTCACCGTCACTTCTCCTCATTACAATCATGTCCTCACACAACAGACAAGCTCTCAAGCCACGCATTTAGAAGCAGCCACTGACGAATGAGAAACAGAAGACCCAGTCATTGCCATCATCTTATCAGCCGACCTGCTGACACCCTGTCACAGAAGTTTATTTGATAGGTATGGTCCTCCAGTACCTCTACCAAAGAACATTACTGCTTTCCATCTTTTGCGAGGAGTCGTAAGTGAGCAGCAATAACTGATTCGCTGCTCTGCAGTAGGTTCTTCGCTTTCTGAAATCTTTACAGCTTTTGCAGATGTCTAAATGTCATTTTTGGAGCTTCCCATCTTGCAATTTATATCACGTAATTATAGGTTTGACATTAAAATCTGTTATTGCAATATGATCTGAAATCACAGAGGGATACTGTTACTCTGTCTCTAATATATATGTATAAAATAATATATCGTTCAGCTAACAACAACCAGAAGTCCAGCGGGAAGGAGTTTAAAAACTCTCCAAAATACGTGATCGATAATTTAATCCTTCTGCTCAGCCTCCATGGTGTAATGCGACCACATAAAAACCAGGTGTTCTATGAATAGCGGCCAGTGGTCGCGGTCTGCGGCGCGCGACCACGCTGATTAAAACAATCCTGCGCGCGCGCCGCCATGTCTGTTTGACAGGCTATTTATAGGGAGCCAGGTAGGCGGATGTTATCACAGTGCTGTCGTTGTTGGGCATAAGTACCTACTGTGAACAAGCCTGCCATGTAGTCACACCACTGCCCATCGGTTTCTTGTGATAGAGGAATGGTTCAGTGGTATTATAGGCGGCGTTACTTTTCCATTACCTTAACAGGAACTATTGGAGGAAGAATTTGCTGCAACATAATAATATATACACTTTGAATAATTTCAATAGTTTAATTATGCCACAGATTATTTGGCCTCTAAAGGCCATTCGCCTGTAATGTAACAATCCCAGATTCCACTGTAACGGCTAGGGACTTGCAAGTAGACTGCGCAGGCCGACAACTGCTAGGTAGTGTAGAGAGATCGTTGGAAGCAGCAGGACATGGTAACTGGTTAATACATAGGTAATATATAGGTAGAAGTAACACATTACATTACAGGCGAATGCTCTCGATAACGGAGTGGCAGGCAGATAAGTTTCCCGCTATGGCGGTGTCTTGTCTCGTTTCATTTTCGAAAACCATGACATTATGAGGGGGATATTTTTCATTTGTAAGCTGATTCCTTCTTTCTGCAAACATCAGAGTACCGCTTTGCATTTAGACGAGAATAACAAATCATCCTGGGCTTGTATGCAAACAGCATGAATAGCTCCTAGGAAAAAGGAAAAACTGAGGTACAGCTGGCTATAATTTTCGTATTCACCGTCCGGTACTCATTCTTGTTCACAAAAGAAAAATTAAACTTTTTAACCGTTTTCGTCTTTGGTGGCCCACGTCGGAAATAATACCGATTCATTATTCATACGCCATTCTTTTAATTCTCGGCGTAATAACACAATTTGCACCAGACCACAAGACGTTATTACTGAGAATAGGATTATTTCACTGGCAGATTAGCATGACAATCAAATACTTGTGTCTAGAAGATCATAAAAATAAATAAAACATCACAAAACAAATTGATTTAATAACGATATGCACATATCGTTCCCCTCGGCTTCCTTTACTTAACTTGGAAGTACTTGGGAGCCACATAACTTCTGTGTTATAGTTAAGTTGCACGGAGATAGTTAAATTAGACATAAGTTTGTATGCCTAGTTATTTTTATTCTTTCCCTTGATGTCAGTTTATTGACCACAAAAAACGCCCACGTAAATGCAAAAACATCTAATAAGGGACCTACTAATGGCGGTTTGTTCTGAAAACTAGGAATACCATGATGTAACTGCCTTTGTAGTTTACTTGCGACATTAAAATTATATAACGAAGTAGTCTGAACGTGTGTATATTTGTCACTTATAATTTTGATCATGTCTTTGCTACAAGAAGACCAGAGAATGTTCTTCTTCCACAACTATTACGGAGAAGAGAGCTACACAAAGATAATGCAACCTGAGCAGGTAGCAACTGTGCTTAACTACTGTATATGCAACCCGAGCAGGTAGCAACTGTGGTCAACTACTGTAGATGCAACCCGAGCAGGTAGCAACTGTGCTCAACTATTGTAGATGCAACCCGAGCAGGTACCAACTGTGCTCAACTATTGTAGATGCAACCCGAGCAGGTACCAACTGTGCTTAACTACTGTACATGCAACCCGAGCAGGTAGCAACTGTGGTCAACTACTGTAGATGCAATCCGGCCAGGTGGCAACTGTCCTCAACTACTGTAGATGCAACCCGAGCAGGTAGCAACTGTGGTCAACTATTGTAGATGCAACCCGAGCAGGTAGCAACTGTGCTTAACTATTGTAGATGCAACCCGAGCAGGTACCAACTGTGCTCAACTATTGTAGATGCAACCCGAGCAGGTACCAACTGTGCTCAACTATTGTAGATGCAACCCGAGCAGGTATCAACTGTGCTCAACTATTGTAGATGCAACCTGAGCAGGTAGCAACTGTGCTCAACTACTGTAGATGCAACCTGAGCAGGTAGCAACGTGCTCAACTACTATAGATGCAACCTGAGCAGGTAGCAACGTGCTCAACTACTGTAGATGCAACCTGAGCAGGTAGCAACGTGCTCAACTACTGTAGATGCAACCTGAGCAGGTGGCAACTGTGCTCAACTACTGTAGATGCAACCTGAGCAGGTAGCAACGTGCTCAACTACTGTAGATGCAACCCGGGCAGGTGGCAACTGTGCTCAACTACTGTAGATGCAACCTGAGCAGGTAGCAACTGTGCTCAACTACTGTACAACCCGGGCAGGTGGCAACTGTGCTCAACTACTGTAGATGCAACTTGAGCAGGTAGCAACTGTGCTCAACTACTGTACAACCCGAGCAGGTAGCAACTGTGCTCAACTACGGTAGATGCAACCCTAGCAGGTAGCCACTGTGCACTTCACTCTGGGATTGTTTTTCCTTGGTGGCGGTAACTTTAGCCTTTCTGTTGTTGTTGTTTTTTTAAATATTTTTGTATTTCCGATCGTAATTATTGTGAACATAGCTCATTTTGAATTATATTTTATTTTATAACGTATATGCAATTCAACTAATGATAACTTGTAAGTGACTCGTAAAACTGTAGTATGTGATTTTTGTTTGTGTGTGTATTAGTGAATTATAAGTCTTTGAAGTAAATAAATAAATTATCTCATCATATTCAGCCGGATACAGAAAGGCATGGGGGGTAAACACCCTTTGTTTTTTAATTTTCATGATTTTCAGAGTGACATTTAGGCCCTGAAAAATAGTCAGTCAGCACAGGCAGAGCCACAATCGAATCTAGTCACACAAAAATCGATAAAAAAATGCAAAAACATAAAAAGCGTCTTGCGATCAAGTGTCGCACGTTTGATATTCTCACATAACAGTAACAATTGGAAGGCGACGCGATATCTTCACGCGCTGATATCAGAATCTGTTCCGTTCCGCACCACCTTTGCTAATCTGAACTAAACATTTAATTTTCGTGAAAAATGCAGCTTTAACGACAGCTATAAATATGAGCTATAGAAAAGATAAAAGCTGAACAATGCTGCTGTGGGCTGTGGGGATTATAACTCGTCGTCGGCTGTGGGGCTGAGACAATCGGGTATTAACCACGCCGCCTGACCGCGAACAATGCACTTTATAGGTTATTTATTAACGTTATAACGTGTGCGCCCGCGCACCCACCGAAACTCTTGTAATATTCTACGATATAATTTCATACAAACGAGCTTGTTATTGATATTTTATTTGTGCTATATTTTTATTAATATTATATTTTTAAGAATTGAAGAGTGATTGAGTTATTAGCGCAGCGGTGTTCAATATTTTGTTGAAATAAAACAATAATATTTTATTTAACTAAGTAACACATTTACGAACCACATTTCACGCAACTTGCGATGTATGTAGGTATTCAGTTCACATTTTCATATTTTCTTCCATGCCTTGTTACAATAATAAAGAGGTCGCATAATCAAGGAAAAACATTATTTTTTTAAACCATGAGTAAAAAAAAATGTTTCTTCTTGTTAAGTACTCTCCAACCAATTTTCTGTTCACCTGTACGAGGTGTAAACTCCACAGATTACGTAAGGCATACAATGGGTGCCTTACCCACACGGCACCTATGCAAATGGGCTAGTTTTCACAGGTTTGTGTTCCTATATGAGCTATCTAAACTGCACTATTGGTCGTTGGCCTCGCTGAAATGAAGTGAGATTCTCCTATACCTACATGATTTTTGCCTACCTACACGCAACATTTATTCGTGTAACCAATCTTTAACTTATGAAAGAAAACATCGAACTTCATTATTCAACATTTCGGTACAGGATACCTAAGTAGATAAATAAATAAAAGCAAGAAGTAAGTATTTAAATAAATGAAAAGAATATTCAAAGATATTATTATGTAAAAAGTTCCTTAAAGGTATCGTATTACCCAGTAACTGTAAAGGTCAGACAGGTAGTCGCTCCATATAAAATACTGGTATTCAGTGCATCCGGCTAGACTGGAAGCCGACCCGAACATACCTAGTTGGGACAAGGCTAGGCAGATGATGATGTAAAAGGTTCCTTTGTCTTTTCAGTAGCTACAGTTGGTCTTTAGATGCTTATCTACATAAAGTCGCTGGAGTGAGCTCTATGCTGAAGTCGTAAGCAGTCGGTAAGTACCTAAGTACCTATAGTGATAAAATTCTAAGAGTCCCATTAAAACTGGAAAGCAATCAACTATAGTCAAGCAATTCGGCCAATGATCAAAATGGTCTTTATCGTCAGTATGCAGATTGGCTAATACGTGTTCAATGTACTCGTACAGCACTGTTTACTGCGGAAAATTTTCTACATCCCATCATTACAGCCTTCACAGATTTCACACTATACTCTCAATTTACTAGGACATAGTAATCTGGGGGTATTAGTGCGTTGTTATTTAGTGAAGCAAATCGTGACAGAACGCAGAAAATTGCGAGCCGATTGCTGTGTGTTACCATATCATTATGTTACCATGTTCCTCCACGCCTTTGGAGATCTAGGTAAATAGAGTAGGTGTTCGCTTATGTTCGTAACTTTTTATAAGTACTTACCTATATATTAAGCTTAGCCCGTTCGTTTTTTCGTAGCTATATTTATTTTGTTATCAAGCGAAATGTTAATCAAGTCAAGGCTAAGGTCAGGGAGTCAGCCGGGGATAACATTCCCAATTATATTTTATGTTCATTGTAAATTCCATGGCAAATAAGTAGGCAGTCTTTTTCAATTGTTTCTTTATAAAATTAAATTAAATCTATTCTGATTACACTTAAACTGTGGTTATTGCACTAAAATCTGCCCAATAGTTACCTTACTTGTGATTGGTGAAACCTTTGGAACTTCTGCTGGAAACTTTTATACTTTAGAACAACCCGAAAATACTTTACCTATCCGGAAATCAAACCTAAAAAGTATTCTGGTTTTATTCTAGTGGATGTGTATCCACTAGAATAAAACCAGAATAAAACAACTGTGAAAGATTTAAAATAAATAATATCACTAAAATAAATGGATTGGTGTTTTACTAAGTACCTAGGTAGTTAATCATTGCAAATTAAGAGGCCCAAGTATACCGCCTTGAGGTACACCACAGATTTACATGCAGGTTGGTCTGTATAAATGATCATTTTACTTTATTCAGAAGTCTGAACAAAGTAAAAATTATCATTTATACATTTCAAAAGAGTAGGTAACGCCGGTGGAGTTTCTTGCCCATTCTTCTCCATACGAAAACTACCTTTTGGAAGGGGCGACTAGAATCAATTATATTTGAATGTAATTTTTAAAGTTTTTTTTTTTTTTTTAAACGTTGCCCCACTCTAGGAATTTCTCCTGTATTGTGGGTGCGTTTACAAACATTTAAACACACATACACAAACAGCCAGACCCGGAACAACTACTTGTAGGTCATACAAATATTCGTTCCGTGCAGGAATCGAACCCGCGACACGCAGCGCAGCAGTCAATCGCTTAACCACTGCGCCAACCGTGCCGTCGAAAAGTTGAAAAGTGCCTAAGTATTTGAAATAAATGCTTTGACTTTGGCTTTGAACATTTGTCGTCTCACCTAAACACACTTGATCATGAACCCGCTCAGTACCCGCAGATGACTCAGAACAAAGCCAACAGTTCTATCCGTCGGCACGTTTGTGTCTGCGCGCGCCGCGTCATTTGCTCCTGCCAATTTGCTCCCATCCGCTGCGCTTGCGCATCCAAAGCGGCCGCGGCGACTCAAAGCCCAAGCACCGTTTTTACACAAATAAGCGACATATTTGGGGTAATTAACAGAAAACGCCCGGCGGCACCGACTCAGGCGCTTTTTGTGATGATCATCATGACAGTCATGACATGTGATCTGATGAATTTGATTTCTGCCATGTGTTTCCGAGTTGCGCGGAGTTTTACGAGTATTTCAGGAATTTTTCAGTTTTAATTGGCTTTTGAGCGGCGTTCTTCGAAAATATGGAACTTCTTCTTTACATATTCCTTTTGTATTTCTTACTTGTCTTCCGACAATGTCTGCTTGTAAGTTTTTGGCCAATGACGCCTTGTTTGTTAGTAGGGCTCCCAAGGAATCATTGTTTATTGTTTCGAAAAATGCGTCGACAAATCAGGTAAAGCACGTGAATTAGGTAAAGCATAGATGGGTCATTTTTGTTTTAAAAGTAGGTATGTCAAAAATAGCTTCTTATGTACCTACCTAACTGAACTGGAAACTATTACCTACATAATACAAAAAAATACTTATACCAGTTTTTACTTAAAACTAAAAATTACAAAATAAAAAAGTAATTTAGTTACAAAAATTAAACCGACTTCAAAAAGAAATTAACTCAAAATGATCACATAACTTTAATTTCGGAAGTCGGTGTCTTGGGATCTGTATTACCTATAGTTTTAGTTTTTTGCCACCGACTTCCGAAATTAAAGTTATGTGATAATTTTGAGTTAATTTCTTTTTGAAGTCAGTTTAATTTTTGTACCTAAATTACTTTTTTATTTCGTAATTTTTAGTTTTAAGTATAAACTGGAATATATTGTTTGTATTATGTAGGTAATAGTTTTGTTGTAAATATTGCACTAGAATTTGACCAAGGTATTGAGATGTTTTCCCTTTGACACTACACCCGTAGCTCGTATCAATAAACCAGGCCGTTACACTTAGGTAGGTACCTAGGTACATGTATTAGTCCATAACTCCATATCTTGAAAATTACTGAATCAATTTTGATGAAACTTGCACTGTTCCCTAAGTTGAAGTAAAAGTAAGCCAATAAAAAAATGGTAACGATCCGATTAATAGTTGCGGAGGAATGCGTGGACAATACCTACATACATAGGTAGGTACATACCTACATACATAGGTACGTCTATAAAATGTTGTATAGGTATTTGTTTGGAAGCCCTAATAGATTGTCATATGTGAATATAATGCAATTCCAATAATATTACATACCTACATACGTGTCGAATTGATAACCTCCTTTTTTTGAAGTCGGTAAAAAGAAATTACTTTTTGGGCGAAATAGGTACCTAGATAGTTTTTATCCCTACAAAGAGTACCTAGGTATCTATATGTACCTATACATTAGGTAGGTATTATGTAGACCTGACTTACGTCGCTTGCTACGATCATTATTTATTCTGCTAGCAATACATCAAGATCAAGTATTTAGGCAGGTAGGTAGGCACCTGAATCATTTGGCCTCTCTGTCAAGCGTTTAAATTTTCAGCAACACATAGCAACAATTAATTACGTTCTTATCAGATGAGAGTGAACCGTGCGCCGAGCGGTAGTAGGGTAGACCGGGTACAATAGTAACACGGGTCAATAGTACCATCGTCGATATTTCAACTACTGAGCTAAATTTCGCATGTGTGACTGCGCCAGCACTCGCGCTACTTGAGTCCCGAGGCGCCCCTCAAGCGTTGCCGCGCCAGCTGTGAAACGGAGGTGATAATGGAGAATTTTTGATTTTCGGCAAGCCGCGGTAAATTTTTACGTAAAATATTATTGGCTGTAGCTCGTAATACCAGAGCCATTTCGACAAGTAATTGTTGTTGGCAGTTTAAACGGAAATTAAACTTTTGTTTTATGATAAATATGGAAACTATAAATGTAGAATTATGTGACTATTAGATGGTTTTTCTAAATTAGTTACTTTGGTGCAATTGTACCAGGCGTCAATTGTACCTCCATAGCATGCATTGTTGTTGATTATTTCTATTTTATAATTGTTATAAAGCTAGATAATAGCAAATATGCAACGTGTGAACCAAATTTGATTATATGTTAATAAAAACTTATTTTATTTTTGTTCGAAGTGAAGAATTGTTATGTTTATGTTATTACTTTACATTTGTGTTTGTTAAAACACCGATATCACGATTATTTTGTTCCTAATTTTTAACAATGATTATAAACCCATTAGACTTCAAATAAATTACTGCGAAAATGTGATTAATGCCTTTATTCGTGTTTTATTACCCTATGCAGTTTTGGTACAATTAACCCTTAAAGGGGGTCATTTGTAGCACTAGCCATCAATTCATTCAAAGTCAATTTTGACCAGGTTTTGTCCAATCTAGGCCAACTTAAGATATTTTCTTCGGTAGATAATAAACCAAGGCTGTAAAATAATAATATTTAAAACAAAAAGCAACAGCTAAATTTGTGTAATCAACCGATGTTTAAAAAATGGTACTGTTGTCCCCGGTCTACCCTAGCGCATGCGCTTCTCCGCTGAGTTCAACTGATTAATTGTGAACAAGTTCCATAACGAACAAACTCGATCCTAATTAAAATTAAAAACCTACAAACAACATAAATAAATTGTTAAAACCTCGAGAGTGTATTCTTTATAGAATGTCGCCGTATCAGTTAGTCGTATCATATCAGTTCCTCGTATCATTGTCAGTCACAGAACATTAGTTACCAACACGAATTAACGAACATAAAAATATCAATTACAAAGTGCGTACATAGTACATAGAGCCGTGTCGAATACATAGCGATGTGTGGCTGCCACCGCCGCGGGCGCACCCTGCCTACTCGAGCGGTACGCATTTTCCTCGGCTCTCGTCTCGCTCGCTGCCCGAGCGCATCCGACCGAACGGGAAAACAGACATATTTCTTCACAACCCCTCAACTTAATCTCAACTTTGTCTCAAACAAATTAAGTCTAATTTCGATTGGCAAAAGCTAAAGATGCATCAACACGCTTCAAATAGAACGCGACATGGAAAAAGGAAAGCGTTCGAAATGAAGCGCGGCGATTGGCCGGTGCGGGCCAATGGCGGCGGGGGGCGGGGCGGGTGATCGCTGGCGGTGCGGCGGCGGCGCTCGCGCACATGTGGCGGCGAAGCGTCGCGCGACGAACGTGAGTGCGCGGTGTTCATGTGAAGTGAAGTGACTCTGACATGATGCTGGGCGGCATGGACGGCAAGGAGTACGGGGCGCTGCACGCCGCAGCCGCAGCCGCGGGGTACGCTATGGAAACCGGTGAGTCGGATCTTTCAGTAAAAGTAATTTTAATACACCAATCGATTTTTTTCATAATCAGTACCATTGAAAACATTAGAAAACTAATCTCATTTGATATTTGGTGATATAACATAAAATGTCACTGCATGCATACTAATATTTTTAATTCGAAAGTAACTCTGTCTGTCTGTCTGTATGTTACCTTTTCACGCCTAAACCACTGAACGGATTTCGATAAAATTTGGCAGAGAGATAGATTGCATCCCGGGGAAGGACATAGGATAGTTTTTATCCCGATATTCCTACGAAATCGGCACTTATGCGGGTGAAACCGCAGGGCGCTGCTAGTGGTTTAATAAATAAGTATTGAAAATAAGAAGTGGTTCAGTTAGGCCTCGAATACCACGGGCTGCCTCGAGTTGTTAATAATGAAATACCCAGAATGGTAAGAAAAGTTTAGTTATTGTCGAAACGTAAACGTTTAATGTTTGTACTGAAAAACAATGTCAAATAAGTATTCAAAATGGCTGAAACATACGCAGTTAGTGAAGTTGGTCCTATGGTCCTAGGAGACAAATTGCTCATTTACTTACGACTAAAAGTGTTGGTTTCTCTTGTTCTTGATGTTCTGAAACATCAAGACAACAAAGTCCGCAATGATGTTGATGAGTTACTAAATGGTTTTTACTTTATAAGGAACAGAAATAGAATGTCGTTCGTCGTACGTCCGACCTTAGGGACCAAAAAATCTTTAAATAACTCAAAAATCGATATATTCAATAGCATTGTTTATCGCATGTAGGTACCTATCATCATCATGTCAGCCCGGGATCACCCACTGCCGGGTACAGGCCTCCCCTTACTTCTGCCACACTTCCCGGCTCTGTGCGACTCTCATTCAGGTGTTTCCCGCGACTTTGATGATATCGTCTGTCGCATGTATGATTGGACTATTTTCATTAAAAAGTCGATTTGTACCTCTTTCTACGGTTAAAAAAACCATGAAACAGAAAAACTGCGTCCTTGTATTTTTCACCGCTACGGCTGCACTAGGTATTTCCTCAAGCGAAAGTTGTTAAGGTGAATGGGTAGTTGAGACCGCGAAATTCAAATTTTCTTATGTTTTTTGCAATTTGCAGGTCAGTGTCAGGTTGTATCTTGATCAAAATATGATTCGCGACAATAACAGGTACCTATTTAGAGAATTATAATCATTAGAATCATTAATATATCTTTCTACCACTATATAGGTACCACTTTCTACCACTAACCACAAATCTCTTGTGGAAAAGTGTTAATGGTAGAAATCTAACTTAGAAAGATATATTATTGATTCTAATTATTAAAAACCTTTTTACAAAAAAAAACAACCGACTTCCAAAAACACTATAAATAAAGAGAAAAATAACTTTAATTTCGGAAGTCGGTGTCTTTGGATTTGTATTTTAGTTTTTGCCACCGACTTCCGAAATTAAAGTTATTTTTCTCTTTATTTATAGTGTTTTTGGAAGTCGGTTGTTTTTTTTTTGTAAAAAGGTTTTTATTTTTCACTTTTTAGCGGGTCAGTTTGTAATTTATCTAAGTTATAATAGCTTAATGTCAACTGCTTATCACCTTTTACAAAATATTGCTTTTCCCGATGCATGGACGTTAATTGTTGAGGAGTTCTCCTAGTAAGAACCAGGAGAACTGGAGCTGATTGAGAAGTCACCATCAGCTCCACTTCACCATACGCATTGTAATGAGCATAAATTGCTTAGCAGCCATATTAAAGTAATCGAATCGCAACCCGTGAAATATTTGTCATTGAGTAGTGCCATTTGTGGTCTTCATCATCAGCTCCACTTTACCAAATCATAATTTCCGAGAGCAAATGCTCAAGTTACTTTAATAATAGACTTAGGCAAGAAAAATTTTGCTAAGGGCCAAGTTTATGTTACGCTTAGTCGTGTAAAGACGCTGTATGACATTGTATTATGCGACTTGGAACCTACCAAATTGCTAAATAGACCACATGACGAAAAGGCATTGCGTGAAATGCAACGATTGAGGCTTTTATAGATCATCATCAGCCAATTGCAGTTCACTGCTGGACGTAGACCTCCCGAAGTTTGCGCCAACGTTCGCGATCCTCCGCTTCTCTCATCTAGGTGGCTAGATGAGAGAAGCGGAGGATCGCGAACGCCCTAACAAAGGTTGCCGGTAGTGGTACCGGCAACCTTTGTTAGGACAATTATACAGAAGAAAAACTCGCAAAAGTATTTCACTTTAAGAAGTATTTATAAGTTTTTAGACTAGATGCTGATAATCCTGGCTGCAGCATCAGGCCAGACTTATGTCAACATTGCATTGAACTTAAAATTTAGTCCTGTTTAAAATGAGCCCAAACACGACTACGGTGCTGTAATTTCAAGGTTTGTACTTTTTCTGATGCTCAACTGGCTTCAGCATCAGGTCTCTATGTACTTCGGTGTTCCTCATTAACAGTACGTTTATCCACACATCGAGCCCTTTTCAATGAGCCTAAACACGATATATCTGCTGTTAGTTGTCGAGGAGTTAGGTACTCTGCAGACTATCCTGACTGCAGCATCAGGTCATAACTTGATGATCATGAGACCAAATGTGGCAAATGCCCTATCAAACATCAAAACAATTTACTAAAACAGTCCTTGCCTGTTCGAGTAACTTCTTACTGTTAAGGAGTTGAACCTTCCATCATCAGCCCAGCTACCTGAGATGGTGACAACCGTACGCAATTACACAAGATACTTCATAAAATATGCGAAAAACAATAAGTGAGCCTATAAAATTTGAGGGTTGCTCTCGATTTCTCTAAGATCCCATCATCAGATCCCCACTTGGTGACAATGGGACCACCTCAGAACTATCAACTTTCGAACAAAAAAAGAATTTTGAAAATCCGTCGACAGTTGGCGGAGTAATCGATGAACAAACATACAAAAAAAAAAAAAAAAAAAAAAACATACAAACATCCGAACATAGTACCTCCTCCTTTTTGTGAAGTCGGTAAAAATTCTCTAAATATGTATTTACCTGTTATTGTCGCGAATCATATTTTGATCAAGATATAATCTGACACTGACCTGCAAATTGCAAAAAACGTAAGAAAATTTGAATTTCGCGGTCTACCTCTATCTATTCACCTTAAAAGAAAACAATCCAGAATTCATCAGAAATGCCCCTGAATTCCATTTAATCGTCTTCCTAAACCTTTTTCTTCAGTGCTTTGGCTTTAACATATTGAAAATGCATGACACCCACAGGTAACAATCATATGCGCCAAGTACTTAAGACTTAAGTACAATTTGTAATAATGAAAGTAAAACATGATGTAAGTATGTGCTGGTTGTCATTTGCTTGACATGTAACACTCAAATGACGGCGGCTTGTTATGTACTCGCTTATGTACTAACCTTGTGCCAAGATGTTGCTACCTTGGTAAAACAAAAAGTGAACAAGTAATTAAATTAAAACAATATTTGTCAAACAAACTTGAAACATCACTTCTGAAATGCGTAGGTACTTGCGTAGTTACCAGTTTTGTTAGGAATTCGACTATAAATTAAATAGAAAGAATTTTCATTGTCAGAAATTCCTACATATAAAACGGATTTCCTATAAGAGAACAGATTTTGCGAGTTTTGAAGGCCCATTTTTGCAGTCTCTGCAGGACCATCAGGGATCTGTTTCCTAAAAACCGGCTTACAAACCAAAGAAGAAATAAAAAATATATTTTTCCATTGCTTTCTCATGAATCAAATTAACCAAAGCAGAAAATTATGTTTTCTTCCATCATTATGTTACATAATCTCAATACTTAGTATCTAATATACTCAACTTCCAGTGTTTTTAAAGTGCAGTTAGTTGGATAGACCTCTTTGAGAAGGCACTGAGGTATCTAAAACTTGGGATTAACCGATACCCTTGGGTCAGACTAGTTGCATCTGAGTCTGACACTCCCTTCCGCTCCACCCAGAGCGGGAGGAGTCATTTGATGATTTCCCATCCGCAAAAAAAAGGACTATTTAACCCGTTGTGGATATCTTGATAAAATATTGTCAAGTAGAAAAAAGAAACGGAGAGCCCCAATGTTTACATAGAGAAATTTCTTCAGATTTTATATGCGGAGCTCTTTTTTTTAAGTGCCTGTTCATTTCTTAAGGCATCTAGTTTATGGTTTTTGTCTTAGTCTCAACAATGACAAAATAACGAAGTCTGATAAAATTATACATTTTATTACAAATCCAGCTTCAAACTTAGATTACCTTGTTTTAGATTGAAATAGCACTCTTCACTGCTTCTTATTCATTACGCTATAACACTTAACAGCCTATGATCGTCTGTCCATTATTCAGGGAGGCATCTCACACTCTGTTCCCCGGTCTACGTTCTCTCTTTCTCTGCCTAGCCTTATCCCATTTCATTTGGGGTTGGCTCTCCGCGCCATTCTTCGCCAGACGTGTCAATACTGGGTCGCCGAGAGTCAAGACATCTACCTACTTGTGCTTCCTTCAGGACGCTGTTGACGATGGTTATTCAAGTTAGGGTGTAGCCGGTCTGCGCTCTTTCAGAATCAGAATCAGAAATATTTATTTGCTAACAATGTAGGTACAGGTTTGAGATGGTACAGAATACAACGTTTCCGCTACCTTACGGCGTGCAAAAATATTGGTTAACATTACATTGACATTAAAATAACAAGACATCAAAAATTAATTCACATAAATAAAATGTCGCATAAAAAGTCATTACATTATAAATTAAGTTAACAAATTATAAATTATTGCAAAAAGGTAGGTATTTAATTAAAATGTCAATTACAAGAAAAAAGTCAAGGTACAGTTATAAATCTTTGTCATTCAAGAAGTCATTTACAGAGTAGTAACATTTTTGTAATAGTATCTAGTAATAGCTCTTGCTATACTAAAAACAATGTACCTATTGTTTTATACTCTCAAAGATCGCTTCTTTTAAGTCATTAAAAGATAACATTGCGAAAATACTGGTTCAATCTAGAACTTTGGTGCCTCAGACGACAGTTTTTTTTTTTATAGTTTCATCATCGGCAGTTCAGACATTCTAACATTTTCAGGCTCAGGTCTTGAGCCACATTGAATGTTGCCTACATTAATACTTTATAATCTCAACTAGCTTCTGCCCGCGACTTCGTCCGCGTGAAATTCGTACTTTCCTCTTATAATTTCGAAAATGTATGTTTATGATTTTTATCATTTATTTAGATATAAATAAGTATTCGGGCCAATTTTTTGGTTTATAGCTCAAAGGGAACAGATTTTTCAAATAAACTGTATCCCAGCTTTTTACCCCCCCAGGAGAGTAATTTTGAAAAATCGTTTGGGATGTGTTCATAACTTGACTCAAAGACCCATACCCATTTTCGAGTTAATGGAAGCAAGCAGTAGAATTTTCCACCTTCGTAGGAGTAAATTGTTGAAAAACCCTAAATCACTTTTTTTTAAGTATTTTTTGTTTTAGTAGTACCGAGTTTCGAGTTAGTCCGACAGCGGGTTAAATATTTTTCTAATCCATCAACTTTGTCATCCCCCAAATCCTCTGTGAGGGATTTTTTAAACTAAAAGTGACAATCTTTATTATTTACTGACCCAAATATTGCCAAGTTTCTAATTTATTAACCAAATGAATAAGATTTTTCATATAAACTGTATCCCCTCTTTCTATTCCCATAGGGGTGGACGTTCGAAACATAATCTAGATTATTTATACCAATTTTCCATTTAATCAAGCCTCGTAATAAAATTCTGCCCTGTGAAATTGACTACCCCTCTTCACCCCATTAGCGGTAGATTTTCGAAAAACCCTGAACCACTTTATTATTTATTTTGGTCTTAGATAGGTACTGAGTTTTGAGTTAATTGGACCGCGAATTATAATTTTTCCATACTAAATTTGACACCCCCAATCTCCCCTTTGGGTTAGTTTCAAGTACAAATTTATTTGAACCTTTTTTTTTTGAAAAATCCCCTTATAAATCGAATTACCACTTTTTGTCCCGTCAGGGGTCAATAATTTTCGAAAACCCCATACACTTACTATTGATTCTTCATCTGCCTAGCCTTTTCCCAACTATGCGGCACGGTTGGCGCAGTGGTTAAGCGATTGACTGCTGCGCTGCGTGTCGCGGGTTCGATTCCTGCACGGAACAAATATTTGTATGACCTACAAGTAGTTGTTCCGGGTCTGGCTGTTTGTGTATGTGAGTTTAAATGTTTGTAAACGCACCCACAATACAGGAGAAATTCCTAGTGTGGGGCAACGTTTTTAAAAAAAAGAAAAGAAAGAAAGAAAGAAAGATGTTGGGGTCGGCTTCCTGTCCAACGGGATGCAGCTGAGTACCGAGAGAGTATTTTACATGGAGCGACTGCCTATCTGACCTCCACAACCCAAATACGATACCCCTTGATAAGACTGGTTGTCAAACTTTCGGGCTTCTGACCACCCCTAGCGACTGTCAAAGATCGACGAATGACAGCCGGGACCAACGGCTTAGCGTGCTTTCCGAGGCACGGAGAGATCACGGTATGTAAAGATGGACACCTATCCACAGACCAACCGCGGCAAGCGTAGCCTGCGTAACCTGAGCGATCAATCTGTGCGGCTGTTATTATTGATTATTTTCTGTCAAAAGTATTAATACTGAGTTTCGAGTAAAACGGACCGCGCATTAAAATTCTTCCACACAAACTTTAACACCCCAACACAAGGGGTGTTGGGATTTTTTGATAAACGAATAATGATAAACTTTATTGCTTGCTTAGGCAAGTATTCTTGCCAAGTTTATTAACCAAATTAATAAGATTTTTCTTATAATCTGTATCCCCGTTTTTCACCCCCACAGGGGTGGAATTTCGTAGAATTGTTTGGGATGTGTTCATTACTCGACTCAAAGATTGTTTATACCAATTTTCGAGTTAATCAAGCCACGCAGTAAAGTCTTCCCCTATAAAATTAACTTTTCACCCCGTTAGGGGTAAATTTTCGAAAAACGATGATACACGTTATTCTTTATTTTCGGTCTTAAGTATAAATACTGAGTTTCGAGTTAATCGGACCACGCGTTAAAATTCTTCCATACAAACTTTGACACCTCCCAATCCCCCTTCAGGGGGTAGTTTAGAAAAAAAAAAAGCCAACTTCATAATTTATTTAGATAAGTATTCGTGCCAAGTTTCATGGTTATTAACTCAAGGAATAAGATTTTTCATACAAACAAAATCCCCTCTTTTCACCCCTTAAAGATTAAATTTCCAAAAACCCCTTCTTAGTGGATATCTACTCTTCACAAAGAACACACCCTCCAAAATTAATTTCTCTACCCAGCGGTACCGACCAGCGTTTTAGGCTGTGCGTTGATACATCAGTCAGTCAGGACAAAATTTCATCCCCCTTCTCACCCCTTAATGGATGAAATTCTAACAACAGCGTTGTGTTAGCTTCCAATCATAAGCCTAGATAATAAATTTAGTGATTTTTACGTCGAAAATTAATGACTTTCTATACACAACTTCATCCCCCTTTTTAACCCTTCCGGGGTGGAATTATCAAAAACGCTGAGACACGTATAAATTAATTTTCAATTGTCAGCCTAAATACAAAATTAGAAGATCCTAACTTCAAAACTGTCGGACTTTCATATAAACTTCCATCCCCTATTTTAACCCTATAGGGGTTGAATTCCCAAAAATCCTTTCTTAGTGGATACTTACTCTTCACAAAGAACACACCTTCTAAGTTACAAGTCTCTAGGTCCAGCGGTTTGGGCTGTGCGTTGATATATCAGTCAGTCAGTCAATCAGTCAGTCAGGACTTTGAATTTTATATATATAGATTAAAGAGGCTCTCATATTGAAGCAACGGCCTTACAGTATTCTAAATTTTAGAATACTGTTTTATTGAGGAGTTTTGTTCAATAATACCTATGCTTTTTAGAATCTAAAAAGCATAGGTATTATTGAACAAAACTCCTCAATAAAACCAAGTAAATTCAAATCAAAACCTTAGAAAAGTTGCTAAAATCAACAGTAGGTACCTAAACAAGTGCCGAGAACTGAACCTTGAATTACCCCTCAACTACAACATACCAACATGATATGGGCGTCCTGTTTACGTGAATTCTAACTTAATAATCTAGTGACAAGCGAGATGCTAAAAGAAACCCACTGGCCCTACAGCAAAACTCTGTCATACTAAGACGACTGCCAAACATCATGATTGACTCTATCAAACGCTTTATAAGAGTCTAAATAGAAAACAAAGATTCATCAACTAGGAATTTAATACACTAGGTTTAGTGTATAACATTCCAGTGTGTAATAATACCATAACTTGCTGTGTGATATTTTAGGGAGGATATTTTATCTTTCAAGGTCGTACGATAGAGCGATGATTTGACGCCATCAATCGTTTTCTTAGCATAGTTTGTCTATCCGTGTCTTAGGCCAAGTCGATAGATTGTGCAAAGAACCGATGACGTAGTAACAGCTGATACTAGCTCTAATATGCTGAGCTCGATAAATCTTAATGTTTATTGTGATGATAAAGAACAACACATGTTTACCAATAGTTGCACAATTAATTAGCGCCGCAGTATGATAGTGATGTGACGCAAACTATCGATAACTCAGGTCGACTCGATAAAGGGTCAACATCTTACCGTAAGACATGAATGACGCTATATAAATAATAAAACGCTCGTAAGTTGAGGACCTTCTCTCATCGAGATAGACGACGACCTGAAACCTATAAGGCTCTTTATTTTATATTCGTACCTGTTTTGGCCCTACATTGCTTTCCCGAATGGAAAGCAAGATAGTAGGAAAGAGCGCACAGATTCAACAAGAAATGATAAAGAATATTTCTATCATACATTATATGGCTAGCGAATAATGAACGTTAAATTTTGACTTTCATTTAGGTACATAAATATAACGTGATAAATACTCATTGCATGGGTTGAATTAACGAATAAACTCCAGCTTTATTTCGGATTACAACGTCTCTCTATGTACAGACGCCAGCACGTCAAGCTACTATAATCTGTCAAATTTCTTTAATAGATTTTCCACTTTATCTTTAAAGCATAAGGTTCAAAGTTGATTGGAAAAATTTGACAGTTTCGGGTAGCTTGATGTGCTGGCGTCTGTACATCTACCTATCTATTTTTATGAAGCTCACCCCATAAGGTAAAACATGGGCGGCTCTTTGTGGGTGTAACCATGTTCCCCTCGTTTGTTACCACTTTGTTATTAGTGGGTATATCAAACATCCTGCTTGCCTCCTTTGTATGTGTTGTCTGGAGCTAATAGCATCACACATTTAATTCAGTTTAATAGTGTTTTCGGCCGAAACTTGCCAGACAGTTTGTATCATTAACTACATAGTTTAAGACGATTATGATTAACTAATTCTGTTTTATATTAATCTCGTTCGTATTCTTTGAACACAACATTGTTGTCTATATATATTTACTCATAAAACAGATTGGTGATCTCATTTTGTCTTCATTAACAGATTAAGGAACGAAGCTAGAAGTATTGCCTTTTTTTGTTCTTTCAGTCGGTTCCTTTCAGTATTCTATACTACAAGAGTCTCGGTTCATCATTCGGATCAAAGACCTCTACGGCCGGATAAAAGCCTCCCCGAAGCCTCCCCGAAGCATTACCGCAACAACCGGTACGCTTTCTGCATACAGAGGATTCTCGCGATCTGCTGTATGGTTACTTTCCATCTAAAGTGCAAGATCACGACTGTGTAGTAAATAAAATGATGCAACTTGCTAGAAATGCGTTAACATATTGTTCATTGACGTTAATACTATCTGTCATTACTTTAATTAGCTATCTCTGCACGTTTATTATCAGCTCCGCGTGCATTTCAATAAATCGCACGTCTTGATTTCAGGCAGAGGAGGTAGGATTCGATTTTGGACTGTTACCTACGTCTTTGAAGTGAGTTGAGCTCTTTATGACGCAGACTATAACATCAGATTCTGGGAAGATGTTGTCACAATAATTACTTACGTCTGGCAAGTTGTTTGATTGTGGTTTAGCAAATGAAAGACACTTTCCCAAGCAACAGGAAAATGGCAGGAGGCTTTTACTTTTAGTAATAGACACACAAAGAGGCCTGCAGTAATATCCTATTCATATTATGCTTAAAATACAACCTTAGCTTGTATTTTTGGTCCTTCGATCCTTAATTATATTTGACAATTAAGTAACTCAGGACTAGAATTTGAAGCAGTCTTTTCCGAATTTCTCAGAAATAAGTGGCGACCGTTTTAATTATGATAATACATAAATGTAAACACTTGGTAGTATCCAGTTCGCGATAAGTGACTACTACGACATTAAACAGTAGGTATTGAGATACCTACTAGGTATTCTTGGATCGCTTATCAGTATCGTAACTAGTAATTATAATGTTTATGCATCTGTCTGTATGAAAGAATTTAAAAAAATTCGCAGTCCACTGCTGGACATATGTCTCTCCTAGGCAGCGCCACAACACGCATGTCCTCCGGCATCCGCATCCAGTCTGTGCCAACTTTTTTAGGTCGTCGGTCCATCTATCTGAGGGGCGTCCCTCTCTACACTTGCCGAGAGGCGGTCTCCACTCCTCGTCTGCTCCACCAGCCATCGGTCCTTCGGCAAACATGGCCAACCCACTGCCACTTTAGTATTCACTTCATTATTTTATATCATAGCTCCTACATATTGTCTTGAAGGTACTGCATAATATTAAAATTATTTCAAAAACTTTACAAATTAATTAAATGCCTACATCATGCAGACATATAGAGCGAGAGCGCAGGGCGTTGTCTGTGAGGGTGAATATGCTGGTCCCGTGGTCCGCAGGTTTGCGCGTTGTACCATTGGAGTGAAAAGAACATTGTTCAGAGCATAAATTATTGTACATCTTTCTACACGAGCAGCCTGTGGGTCTCATACACGCGCACACAGTACAACGCCTTGCGGGTGCAAAATAATAATGCGTTCACGGTGCTAATGAGGCTGCCCCGATTCTGTAGTAGTAGTCTGTGTAGTCGCAAGCAGACTTCCTATTCTACTATGCGAAAACGGTGTACGGTCACCGAAGGAGATAAGTGACCAGGGTCGTCGGATATAGTTGACGGTTAGTAAGAAATCGATTGATGTTTTCGAATGAAATTAAATTTGATAAAGCAACTGTGTGTTAATTAACCCCCTTTGGTGACTGACATCCCTGATGCGCAGGATTCGAGCTAGTTCCAGCTAATCCTGAGGGCATTTGCGCAGAGATTGGATATTGTCAGTACTTACTTACCTACCTGAACCATTGCTGTATGGTTCACGTAAGTGAGCAATAGAAGTCTGTAAATGTTTAGTCTTTTGGATTGTCTTGTGTTTTTTGCGCTTATGATCCACTGTTGGTTGAAATAAACTTTTTTATTTTATTTATTATACTTGTAGGGTACCTATTTAGGTAGTGTAAACTAAATTTGGTCGCTGACTACAAATATTACGTTGTTATTTAAGTATATTATTTATTTAGAGAGAAAGGAAAGGAAAATAAAGTTTAATTAGCGTTACAAATTATTTATCTAATTAAAATATTAGTTTTCTTTTCCCGCTTACCAATTCATTTGCTGTAATGACTCATTGGAGTGGTGATAATCAACTCTGGTGCTGGTGTTGTAGGTAACAATTGCAATGCAGCTTGTAAATGGAAGCTAGCAGCAGAACAATACGTTGAATTAGAATTAGCAAAACGACATACCATTTAATAATACCAAAATAATTTTGCAACTCAACTGTAGTACGAGTATCTACCTACTTAGGTAGGTAGGCTTTTGGTATTTTTATTTTTAATCTGGAACGAAACATAACTGCACCAGTAGTTACTACTTGTGTCCATACAATTTTCAACTCGTAATAGTAACTTGTCAAAAAATGACCATTTAATTAATTAAAACCCGTGTTATCGCGTAAAAAAAAACTAGCAGTTAATTACCTGGTTTAGTTAAAATCGGCATAAAGCCGGCGCAGACGCAGCGCCGCACTAAACGCGCGCGGTTTATCGACATGTCAGAGGGCGTCAAGGGTTATCGATAACTGCGATAAAACGGCACCGTCGCGCGTCACTAAGCTCATTGTATAACTGTTATACTTTACTAAAAATCTGTTTGTGTACATTTTTGATGCGTAGTAGGTACGTTAATCTACAGTTCTCTCTACATCAAGAATTTACTAGAAACGTGTAGGTATTGCTTGGCGAAAGTTTTCCACAAAATTCTGCATGTTTTGCAGGAAATAGTCACTGTTTACTTATTTGTCGCCCTCACCTCGGATTAGTCAGATTATGTAAACTAAAACAAACGGCTATTCGAAGTCCTGTCAGACAGGTGTTTAGTTAGTAGATTTAGGTTCTTACACCTTTTTTACCTACTATTTTTATGATTAATTAAGTTTTCAAACCACATTTGAATACAACGTTACAATAAAAAAATGTTGTAACGTGTGGTCTGTTGTTGTTTTATTGTATATTCAGGTATCATGGTAATAAACTAGCAATTGAAAAAACCACATACAACATTTTATAGTTTCTAAAATACTTAATTTTCTATGACACACAAAAGGGTTGTGTTTCTTTGGGAATGAAGTATTTAAAAAAACAATAGTGTGAAAATAGGTACTATCGATATAATATTATTTGCTTAAAGATCCAAAGAATCGAGCATTCATATATTTTCAGAGTTACTAAGCAGTCTTCAACGTCGCGACGTCGTGCGTCATCAGCCCTAGAAAAAGCTCCGTCAGCCCTACGCCTTAGTGCGCTAGTGATGTGAACGCAAACAGTAAAGTATCGACATCGGTTATGCGCGGGCGTCGGTATCGGAAGGGTCGGCGATAATCGTCGGTTATCGCGAGGTTATCCGTCGCGCGTTATACAGCACGAGCCACGCACACACTTCGACTGTACGTGGTTAATTATAATTATACACATTTATATTTGTATTCGTTTTGATCGTGAAATTATGTTCTCCTAAATTTAGAAAAAAATTGTAACAGTTGTCATTAAAAACTACATCACAACTAAATGCGTGAAAGAAGTTTTTTGCAACAACAAAAAACGCTATCACTTGTTGCATTGCTGTGCTGGTGCTTTGTACTCACGCCAGCACATCAAGCTACTAACTACAATCTGCCAAATTTCTTTAAAGGGAAAGCGCTAAGGTAGCCTGCGAAATTCAAATTTTCTGAGGTTTTTTGCAATTTGCTGGTCAGTATTAAGTTGTACGTTGATTAAAATATGATTCGCGGTTGTAACAAATCTGGGGGCACGGGAGTGCCCCCGCCAAGACGAGCCAAGCGAAGCGCAAGGGCACTCCTACCTTTTCTCGAAGCACTTCGTCGTATTTTTGAACCCTCTTAACTTGGGTTTGGATTATACCAGATAAACAAAAATTTCGGGATATGATGTCAGTAGTTGACTTATTAAACATATAAAGTTTCAATTGCATAGCTCCTATATTTTAGATTTTATTGATATCTAAAATACCCCGATTTCGTCACTGACTCACTGACTGATGATCATCAATATTCTTAAGGTTCTTCCTGAAGTTCTAGAAAGCTGAAATTTGGTATGTAAGCTAGTAATAGTACACAAACAACAAAAAAATCTTAAAACTTGAAACTTTTACCCCCCCCAACCCCTTAAACTAGGGGGTGAAAGTTTGTATGAAACTTCCATAAATTTTGATGCTAGAGGTCTGAAAATTTATGTAGGGGGTCCTTGTTATAAATAAACCCCAAAAAAGAAAGAAATAATGAACACGGGAAAAAATACTCGTATAAATATCATAAGCAACTTACAAAAAGAAATGAAATCCCACAAAAACATTTCATGTTAAATGTTGCCAAGACGAGACCATGTAGCTCGCACTGTAAAAAAGTAATCAGATCTCATGTAGAGCCAAGCTTCTAACTCTAAACGCCCTAACTCTACAAGGCCTAACTTCGCAAACTCTAAGCCTTAGTCAAAATATATGGCTTGGCCATTTCGCTACATTCACATGAGCGTAAGGTGAAAAACTATCATACTGTTAATGGTTCTTGTAGTAACGAAACGGCCAAGCCATATATTTTGACTAAGGTTTAGAGTTTGCGAAGTTAGGCCTTGTAGAGTTAGGGCGTGTAGAGTTAGAAGCTTGGCTCTACATGAGATCTGATTACTTTTTTACAGTGCGAGCTACATGCCCTCGTCTTGGCAACATTTAACATGAAATGTTTTTGTGGGATATGTATTTACAGAATTCGCAATAAGATCGCATAAGGTTCAAAGTTGATGGGGAAAATTTGACAGTTTCGGGTAGGTTGATGTGCTGGCGTCTGTACATACTATAATCAGTTTTATTGGCGTTAAATATAGATGATCTTTGATCATAACGAATATTCAATGAGTTTCTATTCTAATAACTAAAACTTCAAGAGATTGACCCAACGCCATTGCAACAAATAGGTATAGTCAAGACTTCAACCGCGATACTCGTAAATATCGATTTAGCAACGTATCGATATTGAGTTTTGTCGATAGAAGTGCGAGGCCGTGCATTAGCCTGAATCCTAGCTGTAACACTGGTAGCGGCAAAATAAATGTATGTTTTATTTACTAAACATTTGACAAAAACATATGTACTTATGAGTTATAATGTTCGATATCGCAAATGTTTTGGTGTGAATATTTTAATAAAGATAACTGAAAACTGAAGTCGAAAATATACTAAGTATAATACCTAAACATTAATTTAATTTGTTTCTTTTCGCTTATTTTTATACTGCTTGACATCCGTCAATACTTAGATGTCACGATAACGATCGTCACAAAACTCATAAACAAAATATTTTGGTGGAACAACATGATTTTTACAATCAATAAATTAAAAGGTTTTAAGACTGGTGTTACGTTAGTGCGTCTGAAGATTATTAATATCGACACCGGAAACTCTTGTAGGCCAAAAGTTTATAAAAGAGCGTTTTCCTGTATTAACCTCGACTGAAAGTGTTATACTTGTGTTCAAGCTTTATACATTACATTATTTACTGAAATTAGTACTACATCAAGACCTGACAGACGCGTAAACTAAGAAAATATATGATTGGGTAATTCTAAGCGAGAGACTACAACTTAATACTGACCAGCAAACTGCAAAAAACGTAAAAAAAATTGAATTTCGCGGGCTATCCTGGTGCGGTTCACAGAATACATCTACACACATCAAAAGTGTCTAGGGATCAACATATATTTTTGCAATAACTTTTCTCCTGATTGATATTAATTAAAATTTTCTTTAAGGATTCATCAAATAAAGTGTTTTCGTTTGTCACAGTAACGATAAACCAAGTCACCTTTGCATTAATAAAGAAATTTGCCATTTTCCTAATAAAGGGATTTTTGACATTTGAACCACTAACACAAAAGTTCGAAAAAAAGACTGAAATAACAGTTTTCTTTAAAATTTTATTGGGTAACTTAAACAATTAATAATCCGTGTTTCTACCGCGAACACTAACAACACAAGAACATCGGTTTGGCATACTCAAAATGAGTTCATCCAAATCACGCTGTGGAATGGCCGCCCATGTTCGTTGCAACAACAAAAAAAGGTCTTCTTGCGACTGGATACCCTCCATATTCGGCAGAGCTCTTCTCTGTAGCATATCCCATGCATGCTCAATCGGGTTCAAGTCTGGCGACTGAGCAGGCCAGGGCAGGACATTGATGTTAGCTGCGGCGAGAGTCTGTCTTACAACTCTTGCGGTGTGCGGTCGTGCATTATCATGCATTAACTGAAATAAGGGACCGATTTGCACTTGTAGAGGAACGATGACGTCTGATACAATCGTCTCAGCATAAATTTGAGCGTTGAGGTTGCCTCTGATCCAAATCAACTCAGTTCTTCCGCCGATCCAAATACCCGCCCATACCATGATGGTTCCACCACTATAAGGATGGACTTCCTGGCAGGATTTTAATCGCTGTTGTTGTCCAGGGGTTCTCCAGTGTCGTATACGTCTTGTATCCGGTCTCATACCAAAACGAGACTCATCAGAAAAGCACACGAAACGCCATTGTTCTTCTGCCCAATTTCTGTGTTCAAGAGCCCATTGATATCGAATCCTACGATTGTGCATTGCTATAGGTGGTACCCGTAGCGGTCTTCGGGAATGAAGGTTCACTTCATGCAAGCGGTTTCTGACTGTTTGGTCGCTAATTAAGTTCCCTGAAGAGTGATGAAGCCTCACGGCTAACATCATGGCGGTTATTGTTGGAGCTCTTCGAGTTAAGATTTGAATGTATCGGTCTTGTCTCCGTGTGGTGCAGCGATACCGTCCTCCATGGCGCTCAGCCACGATACCAGTGCTTCGGTAACGTGTCCAAAGTCGACTGATAACACTCTGACTTGTATTCAGAGCTAAAGCCACAGTACGTTGCCGGGAACCAGCTTCTATCATTCCCACGGCTCTGAGCATTTCTTCCCTGCTTAAATGACGTCGCCGCTCCATAATAACGTTGGTTTTAATCAGTAGTAGGGAAACAGTAGCACTAATAATGTCTTCAATGCGTTGTATGTTTTTATAGGGAAAATATTGACAGCTGATTTTCATCTTTTACTCGAATTTGATTCACAGTTCCTGATTCAAATTATGAAATGCACCAAAAAGGATCCATATAAAATTATAAAATCATAAATTTATTACAAAGCCACATCTCAATCTCAAGAAATCCGCATAAAAATGCTTGATCCCTAGACACTTTTGATGTGTGTACTTACCAAGTTTCAACTGTATAATTCTTATAGTTTCGGAAAAAGTGGCTGTGACAAACGGACGGACAGACAGATAGACAGACATGATGAATCCATAAGGGTTCCGTTTTTGCCATTTGGCTACGGAACCCTAAAAACAACAAAAATACTTTGGTACTTTTCTTATGCTAGGTAGGTAGGTACAGGTAAATGACCAAGTCAAAAACGACAAAATGTAAAAAAAAAAACAGAAATAGCGGTATAGGTACATCTTTTAAATAAATCTAGCAAAACCGACTACAATAAATATTCGGTAGTTGTTCACTAATAGCACAAACAGAGCGTGTTTGACCGCGGAGCCACCGGGCTGTTTGTACGACGCGCCGAGCGGCGCGGGCGCAGCTCAAACAACACCACCACAAGATGGCGTGGGATTGGGGACATCGGCACCGAGTTCACAGATCATACGGCTCCCGTTAACGATGGATCACTGCGGTCAAGATTTAGATGGGTGACCGTCCAATGTTTGTCTTCCGTGCTTCCGAGGGTATTATCCGTTGCCGTCGGGTCGGTGTGTCAGGCGAAAATCAATAGTATGTACAGACGCCAGCACATCAAACTACCCGAAACTGTAAAATTTTCCCAATCAACTTATTCTTTAGCGATAAAGTTGAAATTTTACTAAAATTTGACAGATTGTAGTAGCTTGATGTGCTGGCGTTTGTACTATAGAGTTGAGATTACGGTAGGTACCTAGCTGTTTCGTAAAATACGAATATGTGAGCTCAATTAATTTAGGAAAACCAGATGGTCTGTAGAAAACCCACGGAAATTCTCACAGCAATGCCACGCAAATTCAATATAAAAAAATATAAAAAACCCGACTGCGGTAAAAAACTCAAGTTAAAAAAACTTTAAAAAACGGTAAAAAAACTCAAGTTAAAAAGTTTTTAATTTTTTTTTTTAATTACTTTTTTTATTTCCAGCTTTTTAGTTTACAAAAGTGAAAGATTTCGCAGACGATTTAGTTCTTGGTAGGTACGTGTTTTTTACGATTTGTCACTTCGAATTACTTTTAACCATACCTATAAGTTGTATACAGGGTGTCCGGTAATTAATGGGTAACCTTTTCAGGGGTCATTGTACTTATTATTATGAACAACTATCACTATGGGACCAAACCTTAAATCGCGAAAAAAGAATCAGCAGTTTCCTACATTTTGACGAGTTATGCGAACATAAATGTAAGGAACAGCTGATTTTTTTTCGCGATCATTCATGTCTGGTCCCGTAGTAAAAGTTATTCATAATAATAAGTACAATGACCCCTTAAGGGGTTATCCATTAATTACCGGACACCCTTGTATATTTTTGTAATCACCTTTTATAACCCTTTATTTTGATATCCCACACGAAAGGTTTTAAGAGAAAAAGATTTTTTTGAAGACATAATAATACCTATGGTGCCAAATATCGGCCATTCTATTTTTTTTCAATTTTTATATACCCAGTATCACTCTCACAATTAAGACGAATCTAACGGCACTTCTCAAACTGAAATCGATTAAGCCGTTTAGGCTACAGAGCGTGCCAAAGAAATATAGATACATACATGCATACATTCAGACAGACACTCGAAAAACATAACCCTCCTTCTGGCGCAGTCGGGTAAAAATTAATTATAGTTTTGGTACCTTTACAAAAAAACAATAGATAAGTATTTCAAATTGAAACTATTGGTCGACAACCATCCAACATTTATGGGGTTCCAGAAGGTACCTACTCGTTGTACCGACGAGCGGAATGACGACTAGGTATCTAATTATACCTAATCCAAGTTACCCCTAATATTTACCTTAATTGTAAATACTTAACTACTATAATCCAAAAATTCAGAAGCAAAATAATTTTTAGACCGTAATTTGAAACTAAACAGAAGTCTAAGCTCTCAGCCAAACATGGAATAATGTTACAATTTCCTGTCAATTACCATTGTTTGTCCGCTTTGATTCGCTCCTGTTACTCCTGGGTGAGGAAAAATGGACCTTATTTTACTAGTAATAAGAATTATAGTCATGGGTTTGTTTGACGGGGTAATAAAGGGATAAGTACTGTCGCCCGATTTGTACATTTTCTGAACGTATTCGGTTACTTTTAGGGACTCGGGGGCAGTTTGTTCAGAGATTTGTACTTAAACAACATCTGCAAAAGCCAATAATTTAGTAGTGTATTTGTAATGTTTTTTTACTTCTTGAATATAAGAGCGTCTTTTGAGCCCAGGGAAGGACGACGACCACACCGCCTATCTCTGCTGCAAAGCAGGTATATTATTTGCTGCATTTCGTTTTGAAGAGGTTCTTGTTAAATATTCAGGAACTCAAAGGAGAGTTCTAACGTCAGCAAAGTGTGTTTTAGGTGTATACCTACAGACGGCGACCTAAACTCTCCACCATTTGCCGACGCGGCCGACGCGACTGCTCGTTTGTCCACATATCTTGTATAAACCTCAAAAACATAATTGGATTTCTTGTAGCTAACTCTGTAACTATGCTTTCATCCCAAAAAAGGAAGTTTACCTATAATTCAACTGATACCATATTTGAATAAAGGATGTATAAACGGCACAATCCTTATAAGTCCAACAATGCGGAAATCACACTTATAAAATACCGCTCATCAAATTGAACTATGTATGTAAGTACGTAAATAGTTCTCACAGTTTTATAAAATACCGCTCATCAAATTGAACTATGTATGTAAGTACGTAAATAGTTCTCACAGTTTTATTAAATTAGTAAACAGTGAGGCGACCACTCCTCTTCCGATGGATGATCATTAAGCCATGCGCGGGCGCACCCAGCTACCGAAACCAAACACATTTACACCGAATATCGATAAACCAAAATCACAACACTATTTGATTTTTAACAAATCCGGTGCAGTTCTATTTGTTTTTAATTTTGTCAAATGTAAACTTTCGAACATGGGCCTAGCCATATAACGTTATATTTAATGAACTCCGTAATGTGTAATAATGATTACATGCTAAATGACCGAAAAAACAGTGACTAAATTGGTTTATAGTAAAGAAAGAGTTTGCGGTGATTGCCCAAATAACAGATAACTCATATTTCATTACTGGAAAACTATCACTTATTAGGTAGGTATCTACCTAATTAAATGACGAAACCAACATTTTGTCTGGCGTCACCCGAGTGCTGCATCTCCGTTTTCTCTTTTGGCTCTGTTGAAAATCTACTTTAAAAAGAACTCATTTTAAATGCATTCAATGGTTCTTAATTTCTTCCAGCTGGGCAACAAACTCTTTAGCACTTTTATGTTTTTTAATTTAAATCAAATTAAAGGTTATTTGTGGTTGTTGTTGAGTGTGTGCGCTGCTGCTCAACTCTTTGGAAATACAGACTTCAAGTTATGTTATGTTCTACCTTTGGTGTGGGATGCAACATGTGTCGACACCCTTGCGCTATCCCATCTTCCTAGCACGGTGGGCTGTGCTGGGGCGGCTGCTGCAGGTGCAGAAAACCTCAAACGGCGAAAATATTCAAACCTGATTGGGAGTTATATGTTCGAGCCGTTGGGGTTGAAACACTAGGGCCATGGGGTCCGAGTGCTCACTTGGTTTTTCGAGATATCGCCAAGCGGTTAGTCGACTCTTCACGTGACCAGAGGGCTGGCCTATTTCTTGGCCAAAGAATTATATAGCATTGCCATTCAACGTGGCAATACTGCTAGCCTTTTGGGCACTGTTCCTGTTGAGAGCGATGCGGACGAATTTTTTGATGCCTTATGATTGTTTTACTTATTTTTTTCATACAAATGTACATATTATTATTATTATTTTAAATATTAGTTATGTTTTAATTATTACGTTACTAGCTTCCGCCCGCGACTCCGTCCGCGCGGATGTCGGTCTTTGCGTGGATGGTTTATTTCTCCATTTTGAGTAACTCTGACAATGACATCTTATAAATATCTATTGGACCCAAATACGGCTAAGCCTATAATAATTAAGGAGATCCCTCTATTGAGCTACTGCTGTTGAGCTCGCGTTCTGTAGTAAGTATTTTTTTCATAGTAATTCCGACATGTAGCAGTAAATTACTGACAATGACGAAAAGTTTGCAATAATAAAAAAGTGATCGTGACAATGCGACAGAAAGTTAATTGAGAGCTTCAGCATACACAACATTGTTAGTGAGCTCGTCCGGAATATGAACATGAAGATTTCTTGGACTGCTCACATGGGAAAGAGCTACATAAAGTTGCCCGTGTGAAAAACAACTCGCGGTAAGATCTACGCCAGCAACTCCTAGGGTCTGACCTTGAGCCTTATTTATTAACATGGCGTAACACAAAGCTACAGGAAACTGTATTCTCTTAAATTGAAATGGAAAATTATCCACTACGGGTAATGCAACGTGTGTTCGCGGTTCTACAGAACAACGTCTATGAATAAAACCGAAAAATAAGATTTTTTTTTCTACGTATTTTTCCAGGATAAAAAGTATCCTATTTTATGCCCAGGATAATAAGGTATAATTATACCAAGTTTCATCGAAATCGAACCGTTAGTTTTCACGTGATGCCTGCATATACAGACAGACAGACAGACAGACAGACAGACAGACAGACAGACAAAAATTTTTTTAATCACATATTTGGGTTTGGTATCGATCCAGCAACACCCCCCGCTATTTATTTTTTCAATATTTTCAATGTACAGAATTGACCCTTCTACAGATTTATTATATGTATAGATGTAAAAGTTCTTTCTTAATCTCGTTTGTTACCGGTTTCAATGTACCTAACTCCTATCTCCACAAAGTCATTCTAACCATCAGCTATGGATTCCAGTCCATCCGTTTCGCCAGCTTGTCCGGGCAAGTGACAGTCATTGTTTGCGCACGCATTAGCCGCCCGCCTCGAGTCAACAGCGTAATGGCAGCAAACAGTACTCCCTCCCCCTCCCCGCGTCTCTCCGCCTGCCTCTCCCGGCTACTGTCTTGACAGATGCGCCGGCGCAACGGGATCATCGCGTGACGTGGTCAGTTGAGAATAAATGTTTGGAGATGAATTTCTGATGTTGGATGGACCAATTATTGTGGTAGAAAAGGAAGAATTAGGTCGTCATTAGCATCATGAAACGTGATTTAAGCAATTTTTGTAAATCTTTCTTTTTCTGCAGTCCAGTGCAGCTCAGGAAGAATCCTAGAACCTCCGAAAGGATCCTGGGAGATCAATATACTCTAAATATGATATTATGTAGTATTAGATTACATTAAAAGCCTGGATATGTATTGCTTGTTAGGTTGTCACCTACCAACAAATTGTTTAAAACGTTCCCCTTCCGTTCCGTCCCACAGGTGCTTTGGTCCAAAATAAATCAAACTAAGTCACTTTTCTCATTCAAAATTACAAGATATTTCATTTTTAGGGTTCCGTACCTCAAAAAGAAAAACGGAACCCTTATAAGATCACTTTGTTGTCCGTCTGTAAATACCCTTTTTCTCAGGAACTCGTGGAGTTATCAAATTGAAATTAATATCAAATACTCAGGGCTGAAATTCCTTGAAGCAGTGAAAAAATCAAACTTCTAAGTCAACGTAATCAAAAGATACGGGCGTTTATGTTCCGTTTATGTCGTATATTTTGACACTCGCAAGCACTGTTGACCTAGAATCATAAAATTTGAAAAAAAAAATCGAAAACCGTTAATTTGTAGTTAAGTACATTTTGTTACTTACCTACAGATTTGTACGGAACCCTCGGTTCGGGACCGGTTTTTTTATTTTACTGTGGACTCATGGACTTTTTTTTTTTTTTTTGAGGATGGGAAATCATCAAATGACTCCTCCCGCTCTGGGTGGAGCGGAAGGGAGTGTCAGACTCTTACTGACTAAAACCCACCCGTGTTCCTTCCTTAGCCCTTTATGTTCCGGGCCAGCGGTAACCCTTTCGGACAATCCCGCTGACCCGGCAGGCTTCGGCCCTAAGGGGCCCCTCCTCGTGGACTCATGGACTGGTAATACGATTGGTCCGGCGAGATAGATTACATATTACAATACAAGGTACTTCAATAGATTATAATACTGCGTTTGAAAATATATGGTTTAATCTATATTTCCATTATTCGAGTGCGTATCAAAAGAAAACTGTTTTATTTAAACATATTGTAGCCAGTATATTATCACATATCAGCCAATAAACATTTTACATGGCAACATACGTATGGCTATACATACTCACTTGCAGATATAGTAAACAGAGCATGTATGGGCCTGCTGGTCTGCTTGACCAGCATTTTGATTTTGATTCTTACTTTGTCTCAATCGGTATACTTTAACCGACTTCAAAAAGGGAGGAGGTTCTCAATTTGGATATTTATATTTTTTTATGTATGTTCGGGCATAACTCCGTCATGAAATACGGATTTGCAAAATTGTTTTTTTTAATACTAAAGGTACCTATATGCCTCAGGGGTATGCCATATACATTTCTTGGGTAGTTTTTGAGTAAGATTCAATAATACGAATTTTATCCCTTAGTTTATATTGATGATGTTTTAATGGCTTCCTATCACTGATATTTACATAGCAAGTAGTGTTATATGAATTTGTGTGGGGTTGGTACAAATAAATAGTGAAAAATAAAAACTTTTTTCAAAAAAAAATAACCGACTTCCAAAAAAAACACTAAAAAGTAAAAAATAACTTTAATTTCGGAAGTCGGTATCAATAAACGAAAATGCGGAACAAACGAAACCGACTTCCGAAATTAAAGTTATTTTTCACTTTGTAGTGTATTTTTTTTTAAAGTCGTTTGTCTTTTTTTGGTAAAAAGTTTTTTGCTGGGACCATCCTGATTCAACCTCATTACCATTTGCCTTACAAAATGTTGGTCATAATTAGACATAATTAATTATAAAGGACTTATCTCAAAACTCCATGATCTATTAAAATTCCCATAAATCCAGCATCGAGAGGTCCAGCTGGCTCGTGCGGATATCCAGAAATAACACCAACAAATGAAAATCACCTCACGACACAACACTGCCACAGGATAACTAATTGTCCCACCGCACGATGAACACGCTGGTTCCGCCCGGAGGAAATGTACCGTGTGCTGCGCCTCTGTGGCGCGTGCCATGTCAATAATTAGTTATAGTGAGTTATGGCTTATGGGAGAATACTTTGACAGTGTTTATAGGGGTTAATAAGGGGCAGATGATGTCTCGCCAATGCCGGCACACCTCCGGAATGTCAATGATGTTTGTGTGCTAGTGCGGCTATATTTAGACTGTTTAAACACCACATTTTATTGGAGCTCGACTGATAAACACTGGTCCATGTTGTATTGTTTGCCATTCGTTATCTTGTAGACGTGGAATGGTTTTCAATCTCTTGGCTCACACGTGAACCGGATTTTTCTGTGCTAAGGTCAATTTCTGTTAGTTTAGAAGAAGTTGGTAGACCGTTATTTATAGATGAAGTCACCGGCATATGCAAGTTTAAAGATTCGGTTCCATGGGATTACCTAATGCTGTCGTTTTCCGAAACTTATTATATATTATAAATTGTAGATATCATATTGCAGCTTACATTTCAAAAAGAGATGTAACGTGTAGGGATTCTTTATAGTGAGATCACAGGGCAGTCAATCCTGCTATCAAAATAAAATTCTACAAAATACTCAATTCGGCAAACAAAAGTTGTGTTATTTTCTTTAGATGACCATCCCAATGGACATCTGTAATGGATAAGTAATTGACTAGCACAGGCCCGAGACCACCGGTTCACATTGTACCGTACAGCCACGTTTGATTGAAAAACAAAATGTGCCAGCAGTACAAATACTACTCGAAGGCTACTGCCATTAACTGGGCTGTCCTCTCGACAGCTAAGGCCTCTTCAAACGATGGGTACGTGAGCCGCGGCCGGCAGTAGCTAGTGTTTGCTTAGCGGGCTCGTTTGTCGGCAGCCTGTCGCCGTGTGTGGTCGCTGGGGACTCCAAACTCGCTGCGACACGATGGAAAGTTAAATTACGGAAAACATGATAGATAAATATATTGGAGTTTGTTTTGATTGGCTGATCGGCTAGTTGAGGTAATGGTGGATCGGATTTACAAGTACAGAGACGAGAAGTTGCGCGCAGACACGATGTGAGCAGTCACGTGATTGCGCAGTGCTCACTGACATCTTGTTGAGTGAGCAAATATTCTAATCGAGTCAATGGATCTCGTTCGTATTCGATTTACTATGACTGTAGTTCAGTTGTTGACACTGTTGACATTTGGTCCGTGGTACCATAATACTTAATAGGCAGCCATTACACCCTCAATCCACGATCCAAGCAAGGTGACGGATTGTAGTAGATTGATGAATGTTGGTGTGGCTCGTCGCGACATTAGACGTTCAATCCAGATCATATCAGTCCACTGTTCGATACCGTCAAATGCACACGCGTTCACAACCACTAAATGGATCTACATAAGAAAAAGTCTTGTGCAGCAATAATTTCTTTAATAGATTTTCAACTTTATCGCTAATATTTAAAATAAATACAATAATATGTACATTTATATGAAAAAATAAGAAAAATAATCATAGGGCATCAAAAAATTCGTCCGCATCGCTGTCAACAGGAACAGTGCCCAAAAGGCTGGCAGCATTGCCACGTTGAATGGCAATGCTAATTCTTTGGCCAAGAAATAGGCCAGCCCTCTGGTCACGTGAAGAGTCGACTAACCGCTTGGCGATATCTCGTAAAACCAAGTGGGCACTCGGACCCCATGGCCCTAGTGTTTCAACCCCAAACGGCTCGAACATATAACTCTCCCAATCAGGTTGGAATATTTTCGCCGTTTGAGGTTTTCTGCACCTGCAGCAGCCGCTCCAGCACAGCCCACCGTGCTAGGAAGATGAGATGGCGCAAGGGTGTCGACACATGTTGCATCCCACAATAATAATTAGCAATAATAATAATTGCAGCAATAATTATTGCTTGTTCTCTGAAGAAACGCGTGAAGAGGAAACGTTGGGTTAAACCATTCATGTAATCACTGCATTTCTTATCCCATAATTCTGGCAAAGTTTCGAGAGTTAAGATAAAATCTTCACCTGGGGATTATCCGGCGTTTTCGACGTTGATGGCACTTGCGGCCGGGCGTCGTCGTCGTTGTTGTAGTTCGACTCAATCGCGCTCCGAACGCAGACTTACGTAATTTGATAGCATGTTACATTACACGATCAATCTAGATCGCGATCAATGGATCGAGACCATTGATTTTAAAAATCTAGATATTTTCTGATCACATTTCACGATCCGTCAATTAAATACATTACACAGTCAATCTGGATTGAGATCAATGATCACGATCAAGGATCACAATCTAGATTGAGCGTGTAATGGCTGTCATACAGGTAAAACAAGGAAAAGTCTATGATCTTCTGCTCCGCGCACCGGACAAGAGCGACAATCAAATATGAGGGTCTTGGAATGATTGCGTACAGGTGGCACGATCGTGTGTGTATGTATGTGTGAATATCCATCGTGTGTATGTAGAGAAAAAATAGCCATTAGAGTCCTTCTCAACACTTAGAAGACGGATCCTATTCAACGCTCAGTTTTTAGTACCTACCTATTTGTAAACTAGCTACAATATGAAAATGAACTGACAGACACTTACGTGCAACCGCGTGCTCGTAACAACACGTGCAATGTTTGTGAGTGCTGATAGCACCGTCCTGTCATGGCGGAAAACGAACTGTGACAGACATGTGTCAAAGTGCCAAGTGTTTAACGCCAGAATGCTTTATGGATTGAAAGTACTGCAGGCCATGGTGATGTCAGCTTAGGCGTGCCCGGAAACCACAAACAGTTACTTTCGTGAGCAAAAGGTTTTGTATACCATGAAAAACTGGGCATACCTAGTTACTTTACTTTTTTTTTTGCGGATGGGAAATCATCAAATGACTCGTCCCACTCTGGGTGGAGCGGAAGGGAGTGCCAGGCTCTTACTGACTAAAACCCACCCGTGTTCCTTCCTTAGCCCTTTATGTTCCGGGCCAGCGGTAACCCTTTCGGACAATCCCGCTGACCCGGCAGGCTTTGGCCCTAAGGGGGCCCTCCACGATGCTGACATCTCTTTGAGGCGCGCGTAGAACACGTACGCGCCGTCCGGCACGGGCCTGGTCCTGATCGGACGGTGAGCTACCGATTACTCTCCGCCCGCAGGCCCGCGCTTACGGTGGCCGGGAGTCGTCACGCGGCTCCCGACGCCCGAGACGTCCCCCGCGGCGGCTGGGACGGGAGGCTCTCTCCCTGAGCCGTCCCGCCAGCAGAAGGAGGTGAGCGCCTACCACTCCCTCTCGCCCCGGACCATGGCTTGCACCAGGGCCGGACGCGAGAGGTCTAGTTACTTTACTTACGTGGGGGTGAAAATTCAATCCAGTGAATACGTACACATACACACGCAATTAAGTACCTATCTATCACACTAATATTATAAAGGCGAAAGTTTGTGTGTGTGTGACACACACACACTCACAAACTTTCGCGTGTTACGTTTTGTGTGTGTTTATATGTTTGTTACTTCTTCACGCTCAAACGGCTGGACCAATTTAGATAAAATTTTGTATGGAGGTAGCTGACACCCTGGATTAACATACATGCTACTTTTTCTCCCGATATTTCCACGGGATAGACATTTACGCGGGTGAAATTTGTAAAGTGACTTGTACTTTATGTATTCTGTGGTAAAGGGCAGAAACATATATTTCTTTATTCAATTGACTTAGCAATATAGGGTTAACGATGTCAAGGATCGCCATAAACCGTGTCAAGTAAACCTAAACATATATGCTTATCAACCAGTATTACATGCTATGAATATCAAAATAAGCAATAATGAAATAAAGTTGTTCCGAAGTTTATTTACCTCTGGGCGGGCACAGCAAACGGCGCGCTCTGATTGGTCAGTTCGTTCTCCTCAGGACCGGGCAGAGTTTTGCAACATTTTTGGTTATTTATCATTCGTGCATAAGAGTTCTGGAATGTCAAAAGATTGAAAGTTTATTGACGTTTGCATATTGTCAAACCTTATGTTGTTTTATTAGCAAACATGTACAAAATTGAACAAAAAAAAACCGGGCAAGAGCGAGTCGGTCTCGCGCACCGAGGGTTCCGTAACATCCGGGTTTATGCATGGTTTATGTTTATGAAATTAAATGTTTATTTTTTATTTTTGAGTTGAGTGAATGAATGGTAAATTGCGGTTTACGATTTATGACGTATTAAAAAAAACGACTTACTAGGTCTCGTTCAAACCAATTTTCGGTGGAAGTTTACATGGTAATGTACCTACATCATATATTTTTTTAGTTTTTTACCACTTTGGAAGTGTCTCTCGTGCAAACTATTCCGTTTAGAAAAAAATGATATTAGAAACCTCAATATCATTTTTGAAGACCTACCCATAGATACCCCACGCATGGGATTGATGAAAAAAAAAATTGAGTTTCGGTTCTAAGTATGGGGAACCCTAAAATTTATTGTTTTTTTCTATTTTTGTGTGAAAATCTTAATGCGGTTCACAGAATACATCTACTTACCAAGTTTCAACAGTAGGTATAGTTCTTATAGTGGCTGTGACATACGGACAGACAGACAGACAGACGGACAGACAGACAGACGGACAGACAGACAGACATGACGAATCTATAAGGGTTCCGTTTTTTGCCATTTGGCTACGGAACCCTAAAAAGGGTTCCTTAGTTGGAATGAATTTATCCCAAGAACAAACATAACATTGTAGTTGAAAAACATGTTCTCCCATACATTCCAACTGAAAATGTAAGTTTGTATGCACAATATTGAGAGATTTACCATGGTTTTAAGACCACCGACTTCTTATAGGTTTTCCTGTAACGTATAGGTATAGAACTATTTGCTATTTTTTTTTTTTAATTTTAGGCTTAGAACTTTCGGAGATAAGGGGGGGAATGGTCAATTTTCGTCTATTTTCTTAAATAACTTTAATACAATTTACTTTAAAATTATGAAAAAAATATAAGCCCCTTTCATTTGATATGTCACACGGTACAGATTGCGAAACTTTTTTTTTTTAATTTTCTATTTGCCCCCCAAAAATTATCCCCATATTCAAAATTCATTTATTTACGTTACACGTCTGTGTTTTGGTCACACAGATATTCATATGTGTACCAAATTTCAACTTAATCGGTCCATTAGATTCGGAGCAACTTGACTGTGACAGACGGACGGACAGACAAACGAGTGATCCTATAAGGGTTCCGGTTTTTCCTTTTGAGGTACGGAACCCTAAAATAGGCAAATATTATTGCGTAGGTCCGATTTTTAAATCTACCGAACGAATATGACTGTTCTGACGTTTTTTAGGTGCCATGTAGTAAAATAAAATATTAAGAATCTTGAATCCTATTTGATTATGGCTGACCTCTAACTTTTTTCATTTTGTACACAAATTCAAAATGCAGCTGATTATTTCGAGTTATTCCGGTCTGATCCCCTGAAGCCCCCCTCCACCCCCCCCACCTCGATCCCCTCCTGGATCGTCTTCTGTTTTAATCTTTGTCTTATCCACATTATGTAAGTTTGCTCTTTATGACAAGTAAGTACAGTCAAAAGAAATTAAAAGTTTAATGATTTACGAAATTAAATAAAGATTCTTTTTTTAAATGTCTCATGCGTGCTCGATGGGATTTGAGGCCACGGCAATCGCCGCCGCTGCCGCCACCACCGCCGCCGCCGCCGCCGCCGCCGCCGCCGCCACCACCGCCGCCGCCGCTGCCGCCGCCGCCATCGTCGAGGGGCCCTCACAAGGAGCCCGGCAGGGGGCTGAAATGGAGGAGTAATGGCTCCCCTTCGCCTCCTCCAGGCGAACATCAACCACTGCGCCTGCGCTCAGGACCTGTTGCTCCAGAGCGTGGCGCAGTGGTCGATTAACATCGCCGTGGTCGCTGAGCCGTACTTTGTCCCGCCCAGGGATGACTGGGTGGAGGACCTGAGCGGCTCAGTGGCCATACTTTCGTCGGCCGCCGCCGGTACCCCGTCCCTCGAATGCGTCACGAAGGGACAGGGGTGCGTAGCAGCACGGTTCGGAGAGATAGTAGTAGTGGGGGTGTACTTCTCTCCGAGCCGAACTCTCGGTGTGCGCTGAAG
This sequence comes from Mesoligia furuncula, assembly GCA_916614155.1. Classification (NCBI taxonomy): domain Eukaryota; kingdom Metazoa; phylum Arthropoda; class Insecta; order Lepidoptera; family Noctuidae; genus Mesoligia; species Mesoligia furuncula. The sequence goes on along the minus strand of OU744797.1, from coordinate 31,851,881 downwards.
CAGCTGGACCGGGAGCTCCTCCTGGAAGCTTCGATCGTGCAGGCCTGGGTGTCATCACCGGACAGGCCTGCCGATATCGACGATAAGGCGGAGTGGTTCCGGGAGGCCATGTCCGAGATCTGTGACGTGGCAATGCCCCGAGTCCGGCCAGGACGCGCCCGACGTCAGGTGTACTGGTGGTCGCAGGAGCTGGAGGCGCTACGCAAGGCGTGCGTCGATGCGCGACACCTGTACACCAGGCACCGCAGGCTCCGCATTCGCCCTCCGGATGCGGAAGCCACGGAGGCGGAGCTGTACGAGGGGTACAGAGCGGCGAAGACCGCCCTCCAAGAGGCTGTCCAGCGGGCCAAGGATGTGGCCCGCGAGGAGATGGTGGAGACTCTGAACAGAGATCCGTGGGGGCGCCCTTATAAAATGGTGGGCCCCCCCGCTGACGCAGAGTCTCCGCCCCTAGCTAGCTGGTGGAGGAGGTGGTGAGCGCTCTGTTCCCTTCACGGGGGGAGCACACTCCCCCGCCCATGGCTCCGCCAACTACGGTGCCAGAAGCGGACCACGCGGACGACGACGACATCCCTGCAGTGACTGGGGTAGAACTGAGAGCGGCGGTAGGAAGGCTGAAGGCCAAAAATACCGCCCCAGGACCCGACGGCTTGCCAGGTAAAGCCTGGGTCCTGGCCTCGAGGGCTCTCGGGCCTCGACTGGAGGCGTTCTTAAGCGCATGTTTGGAGAAAGGCCAGTTTCCACGCCGTTGGAAGACGGGGAAGCTGGTCCTCATTCGGAAGCCAGGGCGCCCTGCGGACTCTCCGTCCGCATACCGGCCCATCGTGCTGCTCGACGAGGTCGGCAAGCTCTTTGAGAGACTCAAACTCAAACTCAAACTCAAAGCATTTATTTCAATTAAACCTTGTACAGGCACTTTTGAATTGTCAAAATTAAATAGTCTGTCAGTTAGTCAGAAAGTTGAAGCTAGTTGCCCATTCCAAAACGTAGATCTCTATGGAGAAGAACGGGCAAGAAACTCCATGGACACTCTTTTAAATCAAGTTATTACAAAATCTTGGGTACATTATTCTTGTTGCTTCTATATGTGAGAACAATGTAAAAAAAAAGACAAATGAAGAAACAATTCAAAATATAAGATTAAAAATAAGCCTTGGCAGTTAAGAGATGACCAGTCTCAACCGACGGCACCCGTTCACGAACATGACGCGTGGATCAGCACCATCCAGCTCAACCATTTTGTAGGGAACCGAATAATCCAACACACGCGCCACCATCGGTGAGACATTTAAGTGAGCATGACACGTTCTCAACTGCCATGCTCTTTCAAGTCAACAACAAAAAAAAATCATAATAAACGGAAACATGGTTCTTACATTTACAAAATTAAAAAAAAAAATGCTTCTAAATTATACAAAACTATAGTTTGCAATTTATTTAAGATGTTAATATAATTTACTACCAAACAGGAAGAGGTATCAAATATTGCAGTATTCAACAATTAAAACTGGATTGAACAAAATAAAAAAGTTATGTTCGTAATGTCAGAAAAATTTAAAAAGAAAAAGGGAAGCACCTCTTCCAAATATTGAAATTTTAACTAGTGAGCCCAAGTGCCTGTGGAGCAGGACCAGCATTAAGCCAAGCATTTTTATCTACGATATAATCATCCAACTTGTAATATGCTTGTCTACATAGTGTGCATTTAATGCATGTTTTAAATTTCTTCTCATTTAATTGAAGAATATCGAATGGTATTTTATTATAACATTTTACACAGTAACCCATAAAAGAAGTTTTTACTTTAGACAATCTGAAACGCGGTTGATCTAATTTGTCCCTATTTCTAGTGTTAAAATTATGCCTGTCACTTATCTTACTAAAAAGATGTAGATTTTTTCGAACGTACATAATGTTTTCATATATATATTGACAAGGAACCGTCATGATGTTAATTTCTTTAAACAGTTCTCGTAAAGAATCGCGTCTGCTGAGCTTGTAGATGGCTCTAACAGCCCTCTTTTGCAGAATGAAGATAGAATCAATATCTGCAGCCCGTCCCCATAACAAAATACCGTAAGACATGATGCTATGAAAGTAACTAAAATAGACCAGTCTCGCGGTATCCACGTCTGTTAATTGGCGAATTTTCCAAACAGCGTAAGCGGCCGAACTGAGCCGCCCTGCAAGTGATGTTAAGTGCGGACCCCACTGTAGCTTTGAGTCAAGCGCGATCCCCAGAAAAACCGTATTTTCGACGAATTCAAGTGTCTCCCTATTCAATACAACATGACATTCATTACTTCTACATTTACATTCGGTAAAGCGAATCTAATGCATTTAGTTTTTTTCTCATTTAATACCAAATTATTCACAGTAAACCAATTATGGACCACATGCATAGCGTTATTTACGTCGTCAAGCTCCTGTGCACGTCTGCTTACTTTAAAAATCAGTGATGTGTCATCAGCAAATAACACCATTTGTGGTTGGTTTTTCAGTAAATGAGGTAAATCATTTATATATACTAAAAATAGGAATGGCCCCAATATTGAGCCCTGCGGTACTCCCATTTTGACTTTTAAGCCCGATGAATTCACACCGTTAATTTGAACTTGCTGAAATCTATCATTTAAATATGATTCTATTAAGCTAAGAGCAAGTTTACCTAGTCCGTAATGCTCAAGTTTCAAGAGCAGTGTTTCATAATTCACGCAATCAAATGCCTTGGATAGGTCACAAAAAATGCCTATAGCATCTTGTGCCTCTTCCCATGCGTTAAAGATGTGTTTTAATAAGGTGACACCGGCGTCGGTTGTACAACGTCCTTTGGTGAAACCATACTGTTGATCGTGTAAGATGTTATTACGATTAAAATGATTGAGCATTTGATTTAACATTACTTTTTCGAACACCTTGCTAAAAACCGTCAAAACCGATACGGGTCTATAATTATTAGTGTCTTTGCTGTCCCCAGATTTGAAAAGTGGAATAACTTTACTGAACTTCATTAAATCCGGGAAAACCCCTTGATCTACACACAAATTAAATATTAAATCTAAATAGGGTGCAATTGTCTCAATAAAGGACTGACAAACTTTAGTGGACATGCCCCACAGATCTTCGGTAATTTTGATCTTAAGTTGCTTAAATGCCTTTATAATGATTATGGGGTTTATATGTTTAAATTTAAATTCCACAGGACAGGCTAATGTCTCAGCCTGTCCTGTGGAATTTAAATTTTTCTCTTAATCTTTCTCTCTCGCTCTTAATAATTCAATAGCTAGTGCGGGCGAGGAATTTAAAGTTTCTGTAGTTTTAATTGGAATATTGGTAAAGAAAGTTGCAAATTCCTGAGCAACATCGATGTTATCGCTAATGAGACCGCGGGAAGTGTCCAGTGTGTAATCAGTATTATGTTTTTTGTTCCTGTTCGTTTCATTGTTTATAATTTTCCAAACTGTCTTTATTTTATTGTCTGCGGATTTAACTTTGTTACTAATGAAAGAAGCTTTAGCTGCTTTGCAGATATTTTTAAAAATTTTAGAATAAGTAGCAACATACTTATTAAAAGTATCCGTGTTTATATACGGCTTAAGGCCATACAGTTCAAATAATCTTTCCCTACTTTTCCTGATTCCTTTAGTTGCCCAGTCACTGAATAAAAACTTAGGGCAAATAGTTTTAGATTTCTTCTTAAAGGAATTATTGAACTCTGTTTGCACTAATGAAAAGAATTCTTTATACAAAATATTACCATTCGTCATACTTAGGCCCTGAGCATTTAACTTGCTAATTAAAGTGTTATTAAACTTATTCAAATTACCCGATGTTATTGGTCTAGTTTGAATCTGCACTTTTTGTATCGGTGTGTTGCACTCAAAAGACACGGTTTGACCACTGTGATCCGAAGGGAGATAATTTACAATGGCTTTATCTAAATATTCACAGCAACAAAAAACATTATCAATACATGTAGCAGTAGTCGTAGTTATTCGCGTTGGTTCCAAAAACACATTTGACAGATTGAATGATTTGAAGAGGCTTAACAATCTACTGCTATTTGAATTATTTTCCAAAATATTAACATTAAAGTCACTACAAATAATTATTGATTTATTACCAGTTGCAAGTTTTCCTAAGACATCTTCCATTACTGACTCAAATATAGAGTAGTTTTGATAGTTTGGAGGTCTGTAAACGCACACTATAAAATGCTTATCTAGCTCAACACAGGACAGTTCGATGCTATGTTCCACCGATAGTTCCACTATGTCTTTACGAGTCTTGTATTTTACACAATTTTTAATTAATATTAATGATCCACCACGCAGCATGGATTTTCGGTTAAAGCAACTGCCTACACTATAGTTCTCATAATTAATCATCATTTCATAATCTTTCAACCAATGTTCAGTAATACAAATAATATCAAACATTGTTTTTTCTAAAAACAATTCAATTTCTAATATTTTGGAAGAAAAACCTTGAATGTTTTGATGAAACAATTTCAAGGAATTCTGCTTAGCCCCTTTTTTACAATTTACTAATTGAGTGCTAGAAGATACCTTGTTGTAGGTGAGATTAATAATATTATTATTGGTACCTTCTGTTGTCTTACTGACTAGTTTAAATTATTGTGGCTGACCACCTTATTATTAGTATTATTACTAATTTCTGTGGTGCTAATTACATCCGACTTCGACATACTACTTATGTCTGAGTTAATAATAAAAGCTAATAGCCATGCTATTTGACGTCTAAAACTAATAGGCAGATACGCTGTACCCCTAGTCGATTTTAAATACTCAACAAAAGTGTTGGTGTCAAAAAATATAAGTTTGTCACTATAGTGATTAACTAATAAATGCATATGATTATTTAGCATGTGTATATAATGATTTTGCCTACTTGATAAGTGCTCAAAGTATGGGAAAGCACATAATATTATTTTTTGACAATTAATCTTTAGGATTTCAGTGACACTCTCAGTGATGTCATCTATTTTTACATTCCCACTATTACCTACAAATACAGAAATAATGGCATTTGGATTATATTTATTGCAACTTATTGATGTCATTATTTCTTTGTAGGATTTCCTAGGCATACAGTAATTAACAGCTGATTGACTCAGGTTGTTACGCAATAATTTACCTAACCCTCTCCCTAAACTATCTGAAAACATAACAGAACAAGAACTGACATTACTGGAAGAAGTGACAGCATAAGTCTCTGTCTGTGATACTTGAGATGAACCTTGTACAACATGTGGTGAATCTTGATTGGGGGGGATACATTCCTGAGCTCCTCCAGACTGGGACGGGTCCTCCGTTGCCTCAGGTTGGATAGCCTCAAGGTTTGATTCCCTTTGACAAGAACATTGATGTGTGCTCAGAGTCATCGGGTCCCCTCTACCTGCCTCCTTGTTACACATTCCCACCAGCTCGTTTGCAGCAAGGATCCTTTATTTGTTTTTGAGAGCTCACATACTTATTGTAATGTAAATGTAGGGACTCTTCAAGTACCTCAATTTCAGACTGTAATCGCTGAGTGTCAATATGATAAATGTTTTTACTATCTTCTAATTTGATTTCATAGTTTTTTAATTTATTTATTAGAAAAACACGTTCCTTCCTTAGTTTAATATTATTGGAATTGTGTTTTTGTTGTTTCCTAAACTTATTGCATCTATTTATAATTTTATTTAGTTTTGCATATTTTTTTATTTTATTTTTGCTTACTTTGTAACTATTATTATTATATTTCGATATAGAATCTTCAGTAAGGTCTATTGTTATTAAGGAATGAGGGTTGCAATTTGTATTAAATAATTCAGTATACAAGTTATTACTTTCCCGAGCCTGAGTATGTTCTTTTAGTTTCTGTAACTTAGTAATACGTACATTTGCATGAATTAATTCCTCTTCTAGGTCCCTAACCTTACACAATGCCTCCTCATATAAGTTACTACAGTTATTGAAACCATCTGTGACCAACCGCAATTTGTCCCGTTCATCGACCACAACCAGATATTTTTGATGAAGGTCTACTAGCTCCTGCTTTAAGCTTGTATTTTTGAAAACGACATTCTCGACTTCCTTCTCACTATCCTCTATTTCCTGTAACAGCTGTTGACATTTGCTGTTTGAAGCCTTAAGATCTTGAATGGTTGTTTTCAATTTAAGCTCCAACTCCTGAGCAGCAGCCTTACGGGTCATCACAGGCATGGTTTCAGGAATAAGAACTGAAAGTGAAATTAAAGAAACGGTGAGAACTAGTTAAATAAACAAACAAAGAGGAAAGCTAGAAATGAAAGGAAAATTGGAGAAGTTAGTGTTGATTTAAAGGTAAAATGAGGTAGGCTGAATCGAATTGGAATGCAACTGATATGATCACGATATGATTAGATAAAGTTAGTACACAGTAGCATTGATTTTAGTGACTTATGAATTTACATTTACTAAGTGGGTAGGATGCCTAGCTAAAGAAAAAATCTAGTTTTACATTAAATTACAATAATTATTGAAAATAACGATAGTCAACGTTGTTGTTGTTATGTACAATCTAAGTAACAGTAATAGAATTTCAATATTTTGATATTTCCAATACTTAATAAGTTTCTTTATGATCAAAGTACCTAAACAAAGTGACTTAGACCCAATGCAAGGTGCCAAATCAAACAAGTGAGTCAACTAATGTGTTACAGAGTCTAAAATTACGTTTGTGAGCTAATTATAGGATAAAAATAAACAATACTCCCCGTTTATATCCGCAGGTCGAACATCAGCTGTTCGTGAGAGGTTACCGGTAACGGTGGGCAACCAAATACTGTGTTTAACTTTGTAAAAGTGCAGGAAAACAATAGTCCCGAATATGTATGCAGTTATTTAACATTTAGATATATTACTACAACTTAATTACACTTAAAAACTAATTAAAAGTAATTTTAAAATACGGAACAAAATTTTTTCTGAGAGTGATTGCGGGCCGCCTCGTCGGGCACCTGGTGAGGACGGAGCCGGATCTTGCGGACAGCCAGTTTGGTTTCCGCAAGGGGCGCTCGACGGTGGACGCCATCATGCGCGTGAGAGCCCTCACGACGGGGGACGCGGTGTCCCAGGGTGGGGTCGTCGTGGCGGTGTCACTCGACATCGCCAACGCGTTCAACACCCTGCCCTGGAGCATCATTGTGGAGGCACTCCGGTATCACCGGGTGCCGCCCTACCTCCGTCGAATAGTCGAGGCGTATCTGACGGAAAGAGCCGTCAGCTACCCCGGTCGCGATGGGGAGTGGAACCGGCGAGAGATGTCGTGCGGTGTTCCACAGGGATCGGTCCTGGGGCCGCCTCTGTGGAACATCGGGTACGACTGGGTGCTGCGCGCCGACCTCCCTGATGGCGTCAGCGTGGATTGCTACGCTGACGACACGCTGGTCCTGGCGCAGGGGAGGTCGCATCAGGCGGCGGCCGACGCGATGACACGCGGGGTTGCGATAGTCGTGGAGAGGATCCGGCAGTTGGGTCTCGAGGTGGCATTGCACAAGTCCGAGGTGGCATTGCCCCGGAACGCGCCGCCATCGGGATCCCAACTAACGGTAGGAGGGGTTCACATCGGCGTCGGGATGACGATGAAATACCTGGGTCTCGTCCTCGACAGCCGGTGGAACTTCGTGGAGCATTTCCGACGTTTGGCCCCCAAACTGGAACGGGCCGGGGCCGCCTTCAAGCGGCTCTTGCCCAACCTGAGGGGAACAAACGCCTCCTGCCGGAGGCTTTACGCGGGGGTCGTACGGTCCATGGCCATATACGGGGCCCCGGTGTGGGCGCGTTCTCTGCGGCGGCGAGCCGCCCACTACCTGAACGCGCCCCAGAAGGTGGTAGCCATAAGGGCTATCCGGGGCTACCGCACGATCTCTGGCGAGGCGGCAAGCCTCCTTGCCGGACTGCCGCCATGGGATCTGGAGGCGATAGTCATCGCGCGCCTGTATGAGTGGCGCGCGGAGGCACTACGCCGGGGGGAGGATCCGCTTCCGCGGCAAATCGCTGCGGAGCGGACGGATCTCCGGCGCGATCTCATGGCGGCATGGAAAGAGCGACTGTCGCAACCCAGCGCAGGGCACGCCGCGATAGCGGCGATAAGACCCATCTTTGCGGAGTGGCTAGAGAGGCGCCACGGCGCCCTCACCTACCGCCTGGCGCAGGTCCTCACCGGACACGGAAGTTTCGGGAGGTTCCTGCACATCATCAGGCGGGAGGAAACGCCCGGGTGTCACCATTGTCAGGATCGCCCAGAGGACATGGTGGAGCACACGGTGGAGGTCTGCCCCGCTTGGGCGGAGCACCGCCGTGTCCTCGTAGAGGCGATTGGCAGCGACGGCGACCTCTCGCGTCCGGCCCTGGTGCAAACCATGGTCCGGGGCGAGAGGGAGTGGGAGGCAGTCACCTCCTTCTGCGAAGCAGTCATGCTAGCGAAGGAGGTGGCGGGACGGCTCAGGGAGAGAGCCTCCCGTCCCAGCCGCCGCGGGAGACGCTCCGGGCGTCGGGAGCCGCGTGACGACTCCCGGCCACCGTAGGCGCGGGCCTGCGGGCGGAGAGTAATGGGTAGCTCACCGTCCGATCAGGACCAGGCCCGTGCCGGACGGCGCGTACGTGTTCCACGCGCGCCTCAAAGAGATGTCAGCATCGGGGAGGGGCCCCTTAGGGCCGAAGCCTGCCGGGTCAGCGGGATTGTCCGAAAGGGTTACCGCTGGCCCGGAACATAAAGGGCTAAGGAAGGAACACGGGTGGGTTTTAGTCAGTAAGAGTCTGACACTCCCTTCCGCTCCACCCAGAGCGGGAGGAGTCATTTGATGATTTCCCATCCGCAAAAAAAAAAAAAAAAGGCCACGGCGATACAAATGTTTTCTCCAAGTACTCTCTGGTGCCCCGAGCTGTGTGCGAACGCGCATGTTTCATCATGGGTGGCGATTTCGTGGTTTTAGAAGGTGCTGAACCCGATGGTGAGGTCAGAATGAAAATCCAAGATGGCGGATGTGAAAAATGTCACAATTTTTCGTGATAGGTGTCAATTTCAATAAGAACTAAGTACATGTTTTGACACGTAAGTAACCGGATTCAATACCCAACAATCATTTTAGGAAACTTTTCAGAAACTAATGGACGGAGAGGTGTGAAAAAACTATCTGGCTATCACGAATATGACTGGTTTTTAACCGACTTCTAAAAAAGGAGGAGGTTCTCAATTCGGATGTTTGTATTTTTTTTTAATGTGTTTTCGCGCATAACTCCGTCGCTTGCCACCCGATTTGAAAAATTCTTTTTTTGTTGGAAAGGGTATACTATTCAAATGGTCCCATGAAAATTTTATCGACATCGGACAAGCGGTTTTTGAAAAATCAACAAAAATCTCCTCAACAATTAACGTCCCTGCATCGGGTAAAGCAATATTTTGTAAAAAGGTGATGAGCAGTTGACATTAGGCTATTGTAACTTAGATAAATTACAAACTAACCCACTAAAAACTGAAAAATAAAACTTTTTTACAAAAAAAAAAAAAAAACAACCGACTTCCAAAAAACACTATAAAGTGAAAAACAACTTTAATTTCGGAAGTCGGTGGCAAAAAACTAAAATACAAATCCTAAGACACCGACTTCCGAAATTAAAGTTATTTTTCACTTTAAGTATAGTGTTTTTTTAGATGAAGTTGTTCGTTGAGATGTGAATGTTAAGTACCAATTCCGTGACCGAACCAAAACTTAATACTTAATTACAATGTAGCTCACAAATACATGGAAAACAGTTTATCGCGCGCGTAAATCAAACGCGTATGTAATTACGCGATATGCGCGTTATTACAGTACATCTGTATTAGAAAGTTGATTAGTATGCGCGTGCGCAGGCCGCGTGGGCTGCTGATTGGCTGCGAGTTGTCGTAAAAGTGTTCGTACACAGGCGCGTTCCATCGCCATAGTGATCGATAACAGTAACAAGGACGACGCCGTACTGCAGTTAGTTTCAATTTTATTTAAATTGTAAATTAAGCTTTGTTGCGATATGGGTCGATATCAACGCATTAATAATGCCAGCCTAAGTAGGTAACATTGATTTGCATTAAGTACCCACTCTATGACCTCGCCCCCAGTTTCCACAAGTAATCGATAAATATCAAGTAATCGATGAATAAAAGCCCATCATTTCTCTAAACATCGCTAATGAGAAAAAGAAAAACATTTGATCCTCACCTGTCAGTGATCGAGTGAAGAGTTATCAACTCATCTTCGGAGTTAAGAATGCTTTAATTAACAAAAAAAAAAAAACTAGAACCTATAAAAAAAAATAAAAAAAAAAATTGTATGTTACAATAATATTTAATAAGGGACAAATAGATTTTCTTCGAAGTAAAATTATTATTGTAATCGATAAATCGATGGCGTAGCTATTTGGCTACAGAATTACTGAACAAGAATAGGAAACACCACATCATCATCTGCCTAGCCTTTTCCCAACTATGTTGGGGTCGGCTTCCAGTCTAACCGGATGCTGGTGAATACCAGTATCCACATATATGGGCCTATTACATGGCCCTTCTGAACCTTCTGCATAACGAGACTAAGGGTACGACTGGTAGAGTAGTACAAGCGTAGTAACGCTAGGTTAACCGTAGCAATCCTTATGGTTCACAGTAGATAACAACAGAGATAGTCTTTTTTTTCGTAGCAACCCGCTACGCTGCTACGATTTCGTAGAACCAATAAGTAAACTTCTCCAGTGATCGTAAAAGAGAACTAGGTAACCGAGCGAAATGTAGCGCGAAGTGATGGTGCTAACTGATTGTGTGTAGCTTAGAACTGCTTTAAGTATTCGAGTTACAGAAACGAAGAAATGTTTATGTGTTACGTGTATATAAAAATACCTAAGGATTATAAAAGAGATCTAAGCGAAAAACAAACTATCTAGCAACCAAGTTGCATTATTACACTAAACAATGTTTCAATAAAATGCTATGGAAGCAAACTTTTATTTCGGTAAACTTTCTAGGTTGTTGCTGGACCCTTTACACGTACAATGAACCACGTAATGGTGATTGAATTTTTTAAATCAGAAGTCAAAATTTGATTGTAAAAACGCAATCTTTGTTATTTTTTCTGTGGTAATTCGTGATCAGTTTTATACTTTTAGTGCATGAGTTGGAGGTAAACAATGGCGGGAAGAGTGTGACTCCAGCGAGCCATCTACTCGTGCGTATTCATACAGGTGTGGGTGGACAGCACGATGTTTCCTGTAACTTCTTGTTTTCAGTGCAGCAGCCAGATCGTTGGGGTGCCTTTCCAGTCTTTCGTTGTACCTTTTTTCAATTTGTTTTCTGTTAAGAAGTTGGAACTAAAGTTCAGTGAGAGCGTCAATGACCCACTAATCTGATTAATAATCCTCTTCAGATTCCAGCTTTCGTCACATAACACCAGTTGACAAATTCGAATAGTTTCTCAAATGTTCACACCATCAAACACATTTACATCTAATATTACACAGATATTTCTTTTTTTTTTATATCAAAGCTTACCCAAAACAGTCTCATAAAAAATTTTCAGCGGCTTCAGCCTCAAAGAAGCGGCTATTAATTAATCGCTATACTGAAAACAACACAGAACGACATGTATTTTTATATTTCACATTTAACACAAAGGGCAAAACGTCCCCATCGCAATTTTAACGAACCATTGCTGCCTTTGTTCTTGTGCATAGTTCGGTGTTTCAAACGGAGAAAGTGATGTATTTCGAGCGATGTTAAAGTTGTGGAGTTTCGCTCGAATTAATGAATGCTTTATACTCGTCTGCTACACTAGTAACTGTCAGCGCACTAACGTCAAAGGCGCGTCGTAAATTAGCCGCCGAAAGAAAGATGTTTCCCGCCTTATGATATTCTATCTCCTTCTTGCGTGCTGCAACTCGCATGTTTTTGTCTCTTTTCAGAACCAATTAGTAATGTTTCAAAGAAACCGTTCGATTTTATATTTGTAGTGTTGTGTTTTATTGATGTTTGAGTTATAGTTATCGGTAAGAGAAAATTATAATTGTTTTATATGGTTTTTAATTATTTTCTGTGGAGCAATTGTGAAGTTTGTTTTTATCAGACTTCTCATACTACGAGTATCAAAAAATTGTTGTGTTGTTATTATTTTTATTGAAGAAAACATGCATAAATAATCCATTGTAAGCGGCGAACTAGTGGATGGCAAAAACCATTTTGGGATTCCTGACGTCACAAACTGTTTTCTCCTGACAGAGTGTGTGACTTCCTTCAGGGACTCGAAAATGTTTTTTGTCAAATAATAGAATTACTTCTCTATGGCAATCATTGTCATTTCAAGCTAAAGGATATGTGAAGCTTATAATATGTACAATAAGCTGTGTTACGAGACACTGGCAATTTATCTAGTTCATCAGGAACCAAAATATTATCCGATCACAAGATTTGGTTCAAAGACTTTCAATTTTATCTATCGATATAGGTAATCATCCTGGCCCATCACTAAACCATCTTGAATCTAATGTGTTGATGATCCCTCCCCGCCCCCACCCGCTCTGTCGTAAATACGCGCCATTTTCCAGTGTATTAGTTAACTTGCGGCAGTCTGCAACATGTTAGTTACATTGCCGCTTACATGCTTGTCGTCGCATTCGACACATGCACTTAATGGCCAGTGTTTGCGCTGTTCTTTCATCTAATCGATTACACTCAGGAACTGTTATTTATGTTAGGTTCGTTTTCATTATTGCTGTGAAGCTACCTTGATAGCGTCTTGTATATCAGGTTCGAACCAAATAGAATTAAACTTTCATTGACTCTCTGTACGCTAGAACCAGCCAATGACGGCATCCGGCATTCATGTTTTAGTTCTTATGCGTTTGGTACCAAGTTTTTTGGTGAACAGTTAAGACTTTAATTTCAGGAGGCAAAACTTCTCAAGTTCTTGGTTCACTAAAACCTTTACAGCAAACGTTAAAACTCACTCTTCCTCCTTTATTACAGCCTCCTTTCCTTTTCTTAAACAACACGGCTCTTGGAATCAAACCGAGTGCCTAAGTACTTAAAGACCCACAAACACACTTGCCCATAGGTCTTGATCTTAAAATATTGCAGAAAAAGATCACAAACGAACAAAAAGTGTTGATTGTGTGGTGTATGTGACATTGTGGTACCCTTTGATGTGGCGTCAGCGCTCGACTGTGACGGACGTTCGCGGAACTAACAAAAACTCCGCACACGTGCGCCTGCGCAGCCAAGTCGATGTGTCGTAAGATCAGTTTGGGTGGCATGATGATTTTAGGGTAAAATGTGGTTTCGACACGATAGGATTTGAAAAGGATTAAAGTAGGTTATATTTGGATGGATGAGCGAATTCAAACTGGTTTTGCGAATATTCTGTTGTTACCAAAAATACTTTTTCTTCAATTACAAAACAATGTAGGTAGAGGAGGCAATAGCAATAGTTATTGGCATGTGAAACGATGACTTGTTTCCTCATCTAGTACCTATGTCGATGGGACGTCAGCGAATTTTACCAGACATAGCCTTACCCTATGCAGTATGAAGCTGTTCCTCATATTGTAACACGTTCAAGTTCAGGGTAGCGCCGCCGATAAAGACAAACAATACCATAATCCTTGTCCATTGTCCGAGGCGACATGGTGACAAGCGTCCTCAACATGTGACGAGGCGTGACCGCCCCGCCCCTCGCCGTGAGACGTGTCGGGTCCCTGTGACAAGTGTCGCATGTTGCGGCTACCAGACACACAGATGCTGCGGAATATCTGAGCCAGATAATAAACTGGCGTTATGATTTACCGCTAAATGTTTAGGGCCAATTTCATACTAAAGTGTCGCTCTCCTACTCGCTTTGATCTGACTGATCCATTTTTATGATATGACAAGGCTAGGCAAGAGTCTCGAGTGAATGACATCTACGGGTACCTACTCCAGTATCTAGTCGAATGGAAACGTCGAGTTGCTATCTCACAGATTTTTCTTAGATAGTGTGAAGGACGCTGCCGCTGCTGCTGATACTACAATTGGTAAAAAGTTGACCTGATTAACAATCGGACCCTCCTCGGAGCAGAAGACATATGCACCTACTTAATTTTGGTGCTGCACATTACTTCTTCTATTCCAAACCCATCCGAATCTATTCCAAAAATATGAAATGTAAAGGATCTTCCAGCTGCCGTGACCTGCTGCTACTGTCGGCAACTCGGCACATTAGAGACATAGTAACAAAGGCAAGTGCGCCGCATGTGACGAGGCGGAACGGCCCGCCCCCGCTTTGATGTCAGGCCGCCATTGGCAGCTACATTATTTCTATGTGACCACGGCCACGGTCATGGCCCACGGCCCCTGCGGGACCCGCGGGGCAAGTGGTGACCTTAAGACTTTCTTTATTGAATTAGTGATATGATTTAAAATGTAGCTAAATTGGGCTTGATTCAAAAACAGAGTCCCTAATAAATCTTTGAGCCATGTCTTTTTAAAAAACTTTTAAATTAATAGGTAGTTAATGTGGTAAAATAAAACTATAAGTAGGTAGGTAGATAACGTTACTATATTTTTAAGAAATAGTTTTAATTCTTACGGAGAGAAAATAAAAATTGTCTTCAAATTAGGCGTGAGGTTTTTTGTTGAAGAAATAATCTTTGAGATTTGCTTAAGTATTTCATATTGTACGAGCCACTCTGATATATTGGACGAGTGCTACAATATCAGCGAATGTGAAGTTTTAAATAAATCGCGAAATTAACGTGAAAGTTGTCTCATTTCTGCCAAATGTCAAACATACATTACATACATAACGGTGTCTGTAATTTATTAAAGAAAATACTACATGAGGCTACCGTAAAATTAACAGTTTATGATATTGTCAGTGTATGCGGGCTATTTATGACATTGTCAATGTCGCAGAAATATTTCATTTTGTGAATGTTTAAACTAAATTCCTACATAGCTCTACCCGCCGCCGCTCTACCAGCGTAATTTGTAGCCGTACAAAGTATTATCCCCAGTTACTGTTACTGTTGGCCTATATCATCTCCCTGCTGGGCACTTAATTACTTAGATACGCTGATAGAGATGTCTGTCACGTGACAATTTATTTCACGTGACAGACCTCTATCAGCGTTCACCGCTACACGCCCTTCACGACGTTCGCTTCGCGGCCGCCGTCGCGGGATTCATGTTGAGACTTCTTGTCGCCGGTGTGTGGGCCCTCTTTTCCAGTTTGGTTCAACATACTCTCGTAACAGCACCGTGATATGGTTCTAAGTCTTAAAACGACGCAACTAATAATATCACCGGTAGTTTGCAAAAATTTGTAAAAAGCCCCATGCGGGCTCAGTCAGCGCAAGCAAAAAGATACCGTAGCTGCACAGTAAGACCTGCGTATAGATATAGTTCTCCTTATCGATTTCGACAACGGTGGCTTTTTGAAAATTAAAAACTTGTTTCCTATCGTGTGCCCTAACTACATGCCACTACCACACGTCCAGACTTGAGTATTGATTGTTTCAGTAAGACGTACCTATATCAAAGTGAATTAGTACATGATACTATACTCACTCTGTTGCCAACTGCATTTTTCAGCGTGACAGTGAAGAGAATCTCGCGTCATTGTAACAAAACAAATGACTAGCATTACGAGTATAATAATGGTTATTTTAAATGTTTCGCGTTATAAGGGTCAAGACTGCAGGAGCTTCCCTCAAATATTTTTATATCTTGCTTTTCTGTTAAAAACAACATGACAATACCACAATACCAACATGACACATGGACAATAATATGGTCATAGAAGAACCTGCAACAAAGTGACCACAAACTACCTATGGCCTATGCAGACCCACTATTGTGTTTAATTTTGAAGACAGCCCAGACGAGTTTAATGAAGTCCTATTTACTGATTACCTACAACCTACCTATAATCTGATAGGATATTATCTCTCCACTTCCATACACACGCTATGCAACTTTACCTATCTTGACCTAGGTAAAAACTCAACTGGAAAAACTATTAATGCGTTTATCTTTCAGAAAATAATACAAAAACTCTAATTTAATTCTAATTACACCACTAAAATATGTACAGTCGTATAAATAAACTAGTGACATGTTATTTTGTCACCGCCGCGCAACAAGACAACGAGTGCTGCGCCTGCGCATTAGTCAAGCATTTTGTTCAGGACTGCGCTAATTTGTATCCCGACGAGCGAGGAGTGGATGCATTTTATTTGTTCGAGTGTACTTTGTCACCGATATGGGCAGCTTGGGTGAATAATGTGCTGTGTCGTGGTCACTTTTTGATGTATTTGGATGTGGGAGATGCTGTGCTGTTTGTTTTGTTTGAATTCCGGGCGTTGAAGAGATTTTATTCGAAACGGTTTTGTAAAACGGTTGCTGCCAGAAATATGACGCCCTTCTTTTACAAATCAAACGTTCAAAATCAAACTTTGATCCAAAATGCACTCTGGATTCCTGCGGCAGCTCCTGGACTTGCACATTGTGTATTTGATACACATAGATACAAATTCAGATAATTCGATGCTATTTTTAGGGTTCCGTAGCCAAATGGCAAAAAGCGGGACCCTTATGGATTCGTCATGTCTGTCTGTCCGTCCGTATGTCACAGCCACTTTTTTCCGAAACTATAAGAACTTTACTGTTGAAACTTGGTAAGTAGATGTATTCTGTGAACCGCATTAACATTTTCACACAAAAATAGAAAAAAAAAACAATAAATTTTGGGGGTTCCCCCCCAAATTTTGGAGTTTCATTTTTTTTTCATCAAACCCGTACGTGTGGGATATCTATGGATAGGTCTTCAATTAAATTAAAAATTTAAAAAACCCCCGACACAAAAAATTAAATTAAATTAAATGTAAATAATTGGAAAAGGATCAAATAATATAAAAACCCCCAACTTAAAGAATCTAGGTAACGAGACTAAAACAGATAAATTCATATGGCAGTCGGGGGACCTCATAGAAGGTGTTCCACAGAACGGTCCCCCGACTTCCATATGAATTTATCTGTTTTAGTCTCGTTACCTAGATTCTTTAAGTTGGGGGTTTTTATATTATTTGATCCTTTTCCAATTATTTACATTTAATTTAATTTAATTTTTTGTGTCGGGGGTTTTTTAAATTTTTAATTTAATTTTTTATTTCATGCTTTTTGTAGGGACTCCTTAATTTCGTATTTCATTTCTTTTTTTTCTTGCGTTTTAAGATTCAGGTAATTTTTTGTTTAATCAGGTTTTTAATCCGTCAAAAAATAATAAGTATTAATTGAATTGAAGTTGAAGAATAATTTTTAAGACAAAACAGATTTTTTTTATATATATTATTATATCCTTTTTCTAGTTCTTCCTTTAGTTATTCAACTTTCGTACAAGTATTTCATAGCTATTAGATATCTTAGGTAGGTATTTCAGATCTAGTTTATAAAATGGGACTGCGACACTATCTGATGTAGAAATACCTACGCTTTTTAAGTAGGATAATTCCATTCGTAACAAAAATAGTCAAACTCAGTGTTCGTAGGTACCAGTCATCACTCCTCTTTCCTCATCATTCTAGAGCATTGATCAGACAAAAAAATATTTTCAAGTTTTTAGTTTTCATTTCGTTAGTTAATATTCCTCATTCCCTTTCAATATAGTGTACATTATTCTACTTGTCAAGCCCTTGCATTTGATACCTATATTGAAGGTTATAAGTTGTGAAAAAAATATATAATTCGCCAATTTGTGGTGGCCGCCATCTTGGGTTTGAAATTTGTAATAGCGAATAGTACCTATTCTACAAGTCAAGCCCTTTCATTTGATACCCATATTGAGGGAGTTGTGAAAAAAAAAATGTAATTCGCCACTTTGTGGTGGCGGCCATCTTGGATTTGAAATTTGCAATGGCGTATAGTATTCTACTAGTCAAGCCCTTTCATTTGATACCCATATTGAGGGAGTTGTGAAAATAAAATGTAATTCGCCACATTGTGGTGGCGGCCATCTTGGATTTGAAATTTATCATAGTGTATAGTATTCTACTATTCAAGCCCTTTCATTCGACACCCATATTGAGGGAGTTGTTAAAAAATATGTAATCCGCCATTTTGTGGCGGCGGCCATCTTGGACCGATTTTCATCAAACATAGCTAAGAACACTCCCGACTAATTCGCCTTTCAAACAAAAAAAACAAAATCAAAATCGGTTCATCCGTTCGGGAGCTACGATGCCACAGACAGACACACACACACACACACACACACACAGACACGTCAAACTTATAACACCCCGTCGTTTTTGCGTCGGGGGTTAAAAATGATATTGAGGTTTCTAATATCATTTTTTTTCTAAACTGAATAGTTTGCGCAAGAAACACTTCCAAAGTGGTAAAATGTGTGTGTGTGTGTCCCCTGTAACGTCTAAAATAAGAGAATGCTAAAACCAAAAAAATATATGATGTACATTACCTGTAAAGTTCCACCGAAAATTGGTTTGAACGAGATCTAGTAAGTAGTTTTTTTTTAATACGTCATAAATCGTAAACCGCAATTTATCTTTCATTCAATCAACTCACATATAAAAATAAAACATTTAATTTCATAAACATAAACTTTATGCATAAACTCGGATGTTACGGAACCCTCGGTGCGTGAGTCCGACTCGCTCTGCCCGGTTTTTTTTTAATTTTACTAGTCAATCAACCGCGCAGACAGACAATTTATGACATAATTAAAACTCACCAAATTAATAACCGTACAGTCAACAACAAACAAGCTTCAATTAATAACCACTCCGCAGCATCACCGCCATAAATCACCGATATCCCGACAGATCGCCACTCAGTTCATATAACCTCTCGCAGCTGCCGTGATAATAAATGTTTCCTAACAGTCGTGAAAACAGACTGAAAATTATCTTCAGTAGTTTAGGGTTACAGTCATTTGTTGTTGACTGTCGCGGTGTCACCGCGGAATGACGTATCGTGTCTGCCGGAGTGATGGCCCGTAGATCTGACGGCTCGTTCCTCTGACAGCCCGTCACTGTGACGAGTCGCGTGACGTTTATTGGACGTGTGCAACAGGAGATGCGTGCGCGCATGACAGTCGAGGTTGAAATAATTCGATGGTTGTTATTAAGTGTAATGCGATACGAATGTGTTTTGTTTTTACAGAAATAAAATTGAAATTTCAAAGTGAAATTTCTCTTTATATTTAGAACTTTATTTTTATTCGGTTTACATTTAAAGTATTTCGTTTAATAGATCCTACTACCATATTAATTCTACACACTGTCTTTAAAGTTATAGGTACTTTTACCTTATTAAAACGTATGATCATACCTATTAAGTACACTACTTAGGAAATACTTTGAAATTGTCAAAATTTGGTGATGCATGCAGAAAAGTTTTTTTGAACAAAATTAACTTTATATTTATTTTCTAACAATTAAAATACAGATTAGCGACCCAATATAATATCAAAAAGGCTCACAACTTAACAAGCTAACGTTTTACGACACTTGCGCGGGCGCAGGTGTCGGGCATCAGCACAAAACGAGGAGTGTCGGCGGTGGCGACATCAAAGTGGTGTCGCGTGACACTGGACCCGACACTCGACCCGACACCTTTGCCTTAATTATGAACTGCTAGACGACGGCGGGGCTGAGTTGCAGGAACTACAGTTTACTGGGTGAACCAAAATAATCTGTTTGTTTATAATAAAAGAAAGTCCTTAGGTATTTAGTCTAAGTTAAAAACTTTGAAGTAGTCAAATCAAAGACAAAGCATTTACTTCAAAGGAATTGGTCAGTTAGTCTGTCAATAAGTGGAAGCTAGTTGACCGTTCAAAAACGTAGATATTATGGAAAAGAAAGAGCAAGAAATATAGACTATAGTGGATGAGTTGCCATTATACAATAAAAAATTCATGATATTGTTTTATTAAATTGAAATAATTTTTCTTTGCCCACAGACCCAAGCGGCGGTGGCATGGGCAACCCTGGCGTAGCAGGCACCGGCACACAGCAGTACGGAGAGGTGAACCAACTCGGAGGAGTGTTCGTGAACGGGAGACCCTTACCTAACGCCGTCAGGCTACGGATAGTCGAGCTAGCACAACTAGGGATCAGGTAAGCATTGATAGTGGACGGTAGACCCTTACCCAACGCCGTCAGGCTACGGATAGTCGAGCTAGCACAACTAGGTATCAGGTAAGCAATGATAGTGGACGGTAGACCCTTACTCAGCGCAGCGCCGTCAGGCTACGGATAGTCGAGCTAGCACAACTAGGGATCAGGTAAGCATTGATAGTGGACGGTAGACCCTTACCCAACGCCGTCAGGCTACGGATAGTCGAGCTAGCACAACTAGGGATCAGGTAAGCATTGATAGTGGACGGTAGACCCTTACCCAACGCCGTCAGGCTACGGATAGTCGAGCTAGCACAACTAGGGATCCGGTAAGCATTCATAGTGGACGGTAGACCCTTACCCAACGCCGTCAGGCTACGGATAGTCGAGCTAGCACAACTAGGGATCAGGTAAGCATTGATAGTGGACGGTAGACCCTTACCCAACGCCGTCAGGCTACGGATAGTCGAGCTGCGTAACTGGGGATCAGTGCATTACGTAGACTACTTTAAAATTACACTGGGCTCTACCAGGACCGGATAAACCACGTAGCAGGTGATGTACTAATAGAATTTAATATGATTATGTCGCAGCCAACTGGTTTAATTAGCCGTTTAGTTAACCGCCTAGCCTTTTAACTAAACGGCGGTCGTTCAACTAAAGGCCTGAATGATATTCAATTGTAGTTTAGATTGGAACTGTAACCAATCAATCCCAACCAATCAACTGTAACCGACCAAATGGGTTAGGTTAGGTTAGAACTGTGATCAACAGCGTGCGAGCCGAGAGAGCGATGAGAGGCGAGCACTACTTCCAAAAGGTTAACTAAACGGCTGATTAAACCAGTTGGCTGCGACATTTATATGAATGGTTAAAGATATCTAACCTCTCCGAGGCGGAATGCTAAAAACTTATTCGAGCTCGCTACGCTCGCTCTTGCATCTAAGGTTCTTTTTAAATCATTGTCAGCAGTTTTTTTTTTTAATAAAAGTACTGTAAGTAATTAGTAAAGAAAACAATGTCTTTGTTTAGAAACTGACTGATTTGGCGACTGTTATTGTAAGAAAAACTATTTTGTAAATGTACTTAGTGTTTTTTTTATCTCCTGAACTATACAAGCTAAAAACAAATTAAGTTCTACTAGGGCCCTTAGTAGAATGTGCTAAAGAACGCTTTATTCGGCGCTGTCTGTTATTAAAATAGTAACGGCTATTCGCATACTGCACGTAAGCCATTGATGTTTTTCCGGGTCAGCGGGATTGTCCGAAAGGGTTACCGCTGGCCCGGAACTTATAGGGCTAAGGAAGGAACACGGGTGGGTTTTAGTCAGTAGGAGTCTGACACTCCCTTCCGCTCCACCCAGAGCGGGAGGAGTCATTTGATAATTACCCATCCGAAAAAAAAAATCTATTGATGTTCCGTCCAAGCCAGTCACGCAACAGCACCGAATAACGTCATAATTGCTCATTGGAGTGACGTCACTAATCATCGGTAATCTTTACAACAACTTAATTATTTCTATTGCCTGTCATTGCTGATGACAGTCATGTTAGAGTTATCTTATCTCTTCTTTTAATCCTCTGATAATTCACATCTCTATAAAAACAACTCTATTGTATTTTTATCAACACATTCTGATTTAGATATGGGTTATAAGTACGTACCTAACTCATCATAATCTGCCTAGCCTTTTCCATCCCTACGTTAGGGTCGGGGTCCACTCTAACCGGATGGAGCTGAATACCAGTGTCTATGTATATAAAGTACCTAACTATCATTGGTAAATTCTTCTAATAAATATTTACCGTCCTTCAGTTGAGCTAAGTAACTCATTGCTTTTCTATCAATATACGGTTATTTGCAGCAGTTTCTAGTTTTCTAGAACTTGCATAACAAACTTGAACAAACATTCTCTATTTCTGTAATCAGCCTGTGTTGTTCCCACTGCTGGGACACCGAGTGACCGGCCTCCTCTCTGAGACAGGGAGTGGGCCTTATCCACCATGCGGGCCTAGTGCGGGTTGGACTTCTATACTATCAGATAATCGTAGTTTCATTACATGAACTAATACAATGTTAGTGTAACCTCTGCTGATACTCTGGGAGTTAGAGCGAAAAGAAAACACTTTACTTGTGGCTTATGACCATTTTCACTAATCATGACAACCACCATTCATTACATATGTTATATGTATGTTCTAGCGATTACCAAAACCGTATTTTTATTGTTCCCTAATATTTCACCACTTTTCATTGAAGATATTTTCAAATTTGGTTTCAGCCTTGACCAAGTCTGCTATAGGGAGCACAATTGTTTGTGCACAGAGCAGCAGAGTCTGCAGAGCGAATACTCGATTTAAATGATCAAGTCTTGTATTCGACTGATAATTAGAATATTTTCTAATGATCACCTGCCTACTTCTGAGGTCCCACTCGATACGCAATAATTGCCTTAGTTTTCGTTAAAAAAGAATTTATTCTCTTCTTTAGCTTCTAGCAAGTCTAACCTTCTTTGTTTGTCCTCAGGCCCTGTGACATTAGTCGACAGCTGCGGGTGTCGCATGGCTGCGTGTCCAAGATCCTGGCGCGCTACCACGAGACCGGCTCCATCCTGCCCGGAGCCATCGGCGGCTCCAAGCCCAGAGTTACCACACCTAAGGTGAGTTGCTGCCATTTATAGTCATGTAAAATATTAGCGATTGATGACAAAAAAAAAATGGAGTTGATTCAGCTATTTAGCGAAAACCACAGCTTCACCCGATTTCTTCGCTGCATCTATCTGAAAATCCAGTAAATCTTTGTTACTTTCGACTTTGATTAATTTCGTTTTGCTAAATGTTGCTTCACTGAAAAGCGGCTCTGTCTGAGATTGAAAACAATGCTCGTAATGAAAAACTATCATTTTGATTCTTTAATATGGTGTTTGTTCCCTGGACGCTCTGAAAGACGGACATTCAGTAGTTCTGCAATATAACTAGGAAATTGGCTGCATCTACTTTGCGTTCGAGCAACTTTTGGGTTATTAACCAATTGTTAATGAAGTGCATCTCCCCAGGTGGTGTCCTACATAAAGCAACTAAAAGCGAAGGACCCTGGCATCTTCGCGTGGGAGATCCGGGACCGGCTGCTGGCGGACGGCGTGTGCGACAAGTACAACGTGCCGTCGGTGTCCAGCATCAGCCGCATCCTGCGCAACAAGCTGGGCGGCGCCGCGCTGTACCCCGTGCCCCCGCTGTACCCCGTGCCGCCGCAGCGCTGCTGGCCGCTGCACCAGCCTTATGACTACTACGTATACTTACAGGTGAGGACACACTGTATGAATGTCCATGGTTATCAAAGTCTGACTTAGTTGACTCTTGAAAAGATGTCTTCCTGAAACTTTCGTTCATCAATCCATCGCTACTTTCAGTTTTAGTATTTTTCATGTCTATTTAAAATACAGTATCATCTAACAATTTTCTATTGTCCTCAGGGTCGTCAGCACACAGCGGGCAACCCGCACGCATTACCCCACCCGCACCAGCAGCCCCCTCCTCCCCACCACGCGCACGCGCACGCTCTCTGACATGCGCACCTCGCCACCAACCACGACCGGTGATCACCACCGCGTGATCACCATCACAGTGACAGACTGATCACCATCACCAGTGACAGTGATCACCCAGTGAAGTGAAGTGCTTAGTGGTGCGAGTGACTTGACACTGCTCTCGATGATACGCGTCACGAATGAGATTAGTAGCGTAAGATATGTGCTTGATAAATCACTGTGCGATGGAATTAGGAAGGGATCAATATATAACATTATGATTCGGAAATATTCAAATAAGTTTTATATTTATGAGTTTGTGTTTCAAGAGCAACTGATATTTTCTGAAAAAGAACAAGTGAGGCATTCCCAAAATGTAAACTTTATTTAGGAGTAAGTAATTAAAAAAGTACATACTCATAAATATGAAAATACTTGTCTAAATCCGGCCCTGACTCACAGTGCAGACTTACAGAGTGATATAAAAGTGAAAAAACTGATCTTATAGTGATATCTAAATAAAGATACTTAGTTGTTGTTAAAAAGTATTATATTATTATTGTATATACGTTATCACGTGTAAGATAAATAGATTTTATATTTTCACGCGAGGAATAATATCACAGATTTGGTGTTGAAAAGGAAAAGATAACAAAGAAAGACTTAATTGTTTTAATTTGGAGAATATCCGATCGCAAAGATAAATATTAGTTCGTCATCATATCATTACATAATTTATTGATAATCTTTGTGACTTACTGATAGCGTCATTATTATCTTTTGTTTCTATTTTGACGTAGGTACGGTCAGCAACAAAAGTCAATTAACACTTCAGTTTTTAATCTCAGTTATTGAGTAAAATATTTGTTCAAAATTGCAGCAGAAGTACAATGCGATTTTGAACAAATATTTTTCTCAATAACTGTGATAAATAAACTGAAGTGTTAATATTTTGCTCAATAACTGAGATTAAAAAAACTGAAGTGTTAATATTTTGCTCAATAACTGAGATTAAAAAAACTGAAGTGTTAATCGACTTTTGTTGCTGACAGTACTTTCTTTCACGACTTAGATCCCAATTTCCAGAAATAGTTTCAGCTTGTTTCGCGGCACCTAAATGTGTGTGAAGCCGTCGGTAACCGTACCGACGTGCCGACGCCGACGCCGACGGGTGAGCTTCATCACTTTCTGATCTTGAAACGTCTGAAAGATTCAATTTATTATATTGTATAATAGATTTTTTTTACAAAGCTTGCCCTAACATTTAACTGAGGGAAACACACAGATGAAAGTTATGGCAAGATTTTACAACTCGAAATTAAATTGATAGTATGTATGTATGTATGTAGGTACTCCTGGCGTTGCTTATTCTGTGTTTTATTAAAAAGGAACTCTAATTGTATTGTTTTTAGTTATAGATAATTATCATTTTTATCAAAGTTGTGATATGAAGCCTCAAATTTCTGTAGATATGTGTTAGTTATGGTCTAAACAACATGGTGCGGGTGTTGGCGAGGGCTAGTGAGTGCCATGATGTATATTTTAAATAAATAAATACGACAG